>OX393556.1:41679170-42279170 GCA_947650365.1 Chamaelirium japonicum | reverse complement strand
TCTTATAAATACACTCCCTATTTCATCATTCACCACTACACCATCCACCCTCCAAATTCTTTCTCTCAAGTTCGCTCACTCTTACACTTACGATGGCCGCTCGAATTCCAATCGTTGTTCGTTTCGGAGGTACGTTGTTGCGTAGTCGAATCCTACGTTGGAGGGAGTACAATGGTCACCTTCATCCAGCACAACAATACGTTGACGGAGCTATGAGAGAAGATCGCTTATTGGTGCAACCTTCGACCAATGCTTCAATTTAAGGCCAACTCTTTTGGTTAGTCCATTGCAATATTATCTAGTAGAATTATACAATGATGAAATATGTAGATGGATAATAAATGAGGAGATGATTAGGGACAATAGGCCTACAATATTTGTAGATTACCCGCCTAACATTAGTGTAAACATCGATAATCAATCATCTTATGATGCTGATGAACCTAATTCCTTAACATCAGTTTATAACATGACTGATATTTCATTGTCAATGATCAGTACCAACCTTGGAACCAATTGTTTCTGACAACAACATGGACTTAAAGCTTAGTAACTCTAGTTTATCATCATTGGATGAAACAAAAAATGTATGTTGGCAAAACATATGATTCTATAAAATAATTTCGAACTAAAATTCGCGAGATTGCAATTAAGAAGAATTTTACGTTAGCATATGATTGTAATAATAAATCTAGAATTATTTTTAAATGTGATATTTCTAACTATATTTGGCTTGTGTATGCAACAAAGACTTGTAATGACGATTATTTTAGTATAGTGTCATATAACTTAACACATTCATGTATTGATAAAAGAATACATAGGAATCGTCCACAAGTACGAATGGATTAAAACTAAAATTATTACTCATTTAGCAAATAATCCTAATTATGCTCCTGCTGCTATAATTAAGGATATGTTAGATGAATATGGTATGTGTTTCTAGTTCATACAGTAAACCATGGAAAACTAGAGAAATATGTAATATATAAATTTATGGTTGTGATGTAGAATCATATAAAAATCTTGAACATTATTGCATCACCATTTATGAAACAAATCCTGGTAGTGTAGCACTTATTAAAACTAGTGACACACATAATTTTGAAAGAATTTTTATAGCTTTTAGGTCTTGTATTGATGGTTTTAAAAATGATTGTATACCTATTATAGCTATAGATGATACTTTTTAAAAGGTAAATATTTAGGTGTAATGTTAATTACAATTTCACATGACCCAAATGAAGATATGTTTCCAATAACATATTCAGTCGTAGAGGTTAAAGATAAACATATTTGGTTATTGTTTTTAGAATATCTTATTGTGGTACTTAATCCATATGATTTTTTTAAAGTGTTATTTATTTTTGATAAACAAAAAGGTATTATTAATGCTATTGGTAGACTTTTTCCTCGGTCACATCATTTCTTTTGCATACAATATTTTAAATAAAACTTAAAATATAGATTTAGAGTAAAAAAGTTAAATAACTTATTAATAAAAGCAGTAAAAAAAAATAATTATATCGAGTGTAATATTGTATTAGAGCAGTTAAAAAATAAATATAATGATACATATAATTAGATTGTTAATCGTCATTCCACACATGAACCTATGCACTGGCTAGCTGCCTATTCACATATACCATGTTTAGGAATTTTGACTTCAAACATTGTTGAATCATTTAATTCATTGATTTGATATTTACACGAGAAACTAATTACTGGATTACTAGATGATATTTGATGTAAGATAATCAAACTATATGTAAAATATAAAGAGGCTAATCAGTTATGGAAAACCCAGCTTGTACTTAGAGCTGAGAAGAAACTTAAAAGAAGAGTTGATAAGGCACGTTATTTAGAAATTCAAGGTGTTACCGAAAATATAATTTGTGATAATTGATAGAAAAAAATCTATACATGAGATTGTTAGTTTCGAGCATATGACTTGTACATATGGTAAATGGAAGCACACACTAATGCCATGTCAACATGCAATTTCAAGCGATGGGATGTGTATGAGTTATGTTCACCCCAACCATCAGTAGAAGCCTACCGACGAGAGTATGCCACACCTATGGAAGGAATACATAGTTCTTATGAGCAAGGGCAGAGCCAACATAGGCCCAGTGGGGGCAACTGCCCCCACTGAGATTTTTTTTAAAAAAAAGAGTAATGTTATTTGTACAATCTCAGTCAACAAAGACATTGACAATGCATACCAATGAAGTGGAGGTGGTCTCAGTGCATCGGCATTCACACCAAGCACTGAGCACTAGGTCCCGTCCCCACTTCATGGGTCTGGTTTGTCAAAAAAAAAAACAGTAAATATAGTACACTTTGACCCCCAAAGTTTAGCTAAAAGACACTTAACCCCCCTATAGTTCAAAAACTACATTTTACCCCTTTCAACTCAATTTTGATCAGATAAAGATTACCAAATGAGGAAATTAAGTAGTTGACAAAAGGGTGTATTGTGCTAACATTTCAAACTTTAGGGAGCCATTTGGAATAAAATAAACTAAGGGGTATAAGTGTTATTGAGCTAATTTTAAGTGGGTAAAGTGTAATTTACCTAAAAAAAACGGCATTCGTCTCTCTCGTTCATCCCACGACCACCTCGTTATAGCCTCGCACAATCTCACTGCTCGAATTGTAATCTCCGAGACTCCATCCCTGTCCACTCCAGCCATCCTCTGTTCGAAATCCGCAGCCGGCGACGCAACCGGCAAGTACAGCCCGCCTGTAGCGCCGACCGAAACCCTATTCTCTCTAGATAGTTATTCACGATTTTTTGTGTAATATTTTTAGGATGGAAGATTTTTGTGTGCTTATGAACTCAAAACAAAGTATTTTTATAGTCAATTCAAATCCTTTATTGGTAGAAATTGGATAAAGCTATTAAACCAAGCAAAGGTCGGCCCCACTAGAGTGAATTCTTGGCTCCGCCACTGCTAATGAGGTACATGGTCAATCACAACGAGAGCACCCGATTCTATCACTAATTACTAGATGTTGTCCAGGTCGACCTAGGGTCAAGAGAAGGAATACCAAGGATAGGGAAGTACACCTTTTTCATTGCAGTCGTTGCTAAGAAATAGGACATAGTGGAACTATATATAGGAACCATATTGGACCTGACCAGTAGTTACATGTAGATATAGAATCGATGATGAGTACATGTCAAGTGCTATCTTGTTGTTTTTTAATTTTTTAAAATTAAATAATATAATTTTAAGTAATATTTTTAAATAATATTTTAAACCTTTCTATTAAATAATATTTTTTAAATAATAATTTATTACTTGTTATATTCAAATAATTTTTATTGATTTTTAAACCTTTTCTAACTTCGCCAATGCTATGTATTGTCCGTCCCTAGTCCGGATAAAGAAGGAGGGGAAAAGGTAAGTGTACCCTAAATCCTAAACCACCCTAAACTTTAAACCTTAACCCTAAATCCTAAACCCTAACTCATCTTAACCCCCTAAACCCTAAATCCTAACCCTAACCCTAAACGCTAAATCTTGGCCCTAAACCTTAATTCTAAACCATAACCCTAATAACCCCTAAACCCTAACGCTAAACCCTAAATCCTAACCCTAACCCTAACTCCTAAACCCTAACCCATCCCTCTTAACCCTAAACCCTAACCCATCCTAACCCTAAACCCTACCCATCCTAACCCTAACCCTAACCCTAAAACCTAATCCTAAACCCTAACCCTAAATCCTAAACCCTAAACCTAACCCTAACCCTAAATCTGAACCCTAACCCTAAATTCTAACCCTAACCCATCTTAACCCTAACCCTAAACCCTAATCCTAAACCCTAAATCCTAACCCTAACCATAAATCCTAAACCCTAACCCTAACCTTAAACCATAACCATAATCATAACCCTAACCCATCCTAACCCTACTCCTAAATAATTTTTATTAGTTTTTAAACATTTTCTAACTTCACCAGTGTGCTATCTTGCCATGTCGGTCTGTAGTCCGGATAAAGAAGGAAGGGAAAGGTAAAGGTGTAGATGTAGGAGGAAGGGAAACAATAAAGAAAGAGGTAAAAGTGCTAACTATATGCTAACTATATACGACAACAGTGCTACAATAATGCTAACTGTATATGACAAAAGTACTACAAAAATGTATCATAATACAAATATCCTAACTATAGCCAGCTCTCGGTCTATAGCCACTGTAGTCTCCAGTCTGCATCCTCGCGTTGTCTCCATGTGCCTTCCTCTTTGTAGAAGGGAGGGAAGTATCATTACGTACAGGGCTCAGTTGTGTCGGTGTTAACAGCTGAAAAGTAGGGTGAGAACTCAGTGGTCCAATGGACTGAGGAGAATGGTCATTGGTAGACGGTGTAGAGAGAGTTGTCTGAGAAGACTCCAGCACTACAGGCTGGTGACAAGGACCCACCTCAATAGAGACCGACAGATAAGAAGGACCCACCTCAACAATGCCCAGCAGGTAAGAAGGACCCACCTTACCAGAGACAGACGACTAAGAAGGATCCGTCTGCAACATATGTGTAACTCCTTTGTAGTGAAGGAACCCTCAGCAGGTCTGTGTAGCAGTCGAGGTCAAAGTCAAACATAACCTCGAACTTCGCAGTCTCCTCCCTTGACGGTGGGACCTATGCCTCCTCCACCTCAAGAGGCTAGTATCCCTCGGGCTCGTGATACTGGTGTACCTCAGCCTCATTGTGAGGCTGGTTACCTCGGTCTCCTCGTGAGGCTAGTGTCCCTCATGAGACTAGTGTACTGGACCTCTGCCTCTGCTTCCTATAGGTATCTGGTGCGGTACGATCGGTGCCCCGAGCGTAGTAAGTATCGTGCGAAGATATTGACCAGCTCTAAAAAAAGCTATAAGGCTCTCTGCCTCCTCCCCCTACCAGCCCAAACTGACTATTTGGTCTTCCTATAAAATATAATTATTCATATGTTTAATAAAATCGATGACTGCTTCAAATTAAAATTAAATATTTTAAAACTTATCGCTAACCGATAGCGATCGACGTAGTGATCTATCATCTTATCATGGTATCTCTGTGGGATAAAATATGGCTCAACGTACTATAATTGCATATTATATATCCGTGGTCTCCCAAACTAGGCAAGGTAAATCGGGGTCAAACACTATGTAGAAAATATAAAATAATATTTGTGAGTAAATATGAATATTTAACGCTTAACTTTATAACTTAATAAAAAAATAAAAACTCACCGTGAGGCTGAGGGTGGGGCAGGCTAGGCCCAAGTACTCAAACACTCGGTACTCCCAGGCTACAACAGTGGCCAGTGCCACCATCACCGTCCTGTGGCAAGAAGAAGCCCAAGTAGGAGGCTCACGAGGCACTGGTTGGCACCTTAAAAATTGTTGCGGAACCCTCTCTAGCGGGTGGTATAACGCCAGCCCAAACTGAATGACAAGAAACGAGTGTAAGGCAAAATGCCACGTTGCATGAACCCAGTCTAGGACCAAAGTGTTGAACAACAAGTACGGCTCCCAACAAACCTGAAATAACATTAAATGATGTTGACATCAAACTTCAATTAAATTTATCATGAATAATTAACATAAATAAGTAACTATAATTACCTCATAAGACTGTAGAAGGTCTAGGATTATCCGAAACACCGGGATGGTGTGGTGAGGGTCGTGTTGGTACTCCCGCTGTACTCTCTCCCATCGTCAAGCTTTAGGAAAAAAGGGACGCTCTGGCTCCAACAAAAGCGATCGACCAACAGGTAGATGCTCGTGGGCCCAAACCTATAACATAACATGTATCCAATATTACAACGTCATATTAAAAATTTATCATATGTTTGTATAATATTGAAAATTTAGGTTACCTATAGTAAGTGCGTACACCCTGAGAGAGTCTTAGCACGCTGGATGGAGAACTAAGTGAGGCCTGAGTATATAAAGGCCAGTACTACAGCTCCCCAAGCATACTCCCTAATAGCCTCCAGATCTTTAAAAAAGTATAGGTACCTGTCATTCACTATGCCGCTAGATGCATCAGGGAATAACGAGCAGTCACACAGTGCTAGCAAGTAAGCACGTGTGTACTGCTAGATCTGCATCAAAACATACATATATAAGAATACTTTATTTTATATTAACGATGGAATGAACTGAATATAACTAGTAAAGATCGAAGACTTACCATCGGTTCGTCAACCACCCCATCTGGTACAGTACCAAAAATCTCTCATAGCCACTTGAGGGAGATTTGATGTACTCCATGTCCTAGTAGAAGGGGTGGCTGCTCCCCAAGGTATTGTTGAATTAGCTCCTCGGTCCTCAAAGCTGGCACAGTGACTGCAGCTACAGAAATTGATCGATCAGTGATGGTCAAACCCAGAATCTGCTGGACATCGAACATGATGACTATCAATTCTCCGAACGAGAAGTGGAAAGTCGAGGTAGCGGGCCACCACTGCTCCGCTAAGGCGTAGTAGAGGCAAAGGTTGTGGTGGAGCCAGGTGATCCCCCGAAAGTGATTGAACCCAGCCTACTCAACAAGCTTTGCACGCCTCCCCTCCACGACCCACTCTGTCATGTGTGCATGGAAATAAGAGCAGACCGAGGAGTAATTGATTTGTATCAATAATAAATCACAAAAAAATAAATTAATAAAATTTTAATATATTAAAACAAAAATGTGACTGTGCCCTACGAGTGCCGGTGCATGACCCACACGAAAATGAGACAGTATCCAACGAGTCATATCGGTGCATAATTCATATCGATGCAGGACCGCGCCCGTCGAGTGTCGATGCACGCCCCATGAGTGCATCGGCAGAAGTCGTGCATCGACAAGAGCCGTGCACATGAGTCGTGTCTGTGCATAATTCATATCGATGCAAGACCCACGAGTGGTAGGGCATCGACGGTCGTGCATTGGCATGAGTCATGCACTGACATGTGTCATGCCGATGCACAAATTGTGTCGATGCAGGTGCATGACCCACTATCCACGAGTACTGGGACACAGACATAGGTCGTGCATTAGGCATGAGTCGTGCACTAGTATGAGTCATGCCGGTGCACAATTTATGTCGATACAGAACCCACGTCCTACGAGTGCCAGTGCATGACCCACTACCCACGAGTACTGGGACACGGACATAAGTCGTGCATCAAGCATGAGCCGTGCACTAGTATGAGTCATGCCGGTGCACAATTTATGTCGATACAGGACCCACGCCTTACGAGTGCTAGGGCATGACTCTTGTCCCACGAGTGCTAGGTCATCAACATGAGTCATGCCGGCACGCCCGACGAGTGCTAGATCATCGGCATGGGTATCGGCATGAGTCGTGCACTGACATGTGTCATGTCAATGTTCAACCCATACCCATGCCTCGGCACTCGTGGGGCAAGAGTCGTGCCCCGGTACCCATGGTTATTCACCGGCAACAATGGCCGTTCACCGACACCCATGCCCGTGCACGACTATAATAATCTACAACTAAATATTTAAATAACTTTAAATTTAAATTCTTACATGTCTATGCTCCTACAAGCTATATGAGCAGTATGAGACTCGCACCAGAGCAACCCCGTGCGTCGTCGGGACTCCAGGAATCCGCTTGTCATTGACCATATCTATCTTCTCTACTTCCTCCATTAACCAAATCTAAAAATTAAAAATAATAAAGGTAAGAAACAATTGCCGTATACATCTATATATAGCCCAAGATATATACGACAGTTAGAGTGCTGTATAGGATATATATGGCAATCCAACTGCCTTATCAGATATATACGACAATCAAACCGCCGTCAATTCGGTCCGTTTTCTCTAAATATTTTTTTTTTACATATACTGCAGTCCAAATGGCGTTAAGTCCATTGTTTCTGAATTAAAATTTTAGGGTCTGTTTTTTCTAAATAAATTAATTTATAATCTATTTTTCAAAAAATGTTGTATATTTATATTAGGGAAAGCACTTGTGATGAACCTAAGGGAAGATGGGTGATGATGATGTGTGTGTGTGTGTGTGTGTGTGAGAGAGAGAGTGAGAGAGAGAGAGAGAGAGAGAGAGAGAGAGAGAGAGAGAGAGACTTTATGGAAAGAAATCATGATTGTTAATTTTCTCGTCCATGGGAATTTTTTTTTGCAATCGAAATTAATAAATTATATCCTAGAATGGCTAATTTTTCTTTATTGTTTTAATAATATTATCTTTCACTCAAGGAAGTGGGAGTATTGTGGTTCTATTCTTTGTGCTTGCTCAATTCCATTGGTGACTCCCAAGGTGGCCATTGTGGAGGTTCAAGCGCTTTGGAAATGACTTAAGTGTGTTTGTTATTCCTTCCGACTTGCTGCACTATGGATAGAAGGAGACTCTTCTTGTATCATTCACTTAGATTTGGTCTGTAAACATTCTAGATTAAGAGGCTTTTAATGTTCGTTATGTTCAATAGTTTCTATGAATAATTCTCCTGGTACGTTCTTTCGTTTATAATGATATATCTATATAACATGCTACAGTTGTTTATAATTTGACTAGGACAAAAAGGCACATGATAGATCTAATCGTTTATCAAAATCTGAAGAGAGAAAAAGAGAGAGTGGAAGAGAGAGAAAATTCTATTAAAATATATTATAAAAATATTAAAAATCTACTATAAAGATGATAAATATCTATTCAATGACATTTAAAGACCATTTGATGTTAATTAATAACTTTTTTAAGGTTAATTAGAAATCTCTCTAACAAGTGAATCACACCTAGAAGACAGCCGCCTGAGTGTCGACAGTCATTTCGCCGCTGAAGGTGGCCGTCCGAGTACCGACAGGCTCAGGCATTTACTAGTAGTAGAATACAACATAAAAAAAATAAAATTCTTTTTTTTAGAGACATGTACCCCTTTCTGGATTCGAACCGGCGCAGTCTTAGAAAGAGCGGGGCGAGCCACTCATCAGCACGGTCTTGTCAACTCTAATGGTCCCTCGATTCGATCACTCTAGGTCCAGGGTTCCATTCCTCCGCGGTTCGTCGTTCTTTCTTTTTGGCGGGAAAACAATTAGGTTTTTCCCTGCTCTCTGGTTTCTCGACATTCGAGCCCAGGTCGTCGTCCTCCCCCAAGGTTGATGGCTTCCACTCCGCAACCCAAATGGGCTTCGGAGCCCTGCATCATGGGCATCGACGAAGCTGGAAGGGGACCTGTTCTAGGTCTCTCTCTCTCTCTCTCTCTCTCTCTCTCTCTCTCTCTCTCTCTCTCTCTCTCTCTCTCTCTCTCATTTTCCTCTTTGTAGTTAAATTTGTGTTGCTAATTTTTGTATTATTCTCCTCTTTATCATGGATCAGGTCCCATGGTGTATGGTTGCTTGTACTGTCCTCTCTCGTATCAGAAGACCCTAGCTTCCTTAAACTTTGCAGGTCTGTTTCTTCATTCCCTCCTCCTTATTTTCCTTCGATCAGACATGAGTTTTGTTTTTTTCCATGATATTTCTGTATTAAATACTTCCCTTGATGGTACTCTGAGCTCTTTTGGACCAAATTTTGATTTGGGTTGTCAATTTTTTTTGGGGGGGAATATTGGTGTTAGGTCCTTAGAATGTTTCCTGCTTAGCGTTAAGGATGAGTAAAGTTTGGGGTTAACGTTAAGTCCCTGCGGATGGTCTTTGGTAAGCACGAGATCTGTCTTCTGCGCATAGGTAATAACGGAATTATTTATATACCAATTTTACCCCTACACATAAAGTGTAACAATCCGATTACCTGTAGTGAAGAGTAACAATTTGATATGGTAACAAATATAGAACCTGCAGGGGGACTTATTGCAAGTATGTATTTTTGTCAGAGACCTATCGCTAAGTGACTAAGTCCCCTTTTTTTTTGGGTAGGAACTAGGGGTTTTATTCATGGCGCCCTAGCCCGCTAAAACTCATTATTACAAACCTTTCATAGAAGCCTTTCTGAAGAGAGTAGATGCAAAGTGGTACCACGAGATTGAACTTACTGGACTTGAAATTTCAGGAAGATGCCTGTAGTCGAATACACAGATGTGTATCCACCATGGTGGGGAAACATCCCCATCCGATATGCAACACATGCAATCTAAGTCAATGGTCAAGGATGCTGGGACTCTGCTTGGAAGACGGGTTCCTCGAGGAGCCGCCAAAGCTAAGAGGCCAAAGGGATCACTCACTCTAAAGAAGCATTCATTCGAGTAGTTAAGTGAATCTGTGAAGTTTGTAATAATAGTGCCAGTTGCAGTCTCAAAGTTTTCAATCGCGCCACCAAGTGTAGCCTTAAGGTCCACCCAGTTTGGGGGCAACCAATGGGAAGCATGGGACTCCAGCTCATCGCCTCGAGTTGCATCAGAGACCAAGGAGCATCCGATATATGATAAAAAGATTTTGTCATGTGACTTGCTTTTGAGAAGATTCTTCAGCTTTCAGACTCAGGGGGACTCCCCAGACCCCTGCAGATCCGACGCAAAATCTTCATTGATCAAGTGGCAACTGCGCAACGACAGTTACCACCTGGTTCAGCCTTTCAGGGGTATAGGAACTAAAAGCTCTTTCACCTCTTGCGACCTCTAATTGAGATCTTCTGGAGGACCAGTGTTTGGAGCTTTGAACTTTTTTCAGGAATTGGGAGAGAAGTCTTTGACAGTGTCCAGGGAGTGACCCTATTGAGATTAGCAAAGCCGGCCTGGAAGACCCAAGTCAATCTCAGCTGCAAAAGTTGCAATACAATTAGGGATCACTGATCTGGGTATTTTCCTCTGGTATCTATTCTTTTTAGCAACATCAGGAGATGCTACAACTAGGTTCCGGAGATTTGGTCTTGAAGATCTTGCATATTTAATTTGGAATTTATTACCTCCGGATAACTTCTTGGTAACGGCCCCTAAGACGGGCGATTGGTAATCTATTTCTATATCAGAGAGGTAAATCTTGCATGACATTAATATCTGCCTTATTAACTTCCGAGATTTGCTTGCTCTGAATGAGTGGATATTCTCTGATTCGGTTATCAAATCTTCCTGATTTGTGGCATTAATATTTGCATAATGAGAGGAGCTGAATGTTACCGGTATATTCACCAACTCGCGATCTTTACTGGGATTGATGTTGGCATCACGATGTGCATGCAACGTTCAAGATGCATCCACATCAGCCCTAGGATTCTAGGTAGCCCCATCAGTAGGAACAATTGTGAGAGGAAGAGGTTTCGACCTTGGAGTCTCTGGCACCGTCCTCTGGGTTGTTGTTGTCGAGTCTATGTCGGAATTCTCTCCGAAGAAAGTGAAATTCTTCACAAAATAACGTTTGAATCTTTTGAAGTTAGTAGCAAACAAGGATTATTTGTACCTCTCTAAGTGATGCGGAACGCCTTGAAGAAGTCGTCGTTGATGATCACAAACTCAAGTAGGGTTTCGAGAGAGAATAAGGGGGGAGAGAAGAGGGGAGGAATATCCAGAGTCCACCATATTCGAGGAATCCTCCTCTTAGTCGAATCCAATCCAAGATTCTATTGCAAAAACATAATTTTTTATTCATTCGTTCATGATCATAAAAGGGAGATACCCAACTCTTGCATAATTTGCCGATATACATGCATAACCATTCCAAAAGTGAGGTCGAACTAAAAAAAGTGCAAAATCGACTTGTAGCTCAAGTAAAAAATTTGCCCTAATAAAAGTGGCGAAAATGATAAATAAATAGCAAATATTAATCAACTGCAAGCGGATCCCAGATGGGCCAGGCCTCTGGCGGAAGCAGACTACTCCCCTAGCCAAAGGGAGACAGACATGTGTAGCTTTGACAAGCCGACAACGCGTGTAAACTCGCTAAAAGGGTGCAGAAGGGCACGTGTCATCACCAACTCCCCTTAGCTGAGAAGAGTTCGTCTCTGAACTAAAGCTCTGGTAGCGCTCCAACTGGTCTGGGTTGAGCCTCTGAAGCTCATCTCTACTAATCCACGCAGCGTCCAACTAGGGTCGGCCGCGCCAACGGACCAAGTACCGTTGAAATCCTCCATCTTGAGTGCTGACAATTTGGTCATCCAAGATCTGTTCCATCGTGTCTCGAACTTGTGGAGAAAGAGGCATAGGAGGCAAGGCAGTAGTAGGAGATATATTTTCATGATGGGGTGTGAAGTCAATATCAGGCTCATTGAAGGGATTATTGGGAATAGTTGTCGGACCTCTGTAGGCAACTAAGTCTTTCACATTAAACACTGGATTAATCCCAAAAACACTGGGAAGATCCGCTACATATGCATTGGATTCGACACGTTTCAGAATTTTGTATGGTCCCATATTGCGAGCGTGCAGTTTCTTAACAGTCCCCAATGTAAACCGTTTTGGTCTAATCCTAATCATTACGTCATCACCCACTCGAAATTTTGGATAACGCTTATGTAAATTAATGACTATTTTATATCTATTATTGTTGATTTCAATTTTCTTATTTATCTCCTTATGAAGATCTTGTATGTGTTGCGCAAACGATTCAGCAGAATTAGACACTCGAAGGTTTGGTGCCATTAGAATATGGTCAATAGGCTTTCGTGGCATGTAGCCATGAACGATCTCAAAAGGGCTTATGCTTTTTGTCTTATTCATGGTTTTGTTATAGACAAATTCAACAGTAGACAAAATCAAGTCCCAGATTCCCAGTTACCAGGGTGGTCACCCACTAGACATCTCAGTAAATTTCCTAAGTTTCAGTTGACCACCTCAGTTTGACCATCCGTTTAGGGGTGGTAGGCTGTTGAAAATTTGAGCTTTGTGCCTATCAAAGTCCAAAGTGTCTACCAAAAATAGCTAACGAATTTGACATCCCTGTCAGACACTATAGTCTTCGGTAGCCCTAGCACGAAGTCCATACTGATGTCTTGCCAAGGACGATCACGAACGGGAAGAGGGGTGTACAAGCTAGTGTTTTGCTTGCGTTGCTTGACTAGCTGGCAGGTGCAACACTGGTTGATAATTTTAGCAACGTCCCTCTTTTAGCTAGGCCAGTAGAATCTTTGCTCGACCATGTCTATGGTCTTGTTCCTTCCAAAATGGCTAGCTAATTCTCCAACATGAAGTTTCCAGACAAGAAAGTCCCTTAGAGAGGTTTGGGGGGGAATACACAACTTGTTTCCCTTAAACAGGAAATCATCTACCATAAGGTAGTCGACAGCCTCTCTAGTATGACCTTCCAAGACGGTGGCATAAATTTAAACAAAGTCAAGCAAGACATGTAATCCTCAATCATACGTTCAAAACCCTTGACTCGAATACTCACAGAGAGGAGTATCGCTACTCGTCGACTTAAGCCATCAATTGCCTTATTGTCACTTCCCGCCTTGTGGCATAGCACAAATGTGTACTCTTGAAGGAATTCTACCCACTTTACTTGCCGTGCACTCAAGCGCTTTTGGGAATACCTTAGAGCTTCATGATCAGAGTACAGAATAAACTCCTAATGTAGCAGATAGTGGCGCCAGTAACGCAGCACTTGAACGACTGTGTAAACCTTTTTGTCATAGGTAGAGTACTTTTTGGCATCATTTAGCTTCTCGCTGAAGCAAGCATCATGATGCTTTTCCTGCCTCAAGACTCCACCTATGCCCAATCCAAAACATCACATGCAACTTCAAAAGGCTTTGAGAAGTTCGAAAGACGCATGACTGGCTATTTGGTCATCCTGGTTTTTATTTCTAGAAATGCTTTTGATGCTGCTTTGGTCCATTGAAAATCACCTTTACGGATACAGTCCGTGATTGGTGCAGTAATTGTGCTAAAGTTCTTGATAAACCGTCGGTAAATGGTAGCTAAGCCTTGGAAACTTCGCACTTCAAACAAGGTATTAGGCTCGGGCCAATCAAGAATAGCTTGGACCTTTTGTGGGTCTGCCGACACTCCTTCAGATGACACAACAAATCCCAAGAAAATGACGCGGTCAGTCATGAAAGAACATTTCTTGAGATTGGCATACAAACTTTCGTGCTTAAGGATGTAGCAGACCTTTCAAAGGTGCTCAAGGTGATGTTCCTTGGTCTTACTATAGATCAGAATGTCATTGAAGTAGACAACAAGAAATTTCCCCATAAAGGGTCTAAGCACCTAAGTCATGACATGCATGAATGTGCTTGGTGCGTTTGTCAACCCAAAGGGCATGACTAGCCAGTAGCCACTCATACAGATCATCTTTGGTTTTGAAAGTTGTCTTCCATTTGTCACTGGGGAGGATACGAATTTAGCGATAGCCGCTCTTAAGGTCGATCTTGGAGAAGATTGTGGCACCTGATATCATGTCAAGCATGTCGTCCAAACGGGGTATCGGAAATCAATACTTAACTGTTATCTTATTAACAACCCTACTGTCGATGCACATCCTTCATGTACCGTCTTTCTTTGGTGTTAGGAGGGCTGGCAGCCTGGCACGGCACAGGGGCTGAGACTTTCCCTAACGAACCTCTTTTGAAGTAGTTAGTCCACTTACCGTTTTAATTCAGCATGCTCAGTCAGATTGAGCCAGTAATGGGGCAAGTTTGGGAGAGTGGTTCTCGGGACCATATCAATAGTGTGTTGGATGTCACACATTGGCGGTAGTTCATCAGGAAGGTCCTAAGGGAACATATCCTGAAATTCTTTCAGAACGGGCTGGACCTCTCTAGGGAGTTCTGCCTGAGAATCAGGAGCAACATCCTTGGAGTATAGCACAAAGACTATGGATGAATCTATTGCTTCCTTCTCAAATTCCTTTAGGCTAATGATTTGAAGGCGTTTCTCAGAGTTGTCGCCATTCTTTCTAGTGGAGGGAGCCCTAGGAGAAAGGTTCAGACGAATATTTTTCTCGTTATAGATGAAGGAACACGAATTGGATCTACCATAAATGGTGCATCCAGATCGTAGAGCCAAGATCTACCAAGGATGAGGTGTCCGACATCCATGGCGATGACATCACACCATACCTTATCTTTATACTCAACGTAGTTGATTGAGACAAGGCAGCGCTCAGAAACTGGTATGGACACTGTTCTAAAAGGCGGTCCGGGCGGCCGCCTAGGCGGCCGCCTAGGCGTTTTAGGGGGTTGGCCGTTCCGCTTCAGCAAAAAGCGGCACTGCAGGCGGGTTGAACAAAGGCGGGCGCCTAGGCGGTCTCACTGTATGCAATTGCTTGAGGAAATTTTTTTTTTTCTGTAATGAATTTCTGTTTCTTTCACCATATGCAATTGCTTGAGGAATTTTTTTTTTCAATGTATTGTGATGAAATGTTTAAGAAGCTCTTACGATTTTTTACTATATTGGTTCTTGTATGGTATGAGTTTGGATAGAATTTGGATAAAAATATATGATTGGTTGGAATTTGGGTACATCACAATAAAGTTGGAGTACAACTGTATTATCTAGTATACTCAAGTTAGAGGGACAATCGGGTATAGGTATTGAGGTAACCATACCGAAATACCCCAACCCACCCAATCCCCTCCTCCCTTTTCATAAAACTTTTATATTCAAATCGGTAGTTTTGATGTTTGCATATGTAAAACTTTCTAATATTGTTTTTTTATATAGAATTATGAATTTATATATATACATACATATAGAATATATATAATATATTTTATATAGGTGGGCGCCCGCCTTTTTCTCCAGGCGCCCGCCTAGTCGTCCGCCTTCCGCCTTCAAACCACTTGACCGCCCGTCTTCCGCCTTCCGTTTTTTAAAACATTGGGTATGGATGTCTTATCGACCCACGACACATTGTTCGGATTTAGATGAGGCACTAACTTTAGTTGTAGTCTTTTGACGATGCTAGTGGACACCGTATTGATGCAACTCCACTGTCGATGAAGGCTTTACAGTTGTGCTCTCCACATTTAATGTATGCGTGAAAAATAGAGCGACGTTTTCAATCATCATCCTTTTTGGGTTGAGTAAGGGCGCACCTAACTACGATCAAAGGGAAAGGCCCCCTTGGAAAACTAGTTTGGATGCATCCTAGTCGATTATCGAGTTAATTTTGATCGTCGGAGTCGATCTCAGGTTCATAGACTACTTCCTCTTGGTTCTCAGCTTCCTCATCCTCTTGCTCTTCGATGACTAGGGTCTTCTTTGTAGGACACTGACTAGCAATGTGTCCATAGCCCAAGCATCGATAGCATTGCTCTCGAGACACTCTAGGGGGTTCACCTAAGACTTCTTTGTTCTTATAGTCTCTAGGGTTGGAAGTATTAGGGTTTTAGGATCCCCCGATCTGACTCAGCATTGGGCTTGCTCCATGTGTTGGGCTTGCTAGTTGATTCTTTATGATCAAACCGCTTGAAGAGGGGTTGTTCTAACGCTCTAGGTCTTAGACTAGTTGGTAGTCGTGCTCCAAGGTGCTAACCTCACAAAGTAGGAGTTCCTTCTGGAGGTCATCTCGTAAACCGGACCTAAACCTAGACAAAGTCATCGTCTCACTTTCTTGTGCGTTGCAATGCATGAAGAATTCATCGAAGCGAGCGATGTACTCAGTTACTGGTTTGATCCCTTCAACCTCAGCTGCTGATCTAGTTGATGATTTGCGTAAGAGACATGGAGATATTTTTCTTTTAATTTCTGCTTCATCTCATCCCAGCCGGCTATTGGAGGTTGATGCGCTCTGTTGATCATACCTTCTACTGTGTTCCAGTACAACTTGGCTGGACCGGTCAGTTTCATCTTCGCAAAGCTGGGATACACCAATACTTCAAAACAGGTGTCGTACCCGTATTGGATACTTCCCGATACTCCAATACGGCCCGATACGGCGGGATATGTATCCGATACGGCTAGGAAGTATCGGGGTTTCAAAAAACAAAAAAAAAGATCCGATGCGCCGGGGATATGGGACCAATACGTCGGGGATACGGGACCGATACGCCGGGATACGTATGGATGGTAATGTAGTCCAAACTTCAAAAATCCGACCTAAACCCGATCGAAACTCAACCAAAACGTCGGATATGTTTTGTTTTTTGGATGATGTATGTGACACTAACTTTTTATTTTGTAATGGATGATGAATGTTAGCGTTTTTTGCTAGCGTTATGGATGATGAATGTGACACTTGCATAATGTTGTTAGCGTTACTTTTTTGTAATGGCTGAATGTGAACTAGCTTTGTATTTTTTGGTTGTATTGGATGTAAATCATGTAATGAATTATGAGTATGATCATATTTAATTTTCAAACTATTCACTATCCATATTCTAGCACAAAAAATTCTATATTTAATTATTACTATTTTATATATATATATATATATATATGTATATATATATATATATATATATATATATATATATATATATGTATTAGGGGCATGCTATAATGCGGCATGCGGTACGTGCGGCACTGCACCGCAGCCGTCTGATGCACGCGCTGCGTGCACCGCATGCACGCAGCGGTGCATCAGACGGCTGCGGTGCGGTGCTGCACTTGCCGCATTATAGCATTTCTCTATATGTATGTATATAGAGATCAAAATTCCAAAACTTTTAGGGTCATCAAATGGTAGAAGCAAAATTAACGGTGACTGCGGACGGTAGATAATGCTTCTACCATTTGATGACCCTAGAAGTTTTGGAATTTGATGAAAATTGGTGAGGATGATCATCTTATCCTAGATAACACCCTCACCAAATTTCATCAAATTCCAAAATTCCTAGGGGGATCAAAATGAGGGCAGCTCATTTTCTCCACCCGTAGCTCACAGCTCAACATAATAGCCCTCATATATATAGAGAGGAATGTTACATTGAGCTGTGAGCTACGGGTGGAGAAAATGAGCTGCCCTCATTTTGATCCCCCTAGGAGTTTTGGAATTTGATGAAATCTGGTGAGGGTTTTATCTAGGATAAGATGATCATCCTCACCAATTTTCATCAAATTTCAAAACTTTTAGGGTCATCAAATGGTAGAAGCAAAATTAACGGTGACTGCGAACGGTAGATAATGCTTCTACCATTTGATGACCCTAGAAGATTTGGAATTTGATGAAAATTGGTGAGGATGATCATCTTATCCTAGATAACACCCTCATCAAATTCCAAAATTCCTAGGGGATCAAAATGAGGGCAGCTCATTTTCTCCACCCGTAGCTCACAGCTCAACATAACAGCCCTCTCTCTCTCTATATATATATATATATATATATATATATATATAATTACAAATGTATCCCTGTTGTACTGCGTATCCTAGTTTTTCAAAAATCCATATATCGCCGTATTCGTATCCTCGTATCCGTATTCACGTATCTGTATCAGTGCTTCTTAGTCGCAAAGTGAACTTTGTAATCTTGGGTCATGCCGTACCCAGTGTTGTCAAGGCAACGAGGCGCGCCTGAGGCGCAAGGGGCCGCTAGAGCCTGAGGTGCAAGGCGCATATAAGGCGCACGCCTTGGTGTGTAAGGCGCAAAAATATATAATTTGCTTTAAAAATTAATAATAATTGTCAAAAATTTCTAAAATTCATAAAAAAGATATATTTTATGAAATAAAAAGACCATTATTCAACTAAATCAATGCAAGTCACAAGGTATACACCAACTCATAAGTCATAACTAGTGTGGTCATCAAATGAACAATTTATTATAGGCAACATGCCAACATCATATTCATAAAATGAAGGGATACATTACTCATAAGTGATAATTGATAAGTGAGAACTCATAACCAATGAGTAAGAAAATCATCCATGAACTATGATAAGTTAACATTGTCTTAATTCTTAAACAGTTAGACCATTTAAATAGATCAAGAAGTACAAGTACTAAAAAACAAAGGACACGCTCGCAAAAAAAAAACAAAGGACATAATTAATAAAACCACCCAATCACTCATCATCATCATCAAATAAACCCTCCACATCATCTTGATTGGCATGGCCATCCGCATGTCCAAAAGCGCTTCTTCTTCAACAAACCGGTAAAAAAAAACTGAAAAAAAACCGGAAAAAAAACCAAACACAGTAAGGCGCGCGCCCTGTCCGCCCTGCGCCCGGTTCAAGAGGCGCTGAAAGGCGCGCCGAGCCACGCCTTGCTGTGCTCGCCTCACTAGAAGCGCCTGAGGCGCATATAGCTGAATCGCCTTGAGGCGCGTCTGAGGCGTGCGCCTCATTGCGCCTTGACAACTATGGCCGTACCACTCAAAATATTGATCCATCTCAGCAAGCCAGTGGTTGAAGGCTTTTAGATCGAGTCAACCATCATATCTAGGTGCTTCTATCTTGATTTTGCGCATCGCACGCTCGTCGGGTGTTTCACGTGCTTCTTGATAGTCCCTCATGTGGTTTTGCCCTTCGCCTCTGGGGCAGGGCTGTTCGATGCCATCAATTTCAGATCCTCCTTCATTAGCATGACGGAGGTTGGTGATCGACGCCTCATCTTATTTCAAATGGGCATCCAATCGGGCGTTGACATTGGTGAGTTGCGTCCAAAATTCCGCTCTTAGAGCCACGGTGGCATCTAACACTTGTTTGTTCGAAGACTGATCCATATCAGGAGGGTAAGTCGAACCACTGTGGTTCTCATCAACTAGAGTGCAGACAAAGGTTCACCTAAAGGATTTAAATAAGCTAATTAAAATTCAGCAAATAAGATTTTAATGGCTGTTGAGATTTTTAGGTTATTTTGGAACTAGCGCAAGTGATAATTAAATATTAGGGTAGCCTAGATCCTACACGTCCACATCTGGGGTTATGTGAGACTCTCTGCGGGCAGATCGTACGGAAGATAGATCTTCCGAGCAAAATCGGGGTTATCCGGATTTAATATAAAATTCCTAATTGGCTCAGAGGGTTTGAACAAATTAAAATACGGCTCAACGGGTTGTTTCAAAGGGCACAGGCCTATGTAATGTTAAGGATCTATCACAAACCGACAACTTTAAAGTAAAGAAATTTTTTATCTATGTTTTCAGATTTGATTTGCAGGGATAAAGCCGAAGAAAGGAGAGATATCACATCTTTTCTGCAGATTGAAACCCAATGAAACGAATCCAGATGATTTAGAGTGCCGACAATGTCTTGCGGATGAGATCCAACGATCTCTGAAGGTCGTTGGTATGCCGATGATGAAGATGTGCGCTTCTGGGAGAAACTCCTCTGAGTCCTCTCTAAGAACCAAATATGAGAATATTCACAGGATATTTGATTTTGATTCAGATACAAGTATGAATGTTGATATTGTGAGTCGATCGATATCCTTCTTTGTATCGATACTGTTAAAAAATCTGTGGAAAGTGATAGTATTTGATCCATATCGCAAACATGGGTTCCTAAGGACTTGTTCATTTTTAGACTAGGTTGTACTTGTTAAACTTCCACACCAATCGGATGGTTGGCATCAGGTTGACATCGGGTTGAAAAGCATTTTGTCAATCTTAATGTTGAGCCTTCTTAATTAGAGTTGTGCTTTATAATCGCCCCATCCAAATGGGACTTCCTTGGGTGATGATGTAATATCAAAAAATCTGTGGAAAGTGATAGTATTTGATCCATATCGCAAACATGGGTTCCTAAGGACTTGTTCATTTTTAGACTAGGTTGTACTTGTTAAACTTCCACACCAATCGGAGGGTTGGCATCAGGTTGACATCGGGTTGAAAAGCATTTTGTCAATCTTAATGTTGAGCCTTCTTAATTAGAGTTGTGCTTTATAATCGCCCCATCCAAATGGGACTTCCTTGGGTGATGATGTAATATCACATTATATTTTCTCTTCTTGGTACTGGCGCTAATCCACCTTGCAGACTTCTTGTATGTGTTTTGATCTTTTTATTTTTTTCTATACCAGAATAAGTGAGTGTTGGAAAGATGCTAGGTGGACTTCTATACCAGATTAAGATCCATATTCGTATACACATCTGAAAAAAAAAATTTAAGGACATGAGTATGTGTATATGCTATCTATATTCACTCTGTTGACATCCCTATCTAACCATTGGCATGATATTTACTGTACTATAGGCCATTGTATAGGTAAGAGAACCCTTAGATGCCTTTTTTTTGTGCTTGGCCTCCTTCATGTCAACACAATTGAAGTATACTTTAGATTGAAGTAGCTCATTTCTGATACGTTTTACTGAAAAATAAATATCTAGACTATCTAGTGTCCATGATGCTAATCAATCTATGAATTTTATGTGCATGATAATGTTTAGCTGCCCTTTTGTTTGGTTCTAATCCAAGTAGAGGTACACGACAAAGAAACACCCTTGTATTTGGACAATAATCAAGCACAACTTTATTCTCATTGGTGACTTTTGTACAAGTTGTGAATTTATGAGGGACGAAATAGAGTCTTTCTATACATTTGTTTATATTGTAATAGAACTTCTGTAAAATTTATATTACATGTTAGAATTAAAATGGACATAGAAGCGGGTTGCATATATATATATATATATATATATATATATATATATATATATATATATATATATATATATATATATATATATATATATATATATATATATATGGCCCGGGAAGCTGAACTTGAGTTCACCGTTCAAATGGTGACTCTAATGGAGAAGCTGCCACATGTCTTGAGAAAGTCAACAATTGCGGCTGGAGGTACTTATATATACACATATATGAGGGTATATATATATCCAGCCATAATTGTTGACTTTCTTAGGACACGTGGCAACTTTTCCATTCAAGTTTACCATTTGAATGGTGAACTCGATTTCACCAAACCCTTTCCCAATATATAAAGGGAATGGGGTTGGTGAAATTGAATTCACCATTGAATCGTGAAATCAACTTTTAAAGAAGACATGTGTCCACCTTCTTCATATAAAACAACATTTTCCAACCACCATCATTAATGCTACCATGTGGACTTGTAAAGAGCAAAAAGGTGGACATGTGGCATGACTAAAACATTGTTTCACCATTCAATGGTGAACTCGAGTTCACCTTCCCGGCCCTCATATATATATATATATATATATATATATATATATATATATATATATATATATATATATATATATATATATATATATATATATATATATATATATATATATAGCCTACTCCATGGAGTAGGCTACTTACCTACTCCATGGCTTAAATAGACGCCACATGACACTTTTTAATCGAGTATTTTGTTGATGTATGGTCAATCCAAAATGGATAGATTAGGATTATGAAAAAAAATCCGAAGAAAAAAATCTAAATCAACCCGATCAAGTTGTAACAAATTTAACGGTAAACTGTGCATCGTAAAAACATTTTTTTTTTGCATGCTAAAAATGCCACTTGGCATGTGTTTTTCTCAATTTTTTTTTCTTGACAATTGTTGTGAGAGATGAACCTAAGTTGACAAAGTCTTAACTCCGGTTAAAAAGTGCCACATGGCATCCATTTAACCCATGGAGTAAATAATTTACCTACTCCATGGAGTAGGCTACCTTGCCCCATATATATATATATATATATATATATATATATATATATATATATATATATATATATATATATATATATATATATATATATATATATATATATATATATATATATATATAGGGGTATGCTAAAATGCGGCATGCGGTGCGTGCGGCATCACACCGCAGCCGTCTGATGCACGCGCTGCATGCATGCGATGCACGCAGCAGTGCATCAGACGGCTGCGGTGCGATGCCGCACGCACCGCATGCCGCATTCTAGCAATTCCCTATATATATATATATATATATAGGGAATAGGGGACATGGTCCTCCCGACCGCCCAACACGCTTGTCCTCCCTTTAATTTGGGTGCCACACGGCACTTTTTAACCGGGGTTAGGGGTTGGTCAAGGTGGGTACATCTCTTCTAACAATGATCATGAAAAAAAATTTGGAAAAAAAATATATCAAGTGGTATTTTTAAATTAACCATAGCAAGGGCTATTTGCACGCTACAGTTTACCGTTAAATTTGTCGACCATTGATCGGGTTGTTTTAAGTTTTTTTTTTAAATCTTGATCTAAGTAGAGTGGATTGGCCATCCATAAAAAGAAATACGGTTAAAAAGTGCCATGTGGCACCCAAATTGAAGGGAGGACTAGCGTGTTGGGTGGTCGGGAGGACCATGTTCCCTATTCCCATATATATATATATATATATATATATATATATATATATATATATATATATATATATATATATATATATATATATATATATATATATATATATATGAGGAATGTGATCCTGCCTATCAAAGCAGGGTTTTTTCCTGCTTTGATTCATTGTTTGACCATCCTAGAAGTTTTGGAATTTGATGAAATTTGGTGAGGGTGTTGTCTAGGGTAAGATCATCATCCTCACAAATTTTCATCAAATTCCAAAACTTCTAAGAGGGTCAAATGGTCGAAGCAAAATCTGCAGATTTTAACGGTGACTGCAGATTTTGCAGATTTTGCTTCGACCATTTGACCCTCTTAGAAGTTTTGGAATTTGATGAAAATTTGTGAGGATGATGATCTTTCCCTAGACAACACCCTCACCAAATTTCATCAAATTCCAAAACTTCTAGGATGGTCAAACAATGAATCAAAGCAGGAAACAACCCTGCTTTGATAGGCAGGATCCCATTCCTCTCTCTCTCTCTCTCTCTCTCTCTCTCTCTCTATATATATATATATATATATATATATATATATATATATATATAGAGAGAGAGAGAGAGAGAGAGAGAGAGAGATAGAGAGAGAGAGAGATGCTAAAATGCGGCGTGCGGTGCGTGCGGCGTCGCACCGCAGCCGTCTGATGCACCGCTGCGTGCATCACACACACCGCAGCGGTGCGACGCCGCACGCACCGCACGCCGCACGCTAGCATGCCTCTCTCTCTCTCTCTATATATATATATATATATATATATATATATAGGGCCGATCCAGTGAGAAACCCCTTATTTGTGAAACCTTGTGCGAAACTCCCCTAGAGGTCTTAGAATTTGATGAAATTTGGTAGGCATACTACCCATGCCATGTTGATCATCCTCACAAAATTTCATCAAATTCTAAAACCTCTAGGGGCATCAAATTAGATAATCAAATTAACGGTTTTTATGAACGGTCAGTAAATTTTCTAACATTTGATGCCCCTAGAGGTTTTAGAATTTGATGAAATTTTGTGAGGATGATCAACATGGCATAGGTAGCATGCCTACCAAGTTTCATCAAATTCTGAAACCTCTAGGGGGGTTTCGCACAAGGTTTCGCAAATAAGGAGTTTCTCACTGGATCGGCCCTCTCTCTCTCTCTCTCTCTCTCTCTATATATATATATATATATATATATATATATATATATATATAGAGAGAGAGAGAGAGAGAGAGAAATGCTATAGTGTGGCATGCGGTAAGTGCGGCATCGCACCGCTGCCGTCTGATGCATCGCTGCATGCATCAGACGGCAGCGGTGCGATGCTGCACTTACCGTATGCCGCAGCATAGCATACCCCTATATATATATATATATATATATATATATATATATATATAGATTGCATAAATCCATATGCATGCATGACCTCATACCAAGCCTGTGGGTTAATCGTAAAAGGAGATTGTTTAACTGAACTCGTTCTATATGTTGGTAATGTTATAGTTTATATGATTATGTTCAGATTCAAAGACTCTAAAAGAGGAAAAGAGGGAAGAATTGTTTGAAAATTTAAAAGCTAATGATTCTATTGGATGGGAAGCTGATGTTATAGATCCAAGGGAACTGTCAGCAAAAATGTTAAAAAAGTGAGTGTAGGATGACCGGCTTTCAAGACCATCCTTGTACCAAACTGGACCATTAACTGGAGATTCCTTGTTGCTTGGCTGCAGGACAAAGATCAATCTAAATGAAATATCACACAATTCAGCTATGGGCCTTGTCAGGAGGGTCCTTGACTTTGGAGTTCTACTAACAGAGGTACAATCTCTAATTTTGAGGCTTCCTAATATAGGCATGTTTTCTGTTTACCCTCAATCATCGATTCCCTTATTATGCACACAGGTCTATGTAGATACTGTTGGAGATGCAGAGAAGTATAGAATTAAATTATCTGAAAGATTCCCGGGCATCAAATTTGTGGTTTCTAAAAAAGCTGATAGTCTTTATCCAGTGGTTAGTGGAGCAAGTATAGTTGCAAAGGTAATTATCTTATACAAGCCATTTGAGTCAGCATTCCCAACCTTCTCTTCATATAATATTTCACATTTTATTAGCTTATTATGGTAGGGTGCTGGGAAATCTAGTTATTTGTGCAGGGAAATTTATAATATTATCTCAGCTACTTCAACTTGCACTGGGTCATCCTCAATATAAGTGAAAATACATGATCACTAAGTTGTACTTCCAAGTGACAAGTTGGTTTGCACAATACACTTGAAGCAACTCATGCAGCACATTGTGCATATGTTTCCTTTTATAAAAGCGGGTTATCACTTTGGCCCCTTGAATACTATTTCGTCTCTCAGAGATGAAACAGTTCAGCAAATCAAACTTTGCCTTCTCCCCTCTTTATGTGAACTCTTTCTAGCAGTAGAGCAATCTTGGAAGTAACTTTTGTTAGGATGTGGAGTCTGATGGTGTTGGTTAGCAGATCGATTCCTAGAGTTTGGGCACCCGGAGTCCCACGAGGGGCCATACATTGTCTGTACCGTTTTGGGGTATTTTTAGGATTTTTTTTTTCTTTGGTTCTCTGTAAACCCTAAACCCCCCAGAAACCTTAAGTGATGTATTGTCTTATTTATTTTTAGCCTCAGAGCAAGTGGAATCGGCATGGGCCGTGGACGTACCTCATCTTGGAGGTAAGGACATAAATATCTATGCTTTGTTTTTTTTGTTTGATTTTCAATTCTATTTCTGGATTGTCATTATGTGTGATAGAGAGGCGTGGATCAAAAGCGATCAAGGAAGGAAAGGTTAGGATCGAGAAGTTCAAATGATATGAACTTTGGTTTTTGGAAGATGGAATTAGAAATTATCTCTATCAGAAGGATCTTTAGCTTTCCCTTGGAAGAAAATCGAAGAGACCAGAAAAGATGACTGATGACAAGTTGGAGATACTCAATGTGAGAGCCTTAGGTTGTGTTTGGTTGCCAGTAAAAGACATGAAAGGAAAGAAAGTTCTAATTTTTCTGCAAAAATGGGTGTTTGGATGTCAAGAAAGTATGGTCCCCACAAGAAAATTTTTTTCCCGAGAAACTAGTTTTTCATCAAAATATGAGAAAGGAAAAGAAAATTCAAATTCTCGCTTTCTTTTCTAGACAACCAAGCAGAAGTAAGAAAATGCCTTTTTCCTTTCCTTTCCAAAGAGTTCCTTCTTGCAAAACATTCTCGTCAACCAAACATAGCCTTAGGTTTATTTGCAGCTTATGCTTGCAACATATGTAGCCTTCAACATATCCAAAGAGATGAAGACAGGAGATCTGATGACTGCCCTATCAAGAATGTGAAAAAAAACCCTTGGCTTTCACCAAGGTTTTTATGATGAAGAGACTGGTCAACACGAAGATGAGTGATGACAAAAGTGTAGCTGAGCATCTCAATGACTTCATACATGTCAGTTGGTATCATTGGCATCAACTTGGATAACTTGATCAGAGCTCTTCTATGCTTATCAGATCTATCAGACAACTGGAATGGTCTAGTAATAACGGTGAGAAACTCCTCTTGATCAGGCAAACTAGAATTTGATAATGTCGTTGCTATCGTCTTAAGCGAGGAAGCCCATAGAAAAACTTCATGTAAAGCATTGAGAAATGCTCTGAACACTGAAGAAAGGGGGAGAAAGCTGAATAGTGAAAATAAAAATTACAGGTCAAAGCAATCGAGAGGTCCACAAGGAAACGATGATGGTTGCTAGAACTGTGAAAATTGGGGCACTGGAGACGGAACTGTAGAGCTCCAATGAAACAAGAAATTGATGATCAGAGAGGTAAAGATCCAGTAATTATTTCTGATGAGTATATATATATATATATATATATATATATATATATATATATATATATATATATATATATATATATATATATATATATATATATATATATATATATATATATATATAGGGAAAAGGGAACCTGGACCTGAGGTGCAGCATCGTTGCTGCACCTCAAGCATTGTTTACCTATCCTAGAAGTTTTGGAATTTGATGAAATTTGGTGAGGGTGTTGTCTAGGGTAAGATGATCATCCTCACAAAAAATCACCAAATTCCAAAACTTCTAGGGGGGTCAAATGGTCAAGCAAAATCAGCCGTCCGCAGTCACCGTTAAAATCTGCAGATTTTGCTTCGATCATTTAACCCCCCTAGAAGTTTTGGAATTTGATGAAAATTGGTGAGGATGATCATCTTACCCTAGACAACACCTTCACCAAATTTCATCAAATTCCAAAACTTCTAGGGAGGTAAACAAGCAAGAGGTGCAACAACAATGCTACACCTCGGGTGCAGGCTCTCTGCCCTGATATATATATATATATATATATATATATATATATATCTATATAATAAGGGACAACGGTTGTGGGGGGGACAAATGAACTGAGACAAGGCAACGGCTGAGATTTATGCAGAGGAGGGGGATAAACAGGGAGACTCGATCACAGTCGTCCGTAACGAATCATTTGGATGAGTGCAATTCATTTAGGTATGGAAAAACGGATGGGATTGAATGGAAATAATATGGAGGGATAAGATTGACGAGGAGAAAGAAATAAATGAACGAAGGATCAAATTGTAAAAAATAAATTCTATTATAGAATGGTGGGTTTTAATGTAAAAATGTGTCTGCCACTTACGAATGGTCCCACTCCTCCATAATTACAATCAGACCGTCCCCCGTCTCTTTCTCTCAGGCTTCCTCTCTCTCTCTATCTTTCACTTCTTAGTTGTCAACCCTCCCCACTTTACTGTACCCTCTCTCTCTCTCTCTCTCTCTCTCTCTCTCACAATCAGCCACCGTCCGTTGCCCTTGGCCTTCGCCCGCTACCAGAGAGTGCCGCCACTGTCAACTTGCGACGTCGAAGAGCCGAGCCACCACCAAGCTCCTTCGTCCAGTCGTCCCCAACGTGCTTCGACACTTCACCGGCATCCACCGAGCCTCGCCAGCCATTGATGAGCCCCTTCTCAACACTGCATGCACCTTCCTCCCCTCCTTCTCCTCCCCATCTCTTCTTCCATCCTCCCCTGGCCCTGCACCCTACCTCCCTCTCATTTCTCTTCCTCCCCATCTCCGACAAGACCCGGCACCTACTCCTTAAGTTCCTTCGCCTCCTTCTTCGACTCCGGCATTATCTCCTCCGATCCCGACTTCTTCCTTCCACCCATCCGTCCTCTTTTTCCCCACCTCCTTCCCCTCTTTCTTCTTCCTGTGCTCCGAAGACCCCTCCGGACGTCAACCCAAAACCACCTGCACACCCTCTACCTCCTTCCCTCATGGCTCCGACCGACACCACCAGCACCACACTACTGCACCCCATCCACTTCCCCTCTTCTTCTTCTCAACAGCTCACAGAGACCACAGCTCATCTCCCTTCTCCCCTTCCTTCTTCTTCTCCGGCTCCGGCATAACCAAAACGATGCCAACCTTCACCACCTCCTTCCTTCGGCCTGCTTCCCTGCAACCCAAGCCGACCTTCACCACCTCCCCGAGCTCCTCCTCTCTTCTTCAAATTCCCCACTAAGCTCCGGCCAGCACCTGGCCATCTAGCTCCCTCTCCTTCCACTCCTAATCTTCTTCCCCACCTCCGGTTGCAACCGACCACCACCTGCAAAACCCGTTCGGTACTACGCAAGAGAAAGGGCACATCAACATGATTGTGCGTACAATACTTGGCTCCAACAGATGTTGGAGGAATGAGCTCCAACCCCTTATTGGGCAATCAATGTAAACCGATTTAAAAAAAAAGGCTTAACCTAAAGTTGTAATTTGGGCCCCACATATAGCCATTGGAGTAGACCCTTATATGTTTTAAGTGGGTTTGGTCCAATAATTAATTGCTATATCAGCTGTTGGAGCCCGTTGCTCCAACACCTGTTGGAGCCAAGTATTGTTACGTGTAAAAACAATATGGGTAACATGGATGGGTCATAGTTAGGTATAAATTTAGATCGGACAGTTCCCTATTCTTCAGTGAACGGTTCAGATGTATCATCGATCATCTGGAGCAGCAATCTGCTGGAGAAATCCAAAAAAATACTCTTACAAAATAAAATAATAATTCACTGCAACGGATGTTGGGGCCCTGGGCTTCAAGGGGCTGATGTGGCAATCAAATATTGGACCATACTTTACTATCATACAAATCACTATACATAAGGGAAAAATTTTCAGCACGTACATCCTGCGTACCATACAACCATGGGGCCCATTGACCCCAAAGCCTATCAGTATGCTTTGAGTGTTGGGGGCCACTAACCCCATGTGCTGGATCTGATACCCCGTCTCTTGAATCAAAGTGGGTCCGCGGTTTGTACAATTTTTTTGGCAACATACAAAGTAGTATTTTGTTCATCACTTTCTTTACCCTTTTGACAATATTCAGGTTTTCAAAACAAACCCAAACCCCTTCAACTTTCTGGGGGGGGGGGGGGGTGCCGCCTAAGTGCGGTCGTAGTAGTCATCGTGTTCACTAAAGGTGCCGGTGTGCCAAGAATTGTTGCCACCTACGGTGGGACCACTGCTGTGTCAACAGCCTGATGTAGATAGGGGTGTAAAAAAAGCCCACCGACCCGAGCCTGATCTGGCCCGAAAGCACCATGGGCCGGGCTCGGGCCACCACCCTGAGCCCGCAGCCCGGCCAGAAAACGAAGCCCGAAAGCCTGGACCGAAAACCCGATCATAATACTGTAGATTTGGTATATATATATATATATATATATATATATATATATATATATATATATAGAGAGAGAGAGAGAGAGAGAGAGAGAGAGAGAGAGAGTATAGTTGAAACACTAATTACGTGTAGTATAGTGGCTATAGATTTTGAGAATTGCCATCAGGTTCTGTGTTCGAACCTACATATAGTCTTTGAAGATTTTTTTTTATTAAACCACATGTTTTAACCATACCCTGCCCGGCCCGAAATTACCAATATATGTATATACGGGCCGGACCGGGGCTCAGACCTTTGGCCCGCGGCCCGGCCCGAGAAGCAAACAATTACCAAGGATCAAAATACCGGCCGGTACGAACCGTACCGGCCGGTTCAAACCGGGAACCGGTCCGAACCGCACCGGTATCCAGGTGATACCGGTCGCGGCGACCAATTCGCCTAAATACCGGCCGGTACCGGTTCGAACCGGTTCGAACCGGTTCGAACCGGTACCGGCTGTTAAGTGCCCATATGAGTGGTTTTTTCATTCCGAATTGAATTTTTTGGGCTTCTTTCTTCATTCCCACATGAGGTGAACCTCCATACTAGCTCGATTTGCAAGATTTGAAGCCAAAAACTCGGATTTGCAAGATCAAAACCACATTTGAAGGTATGTTTTCATAATTTTTTTCATTTTTCTTTTGTTTTGTTGCATTTTTTTTGAAAAAAATCAAATTATTGTGGTGAAAATGTTGAAATGGGCTAGATCTATGCCATCAATGCTTAGATCTATAGATCTATAAGCATCAACTCCAAATTTGCATGATCGGTTCATGCAAATTTGGGGGTTTTTCAATTTTCTTTTCTTTTTTTGCATTTTTTTAAAAATTAAACCAAATAATTGTGGTGAAAATGGTGATATGGGTTAGATCTATGCCGTCAAAGCATAGATCTATAGATCTATAAGCATAATCTCCAAATTTGCATGATCGGTTCATGCAAATTTGGGTTTTTTTCAATTTTTATTTATTTTTTTGTATTTTTTTTAAAAACAAACCAAATAATTGTGGTAAAAATGATGATATGGGTTAGATCTATGCATTCAATGCTTAGATCTATAGATCTATAAGCATAATCTCCAAATTTGCATGATCGGTTCATGCAAATTTGGGTTTTTTTCAATTTTCATTTATTTTTTTGTATTTTTTTTAAAAACAAACCAAATAATTGTGATAAAAATGATGATATGGGTTAGATCTATGTATTCAATGCTTAGATCTATAGATCTATAAGCATAATCTCCAAATTTGCATGATCGGTTCATGCAAATTTGGGTTTTTTTCAATTTTCATTTATTTTTTTGCATTTTTTTTAAAAACAAACCAAATAATTGTGGTAAAAATGATGATATGGGTTAGATCTATGCATTCAATGCTTAGATCTATAGATCTATAAGCATAATCTCCAAATTTGCATGATCGGTTCATGCAAATTTGAATGTTTTTTCAATTTTCATTTATTTTTTTGTATTTTTTTTAAAAACAAACCAAATAATTGTGGTAAAAATGATGATATGGGTTAGATCTATGCATTCAATGCTTAGATCTATAGATCTATAAGCATAATCTCCAAATTTGCATGATCGGTTCATGCAAATTTGGGTTTTTTTCAATTTTCATTTATTTTTTTGCATTTTTTTTAAAAACAAACCAAATAATTGTTGTAAAAATGATGATATGGGTTAGATCTATGCATTCAATGCTTAGATCTATAGATCTATAAGCATAATCTCCAAATTTGCATGATCGGTTCATGCAAATTTGAATGTTTTTTCATTTTTCTTTTGTTTTTGTAACATTTTTTTTGAAAAAAAACTAAATAATTATGGTGAAATATATGTACATTGTAAAATGACTTGATTATTGAATGTTTGAATGTTTTTCAGGAAAATGGTGCGAGAGTATGATCATGCGTGGTCCCATGGGGAGGCAGTTGCGGGTTTGAGGCACAAGATTAAGTGCAAGTATTGTGCAAAGGTGCTCAATGGAGAGATAACGAGGCTGAAAGAGCACTTGGCACATAAAAAAGGCCAAGTAGTTGCATGTCCCAATGTACCCAAGGAGATTAAAAAAGAAATGCAAGCATTGCTTGACTCTGGAAAACAAAAGAAAGCACAGAAGGAAACTAGCAGGAGACAGGAGCTAGATGCATGTAGAGATGAGATTTGGGGGAGTGAGGATGATGATGATGATTCCCAGATGGAGGCAGCAATGAGAGCTTCTAAGCAGACTCTGCAAACTGATGAGGAGGCGAGGAGGTTACAGCGAGAGGCAACTATGAGAGGTTCGACTTTTGAGCATGGAGGCGCATCTGGATCCGGTGGATCTAGACCATCTGGTAGCACTGGTAAGGGTATTGGATCATCACAAGGCTTTGGCGGATCTTTACGTCGTGTCCTTAGCTCACGGCCCCGTGAGAGGGACGAGGAGGTACATTTGTCGAGGGGGCCTAGGCCGAGAGTAGTGGGTCCGGTTGACCCAATGGCTTGCAGGAGACCGTCATCTACACAGCCTGGTATCAAAGCTGCATTGACTGGGATGCAAAAGAAGGCAAAGGAGATTGTGATGAAGGCAACAGGAAAATTTTTTCTACACAATCGGATTCCGCCTCATGTTGCATCGTCACCGTACCTGCAAGGCATGTTTGACGCAGTGGCAAGTGCTGGTCCTGGTATTCCGGCCCCTACACCATATGATATAGGACATACATGTGTCCAGTATGAGTACAAGGAGGCATTGGAATGGGTTAACAGCTTTAAGGATTGTTGGAAAGAAAGAGGATGCACTATTATGTGTGATGGGTGGACAAGCATCAATCGAAGAAGTTTGATTAATTTTCTTGTATATTCATCTTCCGGGACAGTTTTTCTTAAGTCTATTGATGCGACAGACAAAGTGAAGAATGCTGACTATCTGCATACATTAATGAATGAAGTCGTCGAGCAGGTAGGTGAAGAATATGTGGTCCAAATCGTGACAGATAACGAAGCCACTTATAAGGCTGCAGGAATGAAACTGATGCAGACTAGGCCGCATATGTTTTGGTCCCCTTGTGCAGCTCATTGCTTGGACCTGATGATTGAAGACATTGGAAAAAAGCCATGGATATCAAAAGCGATTGCAAAGGCACGAAAAATTACAACGTTCATCTACACCCATAACTGGGTCATTGCATTGATGAAGACTTATACAGATGGTCATGAACTGCTAAGGCCCGGTATAACTAGATTTGCCACTAACTACATTGCTTTAGAGAGCTTGTGGAAGCACAAAATTGGTTTGCAACAGATGTTTCTCTCTCCGGAATGGCTAACCTCAAAATATGGGAAGATTACAGAAGGCCCAGCAGCTGATGTGGCAGGGATAGTGCGAAAAAAGAAATTTTGGGATAATGTGAAGGATATTTGTGATATTGTCGAGCCACTTCTCTTTGTCTTGCGGCTAGTTGACGGTGACGAGAAGCCGACAATGGGAGATATATACGAGGCAATGGACAGAGCCAAGTTGCAAATCCAGGCGAGAACCAGATACTACAAAAAGTATTGGGAAATGATTGATAAAAGGTGGGATCGTCAGCTGCACCATGATCTACATGCAGCAGGTAATTGAATTATGAATTCATATTTGTGTAGTGGTTAGCAAATGAATAAATATTGTGAAATATGGATAACTTGTATTCATGAATGTGTAGGTTATTTTCTTAATCCTATACACCGCTACGCAAATAATTCACGAGAGATCACTGATGAAGTGCGCGTAGGATTAAAAGAAACAATAAAGAGATTACTAAGGGATGTAAACGATCAGATTGATGCCATTACTCAGGTAAGGACTAATGGCATTATTCATCTTTAGGAGATTATTTATTTCTTATAACATAAATCAGTAATGTACATTGTTTTATATTACAGATTGACTACTATAATCAAGGGTTAGGGAGTTTTGGAGACACTATCGCGAGGCATGCAATAGAGAGATGCAAGCCCGGTAAAAATAATTAAATTTATTGTTTTATGTATGGAGATAATTTCTGATACAATAAAGAGAACTAATTCTATTTTTTTCTTATTTGCAGCGGAGTGATGGATGAATTATGGAGAAACAGCCCCAGCACTAAGAAAGGTTGCCATCAGAGTTTTGAGCCAAACAACATCTTCTTCGAATTGTGAGCGCAATTGGAGTACATTCTCGTTGATTCACACAAAGCCAAGAAATCGCCTAACTATGAAGAATTTGGAGAAGTTGGTCTTCATCAATTATAATCTAAGGCTTAGAACGAGGACGAGAAAACGATTGAATGCGGAGGAGCAGAGAGAGTACTCATGTCCAATTAATTTGGACTATATATTTTCGGAGGAGAATGATCCGTTGGCACCTTGGATAGAAGAAGGGGAGCTACCAGTGTTAGATGGTGACGAAGCATTAGTACGAGATATACCTGACTTGGATGGTAATGAGCCTCTCAGAGCTGCTGACCGGATGAGATCTTACAGAGGTAGACACCAGACTCAGCCTGAGCGGGAGGCACCACATGAGTCTGATTCTGAGTCCAGCCATCGTAGCAGTAGTAGCAGTTCTCTAGGACCTCGGTCGCCTCTTTCTCCACAGTCTCCACGACCATGCCCTGTATACACCGGCAGCACTTATGAAGACAACACATGTGTCTTCGATTCACATAGTATGGATTTCGGAGATAGTGGGATTCGTGGGAATGTTGGTGTTGAACATGGAGGTACTGGGGGTGCAAATGATAGTGGAGTTAGAGAAACCAGAGGACAGTGGCAACAACCTTATTATGGATATGGATATCCTCCACCACACTATCCACCACCATATTATCCTCAGCCGGAGCCAGAATCTTCGATGGGTAGCATTGGGACTCCCCATACGAACTCCCAATTTGGGAGTTCATACGGGGAGCCTCAATATCAGTCATTTGTGTATGATTTCTTCCAATATCCGACATTGCCACCATCCGGTCATCCACGAGGTAATGATGATGATGATGATGAAATGCAGCCTGCCCGAAGTTCCATGTGGTACTAAGTTACTCAGTCTAAGTAGGTAAAAATATCTAATTCTCAACTCTTGTAAGTTATGGATATGCATTTTATTTGCTAAACATGTTAGCCTGTTAGGAGTCTTAGCCATCTTATGACTATGAATTTGTGTTTATTACTTTATTATCATATTATGTGAAATTGTAAAATATGACTCATCACTCATGTACTCCAGTACTCGTATTAGTTGTGTAATTCATGTTTGTGCAATGGTTATGAATTGTGTTTTGTAATCCCTAAGCATAATATATTAATACTAGGCTAATCTAACACATACAATTTAATAACTGTATCAAATTCCACAATTTAGAATTATACAGTGAAAACAGTGACTTTATAACTTAAAAAGACCGGTTCATACCTATAACTAGTTTACTAATGAAAAAAAACATCACAAACTAGTATTTTAGATTATTCTGGATTTTTTGGTTATTTTTTCAAATTTTTTTGAAACCAAAAATCAATTCACACCGGTATGGACCGGTTCAGACCGATACCGGTTCGTACCGCCCGGTTCGAACCGTTTTTTCGGCCGGCCGATATTTTGTCCGCGACCGGTATTTTTATCCATGACAATTACAGCAATGGTGATGATGACAGTTGCGACAATGGTGACGATGACATTATTTTATTTTGCTCTATAGCGGGCGATGCAATGGTGACGCCAAGTATGTCGACGCAACCCAGCCCTCCGCCGCCAAGTTCGTCGCTCCATTGATGCCCCATTATGGGCACGCCAGAGAGAAAGGGAGTGGGAGGGAAAGAGACTGTCGCCTTCGTCGAAATATTGTCACATCCCTCGAAATATCTTTGTCACCTTGAAATGTTTAGTGTGCCCTCAACACTCAAGTTTTCTTTTTTAATGATACTTAGTTACAATACCAAGTTTTATTTTTTATTCTCTCTCTCTCTCTCGGAAATCAACTCTCGCTCCCTCTCTCTCCCGCTATGTGCCCCCCCGGTGCGCCCCCCACTCTCTTTCCCGTTCCCGATCTCTCTCTCTCTCTCTCTCTCTCTCTCTCTCTCTCTCTCGATTTTGCTCTCTCTCTCATCCAAAGTTTAATTGAAATAAGGGATATAACATCCTCTAAACAGAAAGACTCGATCACAGTCGTCTGTTTCCTAAAGTCGGCGTCGTCGCGCGCGGTGCGTGTGGGGGTCGACCTCAAGTCAGCGCTGTCACGCACGGTGGTGATGCAGAGCAGGTGGCTCACCGTGGGGCATGGCGGTCCACCACTCGGCTGCACCTGGTGGTCCGGTTCGAGCCGAACTCGACGTTTGTGTTCCAGTTTGGGGGCGAGTCGTAGTGCAACCCGGTGGTGTACCAGATATGGGGTTCTCACGGTAGCAACCGCAGCAAGTGCCTCCGGCAGCTTGCCATCAATTGTCACTTCTCCGCTGGCCGCAAGCGGAGCACTGGATCCAGGTAATGCTTTTCGAATTTTCTTAGAAAAAAAATCTTACTTCATGTTTTCCTTCGATATGAGCATCGACGAGATCGCCAGCGACGTTCTCCCACCTGCAACCCACCGAGGCCCCCTCATCATGGCGTCGAACCTTCCTGGCTGACGTCGGAGCCATGCCCGATCGAGCTAACCTGAGTGAGGCCTTGGATCGGGTTGCCTTAGGGTTGTCCCATCCGACGAAGAAGGAGAGAGAGAGAGAGAGAGAGAGAGAGAGAGAGATATCAACTTGGAGGGAGGGGGGTTCCAAGTTAAAACCTCATCACAATCGTTAGTTTGTATGACAGTCGGGTTGAGTTGGGTCGGCGGCCGTCAGGTTCTATTACCACCCTCAAATTATTGGACCCCCTGATAATATTGTTATCACTCTTGAAATGTATGAATTATTATTGTCGCACTTGAAATATTGTTGCCACCTCTAAATATTATCACTGCCATAAAAATGTTTTTGTCGCTCTTGAGATCTTTTTCGTGCCCCTGGGCACGGGATTTTTACTAGTATATATATATATATATATATATATATATATATATATATATATATATATATATATATATATATATATATATATATATATGATGCTCTAGTTTTGTCTTTAGAGTTTCATAATGAACCTTCAGTTATAGTTCCGGTGCATCGTTTCATGCTAATTCACAAGGGTTATGTTTCTAACTATGTCTAGGCTCTAGAGTTGAATGGAAGCTGAAGTTAAAAGATGTTGGACATATACCATATTTATGACAAATTTGATTTCTATGACCTATGGCAGTAGATGTTGAAACTAAGGGAAAATGGGAGTGGGTTACGGATGATGAGATTAATTCTCTACCATCAAACCAAACATGAGATCTGGTCTAATTGCCCAAGGGAAAGGTAGCTTTGCATATGAAGTGTGTTCAAAGACCAAAGCAAGAGTATGATGGTACCAAATGATGCAAGGTCAAGCTGATTGTAAAATGTTTCCAGCATAAAGTAGGTATTGACTATATTGAAATATTTTCCCCGATTGTTAAGCTTTTTACTATAAGATTTTTTTTTTAGCATTGTGGCAACAAAGGATTTGTATTTAGACTAGTTAGCTATAAAAACTGCTTTTCTCCTTGGTGAATTGGATCAGGATATGTACATGCGTCAATCAGTGTCGGACCCAGGATTTTCCCTCAAGGGGGCATAAACATTAAAAAGTAACTGGCGTCGCTTTCTCGGAGTCTTAGGCCAACGACGTGACAATGTCCCTACCCTTCATTCGATCGCGCAACAAAAGGCCTGTAAGGGTTTTGCCTCGAGTGGAGAAGGATTTTGGTCTTCGAAGTCCTTTGGGAATTTTGGGCTATAATTGGCCGACTCGATCGAGTCGTGTGGGTCGTGAATTATAGGTCGCGTCCTCGTTTTTATTTTTGGAAAATTTATACATACACCAAAAACCTGTAAACAAACCCTTGATTCCCACTCGATTCTCATTCACTTACCAAATTCTTGGTAAATGACAATTGTACTCCTTTTTTATACCCCACATTCCAAGTCAAGCCCTAATTAAAATAGGATTGAAGTTGAATGACATGAAGCTTGATCTGAGCTAGTAGAGCTTTGTCCACATGGTTTTGTTTAAGTTTTCCTTTCCATGTTTCAAACCATCTTCTTTATAATCAGAGAGCCATACTCTGTGTGTGTGTGTGTGTGTGTTACAAGATAGTAAGATACGAGTATTAATCGTGGTATGTTCAAGAGGGATGAGGGGTTTAACTGGGGTGTATTCATGGGTGTGTCCAGTTTAATTGTTGTGGTATATTCAAGAGGAATGGTGGGTTTAATTGGGGTGTATTCAAGGGAGTGGGGTGGATGGGATAAGGGTATTTTTGGAAGGGAAGTGGGGTATAATCCAAATGAATGTGGTGTATTCAAGTTTGAGTGTGTGTGTGTGTGTTAGTTACAAGATAGTAAGATACGAGTATTAATCGTGGTATGTTCAAGAGGGATGAGGGGTTTAACTGGGGTGTATTCATGGGAGTGTCCAGTTTAATTGTTGTGGTATATTCAAGAGGAATGGTGGGTTTAATTGGGGTGTATTCAAGGGAGTGGGGTGGATGGGATAAGGGTATTTTTGGAAGGGAAGTGGGGTATAATCCAAATGAATGTGGTGTATTCAAGTTTGAGTATGTGTGTGTGTTAGTTACAAGATAGTAAGATACGAGTATTAATCGTGGTATGTTCAAGAGGGATGAGGGGTTTAACTGGGGTGTATTCATGGGAGTGTCCAGTTTAATTGTTGTGGTATATTCAAGAGGAATGGTTGGTTTAATTGGGGTGTATTCAAGGGAGTGGGGTGGATGGGATAAGGGTATTTTTGGAAGGGAAGTGGGGTATAATCCAAATGAATGTGGTGTATTCAAGTTTGATGGAAAACGGGGTATGTTTACATGTTTGTGGGGTTATGTATAAAGAGCAATGCTATTTAACCAACCCCATAGCCAACCCATCACCAACCAGTGGTTGTTGATATGACACTAGAGTGACTTTCAAAATGTCACTAGTGAGATTCAAAAGCCAATGAACAGTAGGCCGGTTGGTGATGGGGTTGGCTATTGAGTTGGTTAAATAGCATTAACTTATGACCCCTTTTTTTCTTCCAAAGTGAGGTGGGGCTTGAGCCCCCCTTGGGCCCTAGGTAGGTCTGCCAGTGGTGTCAACCACAGGAGAGACTGAGAAGGATAATTTGGTTTGTAGACTCAAGAAGGGTTTTATATGCTTTGAAACAAGTTCCTGGTAGCAGTACATGAAACCCTAATTGCGGGGATATGTATAGAGGATAGCTGCCAGAAACCCTAAGTGTTGTATCGTCTTCCTTGTTTTTTGCCTCAGAGTACAGGGGAATCGGTGTGGGCCGTGGACGTACCTCATCTTGGAGAGAACCTTGTCACTCTTTGTTTGCTTCTGCTTTCTGGATTGTCAATGTGCGTGGTAGAGAATGTCGTGTTTCCTACATTAGCTTCTTGGGTGTACACTGTACAGGCTTTAAAAATGTAAGCAATAAATCTCTCTTCACACCAACTCCCCTTTCAAGATTCTTGACATGCTCTCCCTTGACAAAGGGTTCATGGTCGGGAACCAATACCAATTCACAATGGGATTATGTTTGTAAAGTTCATCTTAAATGCATCTTTGATGGACCATACTTTTTTTTTCTTCCACAAAGCCAATTGCATATACATGAGATGGGCTTACAGGTCAAGGTTAAGTCCCTCCAAGAGTGGTCCTCTCTGTAAGCAGGTTAAGCTATTGTTGCAGATCACTTTCTTACAACTGATCGGGATTGAAAGTGGTGAGTCGTGACCGATAAACTCAGTTCAATAGTTAGCAAATGGCCACTACTGTGCTGAAGTAAAGAATTGCTGCTGAAGGAATGGAACCATTCATACTCAAAACTATAAATTGCATAGCGTTCTCAAAGTATTCCTCAAAAGAAATTTGATCAGTGCATTGGTCTGACTTGATTGAACATTGTCAATGCAGGTGACCAGAGATAAAGCTTTGCGTGACTGGGTGCTTGATGAAACTGCTGAGAATATGCATAGGAACTTTGGATCTGGGTACCCAGGAGGTAAGATATATTAGCATCGGCTTACTGTCGGTTTATGTGTTTCTTGAGAATTACGTTTCCTTAGAAATGATCTATTATGTCACCTGAGAGCAGATCCTGAGACTAAAGCATGGTTGAATCACCACCAACATCCAGTGTTCGGATTTCCAACTTTGGTTCGCTTCAGCTGGGGAACATGCACGCCCTACTTTAAGAAGACCGTTGAAGTCATCTGGTGAGTTTCTCGTATATGAAACAAGCTAATATGAAATGTTGGGGCCTCTTTTGCCTTTCCATCAAATATTTTCTATCCCATGTGTAAATAAACAGAGGTAGTTATGTGGTATTTTCTCTTTATCATATCTGCTACACTGAGACAATGGTCTGGCCAGGGAATCTGATAAAGTGGAAGAGGACGGCTCTAACAGCGGGAGTGGTAAACACCAACTGAAACTGTCAGATGTTGGTTTCACTGGGTACAAGAGGAAAAGCGAGAATATTGAATCTAGTGGTAAAGGTCGCTGTAAGTTTTTACAGGCCCGCAAACTTGAGTTAGTCACTAATTTCCAGTGATTTTCATTTCTTACCTTGCTTCGTGGTTTTTAGCCATATGGGATTTTGATTGTATTGAGCTGGATTACAAATTTCGAAGATATATGCAAGTAGATGATGTCTTCAAAGATGAAATACATCAGCTACTATGTTCCTACACATTGCTTGCAGGATATTCAATGCATATATCATTGATGTACAACATGCCTTTGTTTCACAGGCAATCATTACAAGAAGCACATGCCCGTTTGCATAATTGAAACCTTGGGCAATCCTAATAATGATTCTCATTAAGCTATTTTGTAAGACGATGACTGCACATCCTTATGTTGCTTGCTGCCCCAATTTTAGAACTCACTGGTGCTTTATCACAGTGCGCTCACTAGGTCTCTGTCCTCAGGATCGAAGCACGTGAGCACATTGCAGGAAAGACGTATTTGAGTTCAACGTCTCTCTTAGGAGAATGTGATGATCATTGTTGTTCAGGTCTGGAACTCTATGACGCATTTTGAAGAGAAGATTTTAAGTGACGCAATTTGGTGGAAGTGTCGATGAGAACGTCACTTGTGTGAGAAATGTAGGTTTGTGTGGATAACATCTCAAATCGATAAGATGATTGTGAAAGGAGAAGCTTGTGTATTCTCTGATCATTACATCACATGGAAAGATGGATTTGGGATCTCGGTGAAAATTGAACGTTTCTTCCGAAATGGTAATGCTCTAGCAATCTGGATTTTACACAAAATAATACTCGGTATTTAGGATAATATTTTAGCATATTAGAACAGTATTTCTAACAAGTGATTTAAATGCTTCAAGGATTTGGGTAGAGAGCTAGGTTAAATACTTAAGGTACTAAGTGGAGTGTAAGGACTAAGTGGAGTGTAAGGTTAGGGTTTTGTAGATTAGGAATCTAGAATAGTACATGCAGAAGGTGGTTCATGCATAATTGAAGCCATTTAAAGTATCTAGAATAGTACATGCAAAAGGAGGGTTCATGCAAAAGTGAAGCCATGTACAAGATAATGTTTGCTCGCTCGACTTAGTGAAACTGTCTGTTATTCACATGGTTAATAAAGACGATTCGAAAGGAAGAAGACACCATCGTTATTCTATATGTGATTTGCATGTCAATAAAGATTAAAAGACATAGAAAAGTTGAGGACAAGATGATCTTCATTATTCAATTGCCAAGTCAGCATGCTTGATTTATTGTTCCAAACCTCCTTGAGGAGGATTGAAGGCTCAATGGCTTCTGTTTTCGTAAGCAATTACGACACGCTTCCTACATATTGTTTCTTTAATCTCTCATCACATTTGATGGAAGCTATCTTTCTCTACTCTGTGATTCCTAATCTGCATTGGAGAGATGCCTAATCAAGTGACTTATTTGGTATCGTTCCATTGGATTAAATTAGTCACCATACATGTGGACTGGACTATCCCACTGGAATAGTCCCACATCGGTACGGGGAGCCGGGTGACCTCTCTTAATATACCGATGTGCTCTCCTCCCTTCAAAAGGTCGGCCTTTTGGAGCACTCAGATGTTGTCACATGGTTTCAGAGCTGGGTCCTCTTCGGGAACTTCGCCGATTGTGCCTTGCCACGCATGAGGGGGGTGTGGACTATCCCACCAGAATAGTCCCACATCGGTAAGGGGAGCAGGGTGACCTTTCTTAATATATACCCGTTGTGTTCTCCTCCATTCAGGAAGTCGGCCTTTTGGAGCACTCGGGTGTTGTGACAATACCAAAGTTCACTAAATATATGAACGCTTTGTTTCAATTGTAGGACTCTCATTGGCTGCCCAGTTTGCATGAATGTTACCATGCGTAGGTCTATTAGTTGGGTCGACTTAAAATGTTCTCCATGAGAAGTAGAACACTATTCCGATCGCAGAAGGCAAGTATTTTTTTTCTGTTATTCTCCACTGATTGAATGAAGTGAATGATCCCCACGAACCACATCCGAAGCCCTTGTCGGATCCACCACTAATCCTTGTTGGTTGAATTGATCCTCTACACAGGGACCAAAGTCGCGATCCCACGAACCTTCTATGTTGGCAACCTCCCATGAGACATCCATTAGAGAGGTTGAAGATTTGTTTTACAAAGAATGGATGTACTGTTGATATTGATTTCAAGGTTCCTCTGAATCCTCCTCGATTATGCTTTCATTGGGTTTCAAGAGGCTTGTGATGCTGGAAATGCTATCCGTGGTCGTGGTGGATATCATGTTGATGGTTGCAGATTATTATTTGTGCTCTTCCTCAACTCTGTTTGTCCTCCACGCTACCAACCACGACCTCGTCTCACTTGGCCTCGTCACACAATTGCCTCTTCTTCGTTCCCTGTGTCGACTCGGTTCGGAGCTCGGTGATTTGGTTCTCATGTTTTGGCATTTTTGTTGTACACCTTCTGCAAACTCTATGTGGATCCCCCCCTCCTTGAGTTTGAGTGGGGTGTTAAGAGTAGTTATCGTTATGTTTACATGTTTTTACATTTCATGTATTTTCCTTTTGTCATTGTGGAGTGGTATTCTCACTCGTAGGTGACCACACCCCTTTCTAATCCTCCATATTGTTGACCTTTGGCCCTATTACATCAAGCATTCCTCTTGAGGATTTCGCCCATGGTGTGCCCTGTTAACGGATAGTCCCACATCAGTAAGGGAGGCACCCATCACCCGCTTAATATACCCGCTGTGGACCTCCCCTTACAACCTGGGTTTTGAGGTGCGAGGGTATCTAATATGGTATCAGAGCTAGCCCGTCTCCTGCTCCTGCTCCTGCTCTGGGTGCTCTCCACCGATCATGCCTTGCCATGCGTGCTCCGCGTGGAAGGATTATTGCCACGCGTGCTCCGCATAAGGGGGAGTGTTAACAGATAGTCCCACATCAGTAAGGGAGGCACCCATCACCCGCTTAATATACCCGCTGTGGATCTCCCCTTACAACCCGGATTTTGAGGTGCTAAGGGCATCTCTGATGTTTTCTAAGTGTACCCATCTCTCGCGCTCTACATTTCTCCCTCAAAATGCTAGCAGCATTGTGTTATTGTAAAGGGTTCAATTAAAACCAAGTCATTTCTAGCATTTTTTTTCTATTTTACAGAATTAAGAGCCGAACCATTTTTCGTCGAACCAAGACTTGTATATATAGACCACTATGATGTTTCAATAAAGCATTAACCACTTTGTCTAACACAACATATTGATTTTTGGGTTAATGTGTGTTAGGTCTTTGCATCAGAACCTCTGGTAGCTAAAGAACATACAACATTTGGGTTTAGTGAAAAGTCCCTCTGTAACTAATTTATTTTAAGTACCTGTTTTACCCCTACATACGGCTGTACAGGGAAAGTATATAGAACCCGGATGTTGACACAAATCATTGTAGCAATTGTTTTTGCTACAATGAAATCGTTGTAGCATTTTTTTTTGCGAAAACTCTATGTTAAAAAAAAAATTACTACTGTGAAATCACTGTAACAAAGAGTAACAATCTGCGTAGTTTGTTACTCTTCGCTACAGTAAAATCACAGTAGCAAATTTTTTTTATTTTTATAAATCTTGTTTTTAAAAAACTTGCTACAATGAAATCACTGTAGCAAAAAATAACAATTTGTAAAGATTGCTACTCTTTGCTATAGTGAATCATTGTTGTAAAAATCTACATGATACTGTAGCAAATAGGATATGGGTATGTTTCTCATTTGGATGGTTTGAAAAAGTCAAATATGTGGTCATGGTTTGAAATTTCATGGAAATTTTGGTAAAATTTTTCGGTTTCGACCGGGCCTGAAACAAAATGGGGATCCGAAATACCGAACCGTTACGAGTTCACTGAAATTTCAGTTTCGAGGGCATTTCAGTCATTTCAAACAAAACTAGCCTATGAATTTCAGGAAACCTATGGGCTGCTTTAAGGAACCTAGGGCCTGTGGTGGCTTGCGTTTCGGTCGAAACCACCCAAATTCGTCGAATTACGACCGATGCTGCCGAAACCTCGCCGGATCTTGTCGCCGAAAATCATAGGAATTCGACGCCAGACCTCGCAAGAGTTGCCAAATTTTGCTGTAATCACCAGAATTCGACATCAGCATCATCGGATTTCGCCGTCAAAACTCGTCGGATTTGCTAGAAATCATCATCGTATCTCGTCGGATTCCCCGGATCGCCGTTCGATTCATCGGATATTGCCATCCAATTTGTCGGTTGTCGTCATCAGGTATAGAAACTTAAAAATTAATCATTATTTACAAATTATAATAGCTTCGAAATTAATCTGTATTAATCTCTTTCAAATTTTTTTAAACGGATGGCCTCACAACCTGCTCCACACACGGATTCAGAGTCAAAAGACAGGTTGGCAATACGGGTTCCTCTTGGACGCAAAGAAGCAGAAGTCAGTGTGCATACTGTGACAAATATATCAGAAGTAGAGGTGTTATGCTGAAGCAACATCTTACCGGCTGCTTCCCCGATGTAGCAGTGCTTGATGGTCCCGACCAATGTCAAAATAGCCATACGCACCTTATTAACGAGCCGGGAGTACGAAGGGATTCAGATTTGGACCCTCAGGCTACCGAAGAAGGGAAAGATCCAGATTCCCTGGGGGCGGATGTTACACATTCTCTCTCTCTCTCTCTCTCTCTCTCTCTCTCTCTCTCTCTCTCTCTCTCTCTCTCTCTCTCTCTCTCTCTCTCTCTCTCTCTCTCTCTCTCTCTCTCTCTCTCTCTCTCTCTCTCTCTCTCTCTCTCTCTCTCTCTCTCTCTCTCTCTCTCTCTCTCTCTCTCTCTCTCTCTCTCTCTCTCTCTCTCTGTGTGTGTGTGTGTGTGTCTGTGTGTGTGCGCGCGCTGCGCGCGCATTGCTTGGGTTCAAGACTAGTTATTCTCTCTAATGGAGCTACCATTTTCCCCGCTCAGTTACCGAGCAGATGAGACAAGTCCCCCCCTTACTAACTGTTCAACTCATCTCCACTGATGATCATCTCTCCTATTGATTGCTGATATTTTGGGGAGTGACAAGTGGCGATCCAAAAATCAATGGCTATGGGATGAACCCCAGGGGGATGCCACCGCCTGCCGCTGCCACTGGCCGCGGCGACCACCCATGCTAACCACTGAGCACCCCCACTGGCCTCTTTGGTGGCAGGTGGCGTGTGTGGTGGCCTATTGGGCGGCCAGTGGCGGCAGAGAGGTAGCGACAGGTGGTGGGCAGCTGCAGGGGTGGTGCATCCCCCCTTGGATTCATCACATGACCATAAATCATGGCCGTTGATTTTCGGATTGTAACTTTTAGCTCCTCAAATCATCAGTGGATAGGAGCCGAATCCCCTTACCAGCGGGCTCTTGGCCTGGTCGGTCCAGCAATTTTTTCTTAAAATACTTAAGAGGTACTTTTTTCCACTAAAAATATATTTAGCATTGACTTTGATCTGTTACAAATGATCGAAGTATATATATACTTTTATGCAAAGTGGTTGATGCATGATCTGACCAACATACAGACACCACCATGCATCCTGTACTTAGTGGAACCATCTGCTAACCCCCGAAATTAATCAAGGACAGCTTGAGAAGGAGGGAGACAGAGATGCAGATCATCAACATCATACAGTTGCTAAGTCAGATAGCTCGACTAATCATTCGGCACGCCCCGTCGAGACTCGATGACCGCTTAAACGGTCATCGAAGTCGGTTAACACGGCACTTTCTCCAACGCACAATCTCGGGTCACATTGGATGGAAACAATCAGTGTCAACCATGATTTTAAATATGGGCCGATATCGATATGTATTGGCCAATACATATCGGTTTTTAGCCCCATCTGTACCAAATCACCGCTTTGGTACTGATACTATCCGGTACCAGCTGATATACTTCGATTTATATATATAAATAAGGAGTATGATTCTCCCCGACTAGCCAACACGTTAGTCCTCCTCTTTATTTAGGTGTCACATGGTATTTTTTAATCTTTTTTTTATGGATGATCAATCCACTCTACTTAGATCAGGATTATAAAAAAATAAAAAATTAAAACAACCCGATCAACGGCCGATAAATTTAACGGCAAATTGTAGTACGCAAATACCTCTTTCTATGGTTAATAAAAAAAATACGATTATGCATATTTTTTTTAAAAAAAGTTCTCATGATCATTGTTAGGAGGGGGTGAACTCACCTTGACCAATCCCTAACCCTTGTTAAAAATTATCACATGACACCTGAATTAAAGGGAGGACTAGCGTGTTGATAACACCCATGTTTCTGGATCCCGACCCTATATATATATATATATATATATATATATAATATATATATATATATATATATAATATATATATATATATATATATATATATATATATATATATATATATATATATATATATATATATATATATATATATATATATATATATATATATATATATATATATATGGGCATGCTATAATGCGGCATGCGGCATTGCACTACAACCGTTTGATGCACCGCTGCGTGCATGCGATGCACACAGCAGGGTGCATCAGACGGCTGCTGTATGGTGCCGCACTTATCGAATGCGCATTATAGTATGCCCCTATATATATATATATATATATATATATATATATATATATATATGGGGACGGGGAGCCCGCACCCGAGGTGCAGCAAGAACGCTGCACCTCAAGCATTGTTTACCTACCTAGAAGTTTTGGAATTTGATGAAATTTGGTGAGGGTGTTGTTTAGGGTAAGATGATCATCCTCACAAATTTTCATCAAATTCCAAAATTTCTAGGGGGGTCAAATGATCGAAGCAAAATCAGCCGTCCGCAATTACCGTTAAAATCTGCAGATTTTGCTTCCACCATTTGACCCCTCTAGAAGTTTTGGAATTTGATGAAAATTTGTGAGGATGATCATCTTACCCTAGACAACAGCCTCACCAAATTTCATCAAATTCCAAAACTTCTATGTAGGTAAACAATGCTTGAGGTGTAGCGTTCTTGCTGCACCTCGGTGTGCAGGCTCCCCATCCCCATCCCCTATATATATATATATATATATATATATATATATATATATATATATATATATATATATATATATATATATATATATAATATATATATATATATATATATATATATATATATATATATATAGGGGAGGGATACTCTTACAAGTCACTCTCTTACAAGTGCCTCTTACTAATGATCTGGGCCGTCCGTTCCGTTTATGATGGAGGGCCCGGATCATCATCCTCTCTCTCTCTCTCTCTCTCTCTCTCTCTCTCTCTCTCTCTCTCTCTCTCTCTCTCTCTCTCTCTCTCTCTCTCTCTCTCTCTCTCTCTCTCTCTCAAACACCCGAACCCCCCCCTCCCCCGATCCCGATCGGACCCCCCCCTCCCCCGGCTCCGGGCAGCCCCGCGGCACCCCCTCCCCCGGCTCCGGCGGCCCACCCTCCGGCATCCCCCGCGATTCCCTCCGGTAGCCCCGCGACCCCCCCTCCGGCAGCCCTGACCCGTTCCCCTCCGGCTCCCTCCGGTAGCCCCGTCGCTCTGCGCCGGCAGCCCCGCTCCGGCCCGTCGCCCTGCGCCTGCCCGCCCCGCGCCGGCAGCCCCGCCCTGCTCCGACCCGTCGCCCCCGCGCCGGCCCCACCGGCCCGTTTCCCCGAGGTCGGGGGGGGTCGGGGAGGGGGCTGGGTTTACACGGATTGAGAGAGAGAGAGAGAGAGAGAGAGAGATAGAGAGGTGGAATTGATCACAACCATCCATTCCGAAATGGATGGCTGGGATCATTAGTAAGATCCCACTTGTAAGAGGTGACTTGTAAGAGTATCCCTCCCCATATATATATATATATATATATATATATATATATATATATATATATATATATATATATATATATATATATATATATATATATATATATATATATATATATATATATATATATATATATATATATTATATATATATATATATATATATATATATATATATATATATATATATATATATATATATATATATATATATATATATATATATATATATATATGATGCTGGACCTAAGGTGCAGCGTCGTTTGCTGCACCTCAGGCATTGTTTGACCATCCTAGAAGTTTTGGAATTTGATGAAATTTGGTGAGGGTGTTGTCTAGAGTAAGATGATCATCCTCACCAATTTTCATCAAATTCTAAAACTTTTAGGGGGTTCAAATGGTCGAAGCAAAATCAGCCATCCGCAGTCACAATTAAAATCTGCAGATTTTGCTTCGGCCATTTGACCCCCCCTAGAAGTTTTGGAATTTGATGAAAATTGATGAGGATGATCATCTTACCCTAGACAACACCCTCACCAAATTTCATCAAATTCCAAAACTTCTAGATAGATAAACAAGCGAGAGGTGTAGCAACGATGCTACACCTCTGGTGCAGGCTCCCCGCCCCCTATATATATATATATATATATATATATATATATATATATATATATATATATATATATATATATATATATATATATATATATATATATATATATATATATATATATATATATATATATATATATATATATATATATATATATATATATATATATATATATATATATATAGGGGATGGGGAGCCTGGACCTCAGGTGCAGATTAAATGCTGCACCGGAACCTCCTGCGTGCGCCACGTGTCCATCTGCACCGGAATCGGATCAGATTCTACGTATTAAATCCCGTAAATAGCCTCAGCCGCTCGATCGCCTCGATCCAACGGATCGGATTCCACCAGACCGGATCGGGCAGCTGTTACTGTGGCGGCCACAGTAACAGCGTTGTTTTGGTCCGGCCGAATCCTGTCCATTGGATCGGATCAATCGGGCGGCTGAAATCAAGTTCGCGGTTACTGTAGCGGCTACAGTAACCGCGATAATGATTTCATCCGTCCGATCGTGGCGATCGGACGGCTGAAATCATTATCGCGGTTACTGTAGCCGCTACAGTAACCGCGAACTTGATTTCAGCCGCCCGATTGATCCGATCCAACGGACAGGATTCGGCCGGACCAAAACAGCGCTGTTACTGTGGCCGCCACAGTAACAGCTGCCCGATCCGGTCCGGTGGAATCCGATCCGTTGGATCAAGGCGATCGGACGGCTGAGGCTATTTGCGGGATTTTTGGGCGGGATTTAATCCGGAATCCGATCCTGCAGCCGACACGTGGCTTCTATGCCGAGCCCGGTGCAGCGAGGACGCTGCACCTGAGGTCCAGGCTCCCCGTCCCCATATATATATATATATATATATATATATATATTATATATATATATATATATATATATATATATATATATATATATATATATATATATATATATATATATATATATATATATATATATATATGAGGGCTGGGTTCCTATGACATGTCATAGGGAGTACCCTATGACATATGGTGAATTAGTAATGCTAAAATGTTTAGAATGTGTTGAATTTTTTTGAGGGTGATCACCTTACCTGAGATAGAATGTCCACAAAAAATCAAAGCATTCTAAAACTTGTTGGGGGCATCAAATGTTAGAAGCTTTATCGGCCATCCATTTTAACCACTAAATTGAAAATCATATTTGATGCCTCTAGAAGTTTTAGAATGAGCCGATTTTTTGCGGGGGTCCTGTCTAAGATAGGGTGATCATCATAATAAAAATTCAAAACATTCTAAATATTCTAGGGTTACTAACTCACCATATGTCATAGGGTACTCCCTATGACATGTCATAGGAACTCATTTCCCTATATATATATATATGCTATAATGCGGCATGCGGTAAGTGCAGCACTGTACCGCAACCGTCTGATGCACTGCTGCGTGCATGTGATGCACGTAGCGCGTGCATCAGACGGCTGCGGTGCAGTGCCGCACGCACCGCATGCCGCAGCATAGCATGCCCCTATATATATATGCTATAATGCGGCATGCGATAAGTGCGGCACCGCACCATAGCCGTCTGATGCACCTACAGTGTGCATCGCATGCACGCAACGGTACATCAGACGGTTACCACCTGCCGCTGCCACTGGCCGCGGTGATCCGAGATGCAGCAAGAACGCTGCACCTCTCGCTTGTTTACCTACCTAGAAGTTTTGGAATTTGATGAAATTTTGTGAGGGTGTTGTCTAGGGTAAGATGATCATCCTCACAAATTTTCATCAAATTCCAAAACTTCTAGGGGGGTCAAATGGCTGAAGCAAAATATGCAGATTTTAATGTTGATTGCGGACGGCTGATTTTGCTTCGACCATTTGACCCCCCTAGAAGTTTTGGAATTTGATGAAAATTGGTGAGGATGATCATCTTAACCTAGACAACACCCTCACCAAATTTCATTAAATTTCAAAACTTCTAGGTAGGTAAAACAATGCCTGAGGTGCAGCGTTCTTGCTGCACCTCAGGTCCAACATCCCCTTTCCCTGTATATATATATATATATATATATATATATATATATATATATATATATATATATATATATATATATATATATATATATATATATATATATATATATATATATATATATATATATATATATATATATATATATATATATATATATATATATATATATATATATATATATAGGGCATGCTATGCTGCAGCATGCGGTGCGTGCGGCAGTGCACCGCAGTCGTCTGATGCACGCGCTGCATGCATCACATGCACGCAGCAGTGCATCAGACTGCTGCGGTACAATGCCGCACGCACCACATGCCGCATTATAGCATTTCTCTCTCTCTCTCTCTCTCTCTCTCTCTCTATATATATATATATATATATATATATATATATATATATATATATATATATATATATATATATATATATATATATATATATATATATATATATATATATATATATATATATATATGGGGCATGCTATAATGCGGCATGCGGTACGTGCGGCAATGCACCGCAGCCATCTAATGCACACGCTTTGTGCATCGCATGTACGCTGCAGTGCATCAGATGGCTGTGGTCCGGTGCCGCACTTACCGCATGCCGCATTATAGCATTTCTTTTATATATATATATATATATATATATATATATATATATATATATATATATATATATATATATATATATAGGAATGATAGGCTGCGGCGTGCGCTACCCGGCCTCATAGATGCGGTGGTGAATTCTGGCCGTCCGATCGCGCGGATCGGACGCGGATCGGCTGCGAACTGCCCCAAACCTCCCGTCCGTTTGATCTCCTGTAGTCACCGTCGGATTCCGTATAAATCCAGTCGCTCCGGTGTGTTTCCTGGATGGTTTGATTCCCATCCGTTCGATCGATGGGATCGAACGGACTAAAGTGATTTTCGCTGTTACTGTAGCCGCTACAGTAACAGCGAAAATCACTTTAGTCCGTTCGATCCCATCGATCGAACGGATGGGAATCAAACCATCCAGGAAACACACCGGAGCGACTGGATTTATACGGAATCGGACGGTGACTACAGGAGATCAGACGGACGGGGCATTTGGGGGGGTTTGCGCGCGGTTCGCAGTCGATCCGCATCAATCGGACGACCAAAAATTTTCACCGCATCTATTGGCCGGCAGCGCACGCCGCAGCCTAACACGCCTCTATATATATATATATATATATATATATATATATATATATATATATATATATATATATATATATATATATATATATATGGGGACGGGGAGCCTGGACCTCAGGTGCAGCGTGAACGCTGCACCGGTGGTCTGGATGAACGGCACGTGTCAAAAATCCACAAAATCGACCGCAATCATCCCGCCCGAGACCGCCCGAGACCTCAGCCGTCCGATCGACAGAATCGGACGGATGGCATTCGGTTCGGCCGGCGCTGTTACTGTGGCGGCCACAGTAACAGCCCGGTTGAATCCCGTCCGTTCGATCCTAATGATCGGGCGGCTGAAACTATTCTTGCGATTACTGTAGCCGCTACAGTAATCACGATTTTGTTTTCAATCGCCCGATTCAATTGATCGGACGGTTGAAATGATTCTCGCGATTATTATAGCGGCTACAGTAACCGCGATTTTATTTTCAGTCGCCCGATCATCAGGATCGAACGGACGGGATTCAACCGGGCTGTTACTGTGGCCGCCACAGTAACAGCGCCGGCCGAACCGAATGCCATCCGTCCGATTCCGTCGATCGGACGGCTGAGGTCTCGGGCGGTCTCAGGCGTGATGATTGCAGCCGATTTTGTGGATTTTTGACACGTGTCGTTCATCCAGACCACCGGTGCAGCGTTCATGCTGCACCTGAGGTCCAGGCTCCCCGTCCCCTATATATATATATATATATATATATATATATATATATATATATATATATATATATATATATATATATATATATATATATATATATATATATATATATATATATATATATATATATATATATATATATATATATATATATATATATATATATATATATATATATATATATATATATATATATATATATATATATATATATATATATATATATATATATATATATATATATATATATATATACTAGTAATGCCCGTGCCTGTCGGCACGCAAAAGATTTCGAGGGCGAAGACAATATTTCGAGACAGGTGAAAATATTTCGAGGGTGGCAAAAAAATATTTCGAGAGTAAATAATATTTCGAGGGAGATAACAATATTTTGAGAGTTATAACATTTTTTAAGGAGATAACAATAGTAATGTTCGTGCCTATTGCCAAAAGCATTCGGCGTGGGATATTTTTGTGCTTGTCCTTCGACGACAAAACCTAGTCGACCACTTTCGATAGCTACAACAGTACTGACATGCACTTGGATATCACAATTGGGCTATATTATTTTTCCTTTGATTTGAATCAGATCTCAAAGAAGTGCGTTGTTTTTTTTTTTTAGAGAGTTGTTTATTGTCACAAAAGTTTCTTTGTTCTTTGTTTTTTTAGATTTTTAGAGATGTGTTTTTCACTTTCGAGGGCGAAGACAATATTTTGAGGAAGTGACAATATTTCATTGCTGGCAATAAAATATTTTGAGAGCGGCTATAATATTTCAAGGAAAATAACAATATTTTATAAGCGATGAAAATATTTTGAGGACGGTGACAATATTTTGTGAGCGATGATAATACTCGTGTTTGTCGGCACTCGAACGGGGTGACAAAATTTGTTCGGTAGCGCCCACAATTGGTTGAGGCACCCACATTCGGGTAGAGAGCTAACACTTGACGAAAACAACATTATACGTCGACGACCTTCACATTCGGAAGAAGTGCGCACATTCCGAACAACTTCCGCCTTTGACGACAAAACACAATAAATTCAGACTGAGCAATAAAATATTAGCTGCGGTGTCAACATTCCAGTAGGATGAATTGGATGCAGTTTACACAACATGAGGGGATTTATAATAGAGACCACAAATCCGTCCCATTTATTTTCTCACAAAACAAAGGATACATGGGAAAGGATTCTGCGACCTCAAACGGTGGGATGCCAGATGGCGGGCCATGGCTGCCGGAGCAGAAAGTGGGCCGTCGGTCAAGATGCTCTCGTACATTGGATTGATTCTTAAGGAGGACAAAACTCTTGCATACTATTCACATTCAAGGTGGATCAACAATCGAACTACGAATACACAATACTTTCTCTCTATGTAGCACTGAATCACACTGTCAAGGATGTTAAAGTCATGATTCAAGAGAAGACTAAAATACCACTCGAAAAGCTTAAGCTAGGTTTTCTTGGATGGTTGTCATTGTCACATATATATCACAGACTCACATGCATACATGAGCACTCGTGTTCAGATTGGGCCGGGTTGCTCGACCCATCAATCTGAGTCCACCTCGAATTCAACTTGGGTTGTATATTTGTATTTTTTCAATCTTAACCCAACCCAATCTTCGAATACATTAATCCAAACCCGCCCAAAACTCGGGTTGAGTCAGATCTAACCCACCCAAGTTGCAGCCCTAGTTGTTGCACCAAACAACTTATCCCATGCTACATTGGCATGTTATAACAAACAACAGCTTATCCCATGCTACGTGGGATGTTACAAAGTTTTGAATGTGAAGTCTAGCTCACGGCTAACAACTCGCATCATAAACCACAAACGAATTAATATATACCACAAAAGAGCTAAAGTTAAAACAAATGAAGCCATTTGCTCACTTCCAACAAACAACTACTCATCCATATTAATGGTCACCACACATATTTCAACTACAGCCATGATCTTCCAATCAAGAAAGCACAGCTGGCTAGAAGTACCTTAAAAAACCACAACGAAGAAATCCCACATGCAGCTAATTCCACAGAACAATACAATACATCATTCGCTTTCCGGCACCGGCCACCACAGTATTTGCCCACAAATTATCACAAAAATTGGCATCAATGGTCGATCTCCGATCCCATCGGCAGAAATCGGGTGAGGGCATAAACAATCAACCTACAAAATCATGAACCATGTGACTTCCAAAGTGCCTCCTCATCTGCTGCTGCTACTGCTGCTGCTCGCCCTCATTGTGGCGCAGGCCCAGCGTCAGGGACACCGCCCCAAGCCTCCCAATGTCCATCCCACCCTGGTACGCCGCGAAGCTCATCAGGCTCCCGTCCATGCCCTCCGGGATCCCGCACGCCTCCATCCTCGACCGCTTCTCGCGGTGCCACTGCTCCATGGCTCGCGAGCTTTCCTCGTCGAGGATCGGGTCCATGGGCGAGCAGTCCATCGGCCTGTTCGACTGAGCTTCGGATAGTTGGTCGGACGAATGCTGGCCTAGATCGTTAATGACCGGATTCCTGTGGTTTCTGCTGGAGGAATTGAGGTCCATTCCACTCGCACCTTTGGTCTCGAGCATGTGGATCTCTTCGACCATCGGCTTCCAAAGCCGCACCCGAGCGTTGATGAACCAGTTCGAAACCTAGGGTTCCAAACACCAGATATTAGGTCAAGTTCAGGTGCAGCCACAAAATAAAACCAACCCAATCTCACAGGCCCTCATCATGCAAACAAAGGTAACATGTCAGGCCTCCCCCAAATGGATATTAGATGAGTCAACGTTTGACCACTCTACTGGTCACACCAGTCAAATGGGTTGCCTTTGGTCAAGGTCTTAAAGAGTACTGTACCCTGTAGGTTAGTACATAGTAGTAGGCCTTTAAACGTATTAACTGACTCAAATCACATGAGACCCAGATTTCATGAAGCAGTGAAGACCCAATTCACTATAGTGGTTCAGTTCTAAATGAAAAATTGTTCAGCCCCGTTACCTGGTTGCGAGACAGTCCAGTCTGAGTTGCTAACATGTGCTTATCCGTATCAGTTGGATACCTGAAATTAATAGCAAATGTGTTAACGTGTATGAGCTCTCTCTCTCTCTCTCTAGCTTAAACCATGCATTTTACACCAAAACATGGCAGTGGAAAACGTACTACATGAAATACCAAACTATAAACTTACGGATGGAGGAAATGGTCGAACAACCACGCTCGTAGGACCGCAACCGCACGCTCCGGGAGCCCCCTCTGCGGCCGCCACACGGGTTGGCTATGGTCAAAGAAGCTTAAGCTGTTCTCGGCCGCCTTGTTCTTCCGGATGCCCGTGCCTGTCGGCACGCAAAAGATTTTGAAGGCGACAAAAATATTTTGAGGACGTGATAAAATTTTGAGGGAAGAGGCAATATTTTAAGGGTGGCAATAATAATTTAAAATTGATGATATTTTTAAGAAAGAGAACAATATTTCGAGGGTGATAACAATATTTCTTGAGTGAAAATAACATTAGTAATATTTCTTAAGTGTTTTTTAGCTAACTTCAGGGGGCCAAAGAGTAATTTACCCTAAATTTTAAAGATCATTGGGTACACTATTATCAATGACCTATTAATCTTTGTTATATGATTTATGGTAGATCGAAGAGAATGTAAAGGAAGTAAATATCTTTGACTTTAAAGATCTTTGTGGGTTGAACATTAAAGGTCCAAACACCATCAAGTTTTTGGATTGAGTTACAATTAAATCTAGACCGTTGTAAAAAGTTTGATTTCTCATCCCTTTTGCGTAACATCCAAAAATCAGTGATCCCATTAAAAACAAAAAAAACAAAATGCTTGAGTTTAAAACAAAAGAATCATTTTCGACGTTATTCTCCTCTCTTCTCCTTCCTTCTTTCTTCTTCCTCTTCTTCCTCCATCTTTTTCGCACCGAAACCCTAAGCAGCTGACCCTCCTCCCCCCTCATTTTTCATCCTCCTCCTCCTCCTCCCTTCTTTTTCTTCCTCCGTCTTCTCGTGCCTGAACCCTAGTCGCTGGCTAATGAAGGAAGGAGGAGGAGGGAGAAAGAGGATGGAGGGAGGAGGATCGGATAGAGGTTAGGACTCAAGTGTGGGGAAGACAAAGAAAGAAGAAGAAGGATGAAGAGGAAGGGGGAGGAGGCCGACGTCTTATGGTTCCGACGCGAAGAAGATGGAGGAGGAGGAAGAAAAGAGGGCGATCGGTATTGGCCCTCTTTTCTTCCTCCTCCTCCATCTTCTTCGCGTCGGAACCATAAGACGTCGGCCTCCTCCCCCTTCCTCTTCATCCTTCTTCTTCTTTCTTTGTCTTCCCCACACTTGAGTCCTAACCTCTATCCGATCCTCCTCCCTCCATCCTCTTTCTCCCTCCTCCTCCTTCCTTCATTAGCCAGCGACTAGGGTTCAGGCACGAGAAGACGGAGGAAGAAAAAGAAGGGAGGAGGAGGAGGAGGATGAAAAATGAGGGGGGAGGAGGGTCAGCTGCTTAGGGTTTCGGTGAGAAAAAGATGGAGGAAGAAGAGGAAGAAGAAAGAAGGAAGGAGAAGAGAGGAGGACGGCAGGATTTTTTTTCATAATCCTAATCTATCTATAATGGATTGACCATACATTCACAAAATATCCAATTAAAAAGTGTCATGTGGCGTCTATTTAGGCCATGGAGTAGGTAAGTAGCCTACTCCATGGAGTAGATCGACTACCCTTTCCCTATATATATATAGGTATTGGTCGTATGGGTTTGGAGTTTTTTATTTTTTCAAAATTAGATTTTAGTTTTTTAAAATGACCAATACGACTCGGCACATACTGGCCAATACCGGTACGTACCAGTCTGATGGCAGGTCGATAACGATCGATATCGTATTTTAAACATTGATGTCAACGCAGGAGACTCATCGAATTAATCTTTAATCAACTGATCTTAATCCCCATTTGATCACAATGATTGAAATGAGTGACACCACCTTTTTTTGGCATGATTGAATTGATCAAGATGGGTGACGTTATTATTTAATTGTTTGATATGTTCGACTTGATCGATGCCGTTTACAGACGTATAGCTCGGTCCTCACACTGTATAAAAGGCCACCCCCCTCTCAACCTTCACACTTCACCCCCATATCCTTCAACGACACCCAAAGGATGCGTTTCTACACCCTGGTGAGAGTTGTGTCGGTTATGAGGTTGGCGAAGAGAGCGAAGGCGATCGGCGGTGGCAGGCCGATCCGTTACCGGCGTCTGGTCCCCTCGACCGCAGAGGAGGTGGGGTTTCTGCCGGTGTACGTCGGAGAGGAGAGGCAGCGGTTCGTCATCCCGACGGGCTTTCTGTCGCACCCGCTCTTCCAGATGCTGCTCGAGAGGGCCTCGAGGGAGTACGGGTTCGAGCAGCGGGGCGGGCTGATGCTTCCCTGCGATGTCTCCATGTTTCAGGAGGTGGTGAGCGCTGTGGAGTGCTCCCATGGGCAGTTCAGCATTGAGGGCTTGGTGGAGGGGCTCATGTAGCCGACTTTGGGTCCATGTAACAAAGCAATTATATGGGTTGGCACTAACCCGGCCATGTGACAAGGACCGGACCAAACCGGCCCGCACGCGAGGGGGAGTGTTGGAGTTTAGTCCCACGTTACCTAACATGATTGACCATTAGATTACAGGTATTCACCTTTGCACAGGTTCATCGTGTATTTCGTGAGGCGAATAGTGCTTCTCACTTAATTGCGACGCTTTCTCTGAATTATCGGAAGTTGGATTTCACGAGCTGGGACATCCTAGATCGATTTTATTGATGAGGCGGTTGGTGAAGGATGGTAGTGCTTCTTTGTCTGAGGAAGAGTCTTCCGCTTTTCCTGAGAACCAAGAACTCCAACATTTATAATCAATGTGTTTTATAGGGCTTAGGGAGCCATGAGTAGAACCCCCTTGGTATTCCTCAAAAAAAAAAAAAAAAAAAAGGAGGGCCTCGGCTCCACATTAATGAAGTTTGGCAACTGAGAGAATGGAATAAGAGTCACCAAGCCTTTTTTTTTTTTTTAAGCCAGATGTGGTTATTACATATCATAACCCTCCCAAAATCCTTCGCGACCATGAACTCAGGCTTCCATCGCCAGCCAGTACGCAGCCCTATTAGCCTCCCGTGGAACCCAGTGAATTGAAACGTCCAGCAGCTCATCCCGCACGCGCAAGCACTCCGGAATGAGGGTGCAAATATCCCTCATACATCCTTTACCCAATACTAACTAGGGGTGGCAATTCTTGACCCGACCCGCCAACCCGACCCGAAGTTAGCGGGTTTGGGTTTGGCCTAAACGGGTTCGGGTCATAAACGGGTCGACCCGATTGACCCGTTTATTTAATGGGTCGGGTTCGGGTTTGTACTTATAACCCGATTGACCCGTTTAACAAATGGGTCGTGTCAACCCGACCCGAGCCAACCTGACCCAACCCGATCAAATCCGGCCCAATCCGACCCAACCCGATCAAACCCGGCCTAATCCGACTTGTCTTGATCCAACCCGACAGGTTTACATGGGTTCTGTTGACCTAACCCGAGCCAACCCGACCCGACACGACCCGACCCGTTTAGTAAACGGGTTAAACGAGTCGGGTCGGGTTAACCCGTTTATTAGGCGGGTCGGGTTTGGGTTTAAGTTTTTGACCCGTTTATTAAACGGGTCGGGTTCGGGTTGGGTGTTTTGCCCTTATACATATGTCTCAACCCGACCCGACCCGACCCATTGCCACCCCTAATACTAACTGCATCTCTTGCCTCAGTTGCGTCCGTTAGGACCACCACCATGCTCCATTTCCGAGTTCGCAGAGTTTCCCACGCCCTCCAGCCATTGACACCTATCATTCACATCCATAAGGACGGTTGGGGCCGGATTGTTGAGATCTAAATGGCACCGGGTGAACCCCCAAGGGCTCCCATCATAAAGGCCGGATGATCAAATGGGTGGAGATAGGTGTCCGTGGCTGGATCCTGAACCTAGGTGATTCCATTGTTTGGGGTGACTATTTTAAATCATTCACCTTGTTATTCCTTTAAAAAAAAATAAATAAATAAAGGAGGGGCCCAGCTCCATATTAAAGAAGTTTGGCAACTGAGAGAATGGAATAAGAGTCACCAAGCCTCATCCTAGGGGTTAAACGAAGAGCCAACTCAGACCACTGATTTCCCATGCAATCTCAAAAAGGGTTCTCAGCTGAAATGGCCCGCCGACCAAACCGCCCATGGTTAATGGTTGGCACACTGTAGACCAGCCCACAAGATGAATCCCTCGGGAAGAATTGGAATGAGACCAAAAAGCTGGTGGAATTCTTTTTCAATCAAATGAAGAACACTATCCGGCACCCAGTAATGGGACAAGATGGAGAAAGGATAACATTGGGTTCGTCTATTCGAACCCATGGAATTAGTGATGACACCCGAATCTGTCTTGGCCTCCAACTCATTTTGATCTTTTGGTCTTGGTATCCACAATAGTCCCAAAATGTTCCTCCTTCGCTCCCAGCCCACCGCCGTCATTGTCCATGTTCGACCGGCTAGTCCACCATGGCCGTCCTCGTCGGGCCGCCGCACCCGCCCGGAACCCTATGACGCCGGCCTCCTCCGTCCTTCTCCTTCCTTTTCATCCTCCTCCCTCCTTCTTCATCCTTCTCTTTCTTCTTCCTTCGTCTTCCCCACACATGAACCCTAGCCTCTGTTCGATCCTCCTCCCTCCTTCATCTTCTTTTGTTAGCCAATGACTAGGGTTCAGGTGCGGGAAGACGGAGGAAGAAGAAGAAGAAGAAGGGAGGAGGAGGATGAGGATGAAAAATGACGGGGGACGAGGGTTAGCTGCTTAGGGTTTCGGTGCAAAAACGATGGAGGAAGAAAGTAGGAAGGAGAAGAGAGTAGGATGACAGAGTGTGTCGTCGAAAAAGATGGCAACAGACGAGGCTGGGATGGCGGCCGAGGTGGAGGGCGATGGGGCCGGCATCAATGGTGACCGGATAGAGGTTAGGGATGAGGGTAAACAAGGAATAAAAAACAATTAAAAGGTTTGAATGCCATCACTAATTACATGGGTGTGAATAGACGAACCTGATAACACTGATTTTTAGAGGGTTTGGCAGCTAGGGAATGAACGCCAAGGATGTACACTCTAGACTATCACAAAAGCCAAGGATGGATTGCCCTAATGGTTGATGCCTCTGTTGGGTTTTGGCTCGACTTCACCCATCCGGACTTGGACTTGGTCAGACTAGTGGGTAATTTGTGGGCCTAGAGGTATATGGTTAATTGATTCTTAAACCCACCGTAATCCTACAGGTGTCGAGATTAGATCTAGGGTTTGAAACGGTGCGGGTCCTAACTCCGGGGCATTAGGGTTGCAACACACCTTGCGTAAACCGTTACGTAAACCAAACTTATTGGAGATCTAAAGGGGAAAGAGGGATGTGGGCTGCGGTTAGTGGGCAGGATTAAAGGGGGGGACCGATCCCCTCTCTCTAATTGATCGGATCCGGTCCGCATGAAACCGCAATAGAGAGAGAGGACTGCAAAAGTGAAATCGTGACCCCCTCTCTCCCCTCTTTTGCCCGTCTGTAGAAGATCGGGAGAAGAGAGAGGGGTGAGATCAGATCCGATCCCCCCCTCTTCTTCCTTCTGTTCCCTCCTTTTTCGAGTGCAAAAGCGACAGAGAGCGAGAGAGAGAGAGAACAACAGTCCTCTCCCTCCTCCTATGGTTCTCTCGGCCCGATCAAGAAAGGGTCAGAGAGGAGAAGGCCATATCCCCTTGGGTCTCGCTTTCCTTTAGATCGCATTGTAGAGAGAGCAAAGAAGCCTCTTGGTTCACATCTCTTCTCTCTTGTCACATCGATCTCTACACGTTTCTCCACACGGTGTTTGGGTGCCAAGAAGAACCGGAGTTAAAGGCCTCCACCTGAGATCATCGGATCTCATTGCTTGCGATTTCTTCCTCCATCGTGGCACGGATCTCGCGCAAGGAAGAACTCAACTTCATCAAGTACAATTACAGATCATCATCACCCGGCATGTTATGGACGGAGGTACATTTTGACTGTCATCGCTTCCACTTATGGTCTCTATGTTCATCATTTTCAAGGTTAATGGTTTTTCGATAATAGAGGTACATGCTTTCGTGTAGAAAATTACTTACACTTGGTATCAGAGCCATCTTCTGATTGGTTATCCATGTAGTTAGTTTTGATCTCTTTTGTGATCGCTAATGGATTGATTCAAGTTTCTTGATCCCATTAACGATCGACAAGTGGATCATTTGTTTTCCGATCTAATTCGTAAATAATTTTTTATCTCCGATTTATCAAAAATTTATCTATCCGAAAGCAGGCATATGGCATACTAGGTTTGGATTTTCGGAACGGAATGTTATATGCCATTAGATCCATTGTCTTGGCCATAAATAGTTGTTGCGGGTTATTTTGGATTATAATTCGCCAAATAATGTTTTCTCCCTTGGCGGTACTACATAGATAATTGCTATGATGTATTTTTCGGGATCAGAGTATGCCTTTGATCTAATATCTTTTATTTGTATGTCATAATGTTTAGGTCTTTCTTGTGATTATTAATGGGTCTACTTCAGGTTATGTGAACCCATTAACGAATGACAATAGATCATAAGGAACCATAAAATCCGCACATGTATTTGTGCTCCGATCAACCGTTGCATATTAAATTCGTATTGTTTAGGGGTCTGCCTCCTTAACGGTGCCTCCAGATTGCTATATTCAAGACTGTGGACTTTGATTTAAATATCTAGATGAATGTTTTTTAATTTTTCTATGATTGCCTAGAATGCTTTGACCGGCACTTAAAGCCTAATTGAACAATTGATATAGGATTTTGTCTATAACTTACATATTCTCTCTTGTTTAAATCTGTATTTGTTTTGCGATTGTTCACAATCTGAAAGCCTCCTATGGGGAGTGATTCAGGACTAGCCAAAGCATTATGGATTATTCTCCATAACTGATTCATACAGTACGCACCATGAGATACATTAAATCATATAAATTTGATGGATTGTGGCATTCCCCTTCTAGTTGCATCGTTATTAGGGATTACCTTTATTCAAATGGACGCGATCTCCAATACCATGCAATTAGGATAAGAAAGTAAATTATATATGGTAAAAATGATGGTTCTTATGCCCATAGGAAAAGAACCATTGCTTAGGCTCCTTATATAATTCATCGGTCTTATCAGGAAAAATAAAGTTTCTTTTAGACTCTTTAGTAAAACTCGTGCGGGGAGCGGCCTTTGCCTATAGTGAAATCTAAGTTTTACTAACTGAAAATTAACATAGGCCAATTATCAGATAAATATTTATGCCTCATAATGAAGAAAGCTTTTTTATTTTCTAGTCGTCCCACCTTATGTCTTAGACCTTACCCTGAACCTTACCTCCTTATCTGAGGAGATTTTCTCGGGCAAAAGAGACAAATTGTCAACTAAGCGTCTAACTGGTGATAAAGTAGTATGAGAGCGTATCATACGGATGCATGATAATACTTTGGTGTGTAATGAATCTAATCATGTTCATTCTCATAAATCTGATAATAACTGGTGGATTGATTCTAGATTAACAATCCACATCTATATCATCATGTAAGGGTTTCTCGGCTTACGAGACCCAACTGACAGAAAGAATGTCATCTTCTCGGAAAATAAACTAACTCCAAGGTAGAAGGTATAGGGACCTACAGACTAGTCCTCCAGACTAGATATTCTTTGGACTTAGATAGAGTTTTTTATATTCCAAGTTTCTCTAGAAATTTATTGTCTATTTCAAAACTGGTACCTATGGGCTTTATTTTCAGTTTGATGGTTTTATCATTATGATCACAAAAATTCAGTTCTCATAAGCTCTGGTAAGTTGATTGATAGCTTATATAAACTGGACATATATACACTCTAAACGTAATTGCTCCATGATGACTATAAATAAAAAATTGTTAGGTATCATACACACGAACCTCTGAATGGCTAAAAGTGGTTAGTAAAGGAAGGTATAGGGGAGGATTTCATGGTCGTCGTACGTGACCCTCCTCTAACAGTCGATTAAAGGTTTTATCCTTCGGGATGTGGCATGCTTCGAAGCGTTGAGTTGTAACTTGATAGGCTATCACACAAGCACTGTAGAATAGAGAGAGTTGACACTAGATGTGGTGACAGAATTCAGCCGAAGGCTACATCTTCGTGCGGTAAGACACAACCTTCAAATCCACTATCTCTGAATGAAATAAAGCTACTCTCGACAGGTCGAGGAGTGCTTCTTACAAGCTGACAGAGAGTGGAGAGGGAATCTGAAAACCAGAAAGCTCAGGGAGCTTTGGAAAACAGAAAGTGGGATTATGATTCTAATTTCAGGATCTGGAATCATTTACAGGGTCTGTTATTTATAGAGGTTTGGTTTATCTAGGGAATATTCTCCAAAATATCCGGGGTTTGGTAAATATCCGGGGGGATTTACCAGACCCCAGATAGTGCAAGTGGGCCCCAGGCAGGGCTGCAGATCCCACCGTCGTACTCGTGAGCCCCAGGCAGGGATGCGGATCCCATCGTTGGATTCGTGGGCCCCAATCAAGGTTGCGGGTCCCATCGTTGGACTTGTGGCCCCCAGATAGGGCTGTGGGTCCCACCGTTGGACTCGTGGGCCCTAGGTAGGGCTACAGGTCCCACTGTTGGATTGTGGGCCACAGGCAAGGCTGTGGGTCCCATCGTTAGGCGTTAGCCAGATTTTATACGCATAGAAGGGGCTCTAAAGACCCCCCTGACTTTATTGACTTTGGGATTTATAGGGACTGCATAAAGGGAAAGCAGACTAATAAATCCTCTAAGAGTGCCAGGAGGAATAATGAAAAGTTAGGTATTATACAAACGGATCTCTGATGAGTTTCTATTGTCCATCATACTCACCGAATATAGTAGAAGCTTGAAATACTTATTTTCTTGAAAGTGGCAACTTTAGTAGGAGTGTCCCTAAACAAGAAATTATGTTTAAGGAGATGTGTTCTGGTTTATGTACCCATAATATAGAAGGGACAAGTTGATCATCAAGATAAACTACCTAATGTAGTTCTTGATCAATCAGTTCCTGATATCCCAACTAATATATAACAAGTACGTTGTCACTGATCCTGTCATACAGAAACTAACAGGTTTTAGGATATTCAAGAGAAGACGTAAAGCGGTAAATTCTGGCTATTACGAAGTATACCTCCAAGAGTCTAAAAAGTCCGACACTGTTGTCGAACTGTCTCTAGATCCCAAAATATTTTCTAAATCCATAAGCAGAAGAGATTCTCCAAAATGGTTAGATACCATGAAGGATAAGATAAAATCCTTAGCGGATAATAAAGTCTGGGATTTAAAGGGGCTAAGGTCATCGGCTGCAAGAGGGTCTATAAGACAAAGACTGATGTCATAAGTAACATCGAACGACATAAAACAAGACTTGTAGCCAAAGGATTTACTCAAAGAGATGATATTGATTATCATGAAGCATTCTCTCCAGTTTCTAAGAAGAATCCATTAAAGATAATCTTGACTTTGGTAGCTCACTATGATCTTGAGCTATAATAGATGAATATGAAAATAGTTTTTATAAATAGAGATCTAGAGGAGGAGATATACATGACGCAGCATTAGTCTGTAAGTTAAAGAAGTCATTATACAGACTGAAACAGACATCCCGATAGTAGTACTTGAAGTTCCACAATGTTATTATTTCATTCGGTTTCATGGAGAACATTGTGGATCACTATATTTACCTTAAGGTCCGTGGGAGTCATTATGCATTTCTAATTCTATATGTGAATGACATTCTTCTGGCTAGCAATAACTTAGGCTGGTACACACGACTAAATAGTTTTTCTCTCAGAACTTTGGCATAAAGGACTTAGGTGACGCATCCTACATGATTGACATTGAAATCATCAAGGATTGATCTCAAAGATCACTAGAATTGTCTCAAAGGTTCTATATTGATAAAGTTCTAAAAATATTTAATAAAGGAAACTGTTCGTCAGGTTTTGCTCCCATCATCAAAGGTGAAAGATTCAGCTTGTCCCAAAGTTCGAGAAACTCTCTTGGTAGAGAGGCTATGAAAAATATTCTCTATGCATCTGCAGTTGGTAACTTGATGTATCTAAAGGTCTATACTAAACCGGACATCAGCTTTACAGTAGGAATGTTGGATAAGTACCAAACTGATCCAGGTATGTATCACTGGAAAAGTGTCAAAAGGGTCATGAGATATCTTCAGGGGACGAAGGATTTTATACTTAGGTACAGACACTCTGAGGCAGAGTTCGTTGTACTCTATGAGACAACATTATAGGCTTCTAGGCTAAGAAATTTTATCACTGGGATTAGGATTGTGGATTCCATATATATCCAGACCTATAAAGATCTATTGTGATAATAAGACTGTTGTGTTTTTATTAAAGAACAATAAGAATGTGAGTCGTAGCAAGCACATCGACATAAAGCATATTGTCGTGCGAGATGATCAATCAGTTGATAAGATCATCATTGAGCATATTGGTATGGAGCTAGCTTATGGTTGCAGATCCGATGATCAAAGAATTATCACCCGTTCAGTATGAGAGTCATGTGGATAGCATAGTGCTACAAAGCTTATTGTATGTTTGATTATGCTTGTACTTTTTTTTTTCAATGGCTAATAAAGTTTATATTTTTGTCTCACTCTGGATATGTATACTTAAATTCGTGAGACATACAATTGGACCTCAAAGTAAGACTTGGTCTTTTACTTATAAACTTTGATAACCATATAAAGTGCTTATTCAGAGAGAATTGGTCATAGTGAATGCAGGGAAGGGAGTGTCTGCTCGTAAGGATATAATCGTCATGATTCATGTGACTATAATTCTCTGTCTAAGTGAAGGAATACCTCTTAAAGTTATAGACCTAGTTTGTTTTTGTAAAAAAATGTGTGCACACCAAGGTCTTTTGAAACTGAGTTATTACCCACTAGCGTGTGTGTTTTCTAAAAAAAAAATTTGATTTGTTTTTGGGTTTCGTTTGCCAAGTGGGAGAGTATTGGGTTTTGGCTCGACTTCACCCATCCGGACTTGGACTCGGTCGGACTAGTGGGTAATTGTGGGCCCAAAGGTATGTGATTAATTTATTCTTAAAACAACCTTAATCCTACAGGTGTTAGAATTAGATCTAGGGTTTGAGAGGGTGCGGGTCCCAACTCCTATGCATTAGGGTTGCGACACTCCTTGCGTAACCCGTTACATAAACCGAACTCATGGGAGACCTAAAAGGGAAAGGGGATGTGGGCTGCGGTTAGTGGGCAGGATTTAAGGGGGGGACTGATCCCCTCTCTCTAATTGATCGGATCCCGTCCGCGTGAAATCGCATGAGAGAGAGAGGATTGTAAAAGAGAAATTGTAAACCCCTCTCTCCCCTTTTTTGCCCGTCTGCAGAAAATCGGGAGAAGAGAGGGGTGCGATCAGGTCCGATCCCCCCCTCTCCTCCCTTCTGTTCCCTCCTTTCCGAGTACAAAAGCGAGAGAGAACGGCAGAGTGGATAGCAGCCCTCTCCCCCCTCCTTTGGTTCTCTCGGCTCGATTAAGCAAAGGTGTGTGTGTGTGTGTGTGTGTGTGTGTGTGTGTGTGTGTGTGTGTGTGTGAGAGAGAGAGAGAGAGAGAGAGAGAGAGAGAGAGAGAGAGAGAGAGAGAGAGAAGGCCGTAGCCCTTCTCCTCTCCCCTTGGATTTCGCTTTCCTTTAGATCGCATTGTAGAGAGAGAGAAAGAAGCCTCTTGTTTCACGGCTCTTCTCTTTCGTCTCATCAATCTCTATGGGGTTCTTCACATGGTATTTGGGTGTCAAGAAGAACTGGAGTTGAAGGCCTCCACCGGAGATCATCGGATCTCATTACTTGTGATTTCTTCCTCCATCGTGGCTCGGATCTCACGTAAGAAAGAACTCGACTTCATCAAGTACAATTACGGATCATCATCACCCGCCACGTTATGGCCGAAGGTACGTTTTGATTCTCATTGCTTTTGTCTATGGTCTCTATGCTCATCATTTTCAAGGTTAATGGTTCTCGATAATTGAGACAATTGCATGCTTTCGTGTAGGAAATTACTTACAACCCCATCATGTATGGAGTTCGGATTTACATTCCCTTGTAGGAGTAGGAATTCACTTCTTATCCAGGTGGCGTGTTTCTGATTTTATAATTGTTTGGGGACCAATACACACTATCACTAACACGCATCACAATTGTCCGATGGTAGGCACACCCAATAGGTGAATTGCACTCAGCCTAGATTATGCACTCCACCACTAGACGTAGCACACCTATTGACCCCCCTAAGAGAGAACTGGAAGGAGCCCCAACATGAGAAAGCCAATACTTCTGAGATAAAGAAAGCTAAGATGAATAAGATGAGGTGAGATGACCACAAATTAGTCCCATGTCACTTGGGGAGATAAAGATTCTGAACATATATATGGCATTCTTTCATTAACACTCAAGATGCGTTTTAAAACCATGAGCCATTATGTTTTATCAGTCTGTGCAGGAGTTTTTGATGTTCATTCAATCAATTTACTTGGGTGAAATGGAATTTTGTGGAAATCAGTTCACTCGGTCTAACAAACCACTCTTATCTGGTAAGTAGGGGATGTAAATCATGTAATAATGTGGTGGTGTTGATGCGCGGATGCCTCTAAGGCTCTGGATGCTCTGGTGTTGGGGATAGGGGTGGCAATGGGTCGTGTCGAGTCGGGTTCGTGTCGTGTCTAGTTTCGGGTCGTGGCCAAAACCCCTAGACCCGGACCCGACCCGTTTAACTAATTGTGTCTAGATCCTAAACCTGTACCCGACCCGCTAATAAACGGGTAGACCCGATAAGACCCGGTAGGACCCGTTTACCACCCGGGTCTATTCAGTTGACCCGATCCGACCCAATCCGACTCGACCCGATAGACCCGCTGGTATTATATATTACAATATCGGATTACAAGTAGACCCGAACCAAACCGACCCGACACGACCCGTTGAATACTAAACGGGTCTTCCTGGATCTACCGTGTCCAGACCCTAAATCCGGACCCGACCCGTTTATTAAACGGGTCTATCGTGTCAACCCGTTTACGACCTGAACCCGTTTATCCCTGACCCAGACCCGCTACTTCGTGTCGGGTCTGCTGTGTCGGGTCCGACATTGCCAGCCCTAGTTGGGGAGGGGGCCGGTGCAGTGGGGAAATCTGCCCCTCATAATAGCTTGTCAACCGGAGTGGCAACAGTTGCATGGGGTGACAGTGCGGTGGATACCAAGGATGAAAAACTGTGCAGCGCACTAGCAGCTACAACGGCACGGTTTCATGGCATGGAAAGGTCTTGGTTATCTCATCTTTCTGTCGGCCTATTTGTCGGTCTCGGCGATAAAGATTCTGTCGGTGGTTGTCCAGATTGCCTCCCTCCTCTGGCCGGTGGTGCGGCTCCTGAAAAATCGAGGCAGAGGTGGCGTGTTCGACAACGAATCAGAGTTCGACTGTGCTTCTCTTGTTGTTTTTCTTTCTGTCGGCTGAGCTGTGGGAGCTGGCGGTGGATCGCCATCGGTTTTCTTTTTCGGTTTTTGTTTGTATGGTTTATATCTTATACGTTTTAGGGTTCTTGACCCTTGCTCCTGTCTACCGCCGCCAAGGCGATGGTGTTTTTTTTGTTGTGCCACCGGGTGGGCGGTAATGGTTGCCGAGATGGCGTGTTGGTGGTTCGGCCTTCCCGTCTTTTTTTTTTGGTTTCTCTTACCTCCGCCGGGTTGTGGCGGCTCTGTTTGGTCCCACCAGTGGGTCGGGTTTCTTGTGCCAGCTCCGAGCTGTGGTGCCTCCTGGGGGTCTGTGGTGGCCTCCCCCCTTTCGCTCTACCAATAAATAAATAAATGGAATAGCTCTGTGAATAATGGTGATGTTGGAATGCTTGACCCGATTCCTTCTTTGTTATCCACTGAGGATAACATATGGTTAACCAATCCAATGCTTTACAGGTAACCCTTTGAGATTCTAGGAGGTAATGCTAAGGTTTGAGTACTATGGTTTGAGCGACAAACAAACCGATTTAACCTCTTCGAATTTGAGTTCGGTTGGTTCGACCATCTTAAGAAATATTAACTCAGCTTGTTTTGGTTTGGTTAAGCGATTTGGCTGAACTGGATGACAAGAGTATTTCGATCTCCGGACCTCATTGAGCCCTTGTTCTAGAGCCCTGTCCTTTAACTGCTTGGCCAGTCCAACAAAACAAAAAAAAGAAAAAAAATCTGGATTTGGGGAGGAGTTTCATTTTTGCTAGGCCTGAATCAGAACCGGTTCGGGTAGGTATCGGGGATAATCCCAATCGGTTGGGACGAATTGGTTCAGGTTCAGACAAACCCTCAGACCATGCGTACGACCAAGTGCACCAAAATATAGGTCGCTACACGTATCGGCACGCATTTCAAAGCCCAGTTATGTGGCAATCAAGGCATATGGAAGCTGTTCTTTTTGCTACATATCAAACCCTGTCCACATTATATTCTACGCACTCCAATCATAGTTGTGATAGGAATTTTGCTATAGCCAGTGCATGCTAGAGATAATTTTCAAGCCAAAGTGGGACCTTTTTTTTTTTTGGGTACTTTGAAGGGAAGATCTCAGCAGATCTCAGGAGGCACCACAGCTTGGTGCAAGCGGAAGGCATGCCGACGCTACAGAAGACCACCACTAGGCGGTGGAGTAGGCGCCATATACTGGCGCAATCACAGACAACCAAACGGCTGGAAGAACGGAAAAAAAAAAACCAAAGTAGAACCCCCACTTTTTCAAGAGGATGGCTGTTCAGAATTTGAATGTCATCATATGCTGATCATGATTGGAAATCAAGTATTTTCTCCTTGTGCCTCGAAATTCACTTGCTACTGTCGAAGGACTTCATGAGCCTATCGGCACATGTTACGCTGATGCATTTTGTAGAGTTAAGCGAGCCACCCTCGTAAAACATTATGGTTCATCTTTCTACTTATGACTTGTGATCAATCTATGTCCGTGTTTCAATCGAGAGGGATGGTTTTAAAGAAACAGGATAGAGACGATCAACACCCAGGTCTAACCAGAGAGATCATGTGAATCCTGATGAAGAGATTTGTCATAGAGAGACAGGAAAGAAGTCGTGCTCGTGACTTGACGAAAGGAAGAGATGAAGATCCACGACACAGAGAGAACTACAGGTTGCAGGGCACGGCTTGCGTGGGGATTGCAGGCCACCCCAGAGAAGGATAGGGTGCAAGCAGTGACAGACATTCTAAGATCAGATGAAGCACACAGTCCATTGATGTTTATCTACTCAGCAAAAGACACGAGTATAACTTGGCCAGACTGAAAGGTTTAGGTTCAAATCCAGCCAGCAGGCTTGTAACAAGAAACAGACAACAGGAGAAGGTCTCAAAAGACTAGCCGCACCATGTTCACCAACAAAACCACAATCAACAGCAGAAACTTGTTCTGGACAACCAACCCCCCCAAAGGCTCACAAGCATAATTTGGTCGGACTGAATGGTTTAGATCAAATCCAGCTAGCTTACTCATAACAAGAAACAGACCACAGGACAGGTCTCGACGACTTCAGCCGCACCGAGTTCGCCAGCAATACCATCATTAACAACACAAAAATTGTTCTCGAAAACGAACCACCCCAAAGACGTACTCGGGTGGAAAAGAACCGCTCCCCCAAAAGAAGGAACTACAGCCTCCTCCCTCTTCTGCCACCCTTCCGGCGGGTGCTGTCCGTGGGGATCGGAGTCACATCCTCTGCATCATCGAAGATGGGTAAAAAAGTTACTTATCCCGGAATCAACAGCGCATCCAAAGAAAACAGAACGGAAACGAGGTTTGTATGCGCTAATTAAGAAGTCGTTAACCTACCGATACGACCGATCTTCATTCCAGAGCGAGCAAGTGCCCTAAGTGCGGACTGAGCACCGGGACCCGGTGTCTTTGTCTTATTCCCACCCGTAGCCCGGAGTTTAATATGCAGAGCAGTAATACCTAGTTCCTATATATAAAAGAGGAAGAAGGATAACATACGAAATATAAGCACTTAACCAGAAGTAACATATTACATCCCAGGGGCAAAGAATAGGATTTAGAGCATACCTTGCATCGCTGCGCAACATCTTGTGCTGCAAGCATGGCTGCATAAGGAGATGATTCATCCCTGTCAGCTTTGACCTTCATACCACCTGCCAGGGGAAAAAAAACGATACCATGGTTTTCATGCACGACTCCCACCCGGAAAGAAAAAAAAAAAAAAAAAGGGAAATGCACAAGGGACTTCCTTCTTAGTCATTGCTTGGTTTCAGCTTTAAAGATAATCTTTGCAAAATATTCCAACCAAGATTCAATTTCTGACAATTTACTAAAGATGTTAATGATATTATTCCCTTACGGTATCTACGATTCTACATTATATTAACTTGTACCGTTTCTCTGCAAAGCTGACCCAACATCAAACCCCTCGATGAATGATGAGAAAAAAGTTCACGACTGGCATCTACCAACTCTAAAAGAACCAGATTTAGAAAACCAGTCCAAAATATCTGGGCCCAGGTTTGTTGGTCACGGTTTCTTCAATGTTCTTTATTGATTGAACTTGTATGTAAGACATTACTCCTGCAACCCTTGCATTCATCTGCATGATTTCTAGATCGTAGTATTTACACTAGGAACAAAAATGGGTGGAGAATGCATTACAACCATTGAATAGGCCAGAAGTGCAACGGGCAAACACAACTGTATATGATGATGATGATACTGTTAATTTGACTTTAGATTACAATTTATGACACCAATATAATGAAATCAATTTATTTAAGCAAATGGAACACAATTTCTCAAAAAGTGTGATGTGAATTCCACTTTATCATCAATAAATTTGACTACTTCCGCACAATAGCATCACATAATACATCTTCATGTATGTACTTATAAATAGGTACTTTATACTTTAGGATTATCAAAATTATTTGATATAATTGGCGTTCAATCAACGACGACCTTCGTACAGTGAAGCTGGATCGGTTGATAAAAGCAATGTTTTCTACATGCCAGAAAGAAGGGATTCTTGTTTCAACCACTATAATTATGCATCTTTTGAGTTTTAACAACTTCTAACTTCTGCTGATCAATTCAACTCCCCTATTTCTCAACAAGTCATGCTGTTATTGTTATATCAGCTTTTGTCGGGATTTGAGGAGATAAAACTACTATCATAGTACTCCAAAAATAGCTTGCACAAAATCATGCGTTGGTCTGCAAGAAGTTAGCACAGTTAATTTTAATAGCTACTTTCGATCGATAAGGTTCATTTGTCTATATTGTTAAATCATCTTCAAATCCTATCTTCCCACAATCGAGTAGGATTGTTATTCAACACACAGCAGCTTATCTATGTTCTATTAGGTCAAGCAACAATCAAAAAACGGTCAGCCCAGTTCCAAACATTTTACTTATTTTGATGGATATGGTGCAAGTCAGAATACTATTATGCCTCAAAATTTAAGTTCAGGAGACTTTTCTTCACACATCTAATTGATTCATCACTCTTGCCCCTCCATCTTCTACATATGCTAGTAAATAAAAGAACTTGAAATCAAGACAAACTAACGATAGCACAGAATTCACCTAAATCTTTTAGATGTTGATCAACTACAAAACACCAAATCAAAACAGCTGAAAAACAACACAACAATGTTGCATTACATAACGAAAAGCTTGTAAATTCAAAAAAGAAATCTAACAAAATGTTTTCCACTTCAATGAAAAGGGACATCTCACATCCACATCAGCAAGAGATCTCAGTATGTAATCACTACAGATGAGCATCGAAATTTTGATATTCATCTTTCGTATTCACAATTGCAAAAAAATCTAGTGCCAACATTGAGATACCCAGAAAATGTGGAAAGTGGAATGGTCCCAAAGAAGCACTCTTTGGTAACTGACATTAATATCGCGCGGCAATGACTCGAACAGCTTCCACACGGTCCAAGGAAGGCGATCTTAAGGGCCACGCTTGAATACTTAAAAGGAAAAACAGTAGGGACAAATAATACATTTTAAAAAATAATAATATTTTTTGAAAAAAAAAAATAATAACTTCTCCAGAAAATAAATAGCAAGCAAACCCTCTGATATGCCACATGGCGGGCTATGCCAAAATTGTCACCGAGAAGAAAGCATTTTTTGTTTGTCTTTTTATGTTCATTGAAGTCGGCACCTGTGAAGACCGGATTTGATATTTAAGTAAAATTATGTACCAGAAGCAGACTTGTATAAATCAGCAATTGGTACACCGAATTTACACAAAGAAAAAAAAAGTATATTATTTATGCAAATGGAACCAGTAGATAAAATCAACTTCTTATGAAGACAGCAACCTAAATGTTGCCGAAACAGAAATAAGAAACTGACATTAACTTGGATTTTGTACACATAAGGATGTAAATGGGCGGACCAGTCATACCTCAGTTTACACTGCTTGGATTGGACTTTCGGGTCGGGTCTATTCAAAATTTTAATTTTGCTTAGGCCCAAGCCTGACCCATTTACAACCCTGTGTATACATGAAGTCCTCAGGTGTCGACTTCACCGAATATACCAACAAAAAAATCAGCAGCATCAAATGTTATGAAACCAGCTTCAACTGGCATAGTTCTAGCAATTCCATCAATTCAAAGTCACCATCTCCAAATGGTACAAAGTCAGTTATCCAAATGGCACACTCTCAAAACGAAAAGAAACAAGCAACTCGAAAGGTACTAAATCCACAACTCTAAATTGTCCTATTTGAAGCAGTTGATTCCATACCATTCATGCTAGGGAGCACGGACACGGAAACAGATATGGATAGGGACATAGGAAACAAGACGCGTCAAATCCTAAAAAATAGGATGCGGACATGGCATGGACACACCAATATATAATAAAAATTTAGATATATAATGGACATCAATGAAAAATAATAAGTCTTCATTATGGTTTAGAAACTTGATCGATACCGAGTCTATCAGCCGATATCAAGTCAGGTTTCTATTGGTCAAACTGACTCACCGATCGGTACAGTTACTTGTCTTGGTATCAATCAATACTAAGTCGTATCGGTCAGTATTGAAAGATGTGGCCGAGCCGTATCGGCTGGGTTCTTTTTTTTTTTTGATTTATTATCATAAAGTGTTTGAAATTGATCCGGGCTGAATCGACCGATACCTTGGCCAAGTTAACTCGATTTGGTCCAAACCAATATCCGGTTTTAAAACTTTGGTCTTCATAAACGGTGGATTCATAACAAAACATTACTATTTAATATTTAACATCTGTCATCTCTATCATTAAAAATAAACATCTATAACAAATATAACATTTCATTTTATCAAAACTCATCTTTTCTAGTAATAAACTAAAAAGGAGTTTAGTTTAATATTAGGAATCCATATGATTCCTAAATTACAAAAAAAGATTATGATACTTGTCTACGTGTCCAAGGCGCGTCCAACAAGTGTCGGTGTCCAAAATGTGTCGGACGCGGTACCTCTAGAAAAATGTAAATGCTGCCTAGCATTCAAATTGTTGATTTTGTACCATTTTGAGTGTCTAATTTCATAATGTTTAGCTAATGTTTCTTATCGTTTAAAGTATATACTTTTGTACCGTTTGGAGATGGTGATCTCGTACCATTTGAAGATCTAATTTCATACTATTCAGAGAAGATGACCTACCATTTAAATATGTTGATCACATACCTTTTAAAGATGCTGATTTCATAAAATTTGGTGATGCCAATTTTGTACCATTTGGAGCTGTTGATTTATTACCATGTTGCCATTCACAATTACAAAATAATCATCTCCAACCGATACAGTCAACAATCAAAAAGGTAAAGAATTGTAAAACCCAAATGGTATTATGTTGAGTTATTCTGTTTACATCATACAGCTTTGAAGATCTAATTTTGTACCGTTTGGAGTCATTGGACACAATTATAAAGATAAACGATAAGAAACAAACTCAATAAGAGATAATACAGTTCGAATAGACTGGATCTCACTTAAAAATAAGACTGAATACAACTCAGTAACACACATAACTCAGAGGCACATTACAATAATCAAAAAATACATCTAAATGAACTCTGAATACAACTCAATGACTCTTAACACAACACAGGGATGCAAAAAAAGGATAGAGCCTGTAAGAAGACACATCCTGACAAGATAGAAGTCAAGCATATTGATGAGGATGTACCTATGACTGAGAACATGTGTGAAATATGGTCGAGACAGACGAGGCATCTAATGGCATCGCTTGTGGTCATGGTCGAGCCCCCCCCCGGGGGCGCGAGCGAGAGAGGGAGGGAAGTAGAAGACAAACCTTAGGTTAATTTGATGCATCATTTTTGTATTATCAAGCTGTATTAGGACAATTGTGTTGTATTCATAGTTATTATGGTGCATTCATAGGTGAATTTGATGTATCATTTGATTGTTGCAAAGTATCATATTCAAAGTTATGTCATGCTTTAAAGAGTTGGCTTCTTACCATTTAAATTCAAAGTTGTATCATAGATACAGAATCGTATTTCCAAAATGAAACGATTCACACACTCAAACAGGTACAAATTAACAACTCCAAACAACGCACTTTAAAGTTTGACAATTTTGTATCGTTTTGAGTTGTTGATTGTGTACATTTGGAGACGATGATTTGAAATTGTTTGGAGATCATTTTCAAACCAGCATGAGACCAATAACTCCAAATTATACAAAATCAAAATATCAAATGGTGCGAAATAAGTAATCTTTATATGGTACAACATGTGCAAATGGTACGAGATTCGCATTTTAAGTGAAGTCAACATCTGAGATGTTGACTTCGTGTGTGCTGTATTCAAGTTAACATTAATTGCCGACTACAATTTCCAGAAGTTTTTAAAAAAATTTATAAAGACTGCATATGGGCAACTTCATTGGAAGTGGATTTTGCGTGGCACTTTTATTTGCATTAAGTTTTTTTATGTCCTTTTATTTTTAGTAAAGTTTATATATCGGTTACAAATGTACAAGTTGGCTTCTACGATGTCACATATACTGAAACATCAAATCCAACATTTGATACCCAACTAGATTCACCCAAATTAAAAATCAAAATGTTCTGGATTAATCCATATTAACCTTAAGATGATAGTACCTTAGACAGTTAGATGTCGACTTCAACGAACTTTAAAATATTAAAGGGGAAGTTTGACATAAGTCTGTTTTGAGAGATGACTTTTAGTTGTAGGCACATTAATTTCGAAATATAGCTCAAGTCTTCCCGACGAATATATACTCTTTTTAAAGAAGAATGTATACTATTTTCTGAAACGAATGTATACTATTTCTGAAGACAAATAAATACTCTTACTGGAGACGAATGTATACTTGTAGGGACCTTGGCTAATATAGCAAATTATGGTGTCATGTAGCTAATATTGCAAAATAGTTAAGGACCTATACCTTATTTGCCGAATAATAAATATATACTGGGCAGTTTTCAATGTTTGAAAAACACAAAAATATTATCTAAAATATCTGGAAAAGCAGAATAAGATAGAAAAATAATCATTATAATACAAATTTGAAAAACAAACACAACATATAAGAGTTAGCTCCTACTTTAAAAACAGAAAATTTCCAAGTAAAAAATCATGCACGGCACACGGCCAGACAATCTAAGCAAATTATTCACCATCGCATTCGTTATTAGTAATGTTATTCTACTTCAAAAAAAATAAAAGCACTCCTTCCATTATATTGATTGTGAATGTTATGTTCCAATGTTTCCCAACATTGACACACAAGACCTAAAATTTTGGCTCCTTGTACCGAAGGAGAACATTTTATAGCATCCAATACAGGTCTCACAAGCATGTTGCACAACACTTAAAAAAAAATGCAATGATCCTATATACACTCACATACACTCGTAAAAATTCATATGATCGATTAAATCAATAGATAAAGAGAACTGCTATTCAGCCCGAAGCTTGTCCCGAATGGTCAGCCCGATTGATGTGGCATCCGATCACAGTGTCGCTTTGCCTGCTAGTCCGGGTTGAATGCGATTCATTGGTCGGGGCTGGGTGCAACGGGCGGCTGTGATCAGGGCACGTCAATCGGGGCTGACCATTCGAGCTAAACGTTTCGGACTAATTAGTATTTTTCATAGATAAATCATTGCAAAAAAGGGTAACAATCTGGTCAGCAGACAGAAGATATCGTACCGGTGATGCGAACGATAGTTTCTCGTCCAGACAAATCAGTAACATGCTGCAACCCAATCAAACCACTCTCAATAATCAGCAATTTCATTCGGGAAGAGAAGGGGGGGGGCACAGAAACTCACAATGAAAGTGTCATTGAACGAAGCAAAGATGTGGGCAACACCAAACGCATGCTCTCCTTCACGAACCGTCGGTCCAAGGGTCACATTTTCCTCCTTGGCCTCCCTCGTCTTCCTTCTTCCAGACTGCGAGACACCGGATCAAACGAACACGTAAAGATCCCATTTTTAAACTGAACAAGGTCTGATTGATCGTAGATTTTGACACATCTATGGAATCTAGGGTTTCAAACCATGAACACTGATCGAATTTGAATCAGAAAAATATGAAATAAATTGGGTAAAAAAGGGATTTGATCGTGACTGGAATTCGATCACCGTGGTAACAAACGCTCGAGATTGCAGATCAAACAAGGAAAATGGATTATGGAGAACAGGAGAGGGGCAGAGGATGAACTTACCATGGTCGCAGCGAAATGGCGGCCGGCGGATTCCAAAACCCTAATCCTCTAGTTGGTGATTTCGCCCTAGGCCACATATATATAGTGGCTCGCAACGTTTTAAAAGAGCGGGCCGGCTCGGCTAATTGAACCATTAGTACCGCTCCGGATTTTGATAAACCAGCCGACACAATCCGGTTTGCTCCCTTTCAAAAAAAAAACCCGGTTTGCTCCAAATTTCAGAGAAAAAAAAACGCAAATCCTCTCTCTCTCTCTCTCTCTCTCTCTCTCTCTCTCTCTCTCTCTCTCTCTCTCTCTCTCTCTCTCTCTAGTGTTGGATGAACCCTAATCTAGCCACCGACGAGAGCCATCGGTCTTCGGTCTCCAAAAGAGCGATCGATCTCTCTCATGGCTCAATCCTGAAGTTGAACCTAGATCAAAGAGACCCATGCTTCTCAACATAAAACTCAGAAAATTGTTGTCACATCACCCAAAACCCCCGGCGTTCTTCTACGCCCAGAGATCAAACTATGTGGACGTGAAGGCGAAATGGAAGAAGGACTGCATCTACAACTCCATCGGCGCCACCAACAAAGCCAAAGAGCTCCACCCCTCTCCTCTCCCTAAAGAACATCATCGCCACCGAGCCCGATGCTCGCATCCCCATCTCCATCGTCTCCAAGCAGGCCCGCTCCCCGGAGATTCCCTCTCGTGTCGCGAGCTTCCTTTGCAAGTAGAAGCAGTCCTTCTTCTTCACGTGTGCGAAGCCAACCGGATGATGATGGAGATATTTTAATTACATAATATTATTGGTTTTAATCATCAATAATTGAGTTGACTAAAGTCTATATCAGTGGACCTGCTAATCAATCAATTATAAAGGAAACTTATAGTGTATCACTTGAAGCAGATGGATTGGTTGAATTAACCTAGATTAAATAATAAAGATATAAATAAGTTCAAATTTATATCTTTGTATTAGATTACTAGAAATTTAGTAAACATCTTTCTAAGTCTTTTAATCTTTTTTATTTTATTTTGATTTCATAAAAACAACAAAGACTTACCATTTTTTGGTTCTCAAATGCCAGGGCAACTCAACAAAACAAAAAAATCGGTTGAATGGTCTGAGTTTATTGGGTCTACTGGAAGCTATCACGACTTTATTGTTTTATATTTCTTTGAAGTTAGCAAGTTTTTGCACTCATCTGCGGATAAAAAACTAAAAAATCATTTATTTACTTTGCTGAACAGTATGTTACCTTCGTGCTCTATTCTGAAAAGTTATCGTTATTTGGCAGTTGCTAATCATTATGTGTTCATTCATGCATGTAATTTTTCTATTGTCATTCGTATCTAAAACTTTTTCTCGCGTGCAGTTTTATGGATAAATCATAACTATTAGGTTTTGACATTTCATTCATGGAAGCTTGAAATATTTTTGAGCTATGAAATGATAAATATAACGTAATATATTAAAATATAATTGGTTATTTTTTATTATTGAAACTCATGTTAAGTGTTGGACCATGAAATGACTTTTGCATAATTTATCTATTGTATGATAATTATTTTATGAATAGTTGCAGTTTCAGTTACTTGTAAACCAAACCTACTTATTAGCTTCATAGAATTGTAGTTATGTGCTTATCAAATACAAACTTATTTATTTCTAACCGCCACCTAAGGGAGTTCAATCTCATTAAGGGAAGCAACCCAAAATGTGCATGTACAAGCATATGAACAACAATAACTTTTAGGAGTCAAACAATACAATGGTGAGAAACAAGTCAAAGTATGACTTGCATCTCTTAGCTAAGCTGAAAATAGTGTTTGGCATCCAATAGGGGTTTTAGATTGCAAGGAAGTAATACAATATCAAAAAGTAAATGTCAACCATATAAGAAATCCTAAAAATGATAAGATTTCATTGAGTAATAAAGGCATGACTATCACAGTAGCACATGATCGAACATAATTACTTCGCCTAAATTTTTAGACTCGCTTTTATCATCAAGACGAACAAGTTTCAAATTTAGGTAGGAGGTTGCATCGTGCATCTACAATATCATTTCTTTGGTGAACCATACACTCATTTCATTTCTTTTCTTTTCTTTTTTTAGGGGGGGTACATCAAGTATATTCCTAATGATCAAACATCTGAAGATAAAGATGATAGAAACAATCTCTATATATGTGTTTAATCTATGGTTCTCCAATCTTTTCAACATGCATAAGCTTCAGCTAGATGTATACAACCTCATCCACACCGATTTTTACACAAGTATAATGAATCTTTTTTTTCAAGTCCTCAACCAACGGATAATTTGTAATAAATTTTAGTAACTGTTACTTCTGTTTCATTTGCGAGGACGCCGAGGAGCTACATAAACATATTCATCGTAGAATCCTAGTGGGATAGCATTATTTTATCATTTTCTAGTTGTTGAATTTAATTTTGGAGGTAGATCCCCATCATCAAGATTGCTCCAGTTAAGCCTAACAAAACATTGTTTCACCTTCTTGTAGGTAGATGCCCACCAGAAATCCCTCCGGATATTTACTAAAAGCCCAGATATTCTCAAAACTCTATAAATAGCAAACCCTGTAAATAATTCGGACCGGAATTCATTATTCCCATTTCTATGTTTTGTTTTCCAGAGCTCCTTAAGCCTTATGGTAATCAGCCTCTAGTCAAGCCAACTCCTCCCTCTGTCTACTTGTATAAGCACTCCTCGGCCAGTCGAGGGTAGCTCTATTTTTTTCAGAGTTAGTGGATTCAAAGGTTGCATCTTATTGCACGGAGACGTAAGCTTCGGCCAAACTTCGTCACCATATCCTGTGTCAACTCTCTCTCTTTCTCTGTCTCTCTCCCCTTCTATATTTTGCCTCTTCCTCTCTCTATCTCAACAGTATCTGCGTGATAGCTCAGCAATCTACAGCGCACCGTACTTAAAACTCGACCCTCAATCGATTATTGGCGAAAAACCGTACGACGGCCGTAATCTCACCCCACAGTTTGGCATCGTTTATGGATTCTTCCCTATCAATCTACGACTTTCGAGCTTCCCAACTCCTTCGGTCAGACAGCAGCTACCGATTACCTGAGCAATCCATCTGTCTTCATCGCTATATTCGAATGACGAAGACATGACCCGTGGACCAGCCGGAGGGAAGCAATATGCATCCGGACGTTCAGCATTCTATGACTCACTCAATAAGTCATAGGTTTGCATCGAGTCAACACCCTAGACAGCAACCTGATGTGGATTCGAGGAGTCATCGGTCAGTCGATCGTGTAGCTCTGATTCAGCCTTAGCAATCTCCTCAGCTTGCCAACGCAACTCCCCAACGGCTAGGAAAAGTGCACATCTCTCCCGTCGCCGACCCTCAAGTGACATATCATATCATGGCAAAAAAATTCCAACTCCTCACTCTTATGAAGCAGAATGCAGCTCTCATGATTGAAAGAGACTCCATCTAACGAATCGCAATCGAAGCAGAAATCAACTTCTCGAGGTTAGCAGTTGGTATCAATGCCAGAGCAGACATCCTCGGGTCGCTTGACTCATCCCCCGCCCCTTCTAGATGGTCCGTCATCGATACCTCTCGACAGTCTCTCGAACCTTTTTTTAGGGGACGTAGCATCGCCCATTCTTCCTAGAAAGATAATCTGGGAGCACCTTGATGAGTCGGCTCGCCATCCCAAGCATCTCGGTTCTGAATCATCCTCCGACCTTACGATCAGAGGGAGGTTCGGAACGAAGAACATCACCCCAGGATTCGACGACACTATAACACTAATAAAACTCTATCAGAGTATCTTCCAAGAAAAAGAATTTCGGAGTTCTCTCTACCTCCCCCCTTCTGAGACATCTCTCCGACCAACGAGGCGATCACAGGAACTACCACGCCTCCGAGGGACCGCTTCATTGACATATCCTTCTAGCTCCATTCCCCCAAAGCTAGAGAACTCCCACTCTCCATAAGTTCAGCTGCCTAATGGGAGATCCTATGTTGCACGTCTTGGCCTTTAAACAAGTGTTAACGTTATACGACCACGACAACCAGGTTCTATGCCACACCTTTTTAGGCAGTCTAGACGATATGTCACTCGACTGGTATCACAATCTCCCAATGGGCTCTGTGAGTTGGTTCGGGGATTTGGCAGATTTATTCATTCAACACTATCAGTTAAACCTTAAGCCATAGAAGAAGCTAAACTCTCTCTATTGACTACGGATGGGTTCAGACAAAACCCTCCGAGAGTTCACTCGGAGATTTCAGAACTAGCACACAGCACTCTCCGGATGTCACATCGACGACGAGGCGGTTATGCTTGTATTTTAGAATGCTTTGTGCTATGATCTCTACATCTACAATGACCTTATCTGTAGTCCACCTCTCTCTCTCTTGAAGCATTGTTTGATCGAATTTAAAGGGAGATCGAGGTGGAGGATGATCATATTGCACGTAAGAGGCATGACCTCAAGAAGCATCCTTTTGACAATAAACCAGCAAGACCAACAGCCCAAGCTCACAACGTTCAGGCTAAGGAAGGTGGATCCTCCAAACACCCGAAACAGGCAAACGATAGACCCGTGAAGTCTCTCAGGACCACATTCACTGACTCGATTCTGTTAATCGATGTCATTCTCGAGCAGATCCAGCATGAGGAGTACCTCAAGATGCTCGGCCCTCTTGAGCCTGGCACTAAGCAAACGAAGGACGAGTCGGTATATTGTGACTTTCATCAATGTCACGATCGCCCCACTATTCGGTGCTACCATCTAAAGTACCACTTAGAGAACCTTTTGCAGGAGGGTCACCTCCAGGAGTTCAAAGCCGACGCCGGCATACCAAAAGATTCACTTCCTCGACCTCTCCTTCTTTAAAGGGAGAAGGAGACATGTTGGATCTGCTTTATCATGCATCAATCGACCCCCATATTTATTCGAGCGGTGATCTACAATATTCATGGTAATCTCCACCACCAGACTCTGACTTAGAAAGAAGTCAAACACCATGTGCGACATGTTAATCACGTGCGCACAGTGGCCCAAGTCGACGAATCTTGGATCGAGAAGCCAATCAAAGGCCTTCCATGGCCAACCATTCTTTTCACTGACCAAGACCTCAATGGAGTTTGTACTCCACATCGAGACCTATTCTTCCTCTGCCTCATCGTCAATAAAAACTTTGTCAATCAAATCCTTATCGACACCGGCAGCTCTATCGACATCATGTTTTCTGACTGCTTCAAACGTCTCGGCCACAAGTATGAAAGCCTTGATGTAGTCCCCACTATCATCACTAGTTTCAACATGGAGCAGAGCATGACGATGGGAGAAGTGAGGTTCACGCTTGATCTCGGCAGAGAGATGCGAGCATCTGTTCGATTTACCATCATCGAGGAAACGTCGAAATACAACGCCATCTTGGGTAGACCCTTTCTTCATCAGATCAACGTCGTCTTCTCCTCTTATCACTAACTCCTCAAATTTCCAACTGGGGTGGGCATCAAGTGCATTCGAGGCTGTCAGTAGACAGGCAGATCATGTGAGGCAGCAGTCGTACGGATTCGGCCAATGACTAACGCGACGCCAGCAAAGCGTTCGGTTGATGAAGCTGGTCCCTTGACCAGGTAGCAATCAAAGAAGCCTCCGTGCCAAAGCCTTCGCCAATGGAATGGGAGGTTCCTCCTTCAGTCGAGAAGGTCACCAGAGTAGACCTAGCAACGACAATCTTCCTCGAGAGATATTCATCGGTACCAGTCTTAGTGACACAGAAGTGCAAGACATGGTATCATTCCTCAAGGCCAATATTGATATATTCGCCTGATGGTTCGAAGATATGTCCGGGATCAATTTAGATAACATGTGCCATTGACTCACTATCATAGAAGGCGCCAACGTAATCAAACAGAACCCTCAAATAATCAAAACAGAATAGCTTATTACAGTTCGAGAGGAGATTGACAAGTTACTCACGGCAGGCTTCATTCATGAAGTAGAGTACCCAACTTGGATCTCAAACATCATTGTCATCCCAAAGAAGAATGGGAAGATCAGAGTCTGCATCGACTTCATCAATCTCAACAAAGCCTGTCCCAAGGATTCGTTCCCCATGCCAAGTATAAATAGACTCATCGATGCCACCGCCAGGCACGAGCTTCTATCTTTAATGGATGGATACTCAGGCTACAATAAAATCCTACTGCACCCAAATAATCAAGAGAAGACCTACTTCATGATCGACAAAAGGCCTCTACCATTACAACGCCATATCCTTTGGTCTCAAGAATGTGGGATCAACTTATCAGAGGCTAGTCATGAAAATATTCAAAGAATAGATTAGTCGCAACGTCAAAGTCTACGTCGACGACCTGCTTACCGAGAGTCAAAGCCGAGTGGATCACGTCTCCGATCTTGCTGAAACCTTTCAAATTCTGTGGAAATATTGCATGAAGCTGAATTCAGCTAAATGCACGTTCGGAGTACAGTCAGGTAAATTACTGGGCCACCTGACCAGGAGGGGCATCGAAGCAAATCCATATCAAATTCAAGCAATTCTCTAAATACCACCACCTTCCAACCAAAAAGAGGTTCAGCTCCCCACGGGAAGGTTAGCGGCATTCAACTAGTTCATCTCCATGTCTTCAGACAAGTGCAAACCATACTTCAACAAGCTTCGAAAAGCGACATTTTAGGATGGGACACAACTTTTGAACAAAGCCTTTCAAAGCATCAAATTCTACCTTTCTCGTGCTCCTATCCTGATTGCACCACTGCTACCTACCGTCACTTATCAATCCACTAGTGAATGCCCGTGCCTGTCGGCACTGCAGCGGGCCGCCTTCGGTGGCGAAACACAGTCGGACCGCCTTCAGCGGCGGCATCATCACCCCCCACACCCACCGTCGTATTCGGCGGCAACACACTCGGCCACCTTTGGCAATAAAACATTAGAGCATAAGAGAGATAGAGAGAGAGAGAGAGGGGGGGAGAGAGAGAGAGAGTTTTCCAGGGGATGTGAAGTGATGTTGCCATTGCGAGTGAGCACGAGCGATGCATTCAATCAATAGAGTTTGATATTTTTTTTCCCCGATGCATCCCACTGAGATCGATCATATGTTCCGTAAACTCCCTCGGCCACCTTCGGTGCCAACACCCCCACGGCCACCTTCAACAGCAACACTACCTCAGCCATGGCACTTGGACGGTTCCTTTCGGTGATAACTTTTTCGATTGTTGTGGCCGATATTGTTTAAAAGAAGAGACTCGGTCTAAGACAACAAATTTTTTTAAAATTATACAATCAAATTATTAGTAAGCATCACACAAAATCGACATGAGTAACCACATTTAACGACAATGTAGGTGTTTCCAGGTGAACATGCATTATAAATAATAAAATTAATCAGAAGCAATAAAAAGAAGTGTATATATTAAATTTTAGAGAAACTGGTAGAGAAAGAGAGCGAGTGTTACATGCGGAATTGTACTGGGGGTAACGCCAGTGGAACAATAATGCTTGGGATGATTGTGAGTGAATAATTCGTAGGTGACTTCCTACTAACATGCATTATTATAGAAAAAAATAATTAAAAAAAGTTGTAAATGACAAGATGAGACCATGAGGGGGGGATTAGAACAATAATTGGCTCCATCAGGTGTTAACGGGCTCCAATAATTGATATGGCAATACCTTTAAAAAAAATGGATATGCAATTAACAAAAGCGTAAATTACACTTTGCCTCCCTGAAGTTTAGTTCAAAAACAATTGACACCCATGTAGTTAAAAAACTGCATTATGTCCCCCTTCAATTCAGTTTTGAAATGAGGAAATCAAGTAGTTGACAAGAGAGAGAGAGAGAGAGAGAGAGAGAGAGAGAACCTGGGAGGGAGTTGGAGAGAGAGATAGTTAGAGAGAGAGAGAGAGAAAACGGGAGAGAGAGAGCAATTCAAATCCCTCCCGTCTTTTAATTTCTCATTAATTCTCTCTCTACATAACAACTCACGATCCTTTTTCTTACGTATCCTTTCTCTCACTCCTTAAATATTCACCATCCAATCTCATCTCAACCATCCAATAGCCCCACGATTGAAACCCCATACATGCAAGCTAATGCACAAACGCTCCGGTCATGCATGGAAACCAATTAAAGTGAACCTGGGGAGAGAGAGATAAAGAGGGGAAGAGAGAGAGAGAGAGTGCAATTCAAATCCCTCCCGTCTTTTAATTTCTCATTAATTCTCTCTCTACATAACAACTCATGATCCTTTTTCTTATGTATCCTTTCTCCCCCTCCTTAAATCTTCACCATCCAATCTCATCTTAACCATCCAACAGCCCCACAATTGAAACCCCATACATGCAAACCAATGCACAAATGCCCCGGCCATGCATGGAAACCAATTAAAGTGAACCAGGGGAGAGAGAGTGACAACAATTCAAATCCCTCCATTCTTTTAATTCCTCATTAATTCTCTCTCTAGTCCGTTTTCTCTCTCTAGTCTGTCTGTCCTATTTTCTCTCTAATCCGTTTTCTCCTCCATCTCCGAGACTCGTGCATGCTGACAACCCTATTTACTCACGATTCTCTCTCCCTCCTTTTTTTTCTCCTTCTTTCTCTCTTATTTACTCTCTTTCCTATTTTATCTCTCTAGATCTGGATCCCAACCAACCCCCCTAGAATTCTGGCGATCCTCCCCTTCTTTCTCTCCGTCTCTCTCTCTCTCTCTCTCTCTTTCCTAACCATCTCAACTCCCCCTTTCTCTACCCGATCACAGTCGTCCCCTTTTTGCTTTCTCTCTCTATAAGTTGCGATCTCCCCTCCTAACCTCTTCTCTAGGATTCTCTCTATAACCCACAACATCTTCTCACCTCCCTTTCCTTATACAACAATCCCGAATCGAGAGAGAGAGACGAAGAGAAAAAGAGATACGGAGAGAGAGAGAGAAAGAAAGAGAATATGGAGAGAGAAAAAACCGGGGAGAAAGAGCCGAGGGGGGAGAGGGAGAGAGAGAGACCGAGAGAGAACGAGAGAGAGAGAGAGAACCGGGGAGAGAGAGATCCGGAGAGAGAGAGAGAAATACGGGGAGAGAGAGGGACGGGGAAGAGAGAGAGAGAGATCGGGGGAAGAAGAGAGGGAACGACTGTAATTTCTTATTCTTTTTTGTCTAGTCAGCATTTGGTTCCATATTGTCCTAGTCAGCACAAAACCGTCGTGCCATGTTATATACATAAGCACAGTCTTAGTCAGCAAAAGGGAGGCAGTCGAATGTCACGTTTACTATATCAGCCACACCCTTCTACTGACCGAGATCCGCTACTCAAAAATAGAAGGTTGCCTTGGCTCTACTCACAGCCACCAGGTGACTTCGCCCTTACTTCGTCTCGCACTTGGTCACTATTACTTTCGAGCACCATCTTAAAAACATCATCGATAAGGCAGGTCGAGCCAATCAGAAGACCAAATAGGTAATCGAGGTGAGTTCAATTGGAGTTCAATTCGAGCCTCGAATCTTCATCAAGGGACAAGCCATTGTTAACTTCCTCGTCGATTTCCCTGTTGAAGATCCAGTTGCTCTTGAAGATGACCCGAAGATGCATCTCGACGACAACAATGAGCAGTGTATCAATCTAGGCCCTAAGACCTCCAATCCGAGCCCCGAGGCTCCCTCAACGACAATCGCAGAATAAAGACTCTATACCGATGGAGCTTCAAGCACAATCGGCTCGGGAATTGGAATAGTTTTGATATCCCCCGAGCTCGATCATCTTCAAAAGGCCATCCTTCTTTGATTCAACATCACCAACAACGAAGTCGGATACAAAGCCCTCGTCTCCAGGTTGGAGATTGCTCATGCACTAGAGGTAAATCACCTCACCGTCTACAGTGATTCTCAGTTAGTGATCAAGCAGATCAATAAGGACTACATGGCACAGGGAGAGATGATGCAACACTACCTGGCCCTCATGCAACACCTCAAGCAACAATTCACGAATGTCTAGTTTATCTAAATACCGAGAGCAGAGAATCGCAAAGCCAACGCCCTCGCCAATACTACCTCGGTATTGGGAGATATAATCAATCAACGTCAGATCTAGATCGAATATCAAGAGCTGCCTAAGACTAGCCTCGAGCAGTACAACGTAGTCGCCACGACAAAAGGAAACGAAGGTTGAAGACAACCAACCCGCACTTTTACCCTGGCTGACGATCAATTAGATTAGAGATAGTTAATCTTTGGCTTCTTCAGGTATTGCAGAATACCTGAAGACCCAATTCAGGCTAGGCGACTCCAGAGGAAACTCCCTCACTATTGCCTTCAAGAAGACAACCTCTACTTCCAGTCTCACAACAGAATGCATCTCAAATGTGTTGACCCTGATCAAACAGTAGTGATCTTGGCCAGCATCCATGCTGGAGCCAGTGGCAATCACTCTGGCAGCAGATCCCTTGAAGGAAAAGTCAAGCTTCAGGGGTGGATTGTGACGACCAAGATCCAATAGGCCAATAGCCAATTGCCAAGACTCCTGAGGCGGGAATGCCAAAATGAATGAGGTGAGGTGAGGTGTACAAGGCCACGAGTTAGCCCCACATCGCCTGGAGAGAAGGAGATCCTGAGCTACTTATATAATTTCCCCTCCCAAATATAGAAGACGCGTTTTAAAATCGTGCACCACTACGGATTTCGTAAGAACTCCGTAGTTAAGCGTGCTCGGGCGAGAGCAGTACTAAGATGGGTGACCTCCCTGGGAAGTTCTCGTGCGGGCACGGGCAAAGCGGACAATATCTTGTATGTTTGGGGCGGATGTTACAAAATGGTATCAGAGCCGGTTCTCCTCGCAATGGGGGGGGTCTAACCCTACACGTGGACGTGTAGCCCTAAGGGGGTGGATTGTGACAACCAAGATCCAATAGGCCAAGAACCAAGACTCCTGAGGTTGTGATGCCAAGATGGATAAGGTGAGGTGTACAAGGCCATGAGTTAGCCCCATATCGCCTAGAGAAAAGGAGATCCTGAGCTGCTTATATAATTTTCCCTCCCAAACATAGAAGAAACGTTTTAAAACCGTGCGCCGCTACGGAATTCGTAAGAACTCCGTAGTTAAGCGTGCTCGGGCGAGAGTAGTACTAGGATGGGTGACCACCGTGGGAAGTTATAGTGCGGGCACAGGCAAAGCAGACAATATCTTGTGTGTTTGGGGCAGATGTTACATAAAGCCTCTAACAGAGCTATCCTTGGCACGCTCAAGAAGAAATTATATGATAAGAAGGGGCTGTGGGAGAAGGTACTTCCCAAGGTCCTATGGGGTTATCGGACTACGCCTCATCGATCGACTGAATTGTCACCCTTTCGTTTGACTTACAGATTAGAAGCAGTTCTGCCTACAGAAGTAATATGTCCAACTCTCAAGACTCAATCTATATAACGAGGAATCAACGAGGACCTTCATGTTAATGACCTCAACCAGGCAGACGAACTCTGCGATCAAGTAGCCTTAAGAATTGCCAACTATCAGCAGAAGGTCAAATCTACTTACGATCGCAAGGCCAACAAAAGGTAGTTTAATATTGGAGACCTCATCCTCAGAGCAGTCTTCCCAAACACGAAGGAGCACGGTAGCGGCAAGTTCGCTCTAAACTAGGAAGGACCGTATATCGTCGAGTCAACAGACAGCAAAAGTTCATACTTATTCATCTCGCTGGAAGGATGATGACTCCTGATAGCGTGGAATGCATCGCATATCAAAATGTTCTAACAATAGATATAACACCACCCCCCGAGTTATCAATAAAATGGTCGCAGCTTTAAATTTTCAACAAATTCTATTTCAAATTATATTCAACGTCACAGTTAGTTTAGTTCGGGTAGCGACACGATCGACTAATCTACAATGGTACAACGCTACGTGTCCCGACGCTAGGTTCAACTAAAATGGTACTTCTTCTAGGTTAACATGCACTAAAGCGTTACGCCGAGTACTCCGAATTATCGACATCGCACATGCTCCCAAGTTACGTAAGAACTCATACTCCCGTATCTCACTACAATTAGTTCGATTCGGGTAGCGACACAACCAACTAACCTACAATGGTACAACGCTACGTGTCCTAACAACGCTACAAGGGTTGCGACACAACCAACTAACCTACAATGGTACAATGCTACGTGTCCCATCCCAACACAAAGTTTGATTGAAATAGCGCCTCACCTAGATCAACTGGCACTAAGGCGCTACACCGAGTGTAACATTCGCCCCAAACACATAAGATATTGTCCGCTTTGCTCGTGTTCACACGATGACTTCCTAGGGAGGTTAGCAATCCTAGTACTATTCTCACCCGAGCATGCTTAACTACGGAGTTTTTACGAAATCCATAGCAGCGCATGGTTTTAAAACGCGTCATCTATGTTCGGGAGGGAAAATTAAATAAGTAACTCAGGATCTCCTTCTCTCCAGGCAATGTGGGGCTAACTCGTGGTCTTGTATATCTTGTGGGGGGAAATTTCCGAGCCGCCTTGATCGGGAACCCCGCCCCACAGCCTTGATCGAATGAGGATGGTTTGTAGAGTTAGAGATTGTAAAGTTGAGAAGGAGAGAGATGACACACAGAGTTGTTGTCGAAGTTCGGTCTTACGACCTACGTCTCCGGGCGAGAGGTGCCACCTGGTTTCCACTATAATTTGAGTAAAATGAGGGTTGAGCATTCTCTCGACAGGCCGAGAGAAGCTTCTTACAGTGGGGGGTTGCACGGAGCAACAAGAAAAGAAAACTCAGAGGGGAGAAGTAAGCTCTAGCTCTGAATCCTCTCTTCCTCTGATTGAATGACCAACCCCCTTCCTGGATGCCTTGGGGGTCCTTTTATAGCGTAGGCACGTGCCCGATATGGCAGTGATGACGTGGCGCTGATGATGTGGTACTGGTTCTGGGCCTCCTTGCTGGGCCCTTATTGGGCCGTTGTTCGGGCCCAATAAGGGGGAGGGCTTGATCTGCGAGCCCCGTAGAGTGGGCCCATGAACCCGGGCGGGCTTACCCACTTGGGCCATTGCGCGGGCCCATGCCGCTCTGATCCGATCCGGTACAATTTTTGCACCCACAGTTACCCCCTCCCAGTCGGGTCAGGACCCCCTGGGTCGGCTGGGATTCCAAGGTGCAAACGCCTTAGGATCCTGGTATGGTTGGCAAGGGCCGTCGGTGCCGTGGTTCGTATTAGCAGAGTCTCCTTCTGCCGATGCCGAGACCCTTTTGGAGCGAGCCAAAAAGTTTCGGTTTTGCAAGGGGGCGTTTCCGAAAAAGCAGTGTGTTTTCCGACCGAGTGGATACCGAGAGGATACCGAGGGGGTGCCGAGAGGATACCGAGAGGATACCGAGAGGGTACCGAGTCCCTTTTGGTGCAAGCCAAAAAGTCTCGGTTTTGCAAGGGTGTGTTTCCGAAAAAGCAGTGTGTTTTCCGACCGAGTGGATACCGAGAGGATACCGAGGGGGTACCGAGAGGATACCGAGAGGGTACCGAGACACTTCTCCTTTTTCCAAACCGAGAGAATACCGAGCCGCACGTCCGTGATGATCGTGGGTCCGTGCTTTTCGGTGTGAGCAGCTCTCTCTTTCCTCTCTCTCTCTCTCTCTCTCTCTCTCTCTCTCTCTCTCTCCTCTTCAGCCTTCATTCATGTGAGGTTGCAGCTACCCGCTCTCTCTTTCCTTTCTCTTTCTCTCTTTCCTCTTTGGCTTCTCTCTTTCCTTATCTGTTTTTCATTCACGTGAGAGAGAGAGCAGCGTCCCTCTCTCTCTCTCTCTCTCTCTCTCTTTCCTTTCTCTCTCTCTCTCTCTCTCTCTCTTTCCTTTCTGCTCTGGCCGCTTGTGCATAGGGGACACTAGAATTTTTCAAAGGAGGGAGGTAATCAACATGGATAGAACCCAAACCTCGGTCGGTCATATCTCCAGAACCTCTGCCTGCTCCTCAGGCATCGGTGACCACCTCCGCCTGCTTTTCGAGGCCGGGTTCATGACGGCCGCCCTACGAGTCGCCCGCCGCCATGGTCAGAAGCGGCCACAACTGGTGCAGCCTCTGCCTCCTCGACCTCCTCACCACCGTTCTCGTGTGCAGCCGCAGCAGCTCGTTGAGGGCCTTGAGGTAGTTGCTCGAGTCGTGGTTTCGGAGGATCGTACCCTCCGAAACATAGGCCGTCGGATCACTCAGTGTCTCGAGTGGGTGGGGCGAATTGAGGAAGGCTCTCAATGCGCTGCCCGCACCACCTCCGCCGCCACCGTCGCCTTGCCGGTCCAACGCATAGAGCGCGGCCCCGGAGGGCAGCAAGGGGTGCGGTAGGGACGACTTGTCATCGGATTGGAGTATGTAAAGCTGCCCCAACGGAGAATACAATAGCTTATCATTGTTGAGACGAGGCTGAGATCTGAAGGCGGCGTTGAGGCGCTTGAGGACGACGGCGACGTGGTTGGGGTAGTTGCACGAGAATGCCCGGGGGACGATGTCCCGGTGCATCACCACGGAGCAGACGTGGCCCTCGTCGAGCACCGCAGAAAACGGAAGGGGAACCAAAGGTGACGACGGGGAGGACGGTGAGGGAGCGGACAGCGCGCCTGGCCAGGAGCATGAGGCTGACGAGGAGGGATAGGCTGCCGCCGAGGGAGTGGCCCGTGAACCGGAGCCTGGCCCGGTCACCGTGCAGGCTCAGGTGGGCCTGGATCTTCGGCATGAACAGCTCGTATATGCCCTTGGCCGCCTCGTAGATCCCCCGGTGGACCAACACCTCCGTTCCCTCGAATCTGGTTGGTTCAAAGAAGAGGTTGGCTTGCCAGGAAGCCAGCGAGTCGGATCCCTGGATGACAAAACAGCGAGTGCAGGTGCTCGGCTCGTCGCAGATGAACCACTCGCACAGCGAGGAATGAAGGGACTGGAGATCCTTCGCCGCCTCCTGCCTCGCACCCTCTTCCGCCGCCACTACAGCGGTCATCGTTGACGCCGCGACGTAAGAGGCCACCTCAGATTTGTACAGCCTGCCAGGAGCCGTCAGCGCCGCGGGCCCTCCCTCCGAGCCGCCGCCGATTGACCCCGTGGGGTCGTCCCCATCGAGCCCCGCGGGGCAATGACCGGGTCCTTCGCTGGGGGACAGGAGGCCCTTGGCGCGGGAGTGGATGTAGGAGGCGACCGATGCGGCGATCTCGTACGCGACTGACGGCTGGAACGGACGCCCCTTCTCGGATCCCGTGGCTGATGCGTGATCCGGCTCGCCACACTCCGGCGGTGGGCGGGTCGAATCTCTCTCGAGCTTCGCCTTGTTCGCCTCCGACTTCTTCGCCAATGAGGAGGTCACTAGCCGAAGTCGAACTTCTCCATTCTTTTTCATCCGTCTATGATCATTGTGCCGATCGAGACGAGCACGCGGGAGACTTGGCGAGAGGAACATGCGAGAGGGGGGGAGGAGTTGGCTCTCTCTCCTGTTCGTCATAACCAACCGGAAGGAGGTCGCACGCAGTGGTCGTCATCGTCACTGCGTGACGAATTACATGAGGAGGATGCGCGGGAGGGTGTTTGGTTCATTCGACCCCCTATTCCCATTATGATCGGTTGTCGCCAAGAGCACCTACGCACGGGCCAGGAGAGGTGCGAGCTCTTCTTTCGTACCCGGCGCTCAGCCTGCTACGAGTTGGGCGCGTAACGAATCAAATTGAGGGCTTGAGCGTAACCGTCATTACCGTGTAATTATTCTGATGCTAATCTTCGAAGAAAAAGACCTTGAGACCTTCTGACAGTCATAACTTTTCATACGCATGTCGGATGAATGCGTATAAGGTGCCGTTGTGTAGGCACCGAAAAACCGATCAAAGTGGACGTAAAACATTGTTCGCCTTGATGTGTAACTTTTCTGATATTCACCTTTATAGAGAGATGCCTTTTAAGAACGGGTCGGCCAGGTTTTAGGCTAGCGTCTTAAAGATGTCTCGGCACGCGGTAACTAATTCGTTCTGTCCGACACCCAACTGCACCTAGTTACTGTATTCACTATGGACTATAGTCGGGCCCCAGTGATGACGCAACAGTTACCGCATGCTTACCCCTGATGAGAGAGAGGATTTTTTTTTTTCTTGTGAAGTTTGTACAAGCAAAACAATAGGTTTGGATGAGATGCTATCCAACCGACCCAAAGGAAGATAGCTCTTCATCTTTGAATAATCATTGTGTGTGGATGACACTGAGCACCCCCCCTCTCGGTTTTCTGATGAAACCAAGGGGTGGGATGATATTGATGCCGAACACCCCCCCTCTCGGTTTTCTGTCGAGACCGAGGGGTGGGCTGCTGATGGTGTGCCGTCGCACCCCCCTTGCTCGGTTTTTGTGTGAAACTGAGCGGGGGCTGCTTGTTGATGCCGACACACATCCCCTCTTGGTTTTTGGATGAAACCGAGAGGTGTGCTGCTGACGGTGTGCCGTCACCCCCTCCCTACTCGGTTTTTGTGCGAAACCGAGGGAGGGCTGCTTGTTGATGCCAGCACACACACCCTCTCGGTTTCTAACAAAAACGAGGGGTGTGCTGATGGTGTGCCATCACCCCCTCCCCACTCGATTTTTATGCAAAATCGAGGGGGGGTTGCTTGTTGATGCCGACACACACCCCCTCTTGGTTTTCTAACAAAACCGAGGGGTGTGCTGATGGTGTGCCGTCACCCCCTCCCCACTCGGTTTTTGTGCGAAACCAAGGGGGGGTTGCTTGTTGATGCCAACACACGCCCCCTCTCAGTTTTCTGACGAAACCGAGGGGTGTGCTGCTGATGGTGTGCCATCACCCCTTCCCCACTCGGTTTTTGTGTGAAACCGAGGGGGGGTTGCTTGTTGATGCCGACACACACCCCCTCTCGGTTTTCTGACGAAACCAAGGGGTGTGCTGCTGATGGTGTGCCGTCACCCCTTCCCCACTCAGTTTTTGTGCGAAACCGAGGGGGGGCTGCTTGTTGATGCCGACACCCCATTATTGGGGCTGCTAGAAGAGGCCAAAAAGTGTCGGTATTGAAAATAGTGTGTTTTTCGAATTTCAGCCCCATTTGAAACCGACACTTTTTCGGTAAAACGCTGGTGCGCGGGAATGTCGGCGAGGGACAATGCTATATTCGAGGGGGTTTCTTAGAGATAATCTAGGATGACGCCGCATGATGGCCCGCCGGTCTTCACCCAATGTATTACCGCACCTGGTTACTGTATTCACTAAGTACTACGGTCACGTGAGGGTGTTGACTTGGCCAGGATCAAGGAAGCACCATTTTATCCCGTGTTACCCACCGTCGACTGCACCAGTATGGAGACAAGCACTGACAGAGTCAGACCAACCACCCCCTGACCAGTTTGGAACCGTTAATCGTCGAAAAAAAGGTGATGGCCAGTGACAATCTGATGCTTGGACCTGAGTGACAAGACTAAGCTTGGACTTTTGATCGAATGCCAATATGTCGGCGACGACGTCTCGGACTTTGTCTTCGAATGCCAAGGGCTGGACCTTGGGCTTGAAGAGTGCCAAGGCGTTGGTCGCCTTGAACTTTGTCTTCAAGTGCCAAGGGCTGGGCCTTGGGCTTGTAGAGTACCGAGGCATTGGTCACCTCGGACTTTGTCTTCGAGTGCCAAGGATGTCTCCTTGAACTTGGTGCATGTCAAAGCGATGATGTCTGCCTTGGACTTATTCTCATCGCCTCGGATAAGTATAGTTGATAGTTTAGCTTGACCTGGATTGTCAGGAGCCATTTTATCTGACTTTCGCCTTGAAAGGGTGTAGCCGAATTGCCTTCGAGCTTCCGACTTGAATGGGTGGAATCGAAGGTCTTTGGTTGACCAGGGTTACCAGGAGCTTTTTATCGGACTTTAGCCTCGAGAGGGCATAGCCGAATTGCCTTCGAGCTTCCGACTTGAATGGGCGGAATCGAAGATCTTTGGTTGACCTGGGTTGCCAGGAGCCTTTTATTGGACTTTAGCCTCGAGAGGGCGTAGCCGAATTGCCTTCGAGCTTCCGACTTGAACGGGCGGAATCGAAGATCTTTGGTTGACCTGGGTTGCCAGGAGCCTTTTATCGAACTTTAGCCTCGAGAGGGCGTAGCCGAATTGCCTTCGAGCTTCCGACTTGAATGGGTGGAATCGAAGGTCTTTGATTGACCTGGGTTGCCAAGAGCCTTTTTATCAGACTTTTGCCTTGAAAGGGCGTAGCCGAATTGCCTTCGAGCTTCCGACTTGAATGGGCAGAATCGAAAGTCTTTGGTTGACCTGGGTTTCCAGGAGCCTTTTTATCGGACTTTAGCCTCGAGAGGGCGTAGCTGAATTGCCTTTGAGCTTCCGACTTGAATGGGCGGAATCGAAGGTCTTTGGTTGACCTGGGTTGCCAGGAGCCTTTTTATCGGACTTTAGCCTCGAGAGGGCGTAACCGAATTGCCTTCGAGCTTCCGACTTGAATGGGCGGAATCGAACTTCGAGAGATTTGATTTTGAGAAAAAAAAGATACTTTATTGATATAACAAATTTGCAGTTACATTTTTTCAGAGGCTGCCCAACGGACGTTATGATTATGCATCTACGTATTACATTGACTTTTTTTTTTTACTGCTACTGCCTTTACTTCTCTCGACCTGGTTCCTTGTTAGCGAGGTAGCCATCGAGCCGCCCTTCTTGGATCAGGTCCTCGATGTGATGCTTTAGCTTTCGACATGTAGAGGTTGGGTGGCCATGGCTGCGATGGAACTCACAGTAGGCTGTCGTATCTCCCGCCTGGTTGGAGTTTGGAGGGAGAGGCTGTGGCCATTTGCAAAAGGGCTCATTCTGCAAGTAGGCAAAGATGTCTTCAATGGAGGTGTTCAGCTCAGTGAACACCCTTTGCTCCCTTGGAGTTCGCCTCTTTTCTGCTGGAGGGGTTTTCGGATCTTCATTGTACCTTTTGGCCTGTACCTTTTGGTCGGACGCGACATGGGCAGACTTCTTGTAGTGTGCTTCATTCGGAACTTCATCATCTTTCTTATATCGGGAGTCACGAGACTCGCGAGGCTCGCGTAGTCTTCTGGCCCGCTGATTGTCTTCCACCTCTATCTCCCGCTGTACGCGCTTGAACATCTCTTCCAAGTTATTGGGAGGATGCCGGATGAAGTCGGTGTAGACGTGGAGCTCTGGCCGGATAGCATTCTGGAATGCCAGCATGATGGCCTCCTCATTATAGGAGCGACCGGTGAGCTCAGAGTGCTCATTACGAAACCTCATCGTGAAGCTCCTTAGAGACTCGTCGGAGCCCATCTTCAGCCGGTAGAGCGTATCCAGCCTCTTTTTCGGCTTTAAGTTTAGCCGATAATGGTCAATGAAGAGTTCAGCCAACTCTTTGAATGTGGCCACCGTACCGGTAGGCAGTGTGTAGTACCAGTCGAGGGCAGGTCCCTCGAGGCTTCCCGCAAACATATGGCAAAGAACGTGGTTCTCATACTCGTAGGGCGTCAGGGCCTGCTTGTAGGCTAGGATATGGAGAGCAGGGTCTCCCTGGATGCAATTGAACTTTGGCAGGCTCGGTGTTCGCCAACCCATAGGAAATGGTGTTGCAAGAACCTTGGGATACAGTGGCCCCACCGAGGTGATTAGCTGCCTACGGTCTTGATGGCGGCATCCCACGTCGGCAGTATGCCTTAGTCGGTTGAGCAGCTCGCGGGCATCTGTTGCTTTCATGTGCGAAGGGATAGAACATCCAGTGGACCCTATTGACTGAGGCGATCCTTCTCAGCGATAGCTTAGCGCACCGTCGACGTTGAGGCGATCCCACACCGTTTGCCTTGGTGCTTGTGTGGATACTTGACGCCTCTCGATACGTGACACATGTGATTCTTCAAGATGATAAATCACGGCTGGGCGAGTCCTTGGTTGGTCTTCATCAGTAGTTGGAGAGTTGTGGGCCACAACCCCCGCTCTTTCAGCTACCTTCTTTAGGGAATCCCTCTCTTGCTCGAGGGCTGCGTTCCTCTTGAGAAGGTTCAACAGCTGGAAATCAGCAGTCGAAATTTGGTATGTAGTTAGATCGTTGTCCCCTTGGGTGGCGTGCTCTTTGCCAGATCGTTGCCTCGGGAATGGTGGGTCCTGCCGATTGCTGTGGCTTCTCGGATGACTTCCTTGTGGCCCCAGTCGCTTATAAACATTTCTTCGGTTGGTTGCAACCGAGACTTCTTGTTCTTCTTCGATTAGCACGTCGATTGTCCGATCAGCACCCGCTTTTGGTGGGTTGGTGCTGGCTTTCACCATTGAGCGTGTTGATGTCGGCGTGGTGAAGGCTTTGAGGTTGATTTGGAGGAGGACTTGTGGCTCATCACCACAAGCTGAATAGGAGTCGGTAGAGGTGTGGGTAAGACCTCTATCGATATCCCACAGACGGCGCTAAAGATTGTGGGGGAAAATTTCCGAGCCGCCTTGATCGGGAACCCCGCCCCACAGCCTTGATCGAATGAGGATGGTTTGTAGAGTTAGAGATTGTAAAGTTGAGAAGGAGAGAGATGACACACGGAGTTGTTGTCGAAGTTCGGTCTTACGACCTACGTCTCCGGGCGAGAGGTGCCACCTGGTTTCCACTATAATTTGAGTAAAATGAGGGTTGAGCATTCTCTCGACAGGCCGAGAGAAGCTTCTTACAGTGGGGGTTGCACGGAGCAACAAGAAAAGAAAACTCGGAGGGGAGAAGTAAGCTCTAGCTCTGAATCCTCTCTTCCTCTTATTGAATGACCAACCCCCTTCCTGGATGCCTTGGGGGTCCTTTTATAGCGTAGGCACGTGCCCGATATGGCAGTGATGACGTGGCGCTGATGATGTGGTACTGGTTCTGGGCCTCCTTGCTGGGCCCTTATTGGGCCGTTGTTCGGGCCCAATAAGGGGGAGGGCTTGATCTGCGAGCCCCGTAGAGTGGGCCCATGAACCCGGGCGGGCTTACCCACTTGGGCCATTGCGCGGGCCCATGCCGCTCTAATCCGGTCCGGTACAATTTTTACACCCATATATCTCACCTTACCTTATCCATCTTGGCATCACAGCCTCAGGAGTCTTGGCTCTTGGCTATTGGCCTATTAGATCTTGGTCGTCACAATCCACCCCTCTTAAGGGATATACGTCCACGTGTAGGGTTAGACCCCCCCCTCTGAGGAGAACTGACTCTGATACCATTTTGTAACATCCGCCCCAAACATAGAAGATATTATCCGCTTTGCCCGTGTTCACATGAGGACTTCCCAAGGAGGTTACACATCCTAGTACTACTTTCGTCCGAGCATACTTAACTACGGAGTTCTTATGAAATCCATACGGGCACACGGTTTTAAAAAGCGTCTTCTATGTTTGGGAGGGAAAATTATATAATTAACTCAGGATCTCCTTCTCTCCAGGCGATGTGGGGCTAACTTATGACCTTGTATACCTTATCTTATCTCACCTCACTTTATCCATCTTGACATCACAGCCCCATGAGTCTTGGCTCTTGTCTATTGGCCTATTGAATCTTAGTCGTCACACCGAGTACTCCGAATCACCGGCATCGCACATGCTCCCGAGTTGCGTAAGAACTCATGCTCCCGTGTCTTGCTACAGTTAGTTCGATTCGGGTTGTGATAAGACTGACTAACCTGTAACGGTACAATGCTACGTGTCCCGATGCTGGTTCGACTGAAATAATAACCGGCACTAAGGCGCTACGCCAAGTACTCTGAACTCTAACCTCCATCATTCAACAAGCCTAAGGTCCAGCCCTTGGCAATCGAAGACAAAGTCTAAAGCATTTAACGCTTCGGTGCATTAGACAAGCCCAAGGTTCAGTCCTTGGCACTCGAAGATAAAGTCCGAAGCATCTAACGCTTCGGCGCATTCAACAACCCCAAGGTTCAGCCCTTCGCACTCAAAGACAAAGTCCGAAGTGTCTAACGCTTCGACACATTCGATAAGCCCAAGGTCCAGTCCTTAGCACTCAAAGACAAAGTCTGAAGCGTCTAATGCTTCGGTGCATTCAACAAGCCCAAGGTCCAACCCTTGGCACCCAAAAACTAAATCTGAAGTGTCTAATGCTTTGGCACGTTCAGTAAGCCCAAGGTCCAGTCCTTGGTATTTGAAGACATTCAAAGACATTTGAAACAACATTCTATCACAGAAGCATTCAACAGACATTCAAAGAAAGACATTTCAAACACAAATCATCTAATCCAAAAAGATATTATTTATTCTCAAGTTAGAAGATGGATACATGACTTGGCTATAGACTAAAGAAGATAAAGAGATACAAGCTGCCCTAAGGCTTTTCAATGCCAAACTCCTTTGATGATTGAGACCCCGAACACTTCTTAGCAAAATCCAGGGCCTCGCTCGCCGTCTTCGTAAGGCTGGCATTGTCAACCTCCAACTGCTTCACCCTTTTCTTTAGCTCAGCTATGGAGGTGGCCTCAGCTATCCGGAGCTTCTCGTTCTCTTTGTCGCGCTCTTTTGCTTGTGCTTTCAAATCAGTGACAGTAGCTCGAGCTGCCTCCAAGTCCAAGCACCGTGCATCGAGGCGATTCCAGAGAGAGTTCATGAGAACTCGTGCCTCGACAGCTTCATGCCTCGCAGCTAAGGCTTCATTCAGAGCCACCGATAGCTCCGCTGTCCTTATAGACAGAAGCTTCTCGACATCCTGGGTCTTTGCCTTCTGCTTCGGCCAGGGCACTCTTCTATGCTATCCGGATCAAACTGAATGACTGCAACAATAAGACAACATCCAGTAAACTCTAGGTCAAGTTAATGCTCCAAGTTGACGATACACTCACCACATCAACTACATCCTAGGATACATTCTCGGGTTTGGCATCATAGGCTCTGACGAAGCGACATAGAGCTACCATATAGAACTGGGGGTCGAGTTGGGCAGCCACCTCCTCCTGCGCCACTTTAGCATTTGCCTTCTCCACCTCCGCAGTGGCTGACCTCTTCAAGAGAGGCCGAGTGACCTGCTTCCTCCACCTCCTCCTCGGAAACTCAGAAGAGGGGCGCTCGGTTTCTTGGCCACAACAGGTTATGCCTCCTGCTCCTTCTCCTGCGGAGCCTCAGCTCCGGGGTACCTGGACATGCAAGGTAGATCGATCAGTTTGATGGCAACAAAAAGGCAATAATCTAGATGTCAAAGCTCGAATACTTACCAACTCTAGCCACATTGACTGCCGGTTGGTCCAGCTTGGGTGAAGTGTGGGTTGAGGAGGTCTCTGCCACCTTCTCCTCATCCTTCCCCTCCATTAGAGCAGTCAACGTAGCATCCATCTTTGCTGCGAGCCCAGTCGGCTTGATCGCGACCGGCTCTTTCTCGCCGACCTCAGTGGGGCAGGCCCGATCCTCCGCTGGCCTCGAAGATCAGGTCATCGAAGCGGAAGAGGGACTCCTCCAACTCCCTTCCTTCCTCCTCCACCACCTCGGTAACCTTCTTATGGGGAGGCGCCTGTGGGTGCAAAAATTGTACCGGACCAGATCAGAGCAGCATGGGCCCGCGCAACGGCCCAAATGGGTAAGCCCGCCTGGGCTCACATGGGCCCACTCTACGAGGCTCGCAGATCAAGCCCTACCCCTTATTGGGCCCGAACAACGGCCCAATAAGGGCCCAGCAAGGAGGCCCAGAACCAGTGCCACGTCATCAGCACCACGTCGTCACTGTCATATCGGGCACGTACCTACGCTATAAAAGGACCCCCAAGGCATCCAGGAAAGGGGTTGGCCATTCAGTCAGAGGAGGAGGATCCCAGAGCAAGTGCTAGAGCTCTATTCTCCCCACCTTGTTCTCTTCTAGTTGCTCCGTGCAACCCCACTGTACGAAGCTTCTCTCGGCCTGTCGAGAGAACGCTCAACCCTTTATATTCAAATTATAGTGAAAATCAGGTGGCACCTCTCGCCCGGAGACGTAGGTCGTAAGACTGAACTCCGTCACCAATCCTTGTGTCATCACTCTTTACTCTCTCTATCTACTCTCCCATCTCTCTAACTCTACAAACCATCAAATTCAATCAAGGCTGTGGGGCGGGGTTCCCGATCAAGGCGGCTCGGAAATTTCCCCCCATAATCTTTGGCGCCGTCTGTGGGATATCGATAGAGGTCTTACCCACACCTCTACCGATTCCTATTTAACTTGTGGTGACGAGCCACAAGTCCTCCTCTAAATCAACCTCAACGCCTTCATCACGCCGACATCAACACGCTCGATGGTGAAGGCCAGCACCAATCCACCAAAGGTGGGTGCTAAACGAACAAACGATATGCTGATCGAAGAAGAACAAGAAGTCTCGGTTGTAACCAACCGAAGAAATGTTCGGGAGCGGCTGGGGCCGCAAGGTAGCCATCCAGAAGGGCACAGCGGTCGGCGAGACCCGTCATCTCCAAGGCGTCGATCTGGCAAAGAGCACGCCAACCAAGGGGACAACGATCTAACTACATACCAAATTTCGGCTGCTGATTTCCGGCTGTTGAACCTTCTCAAGAGGAACGCAGCCCTCGAGCAAGAGAGGGATTCCCTAAAGAAGGTAGCTGAAAGAGCGAGGGTTGTGGCCCACAACTCTCCAACTGCTGATGAAGACCAACCAAAGACCTTCGATTCCGCCCATTCAAGTCGGAAGCTCGAAGGCAATTCGGCTACGCCCTCTCAAGGCTAAAGTCCGATAAAAAGGCTCCTGGCAACCCAGGTCAATCAAAGAACTTCGATTCCGCCCATTCAAGTCGGAAGCTCGAAGGCAATTCGGCTACGCCCTCTCGAGGCTAAAGTCCGATAAAAAGGCTCCTGGCAACCCAGGTCAACCAAAGACCTTCGATTCCGCCCATTCAAGTCGGAAGCTCGAAGGCAATTCGGCTACGCCCTCTCGAGGCTAAAGCCCGATAAAAAGGCTCCTGGTAACCCAGGTCAATCAAAGACCTTCGATTCCGCCTATTCAAGTCGGAAGCTCGAAGGCAATTCGGCTACGCCCTCTCGAGGCTAAAGTCCGATAAAAAGGCTCCTGGCAACCCAGGTCAACCAAAGACCCTCGATTCCGCCCATTAAAGTCGGAAGCTCGAAGGCAATCCGGCTACGCCCTCTCGAGGCTAAAGTCCGATAAAAGGCTCCTGGCAACCCAGGTCAACCAAAGACCTTCGATTCCGCCCATTCAAGTCGGAAGCTCGAAGGCAATTCGGCTACGCCCTTTCAAGGCAAAAGTCAGATAAAAATGCTCCTGACAATCCAGGTCAAGCTAAACTATCAACTACACTTATCCGAGGCAATGAGAATAAGTCCAGGGCAGACGTCGCCGCTTTGACATGCACCAAGTTCAATGAGACAGCCCTTGGCACTCGAGGACAAAGTCCGAGGCGACCAGTGCCTCGGCACTCTACAAGCCCAAGGCCCAGCCCTTGGCACGCGAAGAAAAGGTCCGAGGTGACCAATGCCTCGGCACTCTACAAGCCCAAGGCCCAACCTTTGGCACTCGAAGACAAAGTTCAAGGCGACCAGCGCCTCGGCACTCTACAAGCCCAAGGCCCATCCCTTGGCACTTGAAGACAAAGTCCGAGGCGACCAGCGCCTCGGCACTCTACGAGCCCAAGGCCCAGCCCTTGGCACTTGAAGACAAAGTCCGAGGCGACCAGCGCCTCGCCACTCTACAAGCCCAAGGCCCAGCCCTTGGCACCTGAAGACAAAGTCCGAGGTGACCAATGCCTCGGCACTCTACAAGCCCAAGGCCCAGCCTTTGGCACTCGAAGACAAAGTCCGAGGCGACCAGCGCCTCGGCACTCTACAAGCCCAAGGCCCAGCCCTTGGCACTTGAAGACAAAGTCCGAGGCGACCAGCGCCTCGGCACTCTACAAGCCCAAGGCCCAGCCCTTGGCACTTGAAGACAAAGTCCGAGGCGACCAGCGCCTCGGCACTCTACAAGCCCAAGGCCCAGCCCTTGGCACTTGAAGACAAAGTCTGAGGCGACCAGCGCCTCGGCACTCTACAAGCCCAAGGCCCAGCCCTTGGCACTTGAAGACAAAGTCCGAGGCGACCAATGCCTCGGCACTCTACAAGCCCAAGGCCCTGCCCTTGGTACTCGAAGACAAAGTCCGAGGCGATCAATGCCTCGGCACTCTACAAGCCCAAGGCCCAGCCCTTGGCACTCGAAGACAAAGTCCGAGGCGACCAACGCCTCGGCACTCTACAAGCCCAAGGCCCAGCCCTTGGCACTTGAAGACAAAGTCCGAGGCGACCAATGCCTCGGCACTCTACAAGCCCAAGGCCCGGTCCTTGGCACCCGTAGACAAAGTCCGAGGCGGCCAATGCCTCGGCACTCTACGAGCCCAAGGCCCAGCCCTTGGCATTCGAAGACAAAGTCCGAGGCGACCAATGCCTCGGCACTCTACAAGCCCAAGGCCCAGCCCTTGGCATTCGAAGACAAAGTCCGAGGCGACCAATGCCTCGGCACTCTACAAGCCCAAGGCATAGCCCTTGGCATTCGAAGACAAAGTCCGAGGCGACCAATGCCTCGGCACTCTACAAGCCCAAGGCCTAGCCCTTGGCATTCGAAGACAAAGTCCGAGGCGGCCAATGCCTCGGTACTCTACAAGCCCAAGGCCCAGCCCTTGGCATTCGAACACGAAGTCCGAGGCAACCAATGCCTCGGCACTCTACAAGCCCAAGGCCTAGCCCTTGGCATTCGAAGACAAAGTCCGAGGCGGCCAATGCCTCGGTACTCTACAAGCCCAAGGCCCAGCCCTTGGCATTCGAACACGAAGTCCGAGGCGACTAACGCCTCGGCACTCTACAAGCCCAAGGCCCAGCCCTTGGCACCCGAAGACAAAGTCCGAGGCGACCAATGCCTCGGCACTCTACAAGCCCAAGGCCTAGCCCTTGGCACTCGAAGACCAAGTCTGAGGCAACCAATGCCTCGGCACTCTACAAGCCCAAGGCCTAGCCCTTGGCACTCGAAGACCAAGTCTGAGGCGGCCAATGCCTCGGCACTCTACAAGCCCAAGGCCCGGTCCTTGGCACCCGTAGACAAAGACCGAGGCGGCCAATGCCTCGGCACTCTATGAGCCCAAGGCCCAGCCCTTGGCACTCGAAGACAAAGTCCGAGGCGACCAGCGCCTCGGCACTCTACAAGCCCAAGGCCCAGCTCTTGGCATTCGAAGACAAGGTCCGAGACGTCGTCGCCGACGTATTGGCATTCGATCAAAAGTCCAAGCTTAGTCTTGTCACTCAGGTCTAAGCATTAGATTGTCAATGGCCATCACCTTTTCTCGACGACTAACGGTTCCAAACCGGTCAGGGGGTGGTCGGTCTGACTCTGTCATTGCATGTCTCCACACTGGTGCAGTCGACGGTGGGTAACACGGGATAAAATGGTGCTTCCTTGATCCTGGCCAAGTCAACACCCTCGCGTGACCGTAGTACCTGGTGAATACAGTAACCAGGTACGGTAATATATTGGGTGAAGACCGGCTGGCCATCATGCGGCATCATCCTAGATTATCTCTAAGAAACCCCCTCGAATGTAGCATTGTCCCTCGCCGACATCCTCGCGCACCAGCGTTTTACCGAAAAAGTGTCGGTTTCAAAGGGGGCTGAAATTCGAAAAATACACTATTTTCAATACCGACACTTTTTGGTCTTTTCTAAGCAGCCCCAATAATGGGGTGTCGGCACCAACAAGCAGCCCCCCCCCTCGGTTTCGCACAAAAACCGAGTAGGGAGGGGGTGACGGCACACCATCAGCATACCCCTCGGTTTCGTCAGAAAACCGAGAGGGGGTGTGTGTCGGCACCAACAAGCAGCCCCCCCTCGGTTTCACACAAAAACCGAGTAGGGAAGAGGTGATGGCACACCATCAGCAGCACACCCCTCGGTTTCGTCAAAAACCGAGAGGGGGTGTGTGTCGGCATCAACAAGCAACTCCCCCTCGGTTTCGCACAAAAACCGAGTGGGGAGGGGGTGACGGCACACCATCAGCACACCCCTCGGTTTTGTCAGAAAACCGAGAGGGGGTGTGTGTCGGCATCAACAAGCAACCCCCCCTCGGTTTCGCATAAAAACCGAGTGGGGAGGGGGTGACGGCACACCATCAGCACACCCCTCGGTTTTGTCAGAAAACCGAGAGGGGGTGTGTGTCGGCATCAACAAGCAACTCCCCCTCGTTTTCGCACAAAAACCGAGTGGGGAGGGGGTGACGGCACACCATCAGCACACCCCTCGATTTTGTCATAAAATCAAGAGGGGGTGTGTGTCGGCATCAACAAGCAACTCCCCCTCAGTTTTGCACAAAAACCGAGTGGGGAGGGGGTGACGGCACACCATCAGCACACCCCTCGGTTTTGTCAGAAAACCGAGAGGGGGTGTGTGTCGGCATCAACAAGCAACCCTCCCTCGGTTTCGTACAAAAACCGAGTGGGAAAGGGGTGACGGCACACCATCAGCAGCGCACCCCTCGGTTTCGTCAGAAAACTGAGAGGAGGGGTGCTCGGCGTCATCCAAACCTATTAGTCAATCCGATTCAAGTGGCGCCCACACACAATGATCACTGAAAGATGAGGAGCTATCTTCCATTGGGTCGATATGGTAGCATCTCATCCAAACCTATTGATTTGCTTGTACAAACTTCAAAAAAAAAAAAATCTCCTTTCTCATCAGGGGTGAGCATGCGGTAACCATTGCGTCATCACTGGGGCCCGACTGCAGTCCCTAGTGAACACAGTAACTAGGTGCAGTTGGGTGTCGGACAGAACGGATGAGTTATCACGTGCCGAGACATCTTTAAGACGCTAGCCTAAAACCTGGCCGGCGCGTTCTCAAGAGTCATCTCTCTATAAAGGTGAATACCGGAAAAGTTACTCGTCAAGGTGTATGATGTTTCACGTCCACTTTGACCGGTTTTTCGGTGCCTACGCAACGACACCTTATACGCATTGATCCGACTTGTGTATGAAAAGTTACGGCTGCTGGAAGTTTACAAGGGTCTTATCTTCTATAACAGGCTTCGAAAAAGTTACACGTCAAGATATGTACTATGTTTCATGTCCGTTTCGACCAATTCTTCGGCGCCGACGCAACGCCACCTACGCATCACCCCCCGGGGCTCACGACCATAGAGGAGGGGGTCAGACGGAACGGACCTCTGCCCCTCTTTATGAGCGTTCTTCCCGAGAAGGCCCGCGATGACCTGGGAGGGAGGGTCAGGAGGACCAAACTTCGACATCGACGTGCCGTTTCTCAGTCATGTTAAAATCCATTGGCGTGGATTGGTCCGAGTGCATCGTCGCCTTCGGCGCGCTGGGACAAGATCTCGGCCCTCCTTATCGATCTCTGCGGTCGGTCAAGCCCACCACCTCACCCACGTCGCCCATGCCCACACGGTCCTCCCGTGATTTGTTAGCGCCACCAAGGCCCATCCTGACACACTCGTCCTCCTATGGTTCGACGACAGAGGGGCAATCGTGGCCCATCCTTGAACCCCGATGAGGCCAACAAGCTGCTCAACAAGCGCAACCCCGACATGATCTCCTCACTCAAGATCTCTATCACTCAGCGTATTCATCCGACGGCAACCGACTTAAGGGGGGGACCGGACAGGTCACTTGAAGAGAGAGGGCGCATCGCTCACGCGTGGAGCTCAGCTTGACGCCGGGCGAAGAACCCCTCGCGTGTGTATGCCTATCATCGCGTAGCCATCACGAACCACCGTGCGACATCCTCTCTTCCCGCACCAAGCAGGGGAGGGACGAACACCACCACACCCGAGCATCCTTCACCCAGCAGCCACACAAGGAGCCGGTGTCAGGACGGACCCCTCCCATGCGCGCTCCACTCGGCAGTCGTTGCACTGTTGCGAGCCCTTCCTCCTGGATGCAGAGATGAGAGAGGGCCGGGGGTCGAACGAGGCCGAGCCCCCCCTGTGCATGTCTCCTCGAAGCCGCACCACCGAGCCGCTACCGCACCCACTCCCGCACCAACCTGCATCCGGCACCATGCCCACCTGAGCTCCGCGCGCGTCGCTCGGCCACCCGCTGCTGCTGTGCCGCTCGCTTGTCACCACCGCCTCCGCCCGCGTCCGGAGCCGCACGCCGACCTCCGCGGGCGTCGCTCGGCAACCCGCTGCTGCAGTGCCGCTCGCCTGTCGCCACCGCCTCCGCCCGCGTCCGAAGCCGCACCGCCGACCTCCACGCTGCCGCTGCTGGTGCTGCTGTTGCTGCTGTACCACGCGAACCAGGAAAGACAGAGAGAGGGAGAAAGGAAAGAGAGAGAAAGAAAGGACGGGGTAGCTGCAGGCGGCAGCCTCACGTGAATGCAAGTGGCGCGGGCTCAGCGGGCTGCTCTCTCACGCTCTCACGTGAATTAAATGAATGAGAGAGAGAGAAAGGAAAGAGAGAGGGACGCGCTGCTCTCTCACGCTTTCACGTTACCGAAGCTCTCACGTGAATGGAAAGCAGAGAATGGAAAGAGAGAGAGAGAAAGGAAAGGGAGAGAGAGAGCGACGTTTGCTCTCATCCGAGTCAAAGCCAAAGAAGGAATAAAGAGAAAAGATATTCCCTCACCAAACGGGTCTCGGTACCCTCTCGGTAACCACTCGGTATGCTCTCGGTACCCACTCGGTATGCACTCGGTACCCTCTCGGTATCCACTCGGTAGAAAAACGCACTGCCTTTTCGGAAACACCCCCATGCAAAACCGAGACTTTTTGGCTTGCACCAAAAGGGTCTCGGTAACCACTCGGTATGCTCTCGGTACCCACTCGGTATGCACTCGGTACCCTCTCGGTATCCACTCGGTCGGAAAACGCACTGTTTTTTCAGAAACACCCCCTCGCAAAACCGAGACTTTTTGGCTCGCGCCAAAAAGGGTCTCGGCATCGGCGGAAGAAGGCTCTGCTAATACGAACCGCGGCACCGACAACCCTCGCCAACCGCACCAGGATCCTAAAGCGTTTGCACCTTGGAATCCCAGCCGACCCAGGGGGTCCTGACCCGACTGGGAGGGGGTAACTGTGGGTGCAAAAATTGTACCGGACCAGATCAGAGCAGCATGGGCCCGCGCAACGGCCCAAATGGGTAAGCCCGCCTGGGCTCACATGGGCCCACTCTATGAGGCTCGCAGATCAAGCCCTACCCCTTATTGGGCCCGAACAACGGCCCAATAAGGGCCCAGCAAGGAGGCCCAGAACCAGTGCCACGTCATCAGTGCCACGTCGTCACTGTCATATCGGGCACGTACCTACGCTATAAAAGGACCCCCAAGGCATCCAGGAAAGGGGTTGGCCATTCAGTCAGAGGAGGAGGATCCCAGAGCAAGTGCTAGAGCTCTATTCTCCCCACCTTGTTCTCTTCTAGTTGCTCCGTGCAACCCCACTGTACGAAGCTTCTCTCGGCCTGTCGAGAGAACGCTCAACCCTTTATATTCAAATTATAGTGAAAATCAGGTGGCACCTCTCGCCCGGAGACGTAGGTCGTAAGACTGAACTCCGTCACCAATCCTTGTGTCATCACTCTTTACTCTCTCTATCTACTCTCCCATCTCTCTAACTCTACAAACCATCAAATTCAATCAAGGCTGTGGGGCGGGGTTCCCGATCAAGGCAGCTCGGAAATTTCCCCCCACAGCGCCCGCCTTACGACTTTGAAGTCGTAGGCCATTTTCGCCTGCTTCATTCCCTCTTAGGACTCCTCCTTCAGCGCCTCCTCCAGATAGCGAAGCCGAGGGTCCGCATCAACAGCCGCCCTGGCCTCATCCTCCTCTTCTTCCTCCTCCTCCGACCCTTCCTTGCATGAGCTACCTTTGTGGGTATTCAACTTCTCAATCTCCTCTTGGGTCAGGAGATGAGAAGATTTGGGCTTCTTCATCTTTCGGGCTCGTTTCGGGGCTTTGCTGGACCCTATGACAACCCTCTCAACCACCGGAGACACCCTGGCCTTCCTTAAGATGAACTTTCATTCGATATAGGTCTTTCGGGGGTGCTCCATCACTTCCCAGGTTTGGCGATCGCTCACTAGCTTCTTTGCCCATCTCTCATCCTCATAGTCTGAGTACACGATGTCATTATCCGTGTACTGGAGAGGCAAACGGTGGAGAAGATTCACCCCTCTGAATTGGATGGGGCAGAACCTAAACTGCTTCCAGGAGCGTGTCCCGCAGGTCAGCTCCAAGAAGATATTGTCAATAGCACCCACTTGCTCCGACGTTCTGGCCCTATCGCCCTCGGCTTGGTAGAGCTAGACCTCATCAGACACCACAAAATTCACAGCCTCTAGGACACAAATGGGGGACCAGGCCCAAGTGACAGACAAGGGCCAGTTGGTGAAGGCCTTGTCCGAGTCCATGGTGTCTTCGATAGACCTCAGAGTTGACACTCCCTGGAGGTGCTAGAACCTATTGTGGCTAGTCCCAGCTGTCACTTGTAGTGGTAAAAGAAATAATCGAGATCAATGTGGGCCCAACCATCCTTCTTCAGGTCCGAGTAGCACTACCATAGCTCCTTCTGGCAGTGGGATTCTACTCGACATAATGCATACATGATCCTCCATGTGTTTCCCCCCACCTGCCTCGGGCAGATCCCAGAGGTTTTCAGCAGACGATCAGCGAAAGGAGGGAGCGACATCCGAAGGCCGCAATTCAGCTAGCCCACGGAGATGATCGTCCCCGACACCTTCTCCACGCTTGCCATGGCCAGGAAGATCACCCTAGCATAAATGCCAAAGGCGTTGTAGATGGTGGCCAGCTTGGGGCATGGTGGCATGGCAGGCTCCTTGAATATACCGACCAGCGTAGCCCAGTCGCCGTGACAACTCACTACCTTGTAGTAGCCAGCGTCGTAAGTACTCCACGGGTATCATGGGCGCCACCTTTGCAGCCAGACGTGGGACCTGGGTTGGCTTCATCACCGACGACTCATCCTCAGGGAGTCTCTTTAACACTTTGCCACCTCCTCTTGCCCTTGGGATGTTGCCGGAAGGGACATGCGACTTAGACACCCGAGCGGACGACTCGACAGAGACATGAGCTGTCTCTCCCACCTTCACCCCCTTCATCTTGACGATGACGTTCTTCTTTCCCTGACTCTGGGATCCGAAGGCTCTAGCAGGGGTCATCGAATGACCTTGGGAGGGACTCAAGGACTCAAAAAGGAGAAAGCTTGGGAGAACAAAAGCAAACACTAGGAGAGATCGAGAGTTCAAAAATTCTGGAAGCGTGAAGAATTTTTTGACCGCCCTCTAACCTACTTATAGGTTTTCTTTTCACTTTCCCACCCTTTTTTCCCGTCAAAAACATAAATAGCGGGAAACGAAAAGGTGGGAGGTGAAAGAACCAAGCCAAATTCAATGAACCTGACCTGACCCTTCACCTCTAATGATGTCATGTCATCACCATGCCATGTCAGTGGCCACGTTAGCACCATGCCATGTCAGCGGTAGCCTTTGCTAAACTTTAGAAAAATTCCAAGTCCCAGCACCACGATCGGTCGGTCGCCTATACCCGACCGACCGTTCGATCGGCCTCAAATCTGCTTGGGTCGGGAGCTAGGACCCCTTTAGCGCCTGAACCCCTCAAACACGACCGGTTGGCGATGCCTGACCGATCAATCGGCCACCCGCACCCGACTGATCGCTCTGTCGGCCTCAATTTGGCCTAGGTCGGGCGCCAGGACCCCTCTGGCGCCCGACCCCCTCAAACGCGATCGGTTGGCGATCGATCGGTCGACCACACCCGACCGACAGCTCGGTCAGCCTCAATTTCGCCTGGGTCGGGTGCCAGGACCCCTCTGGTGCTCTACCCCCTCAAATGTGACCGGTTGGCAACGCCTGACTGATCACGACCGACCGATCGATCGATCGGTCGCCCACAGCCGATGACCGCTCAGTGGGCCTCATTTTTGCCTGGGTCGGGTGCCAAGACCCCTCTGGCACCCAACCCCCTCAATCACGACCAGTTGGCAATGCCCGACCAATCGGGCAGTCGCCCGCACACGACTGACCGCTCGATCGGACTCAATTCTGCCTGGGTCGGGTGTTAGGACCCCTCTAGCGTCCGACCCCCTCAATCGCAACATGTTGGCAACAACTGACCGGTTGGTCGCCAACACCCGACCGATAGATCGATAGGGCCCAGGATCAACTGGGTCGGACGCCTGACCCCCTCGATTGAGACCAGTCGACATCGACCTACCGACCGATCGATCGATCACCAGTACCCGACCGTTCGATCGGTCGTCGGGGTCCGACCGATTAGTGGCAAACGACGTGTTGTCCCCTTAGGCGGTCCATCGCCCTGCCGATCTACCCCTCCGAAGGCGTGACTCAAGTACTCTACTGGTCGACCCTTGATAGGGGGTTGACAGATGCAACGGTTTGCTCCAGACAGTGGGCCGGCAAGCAGACTTTTGGTCGGCCCTTGGCAAGGGGTTATTAGACGATATGATCAGCCTCGTATAGCGGGTCAGTAGATGAAACATTAGTCGCCTGGCCTGTGCAGGGGTCGGCAGGCTATTTCCAACATTCATCAAAACACCTCGTTATTGACAGACCGAGTTTGCACATAGATTTGAAACCAGTACAAGGTGGGTCTCACATCAAAGGGTAAGAGATTAATAAGATCCTTTCCTACCTCGTCAAAGCCACCTTGGCATCAACAAGCTGATTTCTCACAATAGAGTCCCAGCTAGATAGGCTGGCACCTGCCTAGTTGGGAGGGGATAACTGTGGGTGAAAATTTGGCTAAACGCCTGATGGGGGGACCCGCCAGCCCTGCTTGGGGCCTCCGGAGACAACGGTGGGATCAACCAGCCCTGCCTAGGGTCCACGGAGATACCAGCGGGAACGCCAACCCTGTTTGGAGTCTATAGAGACTATCTGGGGTTTGGTAAATCCCCCCGGATATTTACCAAAACCCCATATATTTCCAAAACTCTATAAATATCAAACCCTGTTAATAATCCAGACCGAAATTTATTATTCTCGTTTCTACTTTCTGTTTTCTAGAGTTCCTCGAGCCTTCTGGTAATCAGACTCTAGTCAAGCATATTCCTTCCTCTGTCTACTTATATTTTTCCAGAGTTAGTGGATTCAAAGGTTGTGTCTTATTGCACAGAGATGTAGGCTTCGGCCGAACTTCGTCACCACATCCTGTGTCAACTCTCTCTTTCTCTATATATCTCCCCCTTCTATGCTTTGCCTCTTCCTCTCTCTATCTCAACAGTATCTGCGTGACAGCTCAGCACGCGATAGCTCAACACTCTACAGCACACCATGCTTAAAACTCGACCCTCAATCGACTGCTGCCGAGAAACCGTACGACGGTCGTAATCCCCCCCCCCCAACCAACCAACCAACCAAATAAGGACTTTATTTTCTGACCATATATTTAAGAGGTTGAACAAATACACACGCACACACACTAATCTCTGGTTCGCCAATCTTTTCAACATGCATAAGCTTCAACGTGCCAGATGTAAACAACCTCATCCACACCGATTTTCACGCAAGTATAATGAATCTTGTTTTTCAAATTCTCAACCAATGGATGACTTGCAATAAATTTTAGTAACTGATACTTCTGTTTCATTTGCGAGGACGTCGAGGAGTTGCACACACATATTCATCGTAGAATCATAGTGGGATAACATTATTTTATCCTTTTCTGGTTGTTAAATTTAATTTTGGAGGTAGATCCCCACCATCATGATTACTCCATTTAAGTCCACCACAAAGAAAAAAACTAAAGTTTGAAAATAAAACAAGAATGAATTTGGGAGCTAAATAACTATACAGATCAATCTCCTTTAACTTCATTATGTCAGCCAGCCCAGTATTGCATGGGCATGCAGAGCTCTATCTTTTCATTTGTTAGATGCTATATAGGATTAGTCCTTCTTGCAATAAAGAATTAGTGTTTTTTCCTTTATGCAAATCACGAAAGAAGTGGCCAGAAGATCGAAGCTCATTCCCCCATAAAGGTCCATTTAGTTGGAGTATTAGTCTGAATTGTTGTCTTTTGGACTGCAACTTCCAACACCATTGTTTGGTTATTGGGGTTGTGAACAAAATATTATAGCTTAAAAGTACAAAATGGATTTTTATTGTAGTTTGAACTCCAATTAAAATTGATTGGAGTACAAACTACAGTGTTTTGAATTGTGATCCAACAAACTTTGAAATTTCATTAATATGGGTCAAATTACGACCCCCAGTTGGCTAGGCAACTATCATCATCGCTGACAAAGAATAAATATTATAGAGGCACAAAGTATTGGAGAGAGAATATTATAGAGCGAGAAAGTTATGGCGAGTGTCATATAATGAAATATTGTACATAAGAGAAAATATCGTAAATAGATTGTTATAGAGAGAAAAAGTCATAGAGAGAATATTCTAGAGTAATTCATAAAAAGAATTTGTAAAGTGAAGTTGTAGAGGGAAAATAGTGCAAAGAGAAAATGTTCTATGAAGAAAATGTCATGGAGAGGGAAAAGTTAAAGAGAGAAACTATTGTAGACATAAAGTATCATAGAAATAAAGTTATATATATATATATATATATATATATATATATATATATATATAAAGAGAGAGAGAGAGAGTGAGAGAGAGTCTTAGAAAGAGAATGTTGTATATAAAAAATATCAGAAAGTGAGAAAATTAAAGAGAGAATGTTGAAGAGAGAGAAAATATTATACAGAATGATGTAGAAAGAAACTGTAATTGAGAGAACTTGTAGAGAGAAAATGTCATAGAGAGAAATTTGTAGATAAAGTGTCAGAGAGAATATTATAGAGACAGAGATAGAGAGAGGTCATAAATAGACCAATATAATGATACAGAGAGAGAGAAAATATCATAGAGAGAGAAAGTTATAGAGAAAAAAATTGTAAAGAGAGTTGCTAAGAGAAAAGTTGTAAAGAGAATGTCAAAAATACAATCTTTTAAAAAATATTCGTTAACAAAATAAGTGTGAATCGGGGCTATGTTCGTTATCAGTAGAGATATTGGATTAATTTTTTCTGGAGTTTGAGACAAAATTTTTTTTTTTTTGCATATAACACCTTGGAAATTGGGTTAATTTATTTTAACCCCTAAAAACTTTATATTTACATATCGACGCCCAAAAACTAGATTACATGTGCAAATCGACCCCTTAAGTAAACCGACTTCTATTTGGGGGGATTATTTTAGACATATTCGTGCTTTGATTGTTACTTTCATACGTTGGTTTTACTAGGATGATTTTATTCTTATGCCTTGTTTGGTAGGCAGAAAGTTTAACCAAGGAAGGGGAAAGTACATGGATTCCATCATATGAGCTAGGCAATGCGTGTTTGTTAACCAAAAAAGTTTAACATTAATCGGTGGGAAAGAGACCAACATCACATTCCTCTCTTCACCAAGGGGAGGGGAATCCTATTCCCCGGCTTAGCATTCACCTTCCCTTTCCTTAGTTAATTAACCTGAAAAGAAAAAGCTAGGCCGGGATACCACAAAAATAAAAAATTAGGACAATGGAGTGCAAATATGGTTCGGTTAAATTATATTAAGGGTAAAATGGTCATTAAATATCTCGAGTAAAAGGCAAACAATGGTTAAAGTCTAGGGTAACAATATGTAAGGGTAAACTAGAATATACTAGGAATATACCCCAAACCTACCAGTTACCATAAAGGTCAATTTGCACAAATAATCCGGTTTCCAGGGGTCGATATGTTAATATTAAGTATCTAGTGGTTAATATTTAATTATGCTAGTTTCTAGGTGTTAAAAGGAAACAAAAAAAAAATTCTCCATTGGGTTTTGAGGCATCATGACTTTGAGTTTGACAAATTTGGGATCTAACACCATTATAATATACTACCCTCATGATTAGACCAAGTCCAAGACATTTGATATTTGATAAAGAAGTGCATTGCATGAGCAAGGAGTGTTATGAGGGTTGCCTAGATGTTGGAAAAAATAATTTCCCATGCTCTTTATCTGATATTTCATTAGATCATGCTAGGTGTATGCACATGCCATGTGTGTGTGTGCAAAGAGGAGAAGCGGGACATTAGAAAAGAGATCGTGGGGGCTCCCGAATATTAATTTTTCTCTCAAAATTCTACCAAAAAATATCAAAATAACCTAAAAAATTATTTAAATATAATATTGTTGTTTATTCAAGGCAGGGGTAGAGTTCGGTATTGATTTATTTGTGTCATCTCGACCAATTCTCTTTATATGGTAAAGATGTAACCTTCCTTTTTTTCAAACACATAAGTGAGGTATCCTCATAGCATGCAGCTATACTCTTCCTAGAAATTTTACCTAGCCAAATATTATTTAATTATAATTGGGGTCTGTGAGGGTTGTTTGCTCCCAATAAGTAGTCTCAAAAATTCATTTAACTGCACTCACAATGGCCCTCCATTTTCTATTCCTTGTGTAACTTGTGTTCTCTTCAAGAGGCAGTAATGGCTCCAATGATAGACGATTAGGCGAGGGTGGTGGTGCAACGGTTGTTGGTGGTGGGAGTGACTAATAGTGGTGGTACTAGTCAAAGGTGGTAATGGTGGTTCTGAGAGTAGAAATGGGTGTAGCAACGGGAATGGGTGTTGGTAGTAGGCATGTCAACAAATCGAATTCGGATTTGATTAGAGTAGATCCAGATTTGATCCATTTATATTTCGAATCGGTCAATTCGTTCTTTATCCAATCTCCGATCAAAATATTAATACTAAACCCAGAGTTTTCAGAATTGGATTGGATTCGGATAGTGATCTAGTTCATTGACAGGTCTGTGAGGTCAAACAACATAAACAATCAAACAGAAACTTGGGACTTCTAAGTTTGAATCGTTGATTAGTATAGGCTTATGAATGTGGCAATCCATAGATCCAATGATTAACATAAGACAACTGAGTTGGGCATATGGTGGAAATAAGATGGTTGGGTTTGGCATTGGACAAACTATGGCATATGTTATAAAGCTGACTAAATGTATCAGATTGGACCTTATTCGGATCAAACCTGGGTAGATCCATATTTGATCCGATTATATTTTGAATCATTTCGGATCATTTTTAACCATATAACAAACCAAAAAACTAATACCAAATCCAGTATTTTCTGATCGAATTCAGATTTGATTCGTATTATGATCTGGTCCATTGGCAAGCCTAGTTTGTAGGCAATCGTTGTGTTGGTGGTGGGCCTAACGGTCGCTGGTGGTGGTGATGATACACTGCAACGACATCAATGGTCATGTGTGGTTGTGATGAGTGTGGTTGCGGTAAAACGAACAAATGAAAAGGGTATTCTTAACCTTGGATAAAATTACTACACCAATAGTTCCAACCAAGTAATAGAGGATAAACTCCTATAATTGCAAGTGATACAACTAAACTAGAGATGCACAATTAGAATTCAAGATTATTGCAACTAAATAAGAGTTGCAGATTTTTTTTTGAAGTACCATAGAGCACAAGATAAATCAAGGTTCGAGTCTTACCTTGCTTGTAATATTGTCATATAGGAGCACAGATAAATCCACCACAAAGGTGAGAGATATGCCTACCACTAAGGTGAGAAGTAAACCTGCCACAAAGACGGGAGGAAGATTCACATGATTCGATTACACAACCTGTTGCAAGGGGTGGGGGTGGGTGGGGTGGAGGGAGAGGGGGCAACAATTTCTTAACCACTAGAATGTGACCTCAATCGCAATTAAAGTAAAGAGTAGCTCTAACTAAGTGTTACTTCAATTATATTACATTCATAGTTACAACGAACCAACCAAACTCTTAGTTTTTTTTTGTAGAAAACCATACTCTTAGTTATATCCATCTTTGTAGCCTTATAGACAAGCATCAATATTTAAAGCCTCTTTTCTCTCACACACATAAGCACTCACATACCACCACACTTTTGCTTTCATTGGGATGAAGACAAACACACAAGTTGTCTATTCTAGAATTTCTCAGTACAATGCTTAAAATATAGACAAGATTTTTGATATATTATGGTCTAAGTTTCCTTAAAAAATGATAGACTGCATCATTCTGGCTTTTCAAATAGATAATTAAAAAAAAATTGATTGCACTGATTTGGTTAAACCATTGTAGGGCCCAGTCGATTCGACCATGGAAAAGGACTCAATTTTTATTTTAAGATCAATCTCTCTCTCCATCGCGGTGTCTTCCCAACTCTCCACAAATTGCCGATAGTATACAAAAAAACCAACAACTTAAGTTTAAATCAGCTAACAAGATAACATATATAGTTAATCACGAGGGTTAGAGATAACCAAAATCCATAAGAATTGATTAGTTTTTGTATTTAAAATGGTTAGAAAAATATGGACAACTGATCGGTACAACCAAAGAATCCTGTCTGCACAAAATGTTAAGAGATAGAATGATGAAGATGGGTCAATCAATTGGAGACATGTTCAATTTTATATCATGTATAAGTATGGCCAAGACAAATTCATGTCATATATGAAAATGACATCAATGCAAGATCTTTTTATAAGGAATTTTTGCATATTATCTCCTGACAAATATTTATATTACAGACAGCCCCCTTTAACCTATTGGCGTTTACTAAAATCCCCCACCGTGACCTTTTTGGCACTCATGTTTTAAGTTTTATTTATTCAACTCGAGGGCAAAGAGGTCACGGTAGGGGGGTTTAGTAAATATCTAAACATGTGAGGGGGGTATTTATAAAACTTAAAAAGTGAGGGGGGTATGTGTAGTATATTTGTTAGTGGGTTATATGTAAAAAAATCCTTTTTATAACTCGAAAAGATATGATTCTTGATGATTATAGGGTTTTTTTTTATAAGAAACACAATGATATTCTCCAACATTACACTACAAATTAAGTTACCGTTCTATCTCTTCTATAGTAATGCATACAATTATCTCGCGTTGCAATCAGAGACAGTCATAAATTGACTAATCCATCTTTTCTCGATTCAAATTCGTGGCCATGTTTTGCTAATCATTTTGATGATTCTAAGTCAGCTCTATTGTCGTTAGGCGGACATAAGAGAGCAGGGCACAAGAACCCATCCAATTCAATTTGGATGGGGGAGAAAGAAGAATTGGGAGTGGGGCAAGAGTAGTTATATTAGACGTGGAATAGAGTGTCTTTTTATTTTGTGTTTTTTTTTGGGAAGACTTAACCATAAGTCTTTTTAGCAAAACCTATATTAGCTAAAGGACATGTAATGTTTAAATATCGCACCAAGTCCCTCCCGAAACAACACGTGTTGCAAAAAGTCCTTCACCCTCCTTCTAACCCCTTAATGACAAAACTATCCCTCCAGCAAGGAGTATACATTCACCGATTGACACAGTGCATGTAGCGGTTGCTACAATGATTTCACTGTAGTAGCTACAGTGATTTCATTGCAGCAGCTACGGTGAAATCATTGTAGCAACTTGACGAATTTATGCTCTTCTGAAGATGATTGTATACTCTTTCTGAAGATGAATGTATATTATTGCTTCATTGTAGTATCTACAATGAAACCATTATTGCAACCAGGCGAATAATGAATCAAGGGAGGAAATCAATCTTGATAATTGTCTATATAAGACTAGGACCTCTATTGTTAGTTGGCTAGAACCAAAATCCTAAGATGTGTTGTGAACCCTCAGTTTGATATTCTCCGCTTTGATATGCCAAACAGTACGGTCTATTACCAACCTAAACATAGGTAGACCGAGCAGTTTACATTAGGTCCTAGGGAACACAAATAGTCTGTAAGAATTTCATATTCCCCGATGGAAATAAGATGTCTCGTTCAGTGGCTCTTATGAAGTGCTGATCGATCACTAGGGGTGACCACCCATAATCAAAGAAAGATGATGATCACTAGGGCCATGGAGTCTTGACTGTGAGACCACTGCAGTTCACCCACCCGCAGCGTGGGACCTGTATGCCATGGGGCCCTCTCAAATTCATATACACCCATGTATTTATTATTGCACTTGTATTTTACAAGCGAATGACTTAAAATAGTCGCTCCCAACCATAGAATCATTGTGGTCGACACCTGTTCCCACCAGTTCGATAACCCAGCTCTTATGATGGGAGCCCCCAGGGTTCATCCGGTGCCCTGCAGATCTCAACAATCTGGAACCGTCCATTTGGACGGAAATAATAGGCGTCAATGGCTAGACCCCAAACATCGATGATACCGTGATTTGGGGCGACTAAGTTAAGGGCTTTATTTTATAGGACGCCGTACTTTCACAAAGGATTTGTTGGAAATTTAAGGTTGATAAACAATTATGGATTAATTAAAAGTTTCAAAGCACATAATTTATTGTCTTTTAGACAAAAATTTTTCCCTCCAGTAAAAACTACGATTATAAACGGGGTGCTTGAGAAATCATCTTCAGGATATAATGAAGCCCCTAATCCATGGTTCTTCGGATGCGAAGTATGTACTCTCCGATCCGACCAAGATACACTCTGAAAAAGAGTTGAACTGATGATTCCCGATAAAACTCTCGCTCCATTCTGAATTGGGTTATTCGGCTATGTGACGCTTCATTGCTTCTCTTCTGTAAAGTTTTGCTTCACTCCTGTGAATCTTTGATTCATTATAATTCATTAATTATTATATAGAAAATGCCCCTCTATTTATAGAGTGCAAGGCATCCATTGATTTTCCAAAGGTTACAATGGTTCACGATCCAACAGGTGTCACAATGCACCCCTTGCCAAAGGCGGTAATGGTTCACGGGACAATAGATGCCACAATACATCCTTTATAAGGGTCGCATCTCTTCAAACGCCAATAAGTGCCACAATGCACCATTTAGTCGGGTTGCATCTCTTCGCTTGCCAATGAGTGCTAGGAAGTATCCCTTGCTATTGTTGCATCTATTCGCATACCAATATGTGCCAGAAGCATCCCTTGGTTCGCAATAGTTTGCCAACCAATGCAATGGTTCATGAACAAACAGGTGCTTGAAGTATCACTAGGATCCGCTCATTCGAATCATCGTGTTTGCCTGTTCGAACTAACTGCCACCTTTTGAGGTTTTGAAACTTTTCTTCATCCTAGCAAGCCACATTGCTTACTAAGGAATTACAACTTCATGTTGTGATCATTTCCATTATAACATATATATATATATATATATATATATATATATATATATCAAACATATTTTGAAAATATTCAACAAGCATGATTTTAGTGTTTGGCATCAGGTAACTTTTGCAAAAATTAATCCCTAAACTATCACCATTAATAACCTCTAGCAAATCAAACTTGCCCTGTTTCTTTCCGACACTGTCACCACCTCTTTCTTAGCATCCTTGTCCCTCGCCCTTTTTCGAAGCCGCCCCCAACCACCACCACCACCACCACCCTCCTCCTCCTTCCTCCTTTCTTCTCCTCTTTTACCCGTCTGAACCCTAACCCAACCCGAATGTGTCGTCAGATACATATTGACATTGCCATTGCAATGCCACTTGGATTACACCGACATTGCCATTACAATGTCGGTATATAGCAACTAACATCGGCATTCCCTTTCCTGACGTCAATGTCGGTCTTATCCATCGATACCTTCGGATTGGGTTAGGGTTCAGACGGGGAAGAAGAAGTGCAAGTGGAGGGATGACACCCAGACCAAGCGGCTTAGGGGAAGATGGATAAAGAATGAGGAATGGAGGAGGGCGGAGCCTATCACAAAGATGGAGGGGTAGGCGATTGGACATGGACGACAACGACGATGGACAGGGGGAATGCATTTTGGGGTTACGGTGGGTGCCAAGACCACCAGACCAAAATGGGTTGGGGGCCAAAACATATTCAGGTTCCATCGCTAATTTCATGGGTGCGAATAGACCCTATAGTTTACTTGGCCGGTGACATGCTTGTAGTGGCACCCACAAGTGACCCAAAAAATACCCATACCTTATTGTCTTTCGCTCAAAGTCCCCTCCGCCGTCGTCCCTACCTTGCCTTCTACTCCCCCACTTCTGTGGCTGTCTCCCCCTACCATCCCATTTTTCGACGGTGTCTTCACCCCCTCTCTGCCACCCTCCTCGTCCTTGCTTCTCCCTCCACTTTCCTTCTCCATATTTCACCCTAAGTCCTAGAACCAATGTTAGTGGCTGATCGTTGTCCACCGACATCATCGTATCAATACCGGTGGGTACTGTTGGGATTCTATTCTATTATGGCATGCAAACGATGACTAGCAACATAATAATGAGGTTTCAGTGTACTCTAGACAGCAACTGAATCACAAACAAGAGAAAGAAACAGACATAGATGAGAGAGCTTTTGGCTTTTGGTGTGTTTCTGGCTTCATTGGACCCTATCTTATATAGAGGTCCTTAGCTGTAATGTTCCCCCTCATACAGCCCATCGCATATAGCAACGGTTCCCATACTAAAGAAAATACAGTGCTCTATCGGGTGTAACTGTTGCATGCGCCATGGCAGAGGTCTTGGTTCAACAAATGTAACTCAGTCTTGTGAAGCATGTAATGGTATGAATAACTCTCTATAAAATTTAAAAATCAATGAAAAAGAAGACCCAAAACCCGATGCACATTCGTATCCATGCAGCTCGTGAGTCGCGGCCTCGGCCCGAGCTGGAGCCTGTGCCTGGCTCGGCATGCACGTGCGCATGTGTGGTGGGCTATGACATGGCTTTTGGGAAGCTACAAAGCCCAATGAAGAGAGGTCTATTAAATATACATTAATAGTTCTCCCCTGAGCAATATAGGACTAAACTCAAAATTAATTTTTTATTCTCACAAGTCAAAACCAAGTTTTGCTAACAATCCTCCACAAAATAAAAATATAAAAAATCAAATTGAAAGAAGTTTTCGAGAGTACTTCTGAGAAGTATGTACAGGCATAAGGTGTCTTTCGACTTGAACCTTTGCTTAGTATAGCCCTACAAGACTTACAAGCTGACAGTGAACTTACGTCTTGAACTGTACATCTATATATTATAAATATAGCTGACATGTCACACACATACCTCCAAAATCATCAATGAATCACATATGGTTGTGCTCTTTATGGCTGAGTTATTTCCAGTTTTTTTGAGTGTTATAGAGAATCGGCCTCAATTCTCATAGAAGCAGTCACACTTCTACAGTCATATATGTGCTTACTATTAGGAGTGCTCTCTATCTATACACTCCACTGGTATACCTGCTATAGTTAGTATTAAGAGTCTAAACCTTAGCCTCTCGATAATACAGAATATGCTACCACATTATAGGGAGGGGTAAGATACTTGGTAACACCCCCACAAGTTCCTCGAATAACTTGTTATCCCATAGAACCTCAATATTGGAATCTCTAGTCACGTAGGTTGCAGAGTTACCGTTATTGGAGACTTATTAGTTCATAGGCCTCGGTCCATCCCCCTCGATGTATTTAGAACTAACTATTTAGCTAGTCCTTTAGTTAATGGATCTACTAAATTATCCTTTGACCTACCATAATAAATGGTTCTTGTCTTTCAACATCTATCGAACAATTTTATATCTATGACGAATATGTTATGACTTTCTGTTATAGGAGTTATTCCCGGACCTCATTATAACTGCTTGGCTATCACAATGAATTGAGACAACAGGAATAGGCTTTGGCCAAAAGGAAATATCCATAATGAGATTTCTTAGTCATCCACCCTCTTCACTAGCCTTATCTAGGGCTATGAACTCTGACTCCATAGTAGATCGAGCAATGCATGTTTGTTTAGATGATTTTCAACAAACTACACCTCCTCCAATGGTAAATACATACCCACTATTGGATTTGGTTCCTAAAGAATCCGCAATCTAGTTAGCTTCATTGTACCCCTCTAGAACAATAGAATACCTACCATATAAAATGTCATAATCTAATGTAAGTTTTAAGTACCTCAAAACTCGGGTTAGAGCATCCCAATGCTCCTGGTTAGAGTTAATAGTGTATGCATCCCAATACTCCTGGTTAGAGTTAATAGTGTATCTACTAAGTCTACCTATCGCATATATAATATAGGGTCTCGTGCAATTTATGATATACATGAGACTGCCAATTATCCAAAAATATTTAAGTTGAGATACACTAGGTCCTAAATTATTCTTCAGGTGTACTGAAGGATCATATAATATTATGGCAAGTCGATAATCAAACTGACCAAACTTCCTAAGCACTTTCTCGATATAGTGGGATTGAGATAGAACTATGTCATTATAATCTCTTTTGATTTTGATTTCAAAAATAACATCTGCAGCTCCTAAGTCCTTCGTATCTAAATGTTTACTTAAGAAGTCTTTGGTCTAGACCACTACTTCTAAGTTAATTCCAACATATTATCTACATAGAAACATATGACCACACAAGTTAGATTATTAACCTTAATGTAGATATATTTGTTTGATTCATTAATCCTAAATCCACTCGAAGTTAACACATGGTCAAACTTCTCGTGCTATTGCTTTGGAGCCTGTTTGAGATCATAAAGAAATTTCTTCAGTCTATAAACATTATCTTACAAGTCTTGTACTATAAAGTCTTCAGGTTGATCCACATATAACTTTTTTTTTTCTAATTCACCATTAAGAAATGCAGTCTTTACATCCATCTGGTGAATTACAAAGTTATGGATAACAACTATAGCTATAAGCACTCTGATGGGATGTAATCTTGGTCACTGGTGAGTAATTGTCAAAGAAATATATTCCCTTTCACTGCTTATAGCCTTTATCTACTAACCTAGTCTTATGTCTTTCTATGGATTCGTCTGTCCTAAGCTTCTTAAATATCCATTTGCACCCAACTGTTTTGCAACCAGGAAGTAGCTGAACTAGCTCCTAGGTGTTGTTGGATGTTATGGACTCAAACTCACTAGTTACAGCTTCCTTCTAAAAGATGGAGTTAGTTGAGATCATGGCTTATCATAACTAGTAGGATTCTCTTCCACTAGATATGTGATAAAGTCAGGTCTAAATGAATTACCCGTCCTAACTCGCTTGCTCCTTTTAGGTTTGATCTCTTCATTGTCTAAAGAGTCATCTCTCCGTTTAGGAGCATGCCTCTAAAGCATACTAGGCTCCTAAGGTCCCTCAGACATCTTTCTATAAGAAAACCGACTTGCAAAGAACTTAATATCCCTAGTCTCGATAATGATATTATCATCTATGTATATGTTTTCAGAATGGATTACTAAAAAACTATACGCACTATTGGCATATCCTATAAACACAGTCAACTGTTTTAGGACCCAGCTTGGTCCTCTTAGGGTTAGATATAGATCCCTTGGCTAAACACCCCCATACTTTGAGGTGTTTGTAGGATAACTTCCTATATCTCAGAATCTTATAAGGTGTCTACTCAGATTCCTTAAATGGGATCCTATTACGAACATATGCTACTGAGAGCATTGTCTCCCCCTACAGGTTCGTAGGTACCCTGAATTTATCATTATGATATTTACCATATCCTTTAAAGTCATTTTCTTCCGCTTAGATACTCAATTAGACTGAGGGGAATATGGCTCAATGGTTTGATGAATTACACCATTGTCTTTACAAAGCTTAGTGAAGTCTCCGGACTCGTATTCACCTCTTCTGTCCGACTTAAGAACTTTGATCGTTTTTCCTAACTAGTTTTTCATTTCAAACTTATAGGTAATAAACATAGACAAACTCTCATCCTTACTCTTAAGGAGAAAGATTGAACAGTATCGAGAATAATTATCGATAAAAGTGATAAAATATTTATTCATTCATCTCGTTGTATAACCTTTAAGGTCACACACGTCTGAGTGTATTAGGTCTAGAGTTTATAGACTGTGCTCTATACTCTTAAAATGTTTCTTATCATATTTTGCCTCTACGCATATATCACGCTTTCCATCTGAGGATGAAACACATTTAGGTATACTACCTAAGTTAACTAACATTTTAAGGGATTTAGAATTAACGTGTCCTAATCTAGCATGCCACAAATCAAAAGACTCAAATAAGTAAGCAGAAGATGAAGCTTTATTATCATTAATGAAAGAGGTTACATTCAAATTAAACGAACCCTCATTAAGGTAACCATTTCCTACAAAAGACCCTTCCTTAGTCAGAACAAATTTATCCGACTCAAATATAAGCGTATAGCCCTTCTTACTTAACATCGCTCTAGAGACCAAATTCTTTCGGATGTCTGGGACGTGCAACACCACATTCAGATTCAGAAGATTTTCAGAGGTGAACTTCAGAATCCATTTTCTTTAACAACAACTCAAGCAACCGAGGAGTTTTCCATGTACAACGATTCTCCTTCTACTGCAGGTATATTGGTAGAAAAGGAGCTATTTGACTCGCAAATATGCCTGGTAGCTACCATGTCCACCCACCAGTCTGCAAGGTAGATAACTAGGTTAGCCTTTGTCACCACTACCGAAAAGCAGCCACTCTGGGTCACGTTCGTCTCGGACTTATGTGGGGGGAAATTTCCGAGCCGCCTTGATCGAGAATCCCACCCCACAGCCTTGATTGAATTGGATTGTTTGTATGTTAAAGATTAGAAAGTTGAGAAAAAGAGAGACGACACATGGAGTTGTTGTCGAAGTTCGGTCTTACGACCTATGTCTCCGGGCGAGAGGTACCACCTGATCTTCACTATAATTTGAGTAAAATGAGGGGTGAGCGTTCTCTTGACAGGCCAAGAGAAGGCTCGTACAGTGGGGTTGCATGGAGCAACTAGAAGAGAATAAGAAGGGGAAAATTGAGCTCTAGCACTTGCTCTGGAATCCTCTCTTCCTCTGATTGAATGACCCCCTTTCTGAATGCCTTGGGGGTCTTTTTATAGCGTAGGCACGCGCCCGATATGGCAGTGATGACGTGACGATGATGACATGGCACTGGTTCTGGGCCTCCTTGCTGGGCCCTTATTGGACCGTTGTTCGGGCCCAATAAGGGAGAGGGTTTGATCTGCGAGCCCCGTAGAGTGGGCCCATGAGACCGGGCGGGCTTACCCACTTGGGTCGTTGCGCGGGCCCATGTCGCTCTGATCCGGTATGGTACAATTTTTGCACCCACAACTTATTCTTCGATCGATTAGCTACATTAAAGCGACACTCCCTAGCCAGGTGACCTGGCTTGCCACATACGAAGCAGTCTCCTTATCGGCTTATTCTTAAACTGGGGCTTTGATAACTTGTTTTTCTCGAATGGCTTGAGAGCTTAAACATTCTTTTTGGACTTTTTGGAAGACTTTCCCTTCATGAGGTTGGCCTTGCCTTTTATCATATAGGCTTGCTCCATTTGCTTCGATGCTCGGTTGTCTTTCTCTATACGGATTCGGACAACAAGATTTTTCAAGGTCATTTTCTTCCTCTTGCACTTCAAACTGTTCTTGTACTCCTTCCACAAGGGAGATAACTTCTCGATGATAGTTACCACTTGAAATCCTTTGCAGTTAGAGTAACCCTCTGTGAGGACCTCATGGATATTTATCCGTATCTCCTCTAGTTGAAAGACTATAAACTTCCTATTCTCCATCACCTTTCTGATCACGAACTTCTTCGACCTGACGTCCTCTGTGGCACACTTCTTCTCCAAGGAGTTCCACAGGTATTTGGCGGACTTACAAGTGAAGTAGCATCACAGAGGTCGGGGTCAAGACAGTTAAGGATATAGTTCCTATACAGATAGTCTTGTCTCTCTCAGGAGTCTAAATTGGTTTGGTTAGATGAGCCATCATCTTTAGTGGTTAGGGTAGACTTCTCTAAAGAGATAAGGTCGACAACCTTAAGGACAGTTAGATAGAACCTAAGTTTTATCTGCCATCTTTTAAAGTTCTTCACATCGAATGGTTCAGACTTCTCACTAGACTTGTTAGGTTTTCTCTTTATCTTAGTAATCATCTAGGAAGAATTCCTTTTGACTTTTAAAAAATTTAACAACCATGTTAGTTCCAGGAAGGAGATGGAGCATTTGACTTGCTTAAATATCAAACTTCGTAGGGCAGTTTAATACCGGTTTGTCAAGGTTTCTTTGACACCGCCAACCTTAAGAAAATTCATAGAAAATCCAACAGTTAACAAGAGACTAGATCTAAGCACTCTCGTTTAGGGGTTAGATCTAATCGGAATAGAATAGAAGACCCAAAGTCCGAAACCCATTCGCGTCCACGCAGCACGTGAGCTGCAGCCCGGCCCATTCGAGTCCACGCAGCTCATGTGCCACGGCTCGGCCAGGCTCGACACACGTGCGCATGTGTGGTGGGCTATGGCTCTTGAGAAACTACAAAGCCCAATTAAGAAAGTTCTATTAAATATGCATTAGTAGTTCTCCCTTCAAACCAATATTTTAAAAAGCGCTAGGCGGACCTAATGCGGTGTGTGTATGTGTGTTGGGGGGGGGGGGGGGGGGGGAGGGGTCCAAGGCGGAAGGCGAACACCTAGGCGGGTGCCCAAAGATTGAGGCACAAGAAATTCCAAATAATATTTTACCTTAGAATTTATATATCTACTATGTTTTCATTGTCATTTTTTTTTGGAGTTCAAAATCGGTCAAGGGTGCCGATATTATCATTCTTTCAGGTAATTACGATGACCAAGGGAGTCACTATATAATAGAAACACAATAATATACAAGTTAAAGAAGAAAAAAGAGATGATAAAACCGAAGAACATGAAGAAGGAGAAAAAAGGAGAAAGAAAACTTATAATGATAGCATCCGACTATCACACCAATGACCTTTCTTATTTGGACACCAAAGAAAGCGGTCCCAACTTAGGCGGTGCGATCTACAGCCCAAAACGCCTAGACATAGGCAGGCACCCGAACCGCTTTTTAGAACAGTACCCCGAACAATATGGGACTAAACTTAAAACCGATTTTTCATTCTCATAAGTCAAAATCAAGTTTTGCGAACATATACTTGCTGATGTCGGCACGACGATGCTCGTGGCTACCTGTCGACGCTATCGACGGGCATCCACCTGTCGACGCTATCGACGGGCATCCACCGGCATGGATCCTATGTGCTACTGTTTCCGCACTTGGGAGATAGGGCTACCGAGACGTGGCGGGTTGGGAAAGGTGTTCAAGGACTAGTTGGAGCCTTGGAGGTTAGTGATGGGATGGGGATAATTAGGAATAATAAAAATAATTTTTTTTAGTGGGATCTTTAAACTAGACTAAATGGGTGTAATTAAAGCAATTCCCACTTCAATGGCTATCCGGAGGGTGTGGGGCCCAGATGTCACCATCCCAAGTCGCGACTCATCCCCTTCCGCACTCCATCCCACGTCGGACCACCTCCGCTGCACCCTTTAAATGCCCCCTCCTCACCCACAACCAGTCTTCATACATTTTCTCTCTGAGATGGCGGAAGGCATCCGGAGCGCCACCGCGTTCCCCCCCCGCCGGTGAGCAGCATCGGGCCATGGAGACCTTCCGCCACCGGCGATCCCCAGGCTCTGAGCGGTTCCTCGGTCTCTTCTCCCAGCCCGATCCATCTCCGCCGGCCTCCAGCGGAACCGTCGGCGTCGAGCTCCACGAGGACGAGGTGTTCTGGACTGGGGCCGACACTTCCGAATCGAGCGACTCTCCTAAACCCTGGTCCCCTATGGCCAATCCTAACCCTACCGCCGGTCCCGCCTTCTCGAGCGCCGGATTCCGGCGCGTCGCCGATCGGAACTTCGGCATCCTCGCCGCCCTACCGGAGGACGAGATGAAGCGGACCCATAGGACCAGCGCCCCTTTCCTGCAACGGAAGCCGTCCATTTCCTCGGCCTCCTCGGCTTCCACCTCCCCTTCCTCCACCTCCGCTCGGATGATCCCGGCGGTCCCGAAGCCGAAGGCGGAGTACTCCCTCTCGGTGCCGGCCGGGAAGGTCTACCACCAGTCGGTTCCGGTCAACGTCCCGACTGGACCGGCGAAGGCGAGAAAGGGCTGGGAGGAGCTCGACTTCGGGGGAGGGGGAGCCGGCGGCGACGACGACGGTGACGAGGACGAGATGCTGCCGCCCCACGAGATCGTGGCGAGGGCGTCCACGAAGGAGTCGCCTATGACCACGTTCTCTGTGCTGGAGGGGGTGGGGAGGACCCTCAAGGGGAGGGATCTACGCCGCGTTCGCAATGCTGTGTGGCACAGGACGGGCTTTGTCGACTGATGCTGAAAACGGTACCCTTCTCTCGAAAGTTTTGGTTCTATTGAGATTTGAGAATGGGTGGGTGAGATGAATAATGAATATGTTGTTTGGGGGGGAAAGCCGAGAACTTTTTTTTTTGGTGGTTTAATGAGAATAAAAGGAACAATTTATATGCTTAATGCTTTGCTTGCCCTTTGTTTAGTACTATCAATCTTGCCTTCATCCTGGTTAGAAATAATTATTTTCCTGAATCGTAAATTATATCGAGTTCGATTTGATGTATATGAATTGTACATTTCTATTATTGACTTCAATTTATGCACAAGAACACTTCCAAGCTAGATAGAGAAGCTGCCCTTAGGGCCGGTACTCGATAGACACATTCCGGTTCCAGAATCAGATTTCTAAATTTTTGGTTTCAATTTTATGCATAGAAATGTAGATGTCACTTGTACTTCACCTTAATCATGTCTATTTCAAACACTTTCTTGGTAGAGAAAAATCCCAAAATCGAGGATCAATATATCAATTGTGTATCATGCTTTCGTACCCCCAAAAATGAGATGTTTTGTGCAATAAATCATGATCTTGCCATTGCTTGTGTTCCATGAGGAAAGAAATCCCTTATTTCGGAAGGGGTGATTTTGTTTCGGTGGGAGGGAAAATGACCGCAGCATATATTGTTTTTTAGTTCCGTGCACGAAGTTTAACTGTTAAATCATTTGGTGAAATTCTATCCAAAGCATGTGTTTGGTGGTCGGTTCAATTTGTATAGGTTAGTTATAGGAAATGCTTAATTGTGAGGCCTCGTTTGGTAGTTTGAATGTTTAACTAAGGGACGAGAATCCTATTCCTTCTTCGGGGGAATAAAACTACCAAGGGGGGAGAAAGAAAAGCGATGTTGGGTAGTTTCCCACTGATAGTAAATGTTTGACAGTTTACAGAATAAAATATGACTTCCATTGAATCTTATACAATGTGAAGGTCTTCTTGTCGAGCTAGCTTTTTGTTACACATCTCTTTCCTTGAATTTTCTTCTTGTGATGGTTGAAGGCTCCATGTCATGCTCCTTGGGTCTCTTGAAGTATTGGAGACCAAGGTTTTAAAACTATTTATCGGTCACGATATCGGCCTGGACGAGTTGTCTTGGTATCAACTGTTTATGGCCAATACCAGTTTCGATCTTTTTTCTAAAAAACGAACAAAAATTTCCACGTACCAAGCTACTAGCAGATACGACTCAACCGTATCAGACGATTTGGGGCTGACTTGGCCGATACAAACCGATATGTACCGACATCAGCCGATATAGATCAAGCGTTGGGAGCGATTGGTGACTCGGTACCGCTCAGTAGAAAATTGAGTTGTACTAGCCGATGCAACTTGGTATCGGCCGAGTTTTGAAACCATGTGGGAGAGGTTATTTCCGATAATGGCTAATTTGTGTCACCCTCTTTTAATGGTTTAACCTCACATTTGACAAGCAAAGGCTTCTAAAAATATCCTTTTGGTTCAACTTTATTCTGTGGTGAATTTGAAAGCATCGCTCAACCAATATAGTGCCGATCATCATTGGAATCAGATCATGCCTAAGGTCCCATATATGCAAAATTTAAAGGAACTTGGTCATTACTATGGGATGGTGATGACTATGTTCTTCTCTGATGCAACCTAATATGACATTTAAACTTGTTAACCACAAGTTCTACTGTGAAATTGACGTCTAGCACCATTGATTGTCAAATTGCATACTTTTTCGTTAGGTCTAATTCTTGTACCTCTGAAGGGTTTTCTCATGTTATGCAACAACTTGATTGCTAGGATTTTGTGCCCTCTAACTCCAATTAGCACACCATGGGATCTAGTTTTAAGTCCACGATTCAAGGATTGGCCGAACCCAACTCCGAGTCCTTATTAAAGGCTGATTCGGTTCCAATTCGACTGGTTCACACAAATTTTGTATTAGAAACGACCGAATTAAACCGAAACTAACACAAATTTCTAACAATTCTTTCTTTCTTTAATTTTTATTGTCTATTTAATATTTTTGGTTAACGTTCGAACGCAAACCCAAACCAAAAACAAATTTATTATTTTTTGTTTCTATTTTTTATGCTCGGCTTGTTTGTTTTATATGTTTGGTTGAAACAGCTGAACTCAAATCCGAATCAGACGACACTATCCCCCCCCCCTTTTCCGAACCCGAAATCTCAAAACTTGTTCAAATCGTTCCACAATTTTTGTTCATCTCTCTACCATTTCCTTAAATTTGAGTGGCCACTATGGTTACTACAATAGAACATGGTAGCAAGCCTGCTCTGATACCAAATTGATATCGAGCCCTATCTCATCCGAGGTTGCTCAATTTTTTATGGACTTAAAAGTCCAAAAGAAAGTGAAATTGATAGCCTCACATGAATTTGACTCTAATGAGATGGACGGTACCTATGTTACTATAATAGTCTAGCGGCACCCCTCTCCTCTTGACTAGTTATGCTATTGGGCTGCTCATTTAGTCATTTCTCTTTGTACTGATGTCAAATGCGTTAGTGGGGCATTGGGGTATTTGTTAGATGCAAATGCTTTAGTTTCAGATCAAATACTATACAAAGTAGTATTTAATAATTCCCTTTTATCTTTATGGGCTACTCTTAGCGCCAATATGTGCCAAGTCTTTTTGTCCCTTCACTTTCATGTTAGTGACATGATTCATGGTTATCCAAGTCTTATCCCATGAAGATGGGATTGTCGGCGGTGGCAGGAGCACTACCTTTAATTTGTACCAACTTCGAGAGAAATACCTGACTAGGTTTCAATATGAAGTTCTTGTATTCTTTTACAAAAAGATTATCGTGTGAGATAACCCAAAGATGTGATACAATGTCAAATACATGAAAATATGATGATAACAAACAAACTAATTAACAACCATCTTATTGTGACTGCATTATTTGCAGGGAGCGACGTAGTTATTGATTTTCTTGTTCTACTTTTTCGATTTTTAGTTACCAAGTCTATCATTCATATACTCATACTTAAGAGAGCGAGCGGGAGATCAAGAGATGATAGTAAATCTTGGAGGTCTGTGATGTGCTCTCCATTGCCCTTCATCCTATGTAGGTGTGGCGTGTAGATCTAGATTTATTTCTGAGAAATCCTTGTTTATTTTTGAGAAATCCTTGTGCGTTGTTTTGTACATGATCAATGCTTTCATGTTTGTTCATCATGTTTTATGGTTTGTGGTTCTCGATGATTAAATAAAAAGGAAACTCCTTGTTCTTATGATGAATCAATTTTGAATTTTTCGATTTTCAACTACTGGAGGCATCATTCTATTTAATGCCATTTCATTTTTACCATAAATTTGACTACATTTATTTAGTAATTTATGATTGAATTAATCATGATTCTCATTGTTAGGGTTGTGGAATTGTTCAATCTATCCCATGGGGGCAATAACCCAATATATATGTGGTGGTGTGAGTCCACCATTTATAAGTGAAGTGTAAAAGCCTACACCGACCTAGACATATACATGAGATATGTAAGCATGTCTGACACCCCCGCCCTCCTCTACTCTCAAACCCATGGTGGATTAACCATGAGAGTTTGGCAAGTAAATATTGATAGCTTGCAGAAGAATCTGGCAAGCTACTCAGTAGACAATCTCGTAAGGAATGGATCGAGTATCGGAGTAGAAGTGATTGATCTATTTTAACAAGAGTACACCATACTAATGTGCCTTGAACGATCCACGCCACCGGGTCAGACACGGATGAGACATTAAACTATTCATGTGGCTGAGAGCCCTTACAACCCAAGCACAACGACGCAATTATCAGGTGCACGCTGCACGCACTACCACTGAGTTAATAGTTTGTCATGTGGACCTCCTAGTGGGAGGGCTGCTATGCCAAAAGCAAGAGAAACCCCATCCCTCTATTTCCTTTTGCCGCCCCTATGCCCACGAAGTGACATTTAAACTTTGTGTTTTGTCCATTGATAAAAGATGATATTGCTGGCTTTCTGAATAATGCTCCATTGTCATAGTAAAGCGGAGTAGGAGTTGTGAAGGCAACTGCTAGGTCAGAGAGGAGACGACAAAGCCGGATGATTCTGCAACAGTCGGGGACATCACCTGATACACACAGAGGCTTGGTTTCGGCAAATTGTCAAGCAACAACTGTGCACACGAGATGTATACACCAAGCAACTTCAAATCATTATGCAACAGCTGCCTTTAGCAAATCGCCACGTAGGGCATGTGCAGGAGCAATCACATAAATGAGCAGAGTCGTGTACGGGAGGGCACGAGGGCAATTGCAAATGGTTCATGACCGAGCGACAATTGTGAACGCATGCAAGCAATTGCAACTGACTCAGGATCAAGCAACAATCGCTTAAGATGAGGCCAAAGGTGCGCGAAGAGCAACTGAATGCACACATGAGATGGGGCGACAATTACTCGAAGGCCAGAGGTACGAGGGCTCGACTTAGCCTGGAAGAGGAACTCGATGACTTAGTCTCTGGTGGTGATGTTATGTAGTCACATATCCATTAGATGGAGGAATGGACACCACAAAATCCGGAGTCCCTACACTACACCACTCATAGTGGCAATGAGGGAACATATAGCGGGGGCAATTGCCTCAGATCTTGTATGGGACAGTTGCCTCAGAACGTGCCTCTCTTGCCTCATATCACAAGAGCTTGTCTTGAAGAGATGATCCAATGAACAACCAATGATACCAACTGATCGACAAGCAAGAGGCAGTGTAGTCAAGGCGTCAAGGCGATGCCTAGGCGATAAAAATTAAATATATTAAATAAATGTCATATATATATATATATATATATAAGTAATTTGTGATTTTATGCATAATAAAATTTAATTTCTAGATATAGATATGATCGAAATAATACATTTTGATAATGGGTATGATCTAGAGCGTATGGTAAACTATAAAACCATTATTATTGCATCAAATAGGAATCACGCGTCAACCACAATGATTATATGTTGCAAATATTAATCACATATCAGCAAGAGCAACATAACCCTATCATAGCCATAAATTCAAACAAATAACATAAGCATAAATATAGCCATATTAGATAATCTATTGTTATTGGAACATTTCGCAACCACGTATCAAAAAAAAAAAAACAATTAAAATTACTCATCTAAATCACCTAACCATCTACATCATCGTCACTCTTATATGAATAATCCTTATATGTCTTTCGACTTTTTCCTCTTCAAACCCTGAGAACATGGACACAATATTTTTTTTCCCATTAATGATGCATGGTGTTGGCCATCGATAAAGCAACATAGACCTATAAAACCAAACGACATTTAAGAAAACTCAATTTGAACCAACTATTTAAAAAAAAATACAAAACTAGGCTCCTAGGCAGTGGCCTAGACGGCCGCCTAGACTCCACCGCCCGCCTAGCCATGGCCTAGGCGGTCAGGGGTTCAAAACGTCTAGGCGATGGCCTAGGCGACGCCTTGACTACACTGGCAAGAGGCGACGGAACTGAAAGACGAGCAGATCCAAAGGATGACTTAGTAGATCTGGCCAGAGGATTGATGATGCATGCAGACGCAGTCGATGGTTCAGACGTGGAAGCGACAATCAAGATCTCCTCCAAGAAACCTTAGAGTCTCAAGGAAGCTTCGATACCATGTTAGGGCTGTAGAATGGTTCAAACTCGTATACAAGTGAAGTGCAAAAGCTTACACTAGTCTACACATATAATGTATCTCTAATTTGTATTTACGACTTGAAATTTGTCAGAAAAAATTTAATTGGTGCTAGTTTCTTAGCCGATAAAGACTATCGAGCCTTCCAAAATAATGAAGGATATTGCTTGGTTAGAAAGTTTGTAAGATTTTTTTTTATAGATGTAGGAGTTAGTGGCTAGTTTTCTGCTTGGAAGCGGAGGGTAGTGTCTTGGTTTGTTTTGGATAGGCAAGCTTTGGATTAAGAGAGTATCTTGGGGCTAGGTGAGGTTGGGGTTTAGAGGTGAATCCTGAGGTAGATAAATGACGTGGTAAGGTTTCAATTTAGGGTGAAGGTGCCTTGTAAGTGAAGAAGGGATATGGCGAAGACTTTGTGTTATCTCTTCTGAGATTATTCTCATTCTTTTCTCTTGTATTTACAGTTAAAGGGTCAGCGTGTTAGAGATTGTACATATGCATACATTTTCTTTCCTCATCTCGAGTGGAATGCTCACCATGTTGGTGGCCGCACTCATCCCATATATATATATATATATATATATATATATATATATATATATATATATATATATATATATATATATATAGGGAAGTGCTAGAATGCGGCATGCGGTGCGTGCGGCATCGCACCGCAGCTGTCTGATGCACTGCTGCGTGCATCGCATGCACGTAGCGCGTGCATCAGACGGCTGCGGTGCGATGCCGCACACACCGCATGCCGCATTTTAGCATACCCCTACATATATATATATATATATATATATATATATATATATATATATATATATATATATATATATATATATTTATATGGGGATGGGGAGCCTGGACCTCAGGTGCAGCGTCCAGGCTGCACCCGCGCGGCATGGATGCCACCTGTCCGAAAAAAATCGGAAAATCCCGCACGGATCGGCGCCATAATTGCCGGATAAATTCTCAGCCACCCGATCCGTCCCATCCAACGACGTCGATTCCCCCGCGCGCGGCATGGATCTCGCTGTTACTGTGGCGGGCACAGTAACAGCGAGATTTACTGTGGCCCGTTCGATTTGATCCATCAGACATATCGCATTCATTTGGGTTGTTCGGGTGAATCTGGCCCGTCTGATCGATCGAATCGGACGGGCCAAATCAATCTCGCGGTTACTGTAGCGGCTACAGTAACCGCGAGATTGATTTGGCCCGTCCGATTCGATCGATCAGACGGGCCAGATTCACACACACAGCATAACAGCCGGAGGGGATTTGTTTGAGCCGTCGATCGCAGGATCTAACGGTTAGGATTCATTCCACCTTAAATCTCGCTGTTACTGTGCCCGCCACAGTAACAGCGAGATCCATGCCGCGCGCGGGGGAATCGACGCCGTTGGATGGGACGGATCGGGTGGCTGTGAATTTATCCGGCAATTATGGCGCCGATCCGTGCGGGATTTTCCAATTTTATTCGGACAGGTGGCATCCATGCCCCGCGGGTGCAGCCTAGACGCTGCACCTGAGGTCCAGTCTCCCCGTCCCCTATATATATATATATATATATATATATATATATATATATATATATATATATATATATATATAGGGAAGTGCTAGAATGCGGCATGCGGTGCGTGCGGCATCGCACCGCAGCCGTCTGATGCACTGCTGCGTGCATCGCATGCACGCAGCGCGTGCATCAGACGGCTGCGGTGCGATGCTGCACGCACCGCATGCCGCATTTTAGCATACCCCTATATATATATATATATATATATATATATATATATATATATATATATATATATATATATATGGCCAGTACCCTAATTGTTGCATGGGTCCATTTTGTTCTACCATCTTATATGGGATTATAGCCAAGCTGCCATGGTGCTCTTTTCTCTCTCTTTCTCCAACGAGCTAGGGTTAATTTTTCTGGCTTACCTTCTCACTATCGGTACTTGAGCTCTCCCTTCTCTTCCCACCTTCCGGCTTCATCATCAGAGCTAGGCTTGATCCTCCTCGTTGCTATTTAGACCTCCATTTAGTTCATGACTTCACCAGAGAGTCATCTCATTTCTACTTCATCCTCATTCTTGATATTAGTCGGCTTCTCCTTTCCAACATCCATCGCCGACAGATCTGGTTTCGTCCTCGTTGGGCCCTCAAATTATTAAAAGGCACGATGCAATGAAAACCACCATTGTTGGTAGATCTGCTTTCTTTTGCATCAACTTGGTGTTGAGCTTTATGTTAGTCACCATTCCTACAATAGATCAATCATATTATGGATCAAGTTCTTAATCATGACCTGTTTTACCTAGTACTACCGTCAGTCCTATTCAGGAAATCCTTCCAGTGCTACACACCATGCTCGTGAATCTGATCCTTACCATCCTACTTATAGTTGTGCAACTGGTTTTTTTTTTGTAAGTCTTTGAAATTAACTCAGTCTCCCTAGTCCCTCATAAATCTGTGATCTGGGAAGAATAACTATATGCAAGCTTTACGGGAGCATATGATTTGCTTATACCCATAAGTCCTTTCTTGAGTGGGGTTTTAGCGGTGACTAAGACTTTTCACCTAGAGATCAATTTTAATATATGCAAGATTGTGGTGGATGGCATTGAAGATGAAAAAAGCAACATATCTGAGAAACGTAATACACTGATCAAGTTGCACAAAAGGTGGATGCCAAGTTTAAAGGTAAATTTGGTCTCCAAATCAAAGAGTTGTCAAAGTGAGTATAAAAAAGACGCTTCTTTCGGGAAGGACCTTGAATCTTCTATCAAGCATATTAAGTCTAGCGGAATCATCGCATCCAGCAGAGCTCTTAAAAGAAAATCATCTGGTGGAAGAAATTTGTAACCCAGAGCTAGTCTCTTCTGACAAACTTTTGGGAGATCCAATGACTTAATAGTTAGATGTGTCAATGGGATACAAAAGGAGGATAATTGGTTACTACCAACTATCACTTACGTGTTTGGTTTCTTATAATACAACAAAGGAATGCCATGTACCAAAGCTTGCTATTGTTTTGATACAATTTCTAATGGTGTCATGCTTCAGAGCATCTTTCTCATCAGTGCTGAACTCGTTCGTACACTTCCAGACTTCCAGTGCAATCACTTGAACTTCGTCTATCTCGGAGGAGCAAATCTTGTGGTGTGAAAATCTGTGTTCTTGCATCCTTTTCAGGTGCCTGAGCGTTAGCATACTTCAAGCCTCCTTTGTGCTAGGCTACCTTCATCATCTGGTTCTATCATGATCTGTTTTTTTATTGGCAAGACAAGATCACAATTTAACTTTTGTCATGATTTAGTGTGGGATCCAAGAGGATCTCAGTGCCGTACCTCATTCCATGATAGTTCTTCAGCACAAGGTCTGTCATCCGCAGTGGTTTTATGATGGTAGTGACTCGAATGGAACTCGAATCGAGTGCATGTGCATCGAGAGCGAATTCTGCAATTTGTATAAGCATGCAGAAGAAAGCAAAGAACAGAGAAGAAAAACAATATATTCATTGTTCTACAAGAGTATCCAGTCCTCCAAAAAAAAACATGCGGGCCATGCATGCAGCTGACCAGACCCATTAATGGGTACAACCATCATCTAGTTGGGCCCCTTGTTTGGGCAAAATATCCACCGCCCTGGCTTTAGAGCCAATAACACAATCTTATAATTGGTGTCATGTTTGACTTGGACATGTTTTTTCTTTGAACATAACAAAGCGGTCAAACCACCTATTCGGAAGATCAGCTTAGTCAGCTCCCAGCGAAGGATCCAGCACAGTCGGACATCCTCCCTAGCATCTAGAAGTTACAAATCATAGTTCATCTTGGTGTGACGCCTTTCCCCGATTCGACATCATGGTTCATCTTGGTGCGACGCTTGATGAAGGGGTGGTGTGAGATGCTTTCACTATTTATCTTGTCATGCTCATCTTTGTTATACTAAGTTTCTACACTTGTATCCTTTTCATCTTACCTAGTCCCTACTGCATCAAACCCTAACACCCATACAACACTTTATTGCTTGAATTTAATCTACCAAAATTTCGGGACCAGCCCTAATTCTGTTTATTCACAATCCGATCACAAATTCCTTCTTTTCACATTTCCCCACGTATATTACCTAGCATCTCATCATGTTAGATTGTGAATATGATCACCTTCATTTAAAAAAAATAGATCAATCCCAAATATACATAATAGAGTGCAAGCATTACCCTAACATCCCATATTCTAAGCACAAGTTAGATATCAGAGGTCCTTCTTACACCCGTTAGATATTTTATTTGAAAGTCAGAGAAATTTCATCTTGCATCTTTTATAGACTGTTAGTGCATATCTACCGGGTGGGGGGTCAGGGTGGGGGTGTTTATAGTACCTCCTACCCGTCTTGCATAAAAAAAATCCTTTCACATTATATTCATCCTTGATAGTAGGGCTTCAACTTCTATTTCTTCTTAGCTTTTTTTGTAGTGTAATTTCAGATTTGACCGTCCTAGGTTTTGAGAATTGCGTTCAAGTTCGTGTTTGGTTTCTTCTTAGCTATTTTTGTAGTGTAATTTCATATCTGATCGTCCTAGGGTTTGAGGATCGCTTTCAGGTTTGTGTTTGGAGCGGGTAAAAAACAAACTGAGTCAGGGTCAATTTCGTCTGATTCAGTTGTTTCAGCCAAAAATATTAAAAAATCCTAAATAAATAAAATAAAATAGGGATTGATTCGTTCGACGGCTGATTATTTTAGATCCAAATCTTGAGATATTTGAATCATGGAATTACTACCAACTACAAATATATCATTCAAACTAATTGAATAATAACATGAACCAAATCCAAATTAGAGAAGTGGATTCAGTCAGAAAATGCGAGTTCAGGGGTTCACATCAACCAAAATCCGGACTTGTCCGAACCAGTTCGGATTCGGACGAGCTCTCAAACCATGGATCATCGCCACCAATTCTGAAATTGCCTCAAATCTCACCCAAAGACCTGATTTCGCTCCCTCTGCACTAATATGTTATTTAAGCTTCGAGTTAAGCCATCATGTTCTACCATAGCAGTCGATCCAATTCTTGGAATTGAGAGTGTAAAAGCCTACGAATCAATTTGTTACTAACGGAACATGTGGATTTACAAGAAAAACTAGATCACACGGTGTGTCGATTGGAATTGAGAGTGTAAAGGCCTACTAATCAATTTGTTATTGTACCTCTCGAGGGGTCTCCTCTATTCCATACAAGAATCAGATGTGGTGAAAAGGTATGCGACTAATTATTGATGGTGTGGGGTAGGCATGAATTTCCTAGCAAAATTCAGGGTTAACAAGCTGCACATACAAGTTGGGGTTGCAACCGGTGTCCATATAAGATTTAAAAGTACATATGGATTTTTGTGTTCTTTTTTCTTTTTTGACAAAGTTAAGTGACAGAAGCTGGCATTCAAGAGTAGCGGATGCTGAAGGAGGAAGATTGCACAAGTGAAAGAAGATGTCATCCAGGTTTAGATTTGTTGAGGCTTCGAAGGGGTTGTTTGGGGGTGATCATGGAATCAAATGTCGACAAATTTCTTACGAAATCAATGAAATGTCTTTTTTTAAGGGTTCGATATAGAAATTGACCTAATTTTTAATAGTACCAAATTTTTGCCCGATGTAACGAAATGTCAACCGACATGACCGGCATTTGACCTAAATTCGATATTCTGTCTTATTTTCAGATAATTTTACTGAAAATTTTTATGTTTTTTAGTAAAAAATCTCATATTTATCAGTGAGATTATATTTTTTCTCAATTTTGATTTTTTTTTTTTAAAAAGAGCAATTTATTGACGTTTGACCTGGAATTGATCGAAAATTAATCCAAATCCTACTAATTCCCACTGAAATCTTTCTTTAAAAAATATATAATTTTCACAGATATTTAAATAAAATCCGATAAATTTTCTTTTTGACTAACCACAACCGACATGGAATTCGGGTGCGATGCCATATGCTACTGAAGTTGGCATTCTGGAGCATCAGTCAGGTACTGAAAAATTCACTGGGTTTGGGATGCTACAAATCATTTAGGGTCGGATACACTCCTGGAACTTGTAACTCCTACGAATTGAGGCCACATTCCCATCTTCTTTCCCATTAGACCACCAGGTGCATGCCTTCACCATGAGGATGGGGGTGCAGTGGGATTGATAACTCGTGTTTTAGTTGTGACAGGAAAGGAAGGTGCTTGTAATTCCCATGTACCCGGTGGTCTAATGGGAAAGGGCCCAATTCCTGGGAGTTGCAAGTCCCAGGCAAAAAATACATGGCCTTACTTGGAGTCGGCTCTCCTAATGCAGAGCTATTGTTTTGAAACTTGAGTTACTCTTATCATTAATTATTTGCAATGGAGGATACAATCGTACTGTTTGTATTCTCAAGTCTCAACTATATTATAGCATAAACCAATCTTAACTTGATGTGTTGGTTCGGTTCGATTCGGATTTTTACAAATATTGGATTGGGTCTGGTTCTAGATTTTGTAAACCCAATGTGTATTGGGTTGGTCCCGGTTCTGGGGTCGGTAAAACTGAACCATGCCGTGAACCAAATATGTACGATACAAGTGTATTTAAGTGGTTGGTGAATTGTAATTTCTGTAGTGGAATCTTTGGTTTATCTCAATTGATGCTGGCGGTGGAGGGCCGACGGTGGGGCAGGATGTAGAACGCAGTAGGGGTGCAACTTGGGCGGGTTGGACCCGACCCAACCGAGCCCAACCCGAATTTTGGGCGGGTTTGGGTTGATGTATTTGAAGATTGGGTTGGGTTAGGATTTAAAAAATACAACCCAAGTTAAATTTGGATCGGGCTTGGGTTGAGGGTTGGGCAACCCGACCTAACCCGAACCCGAACCTGAACCCGAGTACTATTGTATATCTATGAGTCTATCTTACTCAGAGGGCAGGCCGTGGACCGTGTATCAAATCCCGTACGCTCTACCTCTCTTTTTTGTGGCGGGCTTATCGTCCGCCTTTATGGCGGATTTATCTATGCACTTTGTGGCAATATTGTAGGAATGGTGGATTCAAGCCATGGTCTATCTTGTGCTCAAAGTACTAACAGGTGACATACTAACATTGATGTCCAAAAAGGTCACCTTGACATGAACCTAAGTTGGAGCATTGAGCTCGAACAGATGTCCGACAAGAAGTTGGGTTCATCAAACAATTAGGTAATACCATTTGTGGCATATTTTTAGAGAAGGCAATGCTGTTGCTGACTGGCTAGTTATGTATGTTATGCAAATAAGGATATCTAAAGCCTGGCAACAAGTTTACCTTCATGGTTTGTATGTGATTTGTCAGGATGATATTGGGCCACGTTTCTTTCTAAGGCCTCAAAGGAAGTGGTAAAGTGGTGTAACTGGTATGTAAGTTGTTTGTCTACCCAAAAAAAAAAAAAAGTTAATCGACGTCATAATTAATGCCAAATGCCCCCCACCACTGGAAAGCCTTCAAACTGGTCTGGATTCCATTAATACAAGAACAATAAGCATGTGGATTTGGGTTCTTGGCCATCTTGGAAAGGAAGGAAGGCATCGGTTTGGTGGAGACGAACTATGAAGCGGATGCGGCAGATGAGATTGAAGCTGAGTAACTTGCAGCCTAAATATGGAAAAATGATGGAGGAGTATGTGGAGATTGAGGGTTCCGCCGAGGGTCCATATATTCTTGTGAAAGTTGTTGCTTGGAGCTTTGCCAACGTCATCCCTTTTGATGCAGATGATTCAGATGGGATATGGATGTTGTCCTTGGTGTAGCGATTCGGATGAGGACATAGCATACATATTCTGGGATTGTACTAAGGCAATAAAATTTTGGCAATGCTTGCAGCTAGAGACGGGTATTTAGTTTTACTCACAACAGTTACTCCCATCTATTGGTCGTAAGGTAAGACAGAGGGATCCCCCTATGCCTCAAGAGGTGATAGCTGTTGCTATGTGGGTTTTGTGGACGGTATGGTGTGATCGATTATTTGGTCGGCCGGTTAAGCGTTGTCAAGCTCTCGTGCAACAAAGTCTCAATATTCTCCAGTTGTTTTAGGAGTCTTTCTCGAGGGTCCGGGAGGGACAATTTGGGGAGCTAAGGGCGGAATATATTATGTGGAATGACGAGTCTTTCCATCCAACGGAAGGGTTGGCGAGTGGGGCTTGGTTCTAGCCAATCGACAGAGTCAAGTTCGGGCTGCTGCGGCACTTCGTTGTGAGGCGACATCTCCTCTACAGGTGGAGCTGTTGGCCATCCATTGGGCTCTTGGGGAACTCGGTAAGTGGTCGGAGATCAGGGTATTGATTCTAACTGATGTGCTGAAGGCGTGTGATGCTCTGGTTCTCGGAAAGGGTGTTCGAGAGAGATTTGCCCTAGTATTAGGGCATGTATGCGGCTTTGGGATAAGCTGACGGGGGTTACGGTGTAGTGGATTCCAAGAGTAGCCAATAGTGCAGCCCACTGGCTAGCTTCCGGTGCCCGTGTATTCGGGGTTGAGGGTTAGTGGGTGAATGATATCCCCCCTCCTATTTCGGCCCTTGTATATGAGGACCCTAGGACCATGATGTCATGGTCCACCCATCTAAATGTACCAAAAAAGGGGGGTTATTAGCTTAAGACCCCTCTAACCAACCTGACATTAGGATAAACCGATAAACCCACTGAAACTTTTCATTTAAGCTCCAACCCCTCTAAACCAACCCAACTTTAGCAAAAACCCTCCCCATTTTTTTTATCCCCAGACCACCCTCACTTGCCATCCTCCCTCTTCAGGTCCGGCGGCGAGGGCGGCAACGGCTGCTGGCACGAGCGGCGGAGGCGGCAACAATTGCGACGACGGTGGGGATTCAATTAGGTTTAGGGGTAGGTCTAGGGTTCATCCCATGGCCTGTAGATTAGGTCCGGCTGAGAGGGGGGGGGGGGGGGGGGGGGGGGGGGGGGGTTCGGTTAGGTCCGATGGAGGGGGGGGTGGCAGGAAATCTAAATTCGAAGGGGGAGGAGGGGCATTTTCGTCCACAGGGGTTTCAGCTCAAATGAAAAGATGGTCAGAACTGCTACTCAAAAAGGATCTCTAAGATGGGCTTCTTGCCGATCCCCCCCCCCCCCCCCTCCCGAAAAAAAAAGAAGAACAACAAGCTGCAACGAGCTGTTGTCACTGTTGAAGTAAATCTATAACAATGACCTGTTAGATGGACCTGACCAAAATCAACCGGACAACTAATCCGGGTTTGGCCGAGAGATATTGGCCTCACTTAGGCTACTGAAACCCCCTTTTTTTTTTGTTTAGAGAAGGGGAGGTCACCACCAGACCTCTAGGAGGCACCACATGTCGGTGCTGCAACTAAAACCTGTCACCACTGGTCAGGACACAGCTGCCACCTGACGGAGAAACAAGACCACCACTAGATGAAACCATCAAGTCTCCCTACAGGAAGGGATATACCACCGCCTCACCGGTGAACACCCAAACCACACCACTTGTGGGAGGAACGCCGCTCACCAGCGGCCACAACCCATAACCCCAACAACACATAGGGGAAAAGTAAACAGAGCACAGGGACACAACCCAAACAGGAGAAACAAACAAAAAAAAAAACAAAAAAAAGGCAAGATCCAGCAACGAGCACAAAAGATGGAGTCGATGAGGAGGTCACCATGCCAACGCCGCCACCGAATAGCCAGGCATTGTTCATCGACACGTAGAGGCGGACTGGACAACTGGCGACAGAAATGGCGGCAGGCGACACTCAGCAACAATCGGGAGATTAGCACCAGCGGCAGTCGGGAGATCGGCGTCAGAAGATTGGCATTGGCAGCCCGGCTTAGGCGGCAGGCGGCACTCGACGACAGTCGGGAGGTCGACACTGGCAGTAGTCGGGAGATCATCACCAGCGGCTCGGCTTAATGCGGCGTCGGGAGATCGTCACCGGGCCTCTAGGGTTTCTCGATAGAGAAGTAGAGGAGAGACCAAGAGAACGACTCTCCGATCGGTATTTAGTTAACACACAACGGGTTTTAAACCAGTCCGGGTCACTCGGGTCTACACAAAACCGACCGGTTCACTCGGGTTTCAACGGTTCTATAGCATTTCTGATCTGATCTATCAATCGAACCGGTCGAGGGTCCAGTTCATCGATTCACCGATCCGGTTCTGATAACACTGGTTTATAGAGCTCGACTCCTTAATTTCCAATAATTGGGTTCGACTCCTCTCCCCTGATGATCGTCTCCCCTGTGATTGCTGACGATTTGGGGAGCGACAAGTGGTAGTCCAAAAATCAATGGCCACTATCTATGGCCATGTGATGAACCCAAGGGCGATGCCACCACCCCTGGCTGCCGCACACCATCTACCGCTGGACGCCTACCACAGCTACCGACGATCATCCCTGCCGACCACCGGCCGCCCTCTCCGGTGGATGGTGGCGTGTCGTGGCTGGCGAGACTGCAGTGGGCGGTCGACGGGTGTGATGGACGGCGGCGACGATAGGCGGCGACATCGGTCAACGGATACGGTGGCCAACGGCAGCGACATGCAGGCGACGGCCGCCAATAGTTGTGGCATACCTCTTGGATTCATCCCATAATCATATTTGGTGGCCATTGATTTTTGGATCGCTCCCTAGTTCGTGGGGGATCGATAGGGGAGACAATCATTAGTGGAAAGGAGTCCAACCCCCAATAATTGGAGGCTGCTTGAGCCGTCTGATGTCACTGGCCCCCGAAAGGTGATCGGCATCCAACTGGGACTGAGTTGGGGAGAGGGGTGGGTGCTCATCACATGGGCATTAGAACACATAGTACAAAATATGTCGGTTGGTCTAGAAGAGTAAATGCAGCATTTCCTCATAGAAGGACATTTCATTGAGCTCAGACCTTCTCCAGTCGGTCGCCAGGTCGGTGGACCGGCACTCATCACAGCCGCACGATGGCAGGTGATCCGAAAGTATGATCCACGGCATGCGACTGTGATGCACGTCGGACCCACTAACCGAGGCCAATCGCCTGAAGGATATCTGAACTCTTATAAAGTTATTATTAGTCTCACATTAGCAGTGGTAATGTAATGGTGTGCGTTCTCTTCTTATATAAGAAGAGGTAGTTTTATGTAAGAGATAATATAAGGAGTTTTCTTTCCTAACCCTAGTCTTTCTTTCTCTTTCTTTGTAACATGGTATCAGAGCTAGCATAGAGTTAAGGAAACCCCCTCAGGCCTCGGTCGCTGTTGGCGACCTTGAGGAGGCTGGCATAGTCAAAAAATTATTTTTTCCCCCTTCTTTCCAACCCCGATCCTCCTGCGCTCTCTGTGATCGCGAGTTCCAGAAGTAATTGGCCACCATACCGTGCGCTGCATCGTCGGATCACACGCCGTCGGTCCTATCCGATCGAGCTCCTCACCTCAAGCTGCACGCTTGTGCCCCTCTCCCTCGCTTGAGATCGCACAGGGAGTTCGAGTCACTACTCCTGCTCTCGCTGAGATCGCGATCTCCCGATTTGCACCGGACGAATGTGATCTGCCGCCGACCCCTCTCCCCACGTCTCCTGTGATTAGCTGCAGCAGTGACAGTGGCACAGGGGGGCCAAATCCGACGCTGCCCCTCGCAATCTGCCCCCCCGTGTGCGCGATCTTCCCTCGCCCTCGCGATCACCTACCATATCCGGCGTCGCCGTGCTACGGGGGGGCCAAATCCGGTGCAGCCCCCGTCGACCTTCTCCCCTGTGTGTGAGCCCTCCGACCAGGGGCATAGTCAAAAAAAATTTTGTTGCTAGACTGGAACTAAACTAGTTTTTTTTAACAATGAAACTTTTACTTTATAAAGAAATACTAAGCAAAATTTTTTAAACGAACATCCACGGTACTAGAAATTATATTAATAAAAAAAAGGTTAATTACACTTTGTCCCCCTGAGTTTTAACTCAAAAACATTTAACCCCCCTGTAGTTAAAAAACTACATTTTGCCTCCCAAAGTTTTAACTCAAAAACATTTAACCCCCCTTAGTTAAAATACTACATTTTGCCCCCCATTGAAGTCAAATAAAAATTACAAAATGAGAGATATTAAGTTGTTGACAAAAGGAGTATTGTGCTAACTTTTCAAACTTTAGGGAGCGTTTTGGAACAAAGTAAACTATAGCGGGGTTAAGTGTTTTTGATGGTGATTCACGTTTCGTGAGGACTTAGAGGCGATAGTGATTCACGTACATGTCGCGAGGGCCAAGGACCTCGCTGGGTTGAGGTAGGCTGAGACATGTACTTAATAATATTAGTTATTTTTTTTCAAAACTCGGCCAGGCTATAGCCCGACCGAGCCAACTATTAGATCCGCTCATGCCTCCGATCTCACCTCCGGCTTGATCTTGTGGGGGAAAATCTTCGTGCCGACCCGAAGACCTCGCCTCACCAGTCAATTGAGGTTTGGAGTAGAAGAGAACACTGCTTGATCTATTGATTGAAGTCGTTACTTTCGATATGCAAACAGAGAGAGATGCAATCAGAGATTTGACACTAGAGATGTGATCTCGGAGTTCAGCCGAAGCCTACGTCTCCGTGCTATAGGGAGCAACCCGAATTTACTAACACTTATATCGAAGTGATCTCGACAGGTCGAGTATCACTGAAAACACTCTGATCTCTTCGAAAGAGAGAAGAAGATCAAAGAAGGGTGGAAGATGGGAAACTTAGAAATTCCAGAGCTCTGGATTCTGAAAACCAGATCTCAGAGTGGAAATCAGAAATTTCGGATCCCTCTACATTCGAAGGCTCTGCTATTTATAGAATTTCTGGGGAGGATTTCCTGGGTAAATGGCGGTCTCTGCTGCCGCATCTGGGGATCCTCCAGGTAAAGCTGGTGGACCCCGCTACCGTCTCCTGGGGGATTCCACAGGCTATTGGGCCCACCAGGCAGGGCTGGTGGGTTCCGCGATAGTCTTCGTGGGCCCACCAGGCAGGGCCGGTGGGTCCCGCTGTAGTCTTCGGGGGCCCACCAGGCAGGGCCGGTGGGTCCCGCTGTAGTCTTCGGGGGCCCACCAAGCAGGGCCGGTGGGTCCCGCTGTAGTCTTCGGGGGCCCACCAGGCAGGGCCGGTGGGTCCCGCTGTAGTCTTCGGGGGCCCACCAAGCAGGGCCGGTGGGTCCCGCTTTAGTCTTCGGGGGCCCACCAGGCAGGGCCGGTGGGTCCCGCTGTAGTCTTCGGGGGCCCACCAGGCAGGGCCGGTGGGTCGCGCTTTTTGCAGACTTCTTGCCAAAATTTGCACCCACAGTTACCCCCTCCAAGTTAGCTAGAGTTCGTTCTGGCTGGCTTGGATTTGGTGCAAAAAACTGCAACCCCCTGTCGCAAAAGGCACGAAGAAGCTTGTCGAGTGTTAGCATAAAAAAGACTGATCGGTCAATTTTGACCGATCGGTCGAGTTCGACCGATCGGTCGAGTTTGACCGATCGGTCAATTTCAACCGGTCAAGGATCGGGTGATCGGTCAAAAACATGGTTTTTTGACCGATCCAGTAGAAAATTGACCAATCGGTTGATTTTTTACCGATCGGTCAAGTTTAACCGATCGGTTAAAAATCAACCGGTCAAGGATTAGGTAATTGGTCAAAAAACATGGTTTTTTGACCGATCCAGTAGAAAATTGACCGATCGGTTGATTTTGACCGATCGGTCAAGTTTGACCGATCGGTTAAAAATCAACCGGTCAAGGATTGGGTGATCGGTCAAAAAATATGGTTTTTTGACCGATCCAGTAGAAAATTGACAGATCGGTTGATTTTGACCGATCGGTTAAAAATCAACCGGTCAAGGATCAGGTGATCGGCAAAAAACACAAGTTTTTTGCCAGATCCAGTAGAAAATCGACCGATCGGTTGATTTTGACCGATCGGTTAAAAATCAACCGGTCAAGGATCGGGTGATCGGCAAAAAACACAAGTTTTTTGCCAGATCTAGTAGAAAATCGACCGATCGGTTGATTTTGACCGATCGGTCAAGTTTGACCGATCGGTTAAAAATCAACCGGTCAAGGATCGGGTGATCGGCAAAAAACACAAGTTTTTTGCCAGATCCAGTAGAAAATCGACCGATCGGTTGATTTTGACCGATCGGTCAAGTTTGACCGATCGGTCAAGTTTGACCGATCGGTTTAAAAATCAACCGGTCAAGGATCGGGTGATCGGCAAAAAACACAAGTTTTTTACCAGATCCAGTAGAAACTCGACCGATCGGTTGATTTTGACCGATCGGTCAAGTTTGACCGATCGGTCAAGTTTGACCGATCGGTTAAAAATCAACCGGTCAAGGATCGGGTGATCGGCAAAAAACACAAGTTTTTTGCCAGATCCAGTAGAAAATCGACCGATCGGTTGATTTTGACCGATCGGTCAAGTTTGACCGATCGGTTAAAAATCAACCGGTCAAGGATCGGGTGATCGGCAAAAAACACAAGTTTTTTGCCAGATCCAGTAGAAAATTGACCGATCGGTTGATTTTGACCGATCGATCAAGTTTGACCGATCGGTTAAAAATCAACCGGTCAAGGATCGGGTGATCGGCAAAAAACACAAGTTTTTTGCCAGATCCAGTAGAAAATCGACCGATCGGTTGATTTTGACTGATCGGTTAAAAATCAACCGGTCAAATTTTGAGGGTTAAGGCGAAAGAGCCTGTTTTTTGCCTGATCCTCTGGTAAATTACCCACCCTCCAGCAGATTGATCGGGCAAAATACTTGTGCATTGAGTTGAATCTTCAGATCCAGTGGTTTGGTTGAACCGGTGGTTGAGCTGGTTCGACGTTTCGCCTGGTCCCGACTGTTCGCATGGTTTTGCGCTTGCTACGGATGGATGCCACGTGTATCTTCAAAAACACGCGATTTCATATGGTGATGACACGTGTCATCTCGATTTGCGCGCCTGCTCACCCTGGGTATATAAGTTTTTCTGACTGTCATTTTCGCCTCACGCTTTCAAAATTTTTCGAAGTCCAGACTCTTTTGCTCCCGATTTCTGTTCTTGCTTGATCGGTCAAATGGCTTCCTCTGGTAGTTCGAAGAAGTCGGGTGCGGTTTCGTTGAAGAGGAAGGGGAAGGAGATCGCTGAGGTTCCATCTCCTCCGAAGGGACGTGGCAAGGGCAAGGCGGTGCTTACCGAGCTTGGGCAACTGGGCAAAAGACACCAAGGAGTAGGGTTTGCTTCAGTGCCATCGAGGCCAGAGCATATCCCCAAAGCAAAATTTATTTTGGGCCCGCTCATGCCTTTGAAGGAGGAACCGGAGTATGTATACAATACTGGTGGTGAGTTCACAGATTCGAAGAGAAAGAAGTGGCAGACGCTGCTTGCTTACTTCACAGAAGGGAAGGTTCAGCCTTCGCTCCCAAGTATCCAATCTACGTTTGGTATTGACAAGAAGACCGTCTTCACCAACTTTGCCAGTAAGGAGCAGGTCATGGGAACCATTGTGACCATCGGCCAACTCAACTGCGGTCTGCGTCTTCCGTTGCCATCCTTCGCAGCAAGGTTACTGAATACCTCTGGCCTTTGCCCCGGACAGGTGACTGGGAATGCCTGGAGGATTATCTACGCCTTCTGCCGCGTAGAGTCGGACTTCCAGGAGGATCTAAAGGCATGCTACTCCGGTATTCCAGAGGGTGAAGCTGCCTGGATCGAGCTTGGATATTTTTTCTTTCATTATCGATGGGCTTGGAGGAAGGACAGTCCGTTCTTCAATTTGACTGGCGTATCTGCGTTGCGTCCACTTATTGACACAGTCCCCTCGGACAAATTATACACTGACTGGCCCATATCTGTCTCTGGTGCATGGACTCCCCTCTCCGTACCCGAGACCCCCCGGAGCGATGTGCACGATGAAGTGACGATGTACTGCGAGGGAGGCGTCTTTGCTTGGACTTCGAAGAGGGTGGGGGCAATCGATAACTTGTTCTTAGAGTTGACTTGCGGGACCAGGTCATGGAAGCAGTTCTCAAACTGCCCAGTTAGGTATGGCAACGCCAACCTCCTCCACCGACTACGGGCTCGATATGAAGACAATGAGGTCTTGTACTCAGACTACGAGGAAGATCCTCAGTCTGGCAAGATTATCAGGAAGGTTCGTGTCGAGAAGAAGATTTACAGTGTAAGGCGTCGACTGCCTAATGTGGAGGAGAAACTGGTCATACAACGAGGCCCAGCGAAGAAGAAGAGAAAAACCCTTGAGCAAAAGGAAGATGAGGACAGAAAGAAGGAAGACGATGAAGAAGAGGAGGAGAAGAAAAAGGAAGACGAGGAGGAGGAAGAAGAAACCGTAAATGACAGTAACAGCAATGGCAGTGGTGATGGTGGCAATGACGAGGATGAGGAAGATGGGGGTGGTGAGGATGATCTTCCTCCCACCCCCACTGATGGAGATAGTGGAGATGGGGGTGGTGAGGAAGGAATTCCTCCCACCCCCACTGGTGGGGACCAAGAACAAGGGTGTGGTGAAGAGGACGAAGACTATATTCCTATTCCCATCGATGAGGCTAAGGCCCGTCAAATGGAAGGAGTCATGGATATAGAAGGCGATGGCCACAAGGTGGTTCCCGCCTATCGCTTTGATGAGTTGAAGAAGCGCCCAATGCGCTTCAAGATAAAATTGTCGAGGAGTGGTGGGGTTGGAAGCAACCCCACGCCTCTTGATCAAATTCCCTCTGAAGTTCCCCGTCTCGAAGGAGCGACAACGAGCGGGGGTATGGAGGTTGAGCAACCCCCACCCCCCTCTCGCTCTCTGGCTGAGGAGGTGGCTGCTATGGTGGCGGGGCTCGTCCAGCCAAGCGGGCCGCAAGAGGAAGGGGGAGTCTCACCTCCTCGGGGTGCTCCCTCTCCTACTCACTTGGAGAGGGAGAGCCGCGTGGGTGATGGGGCTCCTCAACCCCAACCAGAGCCAACTCCTACCAAGGAGAAATCGACCCCTCGGGGTGGCCCCGATCACGGGAAGGGAAAGGCTACTCGAGCCGACGTCTCAGGTATTTGCAGTAACTTGCCTCGATTATCTTACCTTTGAAGTTTGAAAATATTCTAACTCTTTGAACTCTTGTATTGATTGCAGGTACGCCTGTTGGCTCGACTCATAATGTCACGCCCCAGAAATCCAGAACCGATCCCTGGGGTGTGAAAAGACCAAGGGATTTAGGGTTTGGTCGACTATCTACTCCAACTAGGGTTTCTCACAGGGCTTCTATTCTCTCAGGGAATATTTTAAAACATTTCTTTTTCTTTTGTTTTCCAAAATACTTTCATTTTGAAAAAGAAAACATAGAGATAATAAATTTTTAGATAGAGAGATGATTACGCTCGACCCTCAACCAGGTAATCCTCTCAGCATGCGCGGCCTGCTGATGTCCCACATGCTGACAGAATTCCCTCTTAAGGGAGCACGAGGCTCAAGCCTCGAACGGCGAGCCGAGTGGCCTCGCCCGCTCTCTAGCTCTCGGGCACTGGTTCATATATCCTATCTAATGGGCTAGTCGATTGGTTCACTTTACAACTTATATTTTATTAGTGAGCTACCCTAGGCTTGGGGCCTTGAGGAGAGGCCTACCCAAAGAAAACACAGCTGTATCATTGCCACTAATAACATACACTAAATCAAACTAATACGATTACAATGCCCGAAGAAAATAGTACTGATACACAACATACGAAAGTCTAATCTCTGCCACCGTCCTCACTCCACCGCTGGCCTCGTGCTGCGGCTACCCCTGGATTTCCGAACCTGCAGGAGAGCCTACTCGTGGGAATGAGTAGCCCCCAAACGGATTTGGAAGATTAGCCAAATAAATGGCTAGTGACAAGCTAACTGCCTAGGTAATTAATGACGCCCGTATTTTATAACCAGTTTACTGATTATCCTGATTGTCCAACTACGTTTTCAATCACGTCCTAAGTGTCCATGCAATACCTACATTCTCATGCAATTCCTACTGTCACTAAGTTATCGGGAGTACCATTTTACAATTAATAAAAGTAAGTACACACAATGTGAACCCCGGATATTTTGTTCATCCTGCCCCCGGTCGGGCATTACTATAGGGCCTTTTATTTCGATGTAGAGGGCCAACTCTCTCGCCGCGCATACTCCAACACCATGCGCAAAGTCACCCATATGATCATAAGGGGTTTCCCGTCTTTCACGGTGGAGCTCTACCGCCCAACTTGCTTTCTTTAGGGTCTTCAACTACCCCGGGACAGGATTGCTAGGCCAATCCCTCGTCGAGGGCACCACCTATTGGCTTTACCACAACCCCTGCCCGTGACCCCCTGACCTACTAACCTTCGGCTGTGCGCGCAGGGTGGTTCACGGCCCTTGCGCGCACGGGGTCCGAATCTTTTCACATGATAGAATATCACACCAATATAATAATTAAACAATTTTGATGTTTTACCCCGGGATTCGTACCGCGCTCACAACCCATGCATCACAATAACTATAGCATTTACTCTCGCCCGTAATCCCGTGTGTCCGGGTCTCCACACTCCATCCAGGAGAGTGAGCCCGATAATTATTATTTAATTATAAATTCTTAATATTAAGGGGATTTCTACTTACGGTGTCCAAGCAATCAGAAATTTTATTGTTAAATTATATTATTAAGCATGCGTCGCCGGACTCGCGACTCCGCATGCAAGGCGGGGTCCACTCGACCACATGCGACGATGTCCGGCGGGACCCGCATGCAGCGTTATGGACACCTACCCTTAAGTTCTTTAACAACATAATTAACTATCTAAACAGCGTGCAGTGTCACCTGGAAAGTGTGCTCGGGCTGATGCTGCTAAGCGCCTTCCGCTCCGCCTTCGGCTTGGTCCACGTGCCCGCTAACTGCCAAATATACCAACGGCCTATGGTCATTAAGTACTACTAAAATATTGTTAGCTTAGGCCCTGATTGGCCGAGTCGAGAATTTACGCGTCATCGGACGTCGGTTTACTGGCACGCAAACCGGTGTGCCAAGGGTAGCGTCATCGGACGCCGGTTTACTGGCACGCAAACCGAGGTGCTAAAAATAGCATCATCGGACGCCTATCTACTGGCACGCAAACCGGTGTGCCAAGGATAGCGTCATCGGACATCGGTCTACTGGCACGCAAACCGAGGTGCCAAAGACAGCGTCAACGGATGGTGAAATGACGACAGACAATTCCGACACTATGCACTATGTGCAATTGTAGGTTATGCCACTTAGAAAAATTTGGGGCCCACCAACATAAAATGGGTGTACATACCGAAGTGGGGTCCACACACTTAAGTGGGACCCGCGGGGGCCTCCTTCAAGATGGGGCCACGCCTTTAGGTGGGGGCCACTATTTACAATTTTTAATCATTTAAATATTGGTAAACTATAGAAAATTACTTGAATGCCCACTAGGGCATTCAAATTTTTAAAACCAACCACTCCCCATTGTTACAAGGAATGAGCTTGGGAGGGGGTTTTTACGATGCTCCCGAGTCTCGCACGGGGTCGGCTGGCCTCGCCATCAACGGCGATCCGTAGAGGGCGCTAGGGAGAGCGGCCTAGAACCCTCCATGCGAGCCGGGGCGGCCTAGTTCCTAGCCGGTGCGGTCCGGAAAATGACCCGGAGTTGGGCGGTTTCGAAGCAATGAGGAGGTGTAGAGGGGCTTGCCTTGACGTGAAGAAGAGGCCGGATCGGTTGGGCATCCGGACGTCGAGGAGGCGGAAGGGGAGGTCGTCGGAGCTTGGGGAGATCGTCAGTCGTCGCTCAGGTGAGGCTGCCGCCTCTTGCTCCGTCCGTCATGCGCAAGACGATGAGAGAGAGATCTGAGGGTCGGGTTGTCCCGCTCAGTGGGGAGGGGTCAGTTGCTGCGGCTCCTCCTCCTCGCTTCTCTACGGCCAGCCGGCCTTCTCCGGTGCTGACTGCCGTGCGCGAGCCACAAGGGGAGGAAAAGAACCAGGGGAGAGATAGAGAGAGGAAGAGAGAGATCGAGGAGGGAAGAAATGGATCGGATAGGGGTGAGGGGTTTGGATAGGGGAGAAGGGGGGTTGGGCTGGACTGAGGAAGGGGAAGAGGGGGAGTGGGGGATCAGATGGGGAAGGGAGGAAGGGGTCGGATGAGGGGTTTTTAAAGGGGGAAGGGAGGGGTGGTGACTGCAAGGTAGGGGCGGCGACCGGCGGGATCCGGGGCGTGACTCGGGGCGGCGACGGCGGCGGGATCCGGGGCACGATTCGGGGCGGCGACGGCGGCGGGATCCGGGGCACGATTCGGGGCGGCGACGGCGGCGGGATCCGGGGCGGCGACAGTGGCGGAATTTGGGGCGCGATTCGGGGCAGGAGCGGCGGCGACGGCGTCGGGTTTGGGGAGGGGCCAGGTCGGATTGGAGAGAGAGAGAAGTCGGGTGAGAGTGGGGATCCGAGTGAGAGAGAGAGAGAAGAGAGAAAGAGAGAGAAGAGAGAGGGAGAGAGAGAGAGAGGAAGGGGGATGGGGGTCACGGGTTGGGGGTTGGGGATAGTGGGTCGGGTTTGGGTAGTGGAATTAGGGTGGGGTAGTGGGTTAGGTGGGTATTGGGTTTTTAATTTTTTGGTTTTGGTTTTTTTTTTTTTTTTTTGTTTAATTTAGTTTTTTTTTTTTTTTTAAATCCCGGGCATTACATCCTACCCACCTTAATAGAATTTTCGTCCCGAAAATTAAATAACACTAGTCATCAAACAAAGATGGGTACAGGGATCGCATCGCGGACTCAAGCTCCCAAGTAGCTTCCTCCTCTCTGCAGTGCTGCCACTGCACTTTCACCATGGGGATGGTCTTCGTGCGAAGCACTCGATCCTCGCTAGCCAGAATCCTGATCGGCCGCTCCTCATATGATGCATCTGAACTGAGGGTCAGGTCCTGCCAATGCAGCACGTGGGACGGGTCTGGCTCGTATCTCCGTAGCATCGATACGTGGAATACACCGTGGACACTAGAGAGCTGTGGAGGCAGCGCCAGCCGATATGCTACCTCACCAACTCTCTCCAAGATCTCGAAGGGGCCGATAAATCTCGGAGCCAACTTCCCTTTCTTCCCAAACCTCGTGATGCCTCGACGAGGGGAAACCTTCAAGAAGACATGGTCTCCAACAGTGAACTCGAGCGGGCGTCGACGCACATCAGCATAGCTCTTCTGTCGACTCTGCGCTGCTCGAAGTCGCTCCCTGATCAGCTGGATCTTCTCCGTCGTCTCCTGTACAAGTTCTGGTCCCAAAAGGCTCCGCTCTCCTACCTCCGCCCAACAAAGAGGTGATCGACATGGCCTCCCGTACAAGGCCTCATAGGGGGCCATGCCGATGCTGGCTTGGTGGCTATTGTTGTAGGCGAACTCCACAAGTGGTAGATGCTCCTCCCAACTGCCTCCAAAATCCACAGAACAAGCCCGCAACATATCCTCCAGAATCTGAATCGTCCTCTCAGACTGGCCATCTGTCTGAGGGTGGAAGGCTGTGCTAAAACTGAGCTCAGTCCCCAAGGCTGTCTGCAGGCTCTCCCAAAAGTGAGAAACGAACCGAGGATCCCGATCTGAGACGATGGAAACTGGAACTCCGTGCAATCTAACAATCTCCCTCACGTACAACTTTGCCCTGTCGATGAACGTCATCGTCGTCCGCACGGGAAGAAAGTGCGCCGACTTCGTCAGTCTATCCACGACCACCCAAACTGAGTCATGCCTGTTCCGGGTCAAAGGCAACCCCGAAACAAAGTCCATCGTAATATGCTCCCACTTCCACTCAGCTACTGGGAGTGGCTGCAGCAATCCAGCCGGTCTCTGGTGCTCAGCCTTGACTTGCTGACAAGTCAAACATCTGGACACGAAGGCGGCCACATCCCGCTTCATGCCCTTCCACCAGAACTGCCTCCGCAAGTCGTGGTACATCTTGGTGCTGCCGGGGTGCACCGTGAATTTAGATCGATGCGCCTCTGATAGCACCTCATCTCGAACCTTCTCATCAGTGGGAAGACATAACCTCCTCTGGAACCTTAGACCTCCATCGGCATCGACTGACCAGTCTGGAACAGACTCCCCACTATCGCACCGTGCCCTTATCTCCTCTAGCTCTGAATCCAACCTCTGTGCTGCAATCACCTTCTTAAGTAGGCTGGGCTGTACTCGCATGGTGTGCAACACGGTACGAGATGGTTCCCACTGAACCCACAAATCAAAGCCTTCTATCGCAGCCAAAAAGTCATATCGATCTATCACCAGTCTAGCAAGTTGGCTACGGGACTTCCTGCTCAGAGCATCAGCAACAACATTCGCTTTACCAGGATGGTAAAAGAGCGAATAGTTGAAGTCCTTCAGGACTTCGATCCACCTCCTCTGCCGCATGTTCAGATCCTTCTGACTCGCGATGTACCGCAGGCTCTTGTGATCGCAATACATCTCGAACTCCTCACCGTACAGATAATGCCTCCAGATCTTCAAAGCGAAAACTACAGCTGCCAACTCCAAATCATGGGTGGGATAATTCTTCTCGTGAGTTTTCAGCTGTCTCGAGGCATATGCAACCACTCTGCCATCCTGCATCAGAACTGCTCCAAGCCCCATCAGCGAGGCGTCGGTGAAGACAACATAGCCCTTGCCGCTAGCAGGAATCGTCAGTACTGGGGCCGAAGTGAGACGTCGCTTCAACTCTCGGAAGGACTTCTCACAATCCTCCGACCACTCGAACTTAACACCCTTCTTAGTCAGACGGGTGAGAGGTGCAGCCAGACGCGAGAATCCCTCCACGAAGCGTCGATAGTAGCCTGCTAGCCCCAAGAAACTCCTGATCTCGAAGACATTCCTTGGCTGCTCCCAGTCCATAACGGCCTCTATCTTCGCTGGATCCACCGAGATACCTTCCTTCGAGACAACGTGTCCGAGGAACTTCACCTCCTGCATCCAGAACTCACACTTACTGAGCTTGGCATACAGTTGGTGATCTCTGAGGGTCTGCAATACCGCACTCAGGTGCTCCCGATGATCTTCCTCCGTCTTGGAGTAAATGAGGACATCGTCCACAAATACCACCACAAATCTGTCCAGGAACATACTGAAGACGCGGTTCATCAGGTCCATAAATGCTGCAGGAGCGTTCGTCAGACCGAAGGGCATGACTAAGAACTCATAGTGCCCGTATCGCGTCCGAAACGCTGTCTTCGGAATATCTTCTGCCCTCACAGCCAGCTGGTGATATCCAGTTCTCAGATCAATCTTCGAGAAACAACAAGCACCCTTCAGCTGATCAAACAGATCCTCTATCCGCGGCAACGGGTACTTGTTCTTTATCGTGAGGCCATTCAGCTTGCGATAATCGATGCAAAGCCTTTTCGTCCCATCCTTCTTCTGGGCAAAGAGGACCGGGGCTCCCCAAGGAGATGTGCTGGGACGAATGAAGCCTCGGTCAAGCAACTCCTCCAACTGAGTCTTCAACTCCTTCAGCTCAGCAGGAGCCATCCGGTACGGAGCAATCGAGACCGGTGCTGCTCCCGGTACCAGATCTATAGCAAACTCAACCTCCCGAGGTGGGGGTAAGCCTGGGAGCTCATCTGGAAAGACGTCTGGGAACTCACGAACCATCGGCGGGAGTACTACTGGGTTCCCATCTCGATCCCTGCTCGGTAGCTGCGCCAGTAAGCTGAGGGAGATCTGCTGCAGCGATACCGGGCACAGAACCTTCTGCTTGTCCCCCATAAAGTAGAAGGCCTCGCTTCCCGGAGGTGAGAAGGTGACCTTTCTCGAGAAGCAGTCGAGGGTGACGTGGTAAGCTGACATCCAGTCCATCCCGAGCAACACGTCCACTCCTCCCAAGTCTAAGATAATAAGGTCGGCCGAGAGCTCCCTGTCTCCAACAAGAATGATGCAGTCTCGGCAGACCCAGTCCACATCGGTACTCACCCCGAGCGGTGAAAACACCGACAGAGTGTGACCCAATGGAACCGACTCTAGTCCCAAAGTTTTGACAAAACTAGGGACAATATAGGAGTGCGTGGACCCACTGTCGAAAAGAACGTGGGCTAGGGTCGAGAAGACGGGAAGGGTGCCTAACAATACCGAAAGAACGTAAGGGGCTAAGCTAGCTATGACCAAAACTAATCCTAACAAGCCTCAAATAATCAAAAGCAGTAAGGCAGCTACGACTAAGAATTGAACTACTAAGTTCAGGGTTACCTTCGATCGCTCCCCCAGAAGCCTCTGGGTCTTGACCGACCAACAAGTATGCCCTGCCCTGGGCCTGATTGCCTCCTCCACCCTGACGGGGGAAAGGCCTCTGCTGCTGCGGCTGGGGAGGACGCTGCTGCTGCTGAACTCTCTGCGGGGGCCTCTGCTGCTGCACAGGTGGTGCTGGCAGTGCAGGCCTGAGAGGTGGAGCTGGTAGAAGCGGCTGCCGACGGAGCTGTGGGCAGCTCCACTTCAGATGCTCAAGCGAGCCACACTGAAAACAGCCACGCCTCTGGGGTCCAGGAACTGGAGGACCATGGAAATGCTGAGGCTGGCGAGGCGGGGGTCGAACCTCCATGGGTCTGAACCTCTTCTGAGCCGGTGGGCCATGGCGACTGCCATTACCCCGCTTCTCCAAGATAGCACGGGACTCCTTCAGCTCCTGCTCCACCGCCAGGGACCGGTTGACCAACTCCTCATAGGATTGCCCCAGGAAGGCAGCAACCCTACCTCTGATCGCCGGGTTCAAGCCATGCTCAAAGCGCATAGCTCTCCTGCCATCGGTCGCCACCTGGTGAGGAGCATACCTCGCAAGCTCCGAGAATTTGGCCTCATACTGGGACACAGTACGAGACCCCTGGTAAAGCGCCAGAAACTCCATCTCCATCCGGGTCTGCACGGTGACCGGAAAGAACTTCTTCCGAAAGATCTCCTCGAACTCTGGCCAAGTGATCGCTCCTCGATCTGCTGCTCGGGTGCGCTGAACTGTCTGCCACCAGAAGTCTGCCTCCGCCTCGAACTGGTAGGAGGCGAAGGTGACTCTCTTATCGCCGGTGATACCCAACGCGTTCAGTATCTTCTCCGTCTGCTGGAACCATCGATCGGCCTCCAAGGGATCTGGCTCACCCCTGAAGCTCGGTGGTCCCATCGCCTTGAAGTCCTTCAGCAACTTCCCCTGCCGCTCGCCCTCGGCCTGCTGACGAGCCTGGGCCTGGGCGAGGGCAGTCTGAGCTAGCTCGGCCTGCTGCTGAGCAGCCGTCTGCTGCTGGGCAACAGCAGCCTGCTGCTGCTGGACCATGGCGGCCATCCCCTGGAGCATCTCCATCATCATCGCCGCGCTGTCTGGCCCAGCGGACGTTCCTGCTCCGTTGTTACCACCATTACCACTCCTAGTACCCGCCATCTGAAAAGAGAACAGATCAGTCTAACACTACCTATTAAGACCCTAGACCTAACTAGAGACTTCTCCTAGGAACATATCCCTAGGCTCTGATACCAGCTGTCACGCCCCAGAAATCCAGAACCGATCCCTGGGGTGTGAAAAGACCAAGGGATTTAGGGTTTGGTCGACTATCTACTCCAACTAGGGTTTCTCACAGGGCTTCTATTCTCTCAGGGAATATTTTAAAACATTTCTTTTTCTTTTGTTTTCCAAAATACTTTCATTTTGAAAAAGAAAACATAGAGATAATAAATTTTTAGATAGAGAGATGATTACGCTCGACCCTCAACCAGGTAATCCTCTCAGCATGCGCGGCCTGCTGATGTCCCACATGCTGACAGAATTCCCTCTTAAGGGAGCACGAGGCTCAAGCCTCGAACGGCGAGCCGAGTGGCCTCGCCCGCTCTCTAGCTCTCGGGCACTGGTTCATATATCCTATCTAATGGGCTAGTCGATTGGTTCACTTTACAACTTATATTTTATTAGTGAGCTACCCTAGGCTTGGGGCCTTGAGGAGAGGCCTACCCAAAGAAAACACAGCTGTATCATTGCCACTAATAACATACACTAAATCAAACTAATACGATTATAATGCCCGAAGAAAATAGTACTGATACACAACATACGAAAGTCTAATCTCTGCCACCGTCCTCACTCCACCGCTGGCCTCGTGCTGCGGCTACCCCTGGATTTCCGAACCTGCAGGAGAGCCTACTCGTGGGAATGAGTAGCCCCCAAACGGATTTGGAAGATTAGCCAAATAAATGGCTAGTGACAAGCTAACTGCCTAGGTAATTAATGACGCCCGTATTTTATAACCAGTTTACTGATTATCCTGATTGTCCAACTACGTTTTCAATCACGTCCTAAGTGTCCATGCAATACCTACATTCTCATGCAATTCCTACTGTCACTAAGTTATCGGGAGTACCATTTTACAATTAATAAAAGTAAGTACACACAATGTGAACCCCGGATATTTTGTTCATCCTGCCCCCGGTCGGGCATTACTATAGGGCCTTTTATTTCGATGTAGAGGGCCAACTCTCTCGCCGCGCATACTCCAACACCATGCGCAAAGTCACCCATATGATCATAAGGGGTTTCCCGTCTTTCACGGTGGAGCTCTACCGCCCAACTTGCTTTCTTTAGGGTCTTCAACTACCCCGGGACAGGATTGCTAGGCCAATCCCTCGTCGAGGGCACCACCTATTGGCTTTACCACAACCCCTGCCCGTGACCCCCTGACCTACTAACCTTCGGCTGTGCGCGCAGGGTGGTTCACGGCCCTTGCGCGCACGGGGTCCGAATCTTTTCACATGATAGAATATCACACCAATATAATAATTAAACAATTTTGATGTTTTACCCCGGGATTCGTACCGCGCTCACAACCCATGCATCACAATAACTATAGCATTTACTCTCGCCCGTAATCCCGTGTGTCCGGGTCTCCACACTCCATCCAGGAGAGTGAGCCCGATAATTATTATTTAATTATAAATTCTTAATATTAAGGGGATTTCTACTTACGGTGTCCAAGCAATCAGAAATTTTATTGTTAAATTATATTATTAAGCATGCGTCGCCGGACTCGCGACTCCGCATGCAAGGCGGGGTCCACTCGACCACATGCGACGATGTCCGGCGGGACCCGCATGCAGCGTTATGGACACCTACCCTTAAGTTCTTTAACAACATAATTAACTATCTAAACAGCGTGCAGTGTCACCTGGAAAGTGTGCTCGGGCTGATGCTGCTAAGCGCCTTCCGCTCCGCCTTCGGCTTGGTCCACGTGCCCGCTAACTGCCAAATATACCAACGGCCTATGGTCATTAAGTGCTACTAAAATATTGTTAGCTTAGGCCCTGATTGGCCGAGTCGAGAATTTACGCGTCATCGGACGTCGGTTTACTGGCACGCAAACCGGTGTGCCAAGGGTAGCGTCATCGGACGCCGGTTTACTGGCACGCAAACCGAGGTGCTAAAAATAGCATCATCGGACGCCTATCTACTGGCACGCAAACCGGTGTGCCAAGGATAGCGTCATCGGACATCGGTCTACTGGCACGCAAACCGAGGTGCCAAAGACAGCGTCAACGGATGGTGAAATGACGACAGACAATTCCGACACTATGCACTATGTGCAATTGTAGGTTATGCCACTTAGAAAAATTTGGGGCCCACCAACATAAAATGGGTGTACATACCGAAGTGGGGTCCACACACTTAAGTGGGACCCGCGGGGGCCTCCTTCAAGATGGGGCCACGCCTTTAGGTGGGGGCCACTATTTACAATTTTTAATCATTTAAATATTGGTAAACTATAGAAAATTACTTGAATGCCCACTAGGGCATTCAAATTTTTAAAACCAACCACTCCCCATTGTTACAAGGAATGAGCTTGGGAGGGGGTTTTTACGATGCTCCCGAGTCTCGCACGGGGTCGGCTGGCCTCGCCATCAACGGCGATCCGTAGAGGGCGCTAGGGAGAGCGGCCTAGAACCCTCCATGCGAGCCGGGGCGGCCTAGTTCCTAGCCGGTGCGGTCCGGAAAATGACCCGGAGTTGGGCGGTTTCGAAGCAATGAGGAGGTGTAGAGGGGCTTGCCTTGACGTGAAGAAGAGGCCGGATCGGTTGGGCATCCGGACGTCGAGGAGGCGGAAGGGGAGGTCGTCGGAGCTTGGGGAGATCGTCAGTCGTCGCTCAGGTGAGGCTGCCGCCTCTTGCTCCGTCCGTCATGCGCAAGACGATGAGAGAGAGATCTGAGGGTCGGGTTGTCCCGCTCAGTGGGGAGGGGTCAGTTGCTGCGGCTCCTCCTCCTCGCTTCTCTACGGCCAGCCGGCCTTCTCCGGTGCTGACTGCCGTGCGCGAGCCACAAGGGGAGGAAAAGAACCAGGGGAGAGATAGAGAGAGGAAGAGAGAGATCGAGGAGGGAAGAAATGGATCGGATAGGGGTGAGGGGTTTGGATAGGGGAGAAGGGGGGTTGGGCTGGACTGAGGAAGGGGAAGAGGGGGAGTGGGGGATCAGATGGGGAAGGGAGGAAGGGGTCGGATGAGGGGTTTTTAAAGGGGGAAGGGAGGGGTGGTGACTGCAAGGTAGGGGCGGCGACCGGCGGGATCCGGGGCGTGACTCGGGGCGGCGACGGCGGCGGGATCCGGGGCACGATTCGGGGCGGCGACGGCGGCGGGATCCGGGGCACGATTCGGGGCGGCGACGGCGGCGGGATCCGGGGCGGCGACAGTGGCGGAATTTGGGGCGCGATTCGGGGCAGGAGCGGCGGCGACGGCGTCGGGTTTGGGGAGGGGCCAGGTCGGATTGGAGAGAGAGAGAAGTCGGGTGAGAGTGGGGATCCGAGTGAGAGAGAGAGAGAAGAGAGAAAGAGAGAGAAGAGAGAGGGAGAGAGAGAGAGAGGAAGGGGGATGGGGGTCACGGGTTGGGGGTTGGGGATAGTGGGTCGGGTTTGGGTAGTGGAATTAGGGTGGGGTAGTGGGTTAGGTGGGTATTGGGTTTTTAATTTTTTGGTTTTGGTTTTTTTTTTTTTTTTTGTTTAATTTAGTTTTTTTTTTTTTTTTAAATCCCGGGCATTACACATAAGATGAAGGATTTGGGTGAGGTTGACATTAACCGCCCAACTGCTGTAATCCGGAAGCTCTGTAACCTTCCGGAGGCTACTCTGGATGAAGCCTTCGACAGGCTTGAAGTAGTGGTAAGTGTATCTGCTTGATCATGCTATTTGAGTGGTATCTTCAAAATAATTCTAACTCTTTTTGTCTCTCTGCAGAACTCAGCAGTTTTGAATTTTGCGCGCAAGCTCTCCAGGAAGGCAGGAGAAAAAGATGCTTCGTCCGAAGTATCCCGCTTAACTGCTGAATTGGGGGCTGTAAGCGAGGAGAGAGATAAGCTGAGGGAGCTTCTAACCTCAAAGAAGGAGGCATTGAAGGCCAAGATTGAGGCCCTTCGCAAGGAAGAATTGGAGAGCCAGGGGTGGAAAAAGGGTTATGAAGCTCGAGGTCACGAGCTTGAAGAGTTGAAGAATCGATTCTTCAGGATAGAGAACTTGGGCTTCGATCGTGTGGCTCAGATAAAGGAGCTGGAGGCTCAACTTGCTGCAAAGGATGCCACTTCAGCAGCTAAGGAGGAAACCCTCAAGAAAGAGTTCGCTGCGAAGGATGCCACTTCAGCAGCTAAGGAGGAAACCCTCAAGAAAAAATTGGAGCATGCGCAGAGTGAGTGCAAGAGCTACAGGGAAACAGCTGAGAAGGCAGCAGAAGCACTCAGGGTCCATGCTGCCAGTGTCCGATCTTCCAAGGTATCGGTTGCGAGCAAAGCTCGCGGTGGGTCCGAGGGAGAGAAGTCACGCGCATAAAGTGTGGCCAAGCCTTGAGATTTTCCTTCTCTTTTTGTTGTTGTGCTTGTAAACTCTTGATATATAGTAGCTCACTCCTGTACTTGGCAAATTTTGATAATAATAGAAATCTTTTTGGTGTTTGAAAGTTGGATGTTTCTTGAGTTGAATGCCTTTGAATATCATGTTCTGGATAGCATTAGAATAGATACAATCTTTTGAATGTAAGGGGTCGAGTCGCAACTCGATTACCCAAACTTGTTGTAACTTGAAATTTGAATTTGAATTCGTGTAACACTTGTATGTGAGGGGTTGAGTCGCAACTCAAGCACCCAAACCTGTTAGACGATATAGAATTTGATTGAAATTGAATATTGAAATTGAGGGTCAATTTAACATTTGCTAGTAAGGGGTTGAGTCGCAACTCTAACACCCAAACTTGTTAAAAGACCTGGTAACTTGAATATGGATAATTTAAAACTGCTTCAGAACTTGAATTGAAAAGCTGAACACTTGCACATCTGAACATTTGAAAGAGAACTTTATTCATCACAGAATTTACATCATGGATAGAACAACTTGAGGTGTCTAGAATTCCAAGCTCGAGGCAATCTATCTCCTTCTGGTGAGATCAGTCTGTAAGAACCTTTGCCTCCTACTGATTCAACGATATATGGACCTTCCCAGTTAGGAGCAAGCTTCCCAATGCTGTGTTCTTTGGTGTTGTAGAAAACTGCTCTGAGAACTAGACTGCCCACTGGGAACTGTCTTTTATAGATTTTCTCGTCGTAGGCTCGTTTGATCTTCTGTTGGTACTTGGCCACACGAAGGGAAGCTTGGTCTCGTAGTTCTTCAGAGAAGTCTAGATCATTGATCCGAAGCTCTTCGTTGATTCCTTCTTCAACTGCCCTGGTCTTCAGAGTACTTGATATGTTTTCTGTTGGGAGTACTGCTTCCGATCCATATGTTAGACGAAAGGGTGAGAACCCTGTTGATCTTCTCGGAGTTGTACGATACCCCCAAAGAACTTCAAGTAGGACCTGTTCCCACAATCCTTTCTTGTCGTTGAGTTTCTTCTTGAGTATACCAAGAATAGCTCTATTTGAGGCTTCAGCTTGACCATTGCATTGAGGATATCTTGGAGTTGAATAGAATAGCTTGATACCGTTGTTCAGACAGAACTCTCGGAACTTGTCGGAGTCAAATTGAGCTCCATTGTCAGCAACAAGAACTTGAGGTATACCAAACCTTGAGAAGATGTTGTGCCGAATGAATTTGATCACTTCGTCGTCAGTCTCTCGGAAGAGGGGCACAGCTTCAACCCATTTGGTGAAGTAATCCATGGCCAGCAGTAGATATTTCTTCTTGCTTGGAGTTGGTGGGAAAGGACCCAAGAAGTCCAACCCCCCCTGATGGAAAGGCCATGGACTTGATAGTTGGTGAAGTTCATCCGCAGGGAGATGGATAGCTCGAGCGTGTCGTTGGCATGGCTCGCATCTTTGAACAACTTATCGAGCATCTTTTGCCATTGTAGGCCAGTAGTAACCTTATAGCTTCGTCTTGGCTTCAAGAGATCTTCCTCCCGAATGATTCCCACAAGCTCCAGAGTGGATATCAATCAGGATTGTCTGTGCTTGCTCGGGACCAAGGCACTTGAGCAATATCCCGTTATGAGATTTGAAATATAGATTTTCTCCTTGAATAGTGTAGCAGGGGAGCTTCCTTTGAAGTCTTCGGGCTTGATTTGGATCTTCCGGCATTTTGCCATGCTTGAAGAAGTCGAAGATTGATCGTCTCCAGTCTTCAGGCTCACTTGTAGTAGTGAGGTTCAATGCCAGTTGATCTCCACCCCCAGATCCTTTTGTAGTAGCAAGGATCTGTTGATCGGGGATGGTCTTGGGCACTTCTTGATAATCGATCTGTATTTGCCTTCCTCCTAGTGAGTCTCCAAGAACTGAGGCAGCATTGGCTAAGGCATCTGCTTCTCGGTTCTCTGCTCTTGGGATTTGGATGAATTCAGTATTAGTAAAACGTTGTTGAAGACATCGTACTAAGGCCAACTAGAGTTGCATTCTTTCTTCTCGAGCTGTATATTCTCCATTGATTTGCCTTATGATCAACTGGGAATCACTGTAGACGATGATTCGATCTACCCCCAGGGATTCAGCCATTTCGAGTCCGGAAATGAGTGCTTCATATTCGGCTTCGTTATTGGTGGCATTGAATCCGAGGAGAGTGGCCTTCTGGAGATGATCGAGTTCAGGGGATACCAAGACTATCCCAGTTCCCGAACCGATCGCACTTGAAGCTCCATCAGTGTAAAGCTTCCATGGAGGAGTTGCAGCAATAGCTTCGAGACTTGGATCAATTTTTGTTGCAAGATTGATTGGAGGATTATCTTCATCTTCTAAGCGCATGTCGACATCTTCTTCCCAAGTGATGGGGTCTTCAACTGGAAAGTCAGCTAGAAAATCAGCAACAGCTTGACCTTTGATAGAAGTGCGAGATTCGAACTGAATCCCCAGAGCACTCATTTCGATCACCCATTTGGTCATTCGACCAGCTCGACCAGCTTTGTCGACAATATCTTTGAGTGGGTGTTCTGAAATAACAGTGATCTGGTGGGAGACGAAGTAAGGTTGGAGACGACGCGATGCAGTGAGCAAGGCCAGAATGACCTTCTCAGTTTTTGAGTAGCGAGTCTCAGCCGGAAGAAGAGTATGGCTGATGTAGTAGACTGGATGCTCAATGCCTTCTCTTCTACTGACTAGGACCGCGCTGATTGCTTGATCTGTCATGGCGAGATAGAGCCACAAGTCTTCTTTTGGAAGTGGAGCAGTCAGGATAGGAGCTTGCACCAGATATTTCTTGATGCCTTGGAAAGTTTCTTCACAAACAGTACTCCACCCCAACGTATCTGCCTTTCGCAGCTTGTCGAAAAGAGGCTTACACTTATCGGAGGACTTTGAGATGAATCGATTGAGAGCGGCAAGTCTTCCAGTGAGACGTTGCACTTCCTTCCGATTGGTAGGTGATGGCATATCGAGGATGGCTCGAATCTGGTCGGGGTTGGCCTCAATACCTCTTCTGGTCACAAGGTGACCCAGAAATTTGCCCGATTGAACTCCAAAAGCGCACTTGGCGGGATTGAGCTTCATGCGATACTTTCGGAGGACTTGAAAAGTTTCTGCCAGATCGGATAGATACTTTCCACGAGTGGAGCTCTTGGTAAGGAGATCATCGATGTAGACTTCGACGTTGCGACCGATCTGATCTTCGAACATTTTTGTGACTAACCTTTGATAGGTAGAACCAACATTTTTGAGGCCGAATGACATTACATTGTAGCAGTAGAGACCTTGGCTAGTCACAAAACATGTCTTCTCTTGATCATCCGGATGAAGCGGAATTTGATTATATTCAGAGTACCCATCCATGAAAGACAATAGCTCGTGGCCAGCAGTGGCATCGACAAGTCTATCAATCCTTGGCATGGGGAATGGGTCTTTGGGGCAAGCCTTGTTGAGATTGGTAAAGTCGATGCAGACTCTGACCTTCTCGTTCTTCTTTGGAACAGCAACTATGTTAGAGATCCAGGTAGGATACTCTACTTCAAGGATGAAGCCTGCTGCGAGTAGCTTGGTGATTTCTTCTTGAACGACAACTTGTAGCTCTGGTCGGATGGTGCGTGGCTTTTGCTTGACAGGCTTCACTTCTTCTTTGATCGCAAGTCGGTGACAAGCGTCATCTGGATTGATACCAGGCATGTCTTCGAAACACCAAGCGAAGACGTCGATATTGGACTGGAGGAAGGATACCATGTCTTGCGCTTCTGCGTCGCTAAGACCGGTACCAATAAAAGTTTGTCGAGGGAGATCTCCGCTGCCGATGTTGATTGGGATGATTTCTTCAATTGAAGGTGATGCTTCCCATTCGATTGGTGGAGGTTCAGTCAGCGGAATCTCCTTTAATTGCTATTTGGAAGAGGGACCAGCTTCATCTCGTGGTCACTTCGGAGGAGCAATGTTGATCTTTCGATCTGTCTTAGCCGCAGCAGCCTCACAAGACCTTCCAGCTTGTTGATCGCCTCGAATGCAGACGATGCCTTCTCCAGTTGCAAACTTGAGTAGTTGATGATAAGAAGAGGAGATGGCATTGATCTGGTGGAGGAATGGTCGTCCGAGAATGGCGTTGTAGCTGGACGTTCCCTCGACGATCGCAAACCTCACCGAGACTCGAGTCTCTTGGCTGAGGTCGATGGTGAATCTCGACTCACCCACCGTGATGCTTTGTTCGCCGTTGAAACCAGTGATCACAGTTGGAACGACGTCAAGGCTTTGATATTTATGTCCCAGACGTTTGAAGCAGTCTGAGAACATAATGTCGATAGAACTCCCGGTGTCGATGAGGATTCGATTGACGGTGCTTCCGTCGATGATGAGTTTCAAAACCAGGGGGTCTCGATGTGGAGTATGAACTCCTTGAAGGTCAGTGTCGTTGAAGACGATGGACGGCCAAGCAAGGCCTTCGATGGGCTTCTCGATCCAGGTATCTTCTTTGTTTGCAGTAGATCGAACATGGAAGATGCGCCTAATCTGCCGATCGACTTCCTTCCCGGTCACTGATTGATTGTGCAATGATCCATGAATGCCAAAGATATTGGCATTCACGGTGAGAGGTGATGGGTTGGAAGAGATCTGATGAATCCAACAAACCTCTTTCCCCTTTGCAGAGGATCGACGTTGATCTTGTCCTTCTCTGGTGAATTCATGGAGATGGCCTTCTCTCAGCAAGTCTTCGAGATGAAACTTTAGCCGATAGCACCGATCGGTGGAATGGCCATGGCTTCGATGGAAATCGCAATAAACAGTTTTGTCGGCCGTGAACTTGGAGTTTGGCTGAAGTGGATTGGGCCTTCGAATGAACTCTTCATGTTGAATGCGGTCGAGGATCTGTTCGATCGGCAGATTCCACTCGGTGAAAGTGGTCTTCGTAGGAGATCGGCGTCCATCGTTCTTTGGCCGTTTGTTGACTGGAGGAGCTACTGCCTCAGCGTTGTGAGCTTTGGCAGCGTACTTGGGAGCTTCTCTTTCCGCCGGTCTTCGCTTTGTTTCTCGCCCTTTGCGAGCGACTTGATCATCTTCAACCTTAATCTCTCTTTGGATTCGATCGAACATAGCACCCAGAGAAGGAGGGGGATTACGGATGAAGTCGTTGTAGATGTGTAGATCGAAGCGGAGAGCATTCTGGAAAGCCAACATGATGGCTTCATCATCCAGATGTCTTCCAGAGAGGGCAGCATGCTCATTGCGAAATCTCCTTGTGAAATTACGGAGAGTCTCGTCAGCACCCATCCTTAGCCGATAGAGGGAGTCGAGCTTCTTCTCTGGCTTCAGATTTAGTTGATAGTGCTGCACAAAGAGGTTAGCCAAAACACCGAACTGGGTGATGGACCCAGCTCGGAGATTGTGATACCAATCGAGTGAAGGCTCATCGAGACTTCCAGCAAAAGTGCGACAAAGCACGTTGTTCTCTTCTTCGTGCGGTGTCAAGGCTTGCTTGAAGGCAAGTATATGGAGAGTCGGATCTCCTTTGATGCAGTTGAATTTGGGGAGGATAGGAGTTCTCCATCCCCTCGGAAAAGTTGACTCAAAGAGGCTTCGATGGAGAGGTCCGGCAGAGGAATACCCATCCCTGCGACCATGTCCTCGACCTAGATGTGGGTCAAGAGGCAAGATTGCAAGGTCTTGCTCAGGCAGTGAAGTATTTGCCGGTTGAAGTCGATGTCGAAGGTCCGATCCAAGTCCACGTTGAAGTGGAATGGAAGGGGAGATTCTACTTTTTGAAGGAGCGCCTTTCATTTGGTGCTTCCTTGGTATGTTGAGCTTTGAAGGTGCCCTCTTGTCGCAGTTGCGGCCAGAAGATGATTGGGAGGACTCGTCGTCGAGGCGGTCCCAAACGCTTTGCTTCCAGGGGGCAGCAGAGGGAGTCGGGTCGCGTCGAATCCTCTCGAGGGCAGCAGTGCCCATTGACCTCCGTTGCTCGGAGTGGATTGAATGTCGAGGAAGATCGACCCTCTCACTTGCAGAGGGAATAGGTAGAGCGATCCCAGCCTCGAAAGCTGCTTTCTTAAGAGCATCCCTCTCAGCAGTGAGGGTGGCGTTTTGCTTCGCCAATTGGAGCAGTTGGAAGTCGACCGCCGAAATTTGATAGGTCGATGGAGGATCTTCAGCAGGAGCGGGGGCTGTTTGCCCAATTGACTGTCGTGCAGGGTGAGCGATCGGTCGATCGACAGATCTCCCACTCCCTGAACGAATCCCCATCTCGGGGACAGCAAGGGGCTGTCCGAAGTTGAGCCTTTGACTCATTGAACGAGTCTCGGGACGAGGTTGTTGTTGAGTATTACTTCCTTCTAGTTGACCCTGGTGTTTCGTCCTCGCCATTCAGAGAGCAAAAGGTGCAACGAGAATGCCAACGTCCGATCAGTTGTCTGATCCGCGGGAGGGCGAGGAAGTTTGACTATCAAGATCGGTTGTATGCTCAACCGATCAAGTAGTAGCGGAGAGCTCGACTTTTTGCTCGGATCCCACAGACGGCGCCAAACTGTGGGGGAAAATCTTCGTGCCGACCCGAAGACCTCGCCTCACCAGTCAATTGAGGTTTGGAGTAGAAGAGATCACTGCTTGATCTATTGATTGAAGTCGTTACTTTCGATATGCAAACAGAGAGAGATGCAATCAGAGATTTGACACTAGAGATGTGATCTCGGAGTTCAGCCGAAGCCTACGTCTCCGTGCTATAGGGAGCAACCCGAATTTACTAACACTTATATCGAAGTGATCTCGACAGGTCGAGTATCACTGAAAACACTCTGATCTCTTCGAAAGAGAGAAGAAGATCAAAGAAGGGTGGAAGATGGGAAACTTAGAAATTCCAGAGCTCTGGATTCTGAAAACCAGATCTCAGAGTGGAAATCAGAAATTTCGGATCCCTCTACATTCGAAGGCTCTGCTATTTATAGAATTTCTGGGGAGGATTTCCTGGGTAAATGGCGGTCTCTGCTGCCGCATCTGGGGATCCTCCAGGTAAAGCTGGTGGACCCCGCTACCGTCTCCTGGGGGATTCCACAGGCTATTGGGCCCACCAGGCAGGGCTGGTGGGTTCCGCGATAGTCTTCGTGGGCCCACCAGGCAGGGCCGGCGGGTCCCGCTGTAGTCTTCGGGGGCCCACCAGGCAGGGCCGGTGGGTCCCGCTGTAGTCTTCGGGGGCCCACCAGGCAGGGCTGGTGGGTCCCGCTGTAGTCTTCGGGGGCCCACCAAGCAGGGCCGGTGGGTCCCGCTGTAGTCTTCGGGGGCCCACCAAGCAGGGCCGGTGGGTCCCGCTGTAGTCTTCGGGGGCCCACCAGGCAGGGCCGGTGGGTCGCGCTTTTTGCAGACTTCTTGCCAAAATTTGCACCCACAGATCTCGTTTGCCTGCATACCCGCACAAGCCTCCTCCCGCACCGATCGACAGCCGACCAGCTAGCTCTAGATTTTATACGACAGTTTAACTGCCATATAATGCCGAACGGCTAGTTTGGATTTTATATGGCGGTTTGACTACCGTATAAAACCCAACGACTAACCCTATATTTTATACGGCAGTTTAACTATCGTATAAAGCCTAACGGCTAGATACGACAGTTGAACTGCGGTATAAATCCGTTGTTGCTGAATTAAAATGAATCGATCCGTTTTTTCTAAATAAATTATTTTATAATTTGTTTTTTAAAATTTGTTATCATTCTTATAGAGAGCAGTATTTATTTGATTTCGATCAGGGGCCATGTGAGGCCAACGATTTGATGTGTGCGATTCCTCACATGAGAGAAGCCGCATTGATTGGGGGAGTTGATGATATAAGGACTTATTGGTGGGGGAGTTGAACGTGACAGAGAATTGATTGTCGATCACGATCCATGTGACAGCCCTTTTATTTCCTTCTATAAAATATTCTAGACGATAATTGCTTGTTTTAGTGCATGAACTAAGGTGTTTACTATGGAAATTGGAGCTAAGAACCAGAAAGTAAGTTCACTAGAGAACTTTGATCAGAAGAAGAAAGTTCAAAATCTAGATTTCGAACAAGATTTCCACACTATGGTGATCCAACCCGTTTGAAAATATGGCAAGTTTGTAGAATATTTGAATCTTAGATGCTCCTATAGGGCCTTTAGTGGGTGTTTGGCATGAGAAACAGATATTCCGATTAATCATCATCCAGAAGAGGATATTTTTGTCAATTATTATTTCTAATGTAATTCGATATTTCAGTATTTCGGTTGGTATAGAAACACACGGAATGATAAATTATCGTTCCCAATCATTCATTCCAACGGAACAAAAACTATCCGTACGTTTGGTTTAAAATATGAAACTAGGAATAGAAATGGGTGGTTCCGGAATGATACCAAACACCCCCTTAAGATCTCATCCGAGTCTTCTACGTATTTGGCTTTGGATTCTTTTTTCTAGACAAGGCTCATAGGGCAGATTGGATTTGAAATTGCTAGCACTTTAGAAAGATCAGTGAAAGGAAAAAAAAATTACTCCCCATCCAACTATCCTCACAAAAAAAAAAACCCTAAACCCGATACCTTAAGCTCGGGTACGTCGGATAACAAAGGAAGTGAAATCTAATATATATATATACCACTAAAATGAAAATCTAATAAGGAGGTTGTGACACGTGGCAACCACATTAAAATTTCGAAAGGGAATTGCTAAGTAGCCAATTAATTAGTTTGCCAACTTTACGTGGCATTCGTCTAGGGCTCATCCCATGGTCCCTACAAAATAATTCTCAGCAATAATTCCCATGGCCAACAGTACTTCATATCAAGTGGATTTAGCAACTGAAGTTGGCAAATGAGTTGGCTATATAGCATTACTCATCTCGGAATGATAGAACCTCTATCCTTCGGTGTGAATGTGTAGAAATTACGATCCCATTAAACACGTACTGCATTCATTACTCGTATTTGTTTATTTTTTATTTGATTTTCTCTAGGAGCGACTCACATGCGGCTATTGGGGGGCCACATGTTTCTCATCCGAGGGCTGAGCGAAGCCCTTCGGGCAAGGGATCACACAAGTGCTAGGTCGAAGTATGTACATCCATCAACTCCCTGGATGGAGTTTGGTCCTGTTAGGTCGAAGTCTCACCTTCAATATCATAAAATTCGATTTCAAATCCCTCTCCACCTAATATCGGAAGCCCAACCCCCACCAATTTATTGCAAAGCCTCTTGCATGCTATAAGTGAAGCACCGGGTGCTCTCCCTCCCTCCACACCCCAAACCCAATTCAGTCCCCCAGTCCCTCCCTCTTCATGGCTCCCCTTTCATCAGTAGCCGGAGCCCTCCTCCTTGCCCTCGTCCTCGCTCATCTCGACCTCTCCACGTCCCTCCTGCTCAAGGGAATGGTTACCTGCACAGACTGCCTCCCCGACCATGATCTCTCCGGTTCTCTCTCTCTCTCTCTCTCTCTCTCTCTCTCTCTCTCTCTCTCTTCTGCATGTTCTGTTGAATGTTTACTGTGTTTGGTTTAAAACTGCAGAGGTGCAAGTGTCGGTAAGATGCAGCAACGAGAGGAGGTTGACGTCCACTCTAACCAACAAAGAGGGCCACTTCGAGGTGGAGATCCCTACCAACTCCTCGCACCCGTCGGCTCAGCCGCCGCCCGAATGCTTCGCGACGCTCGTCGGGGGGGCGGTGCAGCTCTTCGCCTTGAGGAAAAGCATGGTGTCGAAGATCGTCAAGGCGCGAGGAGGGGCCGGGTCGGGCTTCTACACTCTAGCCTCCCCTCTCACCTTCTTCACCTCGCGCCCAGCCGGTAATGGTCAGCACCCAGTGGTGGAGAAGATGGCGCGCCATGATGATGGGGGGAGCTCCGGCCTTTTCCCCGGAGGGTGGGCCCTGCCGCCGTCCTACTTCCGTTTCCTTCCCATTATAGGGATCCCTTAAGGGCTCTTCTAGGGTCTCTCTTGACTGTTATGTACAATGAGAGGCAAGAATAAAAGATTTTGCACATGTTCATGAGTTGGGGGGGGGGGGGGGGGGGGTGGGGGAGGGGATGTATGACATTAGGGTTGTGTTCGTATAGAACTTCTTAATCTGTATTAGTAATCTATTAATGTTTTCTCAAGAAAATAATAATCTATTAATGTGACCACCCTCTTGATCTGCTGAAATTTTATGAGTGTTTTTAGTATAATGTTAACAGATGTCCCGCGCATAGTGGCAAAATGTTAGGTTTAGGTGTTTGGATTTAAACTAGATTAGCAGATGTCTCATACATGGTATCAGAGCAAGTTTAGAGCTTCTCAATTAGTTTCCGCTTCTTGGAGTCGTGATCTGACAACCACCGGCTGGTGTGGGGGAGGATTTCGTGCCGTCGTACGTGACCCTCCTCCAATAGTCGATTAAAGATTTTACCTTTCGGGATGTGGGCACGCTTCGAAGCGCTGAACTGTACGTGACTTGTTAGGCTGTCACACGAGCACTATAGGGTAGAGAGAGAGAGTTGACACTAGATGTGGTGACAAAGTTCGGCCGAAGCCTACGTCTCCGTGCGGTAAGACGCAATCTTTGAATCCACTATCTCTGAATGAAGTAGAGCTATTCTCGACAGGCCGATGAGTGCATCTTACAAGATGACAGAGGGTGGAGAGGGGATCTGAAAACTAGAAAGCTCAGGGAGCTCTGGAAAACAGAAAGTGGGATTATGGTTTGGATTTTGGGATCTGGAATCATTTACAGTGTTTGCTATTTATAAGGGCTTAGTTTATCTGGAGAATATTTCAGGAATATTTTCAGAAATATCCGGGGTTTGGCAAATAATCGGGGGGATTTACCAGACCCCAGATAGTTAAGTGGGCCCCAGGCAGGGCTGTGGGTCCCATCGGCGTACTCATTGACCCCAAGCAAGGCTACGAGTCTCACCGTTGGACTTGTGGGCCCCAGGCAGGGTTGCGGGTCTCACCGTTGGACTCGTGGGCCCCAGGCAAGGTTGTGGGTCCCACCGTTGGGCATTGGCCAGATTTTGCACCCACAGCTGGGCCCTCTCTTCTTCGTCCAGATCGACTCCTTGCCGTCAAGATCAACTGACTGACTGAGATCGTTCCCCATTGGCCATCGCTTCGTCAAGATCCGACCGAGCCCTCTCTTCTCCTTCGATATCCTCCATCGAGATCGACCACCGCCGGCTGAGATCTGGCCTCACTGGCCAGCTGGTGCTCCGTCAAGATCCGACTGAGCTCTCTTTTATTCGTCAAGATCAACTGTCGACCGTCACGATTGGCTGTCGGCTGAGATAGTTCCTTGTTGGCTTTCAATCTACCTGGATTGATCATGGACTCTGGGGCCTCGCACCAAATGACATTCGACGCTTCCATGCTCACCACCTACTAGCCTGCATCACACTTCCCATGCACCGATCCATACCGTTGATGGCTCTCTCATGACCGTCGCGAAGTGTGGATCCATTGCTACTGCTTCATATCCTACATGACACTTCTCTCTTCCCTTTGTGCTTCACGCTTCTCAACTTTGCATAAACTTTATTTCTATTAGTATTTAGTGTGATTCTGGATATAAAATAATTTTTGACTCCTTGTCTTGCATGTGTTGTACATGTAGGATTATCATACTGCTGAGTGGTGGTTCGGGTCATGGGACAAGCGGGTTGTACCATCTTGAGCACCTTCACTTTCCTACTTATCCTTCTAGGTTCTGTGGTGTTGTGATTGACTTCTAATGTCGATCTGTGGCATTAACGATTGGGTTACATTTCTGAGCCTAGGCTTTTGCACCACTTTCAATCCGAGCTCTTTGTCGAGGTCCTTTCTTTACTCTCTATTTATTAAGGCTACAAGTTCGCCAAGCACACAACTCTCTCCCCTTTTCTTTTAGTCTTACTCGTAATAGTTGTCCCTTTGACCTGGTGTACTACAATATGGGGTCCAACTCCTCTTCATTCGATGTATGGCTATGGCTACTTATTTCTTTTGTTAATATCTTCATTAGGTATATATGCCTAGATCTACCTCCTCCATCATTGTTTCAAGGTTTACCAGGTCCATTATACTTTTCCTTTGATTGTCCACGTACACACAATTTGGTCAGTGCATTAAGATATTCCAGTTTGATTACGCGATCGAGTATCTCGATCTTCGCTAATATGCAAACTCTTCTTCAGTCCTATGGGATTCTCTTCCAGTACTTATGCCTTCATACACTCGAGTAAGACGACATAGCCGAGCGAAAGAACCGCCATATTCTTGAGACGACGAGTGCTCTTTTCTTTACTACTTTCGTTTCTCGCACCTCTGGGGCCATTCTAATTTCAATCAACTTGATTAACATCACCCATTCTTTAATTTTTACTGGTGGTATGTCGTGTCACGATTTTGACTTCCTTTCACTCCACGAGCACACGAAGTTATCCAAAATGGCAGCTAAGTATGTCATCTTGGGGAAGATCACAAGTGGATTGTAACATCCACCCCATACACACAAAATAATGTTCATTTTTCTCGTGTCCGCACGAGGACTTCCCAGGGGGGTCACCCATCCTAGTACTACTCTCGCCCGAGCACGCTTAACTACGGAGTTCTTACAAAATCTGTAACGGTGTACGGTTTTAAAACATGTCTTCTATGTTTGGGAGTAAAAATTATATAAGTAGCTTGGGACTCTTTCTCTCCAGTCGATCGATGTGGGGCTAACTCGTGGCCTTGTACACCTCGATCACCTCACCTCAACCATCTTAGCATCATAGGCTCAGGAGTCTTGACTATTGGCTATTGGATCTTGGTTGTCACAATCCACTCCTCTTAAGGGCTACATGTCCACGTGCAGGGTTAAAACCCCCATTGCGAGGAGAACCGGCCAGCTCTGATACCATTTTGTAACATCCGTCCCAAACACACAATATATTATTTGCTTTGTCCGTGCCCGCATGAGGACTTCCCAAGGGGGTCACCCATACTAGTATTACTCTTGTCTGAGCATGCTTAACTACGGAGTTTTTACAAAATCTGTAGCGACACACGGTTTTAAAATGTGTCTTTTATGTTTGGGAGTAAAAATTATATAAGTAGCTCAGGATCTCCTTCTCTCCAGGCAATTTGGGGCTGACTCGTGGCTTTGTACACCTCACCTCACCTCATCCATCTTGGCATCACAACATCAAGAGTCTTGGATATCGGCTATTGGATCTTGGTTGTCACAGGTATTGTTTTGACCCCTTGCCACGTCACCTTTGCATCTCTCGACACATCTCATTTGTCGAGGATTGTCCCTTACTACTCCTCTGTGGTTCATGACCTCATCTTTATGGAGACTCGTTTCACTTTATCTATGACTTTTGACCCTCTTCCACCACTTTTGCATGCCTCACCTGCTCCACCTACACCAGTTTTCACACCTCACTATCGCCACCAACTCTGCCACTCCCCATATTCTAGCCTCTTATGTGGACTCCTCTCCTTTTGTGTCATCTTCTCCTCGTCGAGTTTTTTTTCATCTTTCTCATGTCTACACTTGTTGGCATGTTCCTCACCCTTCCATGTCCTCTCCTCAGATGGAGGTTGGTTCCTCTGGCATTCCTAGTGCATTTAATACTTCCGATACTCCGCCTATTGTGCTCAACCAATCTTCGTCGGTCGAGGATCCGCTCTCACCGCCTGTTACCCTTATTGCAAGTATTGCTTTCTTGACTGTTTCAGCTTTACCTCTGGGATAACTGACTGCTTTGGCTTTGTCACCATTGCCTCCTACTCGCCCATCTCACTCCCTTTACTCTAACCAGAAGTCTCGGTCCTACCTCAAGGGCGTACAATCCTCTTAGTAGCAGCAGGCCATGGCAGAGGAATTTCTGGCCCTTTGAGCAGACTCAGACTTGGGAATTAGTCCCCCTCCATGTTGGTATTGAGCATGTTATAGCTACAAATGGTTCTATAAGCACAAGTAACGACTTGATGGATCCATTGAGTGGCACAAGGCTCGGTTGGTTAGCCATGGTTTTACTAAGGAGTTGGGTTAGACTACGAGGATACATTTGTGCCTGTGGCTCAGATGACTATGGTTCATGCCCTCCTGGTGGTTGCAATCTACGTCGCTGACTTCTTCTCTAGATGGATGTGAAGAATGTATGTTATCATGGTGACCATTCAGATGTTGTCAGCATGGAACCTCCTCATGGCCTGCGTACTTCTCCTAAGCACATCTATTATCTTCGCTGCACCATCTATGGACTAAAGCAAGCCTTTCATGTCTAGTTTGAGTGCTTTGAATTAGTTGTCGAGGCCTGTTTTGCTGAGAGCTTGCATGATCACTCTCTGTTCATAAGGTCCTCATCTTAGGACTGGGCGATTCCCTTACTGTATGTTGATGACATGATCATCACATACCATGACTCTACTAAAGTGGGCCCCTTGTACCTAGTTTGAGTGCTTCAGGAGAGCAGTCATCGAGACTGGTTTGGCTGAGAGCTTGTAGGATTACTCTGTTTGTGAGGCCCTCATCTCAGGACCGAGCAATTCTCCTATTATATGTTGATGAGATGATTATCACGTGCAATTACTGTTGCAATCGCCTGTCTTTAGTAGCACCTTCAGCATCATCTCTATATATTGGACTTAGGTTATATTTGCTACTTTTGCAGGCTTAAGATAGCTCACAGTGAGCAAGTGATTCTTCTCTGCTAGAAGAATTACACCACTGACATCCTCAACTGAGCTGCTTTTTCCATTATTCGCTCCGCTGAGACTCCAGTTGAGCTTAATGTGAAGCTCCAACCAACAGATCATGGCTAGTCTCTCATATACTACTCGATACCGATAAATCGTTAGTCAGCTGGTCTACCTCTGCATCATTAGACTCGACATTGTCCATGCAAGTTCTACATATGTACTGCGGTACGTGCCCTCCCGAGGATTCTTCAGTACCTTCGAGGTACCATCACTCGATCACTCTTCCTTTCCCCGACTTTATATATGGTTCTACGTGCCTACTCTGATGCTGATTGGCTGAGGATTCGACCACTCACCGCTAAACTACTGGATATTGTTTGTTTCTTGGAGACTCCATCAACTCCTGGCGTAGTAAGAAGAAAGTTATTTTTCTTTCCAACACTAATATGCAGAGTTTTGTGGCATGACCTCCACCACCAAGGAGATTATTCATCTTTGACGTCTCCTTGGAGATTAGGAGTTGATTTTTCTGGAGCTACAACTCTTCACTGCGATAATCAGAGTGCTATACAGATTGTCAGCAACTCCGTTTTCCACGAGATGACGAAACACGTTAAGCTCGACTACTACTTCTCTCGAGAGTAGTATGAAGCCCAAATTATCCACCCCCCTTATGTTTCATCTGTCAAGCATATCGATTACTTCTTCACTAAGTCTCACTCAACTTCGCACCAGTTCGGACTTTGCAAACTCTTGGTGCATGATCCACCTCGAGTTTGGGGGGGGGGGGGGGGGGGTTAGAGATATTTGTATATAGGGTTATACATCTTCTATTGTGAACAAGATCCATTCCCTATACATATTCGATCTTTTGTATATATATTGGGCTATTGCCCTAATGAAATCAAATATATATTCTCTCCCAAAACCCTAACCCTCTCTCTCTCTCTCTCTCTCTCTCTCTCTCTCTCTCTCTCTCTCTCCTAGAGTCATTGGTGTCATAAATGGAACCCAAAGACTGTGGATAGAATGTACGTGTTTTTGTGCCTCAACCATCAACTTTTTTTCGATGGAGCATATGCATCTTTCTTGGCCTTGTAAGTATCGATTTTGCACTCATCATTTAATTATGCATTACTACTAGTTGCTTGAGCTTGATAGGGGACGAGAAGGATTTGGCAATCCTTTGATTGGGGCTTTTTATTCTTTATCCTAAGAGCATCTCCAGCAGCCTATCTATTATTGCTAGCCAAAAGTAGAGAGAAATGACAATTTTTCTAGAATAGATAGCCATACTTGGAACCCAACTTTAGTGGCCTATCTATTCTAGGATTTCTAGCTAGCCAAATGATCAAATTAGGTGCACTACAAGAAAGAGGGTCTTTACCGACGGACATTTTTATTACCGTTGGTAAAAATACACTTTTTACCGACGGTGACTATAATATCCGACGGTATTATAACTTCAATTTTTTAATTTTTTTCTGCACATTTATTACCGACGGTCAAATATATTTCGTCGGTAAAACTATTTATACCGACGGTAAAAGTATGTCCCGTCGGTAATATACTTTATACCGACGGCGACATACATACCGTCGGTAAAATGTCACGACGAAACTCAGGGTAAAAACCGAGCCTCTGGAAAAAAAATGTGACCCTGAGTTTCGTCGGAGAGTTTTACCGACGGAGGTTATATATCCGTCGGTATAACTAATTATACCGACGATAATTTTATGGCCGTCGGCAGGATACCGACGGTAAATAAAAATCCGTCGGTAAAATTGTCCCGACGAAACTCAGGGTAAAAACCGAGCCTCTGGAAAAAATGGAACCCTGAGTTTCGTCGGTGATTTGTACCGACGGAACTTATTTTTCCAATTATATCTCCGATCCAATTAGAACCCGCTCGCAAGTCCGAAATACGGAATAATTCCAACTTCGAATTATCGGATGCCGATCCGATCGAATCCAAACCTATTTCAAAACCGAAACACGCTAACTTATCATTTTTTAACGCTTAGACTCAGTTATAGATATAAACCATTTTTTTAACAAATACATGTTAATTGCAGGAGCAGGGCGGCGTCAGGGGATCGATGAGAGCACCAGCGTTGGTGGTGGGCGGGCGTGGTTTAGATAGGGCGTCGTCAGGGGATCGATGAGAGCACCAGCGTTGGTGGCGGGCGGGGGTGGTTGAGATAGGGCATGTATCATCTCTCAGTTCTGGATTGTGTAAATATTATTTTGTAATATGTGGTTATTTTTTGTTCTTGTCTATAATTGTCGGGCGGGTACTGTGGTAATATTTGATAATTTGCTGTAATTTTTTTTATCAATTTAGGTAATATTTTAAAATTTGCGGTAATATTTTATAAATTGTGGTAATATTTGATAAATTGTGTTAATATATTGTGGTATTGTTGTAAATCACAGGAATTAAATAACATTATTTAGATAAATTTATTTTAAAAAAAACATACTTATTACCGACGGAAATTAATTATACCGTCGGTAATAATGTTTTTATTTTTTTTAAATTATAAATAATTTGCCGACGGCATATAATATCCGTCGGTAATATATATATTATTACCGACGGGCAATATATATATGCATCGGTAATATATATAGTATTACCGACGGATATATAATATATGTCGGTAATATATATATTATTACCGACGGGCAATATATATATGCGTCGGTAATATATATAGTATTACCGACAGTATAGACCATAACCGTTGGTAAAATGCTTATATATTACCGACGGATTCGTAAGTTTCGTCGGTAATAATATATATATTAATTTTTAATTGATTAAATATTACCGACGGCTTTAATATTATCGTCGGTATTAATTATTATTACCGACGGTAATATTTGGTCCGTCGTATTGTTTTCCCCGACGCCTTTTTTCCCGACAGCCAGCGACGGAAATATCTTCCGTCGCTATAGAACATTACCGACGGAATGTTAATATTACCGACGGATATTGTCCGTCGGTAATAACTGTTTTTTTTGTAGTGGTGGGACCTAGCTGTTGCATTCAAATGCTCTCCCCCACCTCTCCGTTGACCGAATAATGTGGACCTGTGGACCTGTTGTTGGCAAGCTTCCCCCACTAACAAACAATAGCTAGCCATTAATGCATCATCTAATTTTTGCTAGCCAAGTAGTGAGGTTACTAAAATCTTTTTTGGTATTTTTCCTAGGCAAAAAAGCTAAGGGGATGCAATGGAGAGCCTGTTGGAGGATGCTCTAACGAACCGAACCGTAGAGATTGATACACTATATGGAGGGTGGAAATCCATGGACGGCCAGATGTGTTGGAAATAATCCTATGGTAGAGGCCCACAACAGAAGCAAAGATTAGGTCCGAAGATTGTGGATGATATGCGTTACATGTCAAAACTTTCATCAAAACGATCTACACGTGCATGTATGAATCTAGCATGGTAGCCACGTGACCTCCTAACGTCGATCTAGCGAAAAAAACAATCTAGTACGCATGCATGTCCTATCTCTACACTAGATCTCTATATGTTAGAAGTCATACCTCCGTGCGGATTCTTTCACTGTGACAAATTTCTTCTTTATCGATGAAGACATACTAGAATCGGTTCATAGAGGCTTCAGTGCAATAGTCATAACTTTTGATCTCGAACTCCGATTTAGCTGAATTTGGATTGGAGGTAGAGGACTTCGAGACACAACTTTTGCATCCAGTTTAAGGTCGTTTGGACTCCTGTATCTCTCGCAACAACAAAAACACCGTGGATCTTCTGTACAAAATCTGGACATCGGGAGATTGCGAGAAGTGCCTACTAATTCACCCGATCTCAAACGATTCATGGCACCTCATCGATGGATCTCTAAGTGCCTCCATGTGACGAGACTTCTCAGTCTTTTATTCACCACATGAGGAAGTCTCAGCAAAATCCAAACCCACGTACATACGCAAGAGGAGAGGAGAGAAGAATAGAAGGGAGACGATGGCTAGGGTTTCATCATTAGACCGGTCTCCCTCTCCTCTAATCCATTTATAGGGATCAGCCTCTCCCTGAAGTCTCTCTCTCCCTTTGTGTGTTGCCATGTGTCGGCCACACCCTTGCCATGTGTGGCCGGCCCTCTTAAGTCAAAGCCCCTTGACGTTAGCCCTTTTCTCCTTGAAGTTTGCTAGCAACTCCTAGAAGCTAGGGAGGGGGATGTCCATGTGTGTCCCCATGTGCTAGGGGCGGCCAAGCTAGGGCATGGTGATATTTTGGTTTTCCAAAATACCCCAATGCCACTAGTTGGTTGCCCCTCTCGTTTGGAAACTCGCATGGCTCACTTACGTAGGTTATGACTAGTGATTCCATTATTATCGGGGTACCCTTAGTAAACACCTAGGGTGCCCCTAATAAAGTCAATTAGTAAACACCTAGGGTGCATCTCTGTACGACTCTGGGATTGCCCGCTAGTACACACACGCGCTTACGTATCTATTGTGCATTAGCGCGATGCACACACGGAGCATAGGGTTATTAGGGTTGGACTTATAACTTCCTCTAGCTGCATCCTGTGAATCGAGAAGATGGTTCAAGGACCGTACATAATATGGATAAAGTGAAACCTTCAGGGACCAGGGTTCATGGGTTACGACTTGGACTCGATCGATACACTACCCGAGTGTATCATCGACCCTCTGAGTCCAAGTTAACTTGCATAGCAACCCAGATTGCGATGCAGACTGCACTCCAATTCCCCCGAACTTACTATGTTCTCTCGCATACGCCTGCTCTCTGCTTAGTAGTGGTAAACACATTGTCCCTCTACTTGATGCCATGAACCGACTCGAGCGGTGGAGAACCCCGTCAGACTCGAGTGGCCATATAACTCGATTCCTTTGAGGTAGATTGTCTGCATCGTGCCTCTAATTACCTTGCCGAGTAACCGGATCCGGTTTACAGTCCAACTAATGACCACCATGCCTGGGTTTAATACGATGTAAGTCAAATCAAAGAACGCATCTCCTGTTTGGGGTGTGAATGGTCCGTAGGAGTGGCACGCTGATGCGACGCTAGCCGGGTAATCCAACACACTGTGATTTTGGGTCATGTGACACAACCCTCGCATATTGATGCGCCAAAGCACCACACAACTGGTTATCCCACTAGTCGTGGCTCCTCAGAGTTTATGACCATTTTACCCTAAGCAAAAATATGACTTAATGCACCGGTGTCTGCTTACCGATCAGTGCACCGTGTTGGTTCCATTCGGCCACAGACATTATGCCTGGTGATGACCGTGGAGGAAACACCTACACTCTGTCATCCTAACAGCTTATCCTGGTAGGGCGATCAACTCTAATCAGAGTTACGAACGGTTTAGGTTACATGGGATCAGTTCATTGAGTCTCCCACTCAAGTGGATTACCATATAGCCATGACTCTCTGTTCTGTAATCAGAACACGTACTAAGATACGTACCAAGATGCAATTATATGCTATCAATCACACACAGCAAAACTATAGGTTTTTACAAGCTATAGACCTCATTAATTCCAACAAGATGCTCCAATACTGCACAAACACAAACAAAGAAAGGAAAAATTGGGTGTGATCGATCCCAAACCCATCCTCCGACATTCAAGCTAGGCCAAAGATTCCTCTCACACTCTAAAAGCTCAAACTCTAGTCCACCAGAAAGCGTACCTAGGAAACAAGGGTCAACCCCTATTTATAGGATTCTCAATATGAGTGTGACAGTAACTACTCTGTTTATGTGCCATGACAGCTGTAAATGAGCTGTCATTCTTTTCTTTTTTTTTTGGAAAGGTAATTAGAACTATGTATTAAAAGAAAACAAGTCAGTTACATATCAAGGCTTTGCAAACACAAAAGACTAGGCCCTACACTTGGCCAGAAACCAATGCCAAAGAAGGTCAAGCCCTAATCTATCCTGTGGAACGGATTCCAAAGCAATCATCAGCTCCATCTTCTAGCTCCAACACCTGATCTACAATGAGCTGTCATTTTTGATTTAGCAGGTATAGTAGTTGATTGTAACACCTTTGTAACATAATGTTCAATAATGCTCATGACGTCACCATGTCCAGACAGTTATCCTAGTTCATTACCCGCTGAATTTGTAGAGTTTTAAAGGAAAAATCCAGACCCATCTTCAGATTAGGGATATGAGATGTGCTGGGGGTAAAAATGGAAAACCATGTGGAGCGCAATAAAATGGGTTATAACCTCAGTCTTGAGGGCTCTTATGCATTTGCTCCACATAGCCATTCTTCCCAAGGTTCATCTAACAGTATGCCTCTAACTTTAGGCTACCTTATGCAAAGGCTCAAACGTTCAGAACACAAAGAAAGAATAAACTACCTTCTGCCACAATGTACGCCTTGGATGACATCATCTATCTTCAGCTACCAGGTAAAGTGACGTTACCATGCCCTCAGATCATATTATTATCTTCTGCCTTGACATCTAGCTTAGATGACGTCATCTAGCTTCTGCTATCAGGCCGACTGATGTCATCTTAGCTTCAGATTATATCGCTACCCTCTGCCGGACATTTTTGATCTGCCAGATATTTTTTATCTGCGACTGTGAAACCTATAACATGTTCTTGTAGATCGCCTTTAGTCCACATCAGGATTCAAAGAATTTGGCCACATGGGGCATAATTTCTATGCATCTACACACTACTACGAGTTTTGAGCACCGAGCAGTAGAGGTTGATGCAATACTCTGAGTTTCGAGCATAAGAATAGGGAAAAGTGATATTTGACTAACTTGTGTCTTTTAGCTCTTCTACGGATCTTAGTCGGATAAATATACAGTATACATCGTGCAATTGTCGTATAAATATACAGTATACATCGTGCAATAGCACACCAGAAATAAGTCTAGTCTTACCTTTCTATAATATAAAGCGGAGGGTCAATACGTGGCTCCCTCCGTCTTCCGGTTGTCCGGTTGTCCTCGGTACACTATCATCGTGGGCGGGATTCTCTCACAACGGGGAAGTATAAAGTGATCCCCACCCACGATAAACCGGGTCAATACGAAGTGGCGGTGATGCCAGGGGGACCGAGATTTTCCCGAGGTTCACACTAGTCTTGTATAAGAAGGAAATGGGGGAATGTATCCCCCCCACCAACAATAGATAACAAGAAGCCAAGTTCCAAAGATCGTCGGTTGAACCTTGAGTAACAGCAAGTAGATATCAAAGCGACCACAACAATTGGTATCAGAGCCATGCAAGGTACAATAAGTAGAATGATAATAGCCACCAAATGGCCACGCCGGGCTCAAGCAGCATTGTGGCAACTGTGGCTTGTCAGCTCCATGCGAGGCCTCGATCGGTTCGCTCTTCCTGGCTCCCAGGCCTTGCAACAGATCATACAAAGGAAATCTCTCTGCTCTAAACTATTGAGAAACAAAATATAATTATACTCTTCAATTAAACACCTACTGGATTAATATACCCTTCCATTTGCCAAAACTCCCCAGAGTCAGCATAATTAAAATTAAATACCTCCCCCAAGACCTTCATGATTCTTCCCAACACCTTCATGATTTCATCCCTCCCAGCAGTATCAGCATTTCAGTCCAGCCCCAAAGATCTATGGCCAACCGTAATCCGATGGATCGGACTACTTGTCATTCGGAGCTTAGTGATGTAGCCTAACATGCCTTCCATGCAGATGCTTGAGCTTCTTGAGTTCCTTCCTCCTCCTCCTCCTAGCTTCCGCAGCTGCTTTCGCATCCACTAGTTTCTCACGAGGGTACATCTGTACTCCCCACGGTTTCTCTCGCATCATCGTATCGAGCTGATCCCTCACAGGTTCATCTCTCGCTTCTGCGCAACGTTCGCTTTTAACAATCGAACAGGGATTCAAACTTCGAGAAGGTGAAGCCACTACATCTGCATAACATCCTGGTACCTGGTTCTTGGCATGGTAATTCCAATTAGTTCCGATCACATCTCTCTCTTTCTCGGCCGCAACCGTCATTGACAAAGAAACATCTGTTTTGCTTCCACTACAAAAAGATGTTTTGTCTACATCATCATCCAGTGCTTCGGAACAAAGGTTCAAACCTTGCGGTCTATCAAGAGCGGCTTCATCTTGATCATTGGGTACATGGGGATATGGTGGCCGGCATCCAGATGATTGATCAGTCATCAACGGGTAGAACCAAGCATAGGGCGGCACAAAGAGGGGTGGCCTCGACCCACTAGATATACACGGGTTGCCTTCGTCGAGGCAGGGCAGGTAGGCAGGCCAGATAAGGGGAGCGAAAGGCGGTCTGTTGCATGCGAATAATGGGAGCTTCAAAGACGAAGATGTTGACAACTCCAACTCGACCTCAGTGGAAACAATTTCTGCGGCTCTTTTAACATCGCACCTGATCATCTTATCTATCTGCGAGATACAAATTTCTATCAGTCATGTACATGACCCAAATATTGAACATGCAGATCTTTTGATCAAAACTCTAGTGCATAATCTTTCTAGAGGTTCACCTGCTCTTTTAGTTGCTTGTTGTTCTCCTTCAATGAGAGATACTCTTTCATAGCCAACTCCTTTTCCTACTTCAAATGCAGATAATATATGATTACTAAAATATCCTCAAAATGATTGGATCCCTATCAGAATTAGAAAGAGGCCCCTTCACCCTTTGGAACTTGAAAGCAAAAGGGATATCAGCAATTTGAAAACTGCAGTAGTGATGGCCCTGGCATTTAAGCCATGGTTGAAAATTAGCTTGTGGGAGGGCATAGCCAGTGGTTGTTTGCTTGAACTTTTCTGAATTAAGGTAAATTACACTTTACCCTCCTGAAGTTTAGCCCAAAATCACTTTACCCACTACATTTTACCCCCTTCAACTCAGTTTTGATTAGAACGAAAATACCAAATGGGGGTATGGTGCTAACATTTAAAACGATAGAGATCGATTTGGAACTAAAAAAGCGTCAGGGGGTTAAATGATTTGGCGCGAAACTTCAGGGGGGTAAAGTGTCATTTACCCCAATTTAATTTTTTCCTCCCAATGTCATCAAGTGAGCCGTACCATCTTCATGTTCTCATTGTCCAACGATAAATCGGCAACCTTTTTAGCCATCTCCTCACGAAGGGCCTAAGCAAATAGAAACAATTCCTAAATAGAAAAAAGGAATTAAGAAATACAGAACGAAGAGACAATTAAGAAAAGCAGAATAAAACAGACTAGGTATATGCAATGACTAATAGCTAAACAGATAGAAACAATTCGTAAACATAAAAAAGAAAATTAAGTACGGAAACGAAGAAGACAAGGTTTTATCATCCAAACATGACACATGGTGTTTAATCATTTCTGTTTGTTATAATTTGAAAACAAATACTTCAGGATACCTCTCGACGACGAATTGTCTGCCTAGCTGACTCTCTATTAGCTAAAACCCTGCGTAATCTCTTTGATTCCTTCTCAGCCTGTAAATAAGAGGTTCAACATGCAATAAACAAAATAAATTAACGAGGATTAAGATAACAGTACCGCGCTGAAAGTTTCCTTGATCCGTCGAGAAAATAAATTAAGGAAGTTTAAGATAACAGTACCTCGCTGAGATTTCCCTTAACCCGCTGAGCGCAGAATGAAACGTCATGACTGGTATCGCAATGGATCTCCGAACTACGCAATCCAGAGTTTCCTAGGACCTTTACTCCATGACCCATCATACCTTCACTAGCTTTCTTGTCTTCATGCTGATCATCTACCAAACATGCACGCTACATGAAATAAACATATATGAAGTTCCACTAATATATACCTTTCTATGAATATAAGCAGTCGAGGAGATTGAAGTTTGCATCCAATTTACAGGAAAGCACCACATATGATAATTTTTACTCAACATGGAGAGTGCCACATGATGATGGTGCTGCTAGTTGGAATAATAAGTGGATTAATAGATGAACATCATTATCTGATATATATGCTTTCCTTGGTTGCTACTCTTAAAATATGACCTTATAGAGGGTTAGAAATAAAGAGAGTGCAACAATCACAAAGGAGATAAAATTATAGATCCCCTGAATGTGAAAAAAAATAGCACACCACCACCATTGATTGCCCACCCATATTTCAGATGCATTCCCTTTGGCACTCTCTCAATCATGTGAGAGAGAGAGAGAGAGAGAGAGAGAGAGAGAGAGAGAGAGAGAGAGAGAGAGAGATTAGCTACAAATCAATAAGCGAAAATACCTAGTTGTTTAAAGAATAAGCTTTGAAGTTTAAATAATGTTGAGCGGATAGTCCCACATCGAATAGGGGTGGAAAATCCGTGTCTTCATATGCTTGTTGCCACCTCTCCCTCACAACCATAGTTACCAAATTGGGCGTTTTTTGAAGAAAAAAAACGTGTATCACTCTGGATTCATAGCATATGGGGAATAATACACGTTTTTTTGAAAAAAACGGATGTACGCATTTTATACGCGTTTAAAATGTTTAATACATAAAAAACGTGGTTTATACAGTTTGATCTGGCAAATGGGTTTAGGTTCGGGTTATTTTTAAGCCCATCAGCTCAGCAGCGAACAGGATAAAAGAGGGTCCGGGTTAGGGTTTTATCCCCTGTGAGGCTGCGATCGATCTGTCTGCGAGTCAGCGACTGTGACTGTGAGAGAGGATTGAAAGAGAAAGGGGTTCTTGGAGTCTTGGAGCTCTGCGATTGGTACCTACGCCTGCAAGAGACTCAGAGGACGAGATCTCTGCTTCTGCTCGAGAGTCGAGACGACAAGATCTCCAGGTTTTGCTTCTTTCTTTGTTACTTCGAATAAGATTCGAGTAATTTTGAGTGCAACACTAGGGTTTTGATTTCAAATCCATTCCATCCCCCTGTTGGTCACCTTGCCTTTCCATCCGATAAAATTGACGGCTTCTGCACCCCTGCCGACCACCTCGCTTCCCCATTCGGTGAAATCGATGGCACTTGCATCCTTGCCGACACCTTGCCTCTCCGTTCGCTGAAATTGTCGATATCATTCCCTACTATTTCTCACCTAGCCTTTTGCATATTTTCCTCTCTTTCCCTCTTCTTCCATCTAATTCACTGCAATCAAAAAAATGATTTCAATGGTTTTTTTTAATAACTCGTTATATATATCAGCTACAAAATATTTGCATGAAATGTTTGATAATTGAAAGTTGGTGGCATATGGCATATTAATAGAATGTATAACAGATCAGTTGTTTGATGATTGAAAGCTGGTGTCATTTAAATATTATGATATATTTGTTCTTGCTTAATAAACTCATATGCTATATATTTTGATTACTTTATGTTGGAAAATGACATATATACTTGATATAATTTTTAAAATATTTTTGATTTTTTCCCCGATGTTTTCCCTTTTTTTCGTTTTCGTCGTATCTTTCCGATTTTTTCCCTTGCCGTTTTTTTTTCCGCTTTTCGACTTGGTAACTATGCTTACAACCGGTTTTGAGGGGGCACGAGATTAATGATTTGGTATTAGAGCAGGACTGATGCGGACATCAGTACTGAGTCGCGCCCGTGGCGGGTGTACCAGCGCAGGAGGCGCCAGCTTAGTTTGTGGATGTGATCAATGTTATGTTTGTCTTTATTTTTTTTGGCATTTGTGTTTAGTCCCACCTCGCCGTTTGGCCATGTGGACCAGTTGTTGTAAGCCTATATAAAGGCCCCCTGTCTTCTCATGTGAGGTACTGAATAATGAATGAAAAAATTGTTCCCTCCACACTTGTGTTGAGAAAGCCAAGGTGAGATATGTGAAACCCAAACTTAAACCTAGGTGTGTGAAACCCTAGGCCCCATCTAGAGGTGTGAAACCCTGGTGGGACCCCCATCCCTCCATTCTCCCCCTCTTTCCCGTTCCTGTTCCAAGCCCCTGCCGAACCCCTTCCCCTCCTCTCCCGCGTCCAGCCCCGGTCTCCCCTCTCTCGCACTCAGGCCCGAAGACACCCCCCCTTTCTCCCTTCTCTCCCTGTGCTGCGACCCCGCGGTCGCGCGCCACCTCCCATGCCCTGCTAACCCGCACCGCGCCCGCACCCGTGCCCGTGCTCGGCCCCGCAGCCGCCTGGCAACCCCGCGTCACCGGCCGCCCCCTGCCGCCATCCCTCCGCACCGAACCGCGGCCGACCACCTCCTCCTTACCCCCTCCCCCCTCCTCCCCAGCACCACCATCGCCTCACCCGGAGGTCCTCCAGACTCCAGAGAACGTTCCCGCGCCATCATCACCTCGTCAGTAAGACCTCTCCTACTTGATCAGGTACTGTCGTGTTTCACTAATTGAATCTCTAGTACATTATCAACTGCTCATCGCTGTCCACTGTCAAGAGTTTGTGTGTCCTTTCCTGCCTGTTAGGCTATTAGTATTTAATATTGCGGGACGGACCTGTGCCTGATAATTTAAACATTAATTATTTTATTTCTTGATACTGGATAGAGCTGTAGGGTGCTAGTAGTAGCTTGTTAAACCCATCATTCCTGCAATTGTCTGAACACCGGTTCCTGTCTGATATTCTTAATTTAATGTGAACATTGCTGGTACAATTGAATTGTTGATTTCCTGCTCACCTGCATCGTATTGCATCAAGGACCCACTTCAGGATTCAAGGATTGCCCTCATAGTCACCCCTATCAACAAATCGCAGGCCAACATAGATAATGGCATGGCTCAATTTATTAAATATGTTGAAAATAGTCCCACATCGATAAAGGGGTGGGAGTTCCACGTCTTTATATACTGTTGCCCCTTCTCTCTCATCACGGGGCACGGGAATCGTAACATGGTATCAGAGCTAGGCCCCACCCCGTCTCCCCATCATGTGGTCCCGTCGCACCCTCTTTCTCCCTTTGATCGAAATCTTCTCTCTCCCTCCGACTGAGATACGCTCTGCGAGCGGGCGGGTGTTGAGAATAGTCTCACATCGATAAAGGGGTGGAAGTTCCACGTCTTTATATATTGTTGCCCCCTCCCTCTCATCATCGGTTTTGAGGGAGCACGGGAATCGTAACAAAATAGATGACAATACATGATATTTAAACAAAAAAAAAGATTGGAGTACTGACAACACAATACTTTATTTACAATTGCATCAGTGGATATACTAGCAAAACTAAAACAATTGCATCAGCCGTCAATGGTTTGGATCGATTCCTTACAAAAGCCATGGAATCCGGTTAAACATGTGAGAGATGGATCCGCGTCGTTGAAGCAATTGCAACGTGTATCGGACTGACCCGAGACGATTCAATATCCTCGACCCTCACCAAAAACACCTAATTAACATCCAGTTGGTCGTCTGGAATTCTCAGATAACTATTACGGATAAGTCGGACATGACCAATATTAGGGGTTCAACTTAGGTGGGTAAAATCGATGACCGACCCAACCCGACCTAAATGGGTGGGGTTGGTTGGGGTATTTTGACAAAATGGGTTGGTTCGGTTCTAAGTTTTGTGAACCCACCTAACTACTGCTCGGGTAGACCCGACTCGACCCGACCCGAGAACCGAACTCATATATATTCGTCCACATATAAATGTCACGGGTTTGGACTTTTGGGCTACATCACACTAGCACTCGAGTAAACATTAGATGTTCAGCCTGTTTGTTAACGTCAAACCAACTACCAAGAGAACCTAAAGCCTATAGCCCAACATGGGCCTCTAGCTCGCTAGTAAATAGCTGATGACCATTTCTTTTTTAGACCAGCTACCAACCCGAACCAACCCTGCCTAAGTGTGGGTTGGGTTGGTTCGGGTCTATGCCCATGTGAGGTTGGTTTGGCTTTCAATATGATAGAACCGAGCTGGTTCGGTTAGGTTCCGGGTTGGCTCAAACCTGAACCAACCCGACCTGAGTTGCACCCGTAACCAATATTTCAAGATCCCGGTACTGATGGAATTCATAGCTATCAATTTTCAATCAAAATCAATCAATTTAATAGAATGAAAAGCAGCTATAGAAATTTTAAATAAAAGCATATTTCAATACCATAAACAATTAAAAAAAAGGGTTTTATATAAATCAACCCTACAATATTTTTTATTTACATATAAACCCCTATTAAAGTGATATTTATATATAAGCCTCTCACTTCAATGACTTCATTCAAACATTACATATTGACCTTTGAAATTAGCTAACATCCAAAACGAGAGAATATTTTCGACTTCATCCTTAATATTTTAGCTAAACTCTGTAAATACGCCTCCATTGTGAGAATTCTTTGAATTAGGTCCAAGTTTGTTCAAATTATGTCCGTGTTTATTTTGAATTAAGTCCATGTTCAAAAAAGATATATCAATTTAAGTAATTAAAACCATGGATAGATCAGTTAATTCTCCTTTATATTAATAAAATAACAACGGAATGAAGGAATATTTCGGAAATATTCCTTTAGTTTGGAGTTGACTAACTATAGGGGTCGATATGTAAATAATGGATAAGTTAAGGGATTTATATGTAAATATTGACTTTACAGGGGTTTATATGTAAATAAAGAACATTACAGGGATCAATTTGTAAAAAAAAACCCTTAAAAAATAAAATAAAGAAATAAAGAAAAAACATTGGAAACGAGAGGAACGCACCTTCGATCTCGAGTTCTTCGAGCCATGGTAGCTCCTCTCCCGAGCCCTGGATGAGGAGCCTCTCCTAACCCGCTCCCGCGGCTTCCTCCCCGTGTCACCCCGCTCTCCCCCTCCGCTCTCCCGCCCTCGGCATCGACTCTCGTGCCGATCCGTCGTCTGCGCGAGATCCGCCAGGGCGCGAGCCGCGTGCAGCTCGATCTCCACCATCCGATCGGAACCCCAGTGCAGATCCCCACCTCCGTTCCTCGTAGGACGAGGAGGAGGAGTGCCGGAGCCGACCGAGCTAGGGTTAGGTTTCGGGCAAACCCTAGCTTCATCGTCCCGAGCCTCTGCTCTTTCGCTAGCCATGGAGATGAACTGCTGGGTGGTCCTTGAAGCTCCCCACGGCTCTAAATACCGTGCAGGCCAGCAACGGCCAAGTCAGCTTCAGAGGTTGGTCCTTTCCTATCTAGTCCGATAAATGTTTAATGCACCCATTTAAACAGCCCAAAGTATGACACTTGTCGGAGACTACGTTGGGCCCCACCATGATGGGGCTGGATGGGTGATTTTGACATCGACACTGTTCTTGAAGTCCACCTGGAGTTGAGTCCCGGTAGGCGTTGGGACACCTGGCTTGCGACGGCGATATGTCGAGCATGCAGGTCGTCCGGGCGACATGAGTCAACCTGTTTGTGCCCGACGTGGGCGATTGGGCTTGTCTGTTTTTTTTTTTTTTGGAGGGGGGGGTATTTTGACTTTGCCCCCCAAATTTTGCCTTGAATTAGACTTTACCTTCAATTTTTATTAATTAGATTTTACCCCCCAAAACTAACTGTTCCGTCAGCTCACCATCTAAGAGAAAGGGTGAGCTGACGGAAAAGAAATAAAGTTTTGAGGGGTGAGTTGACGGAACAGATAATTTTGGGGGTTAAAGTCTTATTAATGAAATATGGGGGGTAAAGTGAAAGCCTGGAAGGTTGTAGGCCACGAAATGGAGGGCCAAGGGCAGCACCACGATACGGGGGAAATTTTCAGCAGGCACTCCGTTGCTCTAAAAATATACACACGCATATTAGAATTGGACAAGTGGCATATCTTCACGTTGAATAAAATGAGATAAGGGTATGGGAGCCGAAGCAACTAAGTGTTTCTTTGCTTTGCTGAAATTTTACCTCGAAAAAAAGTTGTTGAAATGAGACGAGATGTGCCACTTGTCCAATTCTGATATGCGTGTGTACATTTTTCAGGGCTACACAGTCAATGTTAAAAAATTTCCCCACGATATGGGTTGACTTTTGGATACTGAACCGACTTAGCTCAGGACACGTGTCCTTCAATAGGATAGAATGCTCGTTGGGAGACCCGATATGGGACCCCGTATACCGAAAATCCACATAGTGCAATCAATGGCTGTTGGAAAAAATTAGTTAAGAGACGAAAAAATTAACTCATGTGAAATATAGGCCAAGGCATGTGTAAATACGTAAATCACATCCAATAGTCGCTAACGGATATTTTTGAGAATCGTTTCCCATGATATAATAGTCTTGTGGGACCACACTCAGTAGTCGTGAAGAAACCACTTCGATGAATCTGGATATGTAATTTTCTAGCAGAGAAATCAACACGATAAAAAAAAATTCAGAATGATTAATTGTACTAATTGGAGTTCATCAAAACTCTCATTCGAATTGAGTTATGGCCTGGATATATAGGGCTCGAAATCAACCTTGATACCCAATCGAAGCATTGGTTTGCAGGCTAGCAGTTACCAAACTGTCCGTTCCAATCAGTGCGTTCGCCTAGGCCAACAGTCGCCCGTTCCAAACGACACGTTCACCTAAGCCAACTGGCTAACAACTACTAGGCCCAACCGACTAGTCCAACATGTGTTTCAGGCACCATTTGGTTCATTCATGCCTACTTGCACACACAGTCTAACCCACTCTTGATCTGACTTAACTCACTGAACAGACAACCCACCCGAGGCAACCGATTTGATCCACTAGGCCTCACACCTGATCGAGTTAACCCATTCGATTCTATCTCTAGCCAAAAAAAAGAAAATGGCTCCTCAATGCGACTCGCATCATGCTAAGTGCGCCTCAAAGCGCTTAATCGCACTAAATGTACATCGTATCATAACTCACCGCGTAAGCCCATTTTCTCTTTTATTTTACTAAAATAACTCCCGATAGGGTCTCCGTGTAACTTACCCTTTATAGTATTAATAAAACTAGTGCATGCTCGTGCCTGTCGGCACTGTAGCGGGCAACCTTCGGCGGCAACACACCTGTTGGCACTGCTGCGGGCCGCCTTCGACAGTAACACACCTGAACGTCTTCGGCAACAAAACACTTTCGACGACAACACCGATATTCATAGGGGACACCCATTTCCTCGCGCCGTGCCGATTGACACGAAGCGGGCACCTTCAGCACAACCAACTATCTCTCCCTCTATAATCAGTCAATCACAGTTGTCTCTGTCACGCCCCAGAAATCTGGAACCGATCCCTGGGGTGTGAAAAGAAGAAAACAAAATGGTTTAGGGTTTGGTCGTCTATCTATACCAATTAGGGTTTCTCACTGGGCTGTGACTCTCTCAAAATTTAAGAAGGAGAAAGGAGAAACAAGGAATATTTTAAAACTTAATTTTTATGAAAATATTTTTATTTTAAAAGAAAACAGAGATAAGTTTTTTTCGACAGAAAGATGATCACGCTCAACCTTTAACTGGGTTATCCTCTCAGCATGTGTGGCCTGTCGGCGCCATCACATGCTGACAGGAATCCCTCTAAGGGAGCACGAGGCTCAAGCCTCCGACGGCGAGCTAGGAATCTCACCCTCTCCCTGACACTCAACACACTGGTCTAGGGGTTTTATCTACAGGGCTAGTCAATTAGACCATTAAGATACTTATATTTTCACTATGAGCTACCCTAGGCTTGTGGCCTTAAGGAGAGGCCTACCCAAAATAACTTCAGCTGTATCAATGCTTCTAACAATTAACTAATCTTAAACTAAGTGATTCTTATACAAAATCCACTCATTAAATTACCACGAAACCACATACCAAAATAAAATACTACTGAAACCCTAAATTTGCCTCTGGCCTCCCACTGCTACCCCCGAACATCCGGAACTGCAGAAGAGTCTACTCGTGGAAAAGAGTAGCCCCCAATGGGAAATTGGGAGATTAGCCAAATTAATGGCTAGTGATATTCTAATAGTCTTTAATAATATGAGACGACATATTTAATTAAATTAAATTATATAAGCAGTTCAAAGTTTACAGAAGGTTAACCTAAGCCTATCAGTAGTCTATGTTTCACATGCAATTCCTACTATCACTAAGTTATCTACCACATAGTCCATTCGATGTTACCACACAGTTCATTCGATGTTCTACCATGCTTAATTATGAATCAAATAAGATTACAACATAAGTCATCTATCCTAAAGTGAACCCTGTATTATTATAAGGGATTTTTTGTCCTTCATGGTGGAGCTCTACCATGTTACTTTGGGGGCTTCAATCACCCCGGGACAGAGTTGCTAGGCCAATCCCTACTAAAGGGCTACTTCGATTGGCTTTACCACAACCCTTGCCCGTGACCCCCCTAGCCTACTGGTCTTCGGCAGTGCGTGCAGGGTGGTTCACGTCCCTTGCGTGCACGGGGTCTAATCTTTCCACATGATAGATTATTATAAGATTAAAATAGCTTCGACATTTTACCCCATGATTCGTACCCCGCTCGCAACCCATGCATTACAATAAGCCTAAATTACTCTCACCCGTATTCCCGTGTGCCCGGGTCTCCACACTCCACTTAGGAGGGTGGGACCCGATAATTATTATTTAATTATTAATTTTCAAAACTTAAGGGAATTCCTACTTACGGTGTCCAAGCAATCAACAGAAAGATTATTATTTAATTATTAATATTTTTAAGCATGCGTCGCCGGACTCGCAACTCCGCATGCAAGGCGGGGTCCACTCGACCACATGCGGCGATGTCCGACGGGACCCGCATGCAGCGTTATGGATACCTACCTTTAGTCATTCTCATTTCCCACTATTAAAGACCACGCAAGGGTAGTAGATGTCACATGGTTGTCGAATACGGGCTTCTGCGAGGTGACCTCCGCTCCGTCTCCAACTGGGTCAACACGGCCATGAACTGTCAAACACACACAGTGGGCCTATGGTCATTGCTTGCTATCGAGAAATATGGGTTTAGGCCCGAGTTGGCCGAGTCGAGAATTTTTAGGCTTCATATGATTTGGTCTATCGACACGTAAAACGATGCAACCAATGGTACCATCTCGGGTTAGGTCTAGGCAAGGTCGAAAGTCCGATTCGTCATTCGCCCAAGATGTCCTCATGCTAAGGTTTGAATACAACGGTTGTTACTTTAATTAAAACGAGTTGCATGAGCCTGAGCTCGGATTGACGGCATCTATTATGCCTAACCTAATCGGATCCCAGGATCGGCAAGGTTGGGCACGTGGGCCGCTGGTGGTCCATCGCCGTGCATGACTTGCATGACACATAAAAATAATGTAACAACGGGGGTATCATCAACCAACGATGGCATAAAATTTCATGATCCAAACAACATAGTATAGGGTTCAATGGCTCCGACGATTTGCAATCAAGCAATTGTCGAAGGTTGCGATGCAATCGTAAGAATGGATCGAGGGTCGGGATCAGGCACGACAGGGGTCGTTAACACCAAATCAGATAGATAGATGGGGTCTGTCTTAGGCAACAATACCAGGAGGGGTTGGCGTCTAGTCCTTGACATGGCAAGGTGGCAGTGGGTGGTGGTCAGATGTCAGGCGAGCCCGTCATCGGTCAAGAGCCGACCGCAACCGTAAAAAAAATGGTGAAACCAGAGGGTCAGCCAGCACCAAGGGTGGAATAGGCATCAACTGCGATTAGTCGCAGGTGGGGGTCTGTCCTGGCGCGGTCGGGCCTCGCCGGCGGCAATGACCGGCTCAAAAGCAACCGCGAAGGAAGGGGTTGGGCTGGTCTCAACAATACAATAGGAAAAAAGAAAAGAAAAGAAAAGAAAAGAAAAACAGAGGAAAGAGGGGAGACGGCCGACCTAGTGCATGGGAGTCGTTGGCTCCGGCAGCGGTGCCTCGCTCCGGCAGCTCCTCCTCGGCATCGGCTGCTCCTCTCCGGCCGGCTATGCTTCGGCTGTCGTGCGCCAAACACAGCAGCAAGAGAGAGATTGAAAGAGGGAAAGAGACAGGTCGGAGAGGAAGAGAGGAGATCGGAGGGGGTAGAGGGGGTCGGTTGGGGTTTTAAAGGGAACAGAGGGCGGCAACCAATTATAGCAAATCTTTACCTAGACATGTACAGGTTATAAATTCTTGCTGGGCTTATTTGTTTCTGAAGCAGGGACGGGTCCAGCAGATCAATCTCTTGGGAGGGAGCCAAAGAGAGAGTATCCTAATCACGAGGTATTGGGTGTTATCCCTAACAAATTTAGCCCTTCTCTGATTAATTCATTGATGCGATCTCTTGCAGAAGAAAAAAAAATCATTGATGTGATCTGATGAATGTTCAGATGGTTTGCTCTTGCTTTGTTTTAAAATTAATACGTGTTCTTTACACTTTGCATCTGAATTTTTTTTTGTAAGATTTATCTTCATCTTAAATCTTTCTTCTTTTTTTTGTAAAGTTTATCTTTATGCATTGCATCTAGAATGCATAGTTTGTTTTTCATTACATGGTGTGATTCTACCGATTCCCTTATATTCGTTAATTCCACAACAATCCGACTGTGGATCTGACCACTGAAGAGGCTTCCTCTCCGCATTAGTGATCAGATTCTAGGAAAATCCATTCATTTGGATCGGTTCTAATATAATTAATCAGAATTTGGATAGTATCGTACTAAAACTTATGTCCTATGGCTGGTATGAACCCAAGGAAGGAATAAGACAATAGAGACAATAGGACCCCCCCCCCTCTCTCTCTCTCTCTCTCTCTCTCTGTCTCTCTCTCTTTCTCTAAGCTGGTTACTTTTTTTTCAGTCTTGAAGAAACTAGAAAGACGAGCCGATCGACGCCTGCAACCCGTCCGTCCACCCAAGTATGAATGCTTGAAACCCCAATACTAATCCATATGGTCTTGAGACATCATGAAATTTGGAAAAAAAAAAAATAAGACTGGGATAGAAATATGTCCCAGTCTATTTTTTATCTTTTATTCTTTCTAGGTCACAAGTGAATAATGGATGTGCTTTTAGGTGAACAATAATATGAAATGCTCAAGCCAGTATTCATGGCTAACATCAGTTTTATCCAAGTATTAATATCCAATATCTAATTCCAAGTAGTAATATCCATTTGGTACTAATTTTAATCAGTAATATCCATCTTGGACTAATTCCAAGTAGTAATATCCATTGTTTGATAATCATTCTGCCTCACTTTGCATAGCTTCATTTGTTTTCCTTACTCTTTTTAATTTGTAGTATGGCTGATTCTGATTTGACATCCATAGAGCTGAACTTGGAAATGAGACAGAACCCACCAATATTGAAATATCAGAAAAAGATGTAAGTCATTATACAAACAATTTGTGCAGATTCAATGGATGAATATGAAGATATTGTTTTTTTTTTTTTGAGAAATGGTGAGGCCCGTATTGTGATTGGATGGTATTTAATCTTAGTCCTCAATACATGTATTATTTTTGGGATCTGTGGGCACCGAAATTAGCCCACGGATTGGACCCGACCCGCATGCGAAACCTGGCCCACACACAACGGCCCGCATGCAAAATTAGACCCACACACAACGGCCCGCATGCGAAATTAGGCCCGCGCACAACGGCCCGCATGCGAAATTAGGCCCGTGCACAACGGCCCACATGCGCAACTCGGCCCACACACAACGGCCCACATGCGAACCTCGGCCCATACACAACGGCCCGCATGCGGAATTGGGCCCGCACACAAATGGCCTGCATGTACACTCGGCCCGCGTGCAAACTCAATCCGCGCACCATGGCCCAACTCGAAGCAAACGGGTCCCACCGGACCCGCGACTCGAACTCAAAGAGGGGGGCCCACCGGCCCCCCCTCTTGAAAACTGTGCCCCCTCCTCATGGAGAGGTGGGGTCGGCCATAAAAGAAAAAGAAAAGAAAAATAAAAGAAAAAGAAATCAAAAAAACCGCCTCGATGCGGGGGGAGGTGGCGTGGACATCTACGCAACCGTAGATCCGCGACGATTCCTCGATCCAACGGACAAGATGACGTTGTGTCGCCATCCGATCCAAAAGTGCAATAAAAAAATAACAACTCGATCTTTAAAGATCGAGTCACATCTAGCCCATAACCACCCCAACTAAAAAGGAGGGGATCGAGTTTGTTTCCTTGGATAAAGGAACAATATCTTGATGGTTATGGGGGGAGATATTGGATGAAACAAAAAAGATTTCAGATTTATCTCCCCCAACCGCTCCCCTTTGCCTATAAATAGAGGGGGTGGGGGAAGGCACAAAAAGGTCGGAAAACTAGAGACGCAAAGGCTCTGCAAAGAAAGCGCCTCGCTCTCGACGACCGAAGGCTTCACGAGGCACGGCAAGCACGTCCTACGAGAATCCTTGGCCCTTCAAGTCCTCATCAATGTGAAGACCTTGCACTCGAAGATCAAAGCTTCGACTCCTCGCACGAAGAAGAAAGCTTAGAGAAGAAGACCCGGAGTCGTCGTCATCCCGACTTCTCCAACGATCTTCATCAACTACGAAGAAGCCATAAGCAAAGGCTGGAGAAGAAGATCGAAGCCGACAACACCCGTCGTCTTCAACAAAGGCGTCGACTCCTCGCACGAAGAAGAAAACCGGGAGAAGAAGGCCTGAAGCCGGTGCTACCCTTGCCGTCTTCGTCAACAAAAGCCGACGCTACAACCGTCGTGCGGAGATCGGCGCTACCCCCGCCATCTTCATCAACAAAAGCTAACGCTACAACCGTCGTGCGGAGATCGGTGCTACCCCCGCCGTCTTTATCAACAAAAGCCAACGCCACAGCCGTCGCACGGAGATCGGTGCTACCCCTGCCGTCTTCATCAATCAAAGCCGACGCTACAACCATCGCATAGAGATCGGTGCTACACCCGCCATCTCCAAAAGAAGCCTTCAACTCCGATCAAGCCAAATACGCCCGGAGAAGAAGCCGACACCACAACCGTCACCAGGTCCGAAAGCCGAAGACGAAAGAGCTCCGCAAGAGAAGCTCCAACGCTCGACGACCGAAGGCTTCACGAGGCACGGCAAGCACGTCCTACGGGAATCCTTGGCCCTTCAAGTCCTCATCAACGTGAAGACCTTGCACTCGAAGGTCAAAGCTTCGACTCCTCACACGAAGAAGAAAGCGTGGAGAAGAAGATCCGGAGCCGTCATCACCCGATTGCTCCAACGATCTTCATCAGCTCCGAAGACGCCATAAGCAAAGGCCGGAGAAGAAGATCGAAGCCGACAACACCCGTCGTCTTCAATCAAGGCATCGCCTCCTCGCACGAAGAAGAAAGCCGGGAGAAGAAGGCCTGAAGCCGGTGCTACCCCTGCCGTCTTCGTCAACAAAAGCCGACGCTACAATCGTCGCAAGGAAGCCGGTGCCACCCTTGCCATCTTCGTCAACAAAATTCGACGCTACAACCGTCGTACGGAGATCGGTGCTACCCCCGCCGTCTTTATCAACAAAAGTCGACGCTACAACCGTCGCACGAAGATCGGTGCTACCCCCGCCGAAAAGCCAAGACCGACGCCACAACCGTCGAGGAAGCCGGAAGAATAAAGAAGCCTTGAAGAAGTAACGCCAGTCGTTCGAGAAGAAGATCGAGTCAAAGCTAAAGTCAAAACCAACGCTAGAAGCCAAAGCAGACGCACCGGTAAAGCCCGCGCTAAAGCAACGCACGTGCCAAAGCCAAGCAACTACAACGGTCACGAGCAAAGCACCGCACGTTCTAGCCGATACGACGCGAAGTCCGGAAGAACTAAAGCATCGCAAGTCTCTACCCGCCTACGTTCAAGTGCAAGCGCCAAAGCAAAGCAAACGCCAGAGCCACGCCCAAGCTACTCCAAAGCCGAAAGCTAAAGCCAAAGCTGACGCCAAAAACACGATCGACGCCGCGAACCGACGATCAAGGACGCTAAGGTCGAGCAAGGATCGAGGAAGACACGAAGACCGAGGAACGAAGCCCAAAGTCTCCCTAGTCGAGAAAGCGCGAAGCACGGACGGGACAAAATCAACGGTGGAAACTCCTTAGCCTCTCAAAAACCCTCACCCTGTAACGACCCCTGTCCTGGGCAACCCCTTCAGAGCTCTCGCACGAATACCACGTGGAGACGCGGATCAAAGGGACCCTCCAGAGGATCTCTCCCACAATCTCCTGATCAAAAATTTGTAATCTCGTGTGACCCGCAATAAAGACGACCCGAATCTTTTTCCGCGACCACAGGATCATTTCACACTGTTTTGATTGAAGATCAGTAGAGTTTTGATTCTTTGTTAGTTTCATCAATTGTTTTTTTTTGAATTTTTTTTTATTTTTCTTGAAGCAACAACTCTTCTCCCTTTGTAGTTGATTCTATTCTTCCCCCTTTGTAGTTGAAATTGTATTAGATGTTGTTCTGACTACGTGTGGCAATATGATTCTCTCCTTAGCTGCAAAATGTTTTAGTTAAAAGTTTCACATAAAAGATTTCTTAATGAATTTTTTGGTGAGATAGATAGATTTCTTCTTTTAATGTATTGGGCTTAATGATGGCCTCTATTTGATGGGAAGATTTGTGGCAATCGAATTTTACCGCCAAAATTAACGTTCCTTCATATGTTTATCTTCACTAATTGTGATTTGATATTTTCAGTAGTATGATAGCATCGATAACATTCATGAATTTAATAGGAACTTTTAAAATTTGGTGGTGAATATAATGACTTTCTTGAATCTCTGCCACTGGTGGTTGCCGCAAGGGCCCCAGCTCCAACTGAAGCAGAGGTTAATTAGGTTCTACTCACTCCTCTGATCACCATCATTGTTCCATTCTCTTCAATCTTTTTTTTTAATTTATTTATTTCATTTTATTTTGTGTCAATAGGATTTTTTTTTTTGAAAGGTTGGGAATAGAAATTCCATGAGACAGTTGCTTTCAGTTGCTAAAAGGCCAAAACAGTAACCAAAGTTGGGGTTCTATGTGTTTTCTCTTCATATGCTGCAATGTTTCAGATTGTTTGGTTGACTAAAATAGTGTTTGATGGGTGCAACCAAAATGATCTCACTCTTTTTTTTTTGGCAGACAGAGGTATATAAAGCTCCTGTGAAGCAAGAAGATAACAGCCATATGAGTACCATATACTAGAGAGAGAGAGAGAGAGAGAGAGAGAGAGAGAGATGCAATAAGATCGATTATGATAGATCAGACATATCAACTTTTCAAAAAACTAGATCAGACATAGCTGATCCTTCATAAACCTGTTTGGCTAGCATCTGCTTCTTTCCTTCTTCTCACCTAATTGTAAATGTATCAAAGGCTGCCCCATAACTCTGTCTAGCTAGCCTTCTGCTTTGTGTGCTTGAGACATCATTAAAAGAAGCAAGTTTTATGTATATATGTGTTCATCTCTCTCTCTCTCTCTCTCTCTCTCTCTCTCTCTCTCTCTCTCTCTCTCTAGCCGGGTTTCATACTTAAAATCGTGCTCTTGGACGTTGGATCGCTTGCTATGGGAGCTAAGCTCCGATTCTTAGTTTGTTTTCTTCTTAGATACTTCGACTGGACTTAATGTGGGTTTTCTTGAAAACCAATCTTCACTTCTGTTGGTTCTTTGTCGTACTATTCCGGGAATGGAGGAGTTTCATAATGTGGGTCAGCTAGGAGTACTGGTTTTCATGTGGGTATGTCGGAAATAGGCATTTGATCTGGTGACGAGCTGTATGAACACTACAGAGACGATGCATCTCTATGTATATGTTGGATCTCGATCCTTCAGGGTGGAGGGAGCGAAAGTGGAGAGCGTACTATTTGTTTTCATTTGGTCTAAATCTTAATATCTTCATCTCTATTTTTTTTTTGCAGTCGGCTGACACCTTGGTTTATATTGCTCTGTTTTTTTATTTTTTATTTTGGTTGTTCTTCAAATACTGCTTTATTTTTTATTTTGAAAGAGGGAGAGAGAGAGAGAGAGAGCACGAGTTTCGTGCAAAATTCGATGTCTTTTTTTACTTTTTTTTTTCTTGATCCAATATGTGAGGCAGATGGGGAGAGGTTGAGGGTGAAGTGTGCATCTTTTCAATGCGCTCTATGTCAAACAATTTGATTTTGTCGAGGGTGAGGGTGACCAACTATCCTTTGTCGTCGAAGGCAATCGCTGCAGTGCCAATGTCTTTGAAGGCAGTTATCCGAGTGGTGACAAATGTGGACGCCCCGCTAAAATGTATCCGCACCCTGCCGAATGTGGTTGTCCTCTCTGAAAATATTCGCAATGGAAAAATATGGACGCCCTCGCGTTGAATATGGACGCCTTCACCGAATGGGGGGTGTCCTTACCGAATTTGTATGTCTTTAACAAATATGGGCGCCCTTCACAGAATGTGGACGCTCCCGCCGAATGCGGGCGCCCTGGCTGAATGTTCGTGTCGATAGGCGCGAACATTACTACTGTTACTACCCTCAAAAAATATTGTTGCCTCCTCAAAATATTGTTATCTCCTTTAAATATTGTTCTCTTCTTAAAGATATTATTGCCATTCTCAAAATATAATTTTGCCACCCTCGAAATATTGTCACCTACCTCGAAATATTGTCATCGCCCTCGAACTCTTTTGCGTGACGACAGGCACGGGCATTACTAGTATATATATATATATATATATATATATATATATATATATATATATATATATATATATATATATATATATATATATATATATATATATATATATATATATATATATATATATATATATATATATATATATATATATATATATATATATATATATATAGTAGTGATACATTGCGGTAGGGGCCGGGGGGTGTACGGGCCGTCCGATCAACCGATCCAACAATCGGGATTCAGCCCCCACCGACCGCAGCTGTTACTGTGGCGGGCACAGTAACAGCGATTTCGGTGGGGGAGGTTGAACCCCGACCATCCGATCGTCGTGAATCGAACGACACAAATCTTTCCGCCCCGGTTAAAAGTTATAGACGTTCGATCGAATGGATGAGATCCGTGGGACACAATTGAATAGGACAAAAAATCATGATTTTTTGTCCTATTCAATTGTTTCCCACGGATCTCATCCGTTCGATTATTCGATCGAACGGATATAACTTTTAACCGGAACGGAAAGATTTGTGCCGTTCGATTCACGGCGATCGGACGGTCGGGATTCAGCCCCCCACCGACAAATCGTTGTTACTTTGGTGGGACACAGTAACAACGATTTCGATGGGGGGTTGAACCCCTACCGTCCGATCGTCGTGAATCGAACGATACAAATCTTTCCGCCCCGGTTAAAAGTTATAGTCGTTCGATCGAATGATCGAACGGATGAGATCCGTGGGACACAATTGAATTGGACAAAAAATCATGATTTTTGTCCTATTCAATTGTGTCCCATGGATCTCATCCGTTCAATCATTCGATCGAACGGCTATAACTTTTAACCGGGGCGGAAAGATTTGTACCGTTCGATTCACGACGATTGGACGGCCGGGGTTTAACCCCCCATCGAAATCGATGTTACTGTGCCCGCCACAGTAACAGCGATTTGTCGGTGGGGGGCTGAATCCCGATCGTTGGATCGATTGATCGGATGACTCGTACACCCCCCGGCCCGCCGCACGGAATTCGCACGTTAACCTCGGCCGCAATGTATCACTACTATATATATATATATATATATATATATATATATATATATATATATATATATATATATATATATATATATATATATATATATATATATATATATATATATATTTGGGGGGGGGGGGGGGGGGGGGTCGATATAGGCCCTAAAAGGGCTGTTGATTTCGAGGGGAACGACTGTAATAAGGAAATGTCTCTGATTTTTTTTGTATAGTCAGTTGAAATTTTTTTTGTTTAGATAGCTCGCTTCTTTTTGTCTAGTCAGCTTTTAGTTTCATTTTGTTCTAGTCATCACAAACCGTTGTAGCATGTTATATAGATTTGAGTGAGCTAAAAGAGGGGGATTTTGAGGGGCCCAAAAGAGGGCAACGGGATTTGGGGGATTTTGAGGGAGCTGACAGAGGGGCTAGATGAGGGGGCTCGGGATTTTGAGGGGGCTGAAAGAAAGTCACGGGATTTGGGAGGGGGGGTTGGGGGGGGGGGGGGGGGGGGATAGGGGCTACTGATTTCGAGGGGAACGGCTGTAATCAGGAAATGTCTCTGATTTTTTTTGTATAGCCATCTGATTTTTTTTTGTCTAGGCAGCTCGCTCCTTTATGTCTAGTCAGCTTTTGGTTCCATTTTGTCCTAGTCATCATAAACCGCAGTAGCATGTTATGTAGATTATTTCATAGTGTGGCCCCCACTCCCTGTGATTGTTCTACGGATACACAGGGTAATCGGCAAGTATTGTCGCTGAAAATCTCTGGGAGTTGGGAGTATTAAAAAAAAACAATATGTTGGGTTCTAAGGATTGCCAAACTAGGTTAGGTGTGCTCAAATAGAATTTCCTCGTCTCCAACCGATAGCTCAGTTGGTAAGACATATGTAGCCTGTGGCCTTGGTCAAGGGATTAAATAAGTGTTACGGCACATTCCATCCCTCTCGTCTTAGTGGCAAGCTTTCTAACTTATGGGGTTATTATAAAGGGGAGTTGGTGAGTGATCCCAACAAGATATCAGTTTTAGTTTGCCAATTTAATGTGGATGAAAATACCCTTCAACTTGATGTGGATGAAAATGCCCTTTAAATCAATTAAAATTATCAATTAGCTTGCCATTGGTTTCTCAGAAACTAACCTAACTAATCGTGTGAGATTTGAACCTATGAGCCGCTCCGACGTCGAATCTTCTCACCTCTGATGCTTGCCGCCGGCGGAGCTACTCGCCGCCGCCGAACCGAACCTAAACCTAACCCTAATTAAACCCAAGATCTAGAGGCCATGGGATGAACCATAATCCTCGGATTTCTAAACCTAACCGAACCTAACCCCTCCAGCCTCCGTTTCTTCCCGTCTCCGCTGCTCGCCGCTACTGAGACGTCGTCGGAGAGCAGCTACAACACGAGATTGTTGCCGCCGCCACCTCTGCTCTCACGCCGACGATTGTCATAGCAATGCTCAAAAGAGATGATAGCTGTGGGTATTTTTGGGTTTCTGAAGAAGATCATGGATGTAACATTAATAGAAATATTTCGACGCCATGCATCTTTGCGATTTGTTCTATCATGGACTAATAACCGATGAACCCTTATTAAAATCAAACAATAATTGGGTCCAACAAGATGATATGGCAATCAATGATTGGACCATAATCCACTATCATGAAATAAATCAATTTTAAAAAAAACCATGAGTTTAAAATGGTATAGTGGAACCAATATGATCGTCTATGCTATGGAGTAGTAGACCCCCATCAAGTGGGTATGGTCCAATCATTGATTGCCACATCAGGTGATGTATGATCAATGACGAGCTAATCCAAAGATTCCATCCCCATGGCCAACGTTACCGAAGGTCTGGATCGGATCCCTTTCTGTCCGCTTCTCGGAATTCCTTCTATCATAAATCCCGCATCTGAATCCCTTCATTCGATCCCGGGAAAAATGGGCTCTCTTCAGATCCCCACCTTCGTCACCGCACACAAGCTCGCCACCTCCGCCTCCCCACTCTGCTTCCCTCCGATCCGCCGCCGCCCAAAGAACACCACAAGAGCTCAAAGCTTCTTGGATCTGATCCCAGAGTCCAAGCCCGAGTACCTCGACATCGACCTCCCATGGCACGACCCCTCGGGATCGACGGGCTACGACGCCGCCGTCATCGGCTGCGGCCCGTCCGGCCTACGCCTCGCCGAGCGCGCCTCCGCCCGCGGCCTCCGCGTCTGCTGCATCGACCCCTCCCCTCTCTCCGTCTGGCCCAACAACTACGGCGCCTGGGTCGACGAGCTCCGCGCCGTCGGCCTCGAGTCCTGCCTCGACGCCACCTGGCCGACCGCCTCCGTCCTCATCGACGGCCTCAACACGAAGCATCTGGGCCGCCCCTACGGCCGGCTCAGCCGGAGGGCGCTCAAGACGCTGCTGCTGGAGAGCTGCGCGAGCCGTGGCGTCAGATTCCACCGGGCCAAGGCGTGGGAGGTGGAGCACGAGGAGTTCCGGTCCACCGTCTCCTGCTCCGACGGCCGCGGCGTGAGGGCCAGCCTGGTCGTCGACGCCGGCGGGTTCGGGAGCCGCTTCGTTAAGCACGACGAGGACCCGCGGCGGAGCCAGGGGTACCAGATCGCCCACGGGATCCTCGCCGAGGTCGACCGCCACCCGTTCGACCTCGACAAGATGCTGCTGATGGACTGGCGGGACGCCCACTTGGGCAACGAGCCCCGCCTCCGGGCGCGGAACGATGGCGCCCCGACGTTCCTCTACGCGATGCCGTTCGATTCCAACCTGGTGTTCCTCGAGGAGACGTCGCTGGTGAGCCGGCCGATCCTGCCGTACCGGGAGGTCAAGCTGCGGATGGCGGCGAGGCTCCGGCACCTGGGGATCAGGGTGCGGCGGGTGATCGAGCAGGAGAAGTGCGTGATCCCGATGGGCGGCCCCCTCCCTAGGATCTCGCAGGGCGTGATGGGGTTCGGTGGGGCAGCCGGGTTGGTGCACCCGTCGACGGGGTACATGGTGGCCCGGGCGCTGGCCGCGGCGCCGGCGGTGGCGGACGCGATGGCCGAGTGCCTGGGGTCGACGAGGATGATCAGGGGGAGGCCGATGTACGGCCGGGTGTGGAGCAGCCTCTGGCCGGCTGAGAGGCGGCGGGCGAGGGAGTACTACTGTTTCGGGATGGAGACCCTGCTGAGGCTCGACCTGGAGGGGACGAGGAGGTTCTTCGATGCCTTCTTTGATCTGGAGCCGCACTACTGGCACGGGTTCCTGTCCTCTAGGCTGTCGATCGGGGAGCTGGCTGCTCTCAGCCTGTCTCTCTTTGGGCACGCATCCAACCCGGCTAGGATGGACATAATGACCAAGTGCCCTTTGCCTTTGGCTAGAATGGTGGGTAATCTTACCCTCCAATTCATTTAGATTAAAGAATATTATATATATATTATTCTTTTTTTTTTTTGTGCTAAGAGGCTATATTTGTTTGATAAAATTAAGAGAAATGAAAAATAAAGTTGCAACTATTTTAAAAAAAATTCAGTGTGCATGTGGGCGTGTTAGAGGTACATATATATATAATTTCCCTTCCAAAACATAGAAAACGTGTTTTAAAACTGTGCGTCGCTACGGATTTCGTAAGAACTACGTAGTTAAGCGTGATCGGCGAGAGCAGTACTAGGATGGATGATCTCCTGGGAAGTGACAATATCTTGTGTGTTTGGGACGGATGTTACAGCCTACCCCCAGGGCTGGGCCCGGATGCAAGTATGCCAATGTAATCGAGACCTTGGTAAGATCTGTACTCAAACCCGTCCAAATTGAAATCGGGTTAATTTTTTTTTCCCCAAACCCGTCCAAGTTTTTTTATCAGCTTTGCCCATACTTGTCTATTGTTCGGGTCAGGTTCGAGTTGGGCAAGTCAGCCCCGCCTAAGTCCCACCCCTACTTGTAATGCTTCTCGTTGCTCTTTAGTAATCGCTAGTGGAGGACACCTATACAAGAGGCTCTATGGAAACAAGAGAAATAAAGCAACAACAAGCAATTGTTCTTTCTTTCCACTGGCTTTCAATTTGTTTCTTCGTCTAGAGTATGCTGGGAGTCTCATGGGTTCCCTTCGGTTCTGAAGAGGATTCCGATCATTCGTTGTACCCTGGGGATCTATCGTTGGAGACCTTCAAGCACCACTAGAGTGTTGGAAATAAAACCGTTATATACTAGCAAACTTAGGAATTAATCAAATTCTTAATATTAAACGATTGATTGTTTAGCAATTATAATATTTGCAAGCAAATGCACATCACAAATTTCTTTTAGAAATTGTTTGCCAAGGCAGAGCGGGTTCTATGGAACCGTCATTCACCTTGCCGAACTTTTCTAAAAGAGATAAATAGACTATCTAAATTATCTCTAATTATTTAGTGTTTAGAATTAGATGCAAATCGTTTTTCAATTGATCTACTACTAGCAAGAAATTAGAGTTAGAAACTCTAGCCTGATTCTCGAAGCACGCTAGGCGCTGTCCCAAGAAACTTATTGCCCCCCTCGTGCGGGTCTCGTGGCAATGGTTCTCGAAGATACGACGACCCCGGTCAGGCGACCTCCTTCTCGTCGGCATGACTTCAAGAAGGTTTTGCGAACCTCGTGAACTTTCAGGAACCCAGCGACTCAATGACAATCTTCTCGAAACAGGGAGGCAGCACCGCAGCAGAACTTTGATCCGAGAGAGGGAGTCTCTTCGGAGCAAAAGGGCAGCACTACGCCACGAGCTTGAGAGAATGGGAGAGGGAGAGGCAGAGAGTAATTCCGATTTTCGGACTATATTCATCCCATGGCTGCACCGGGCCTTATATAGGCCTCGGGCTGTTAATGGGAGGCTGAAAGAGGGGAGCGGTTAATGGGCTGCGATTAAGCCCATTAACCTCGCACGTTACAGCTCGCAGAGAGCCTGTCCGTAACGGCTAGCATGCAGCGCTTCTCGCATAACGGCTAGTGTCCCAAATAGAAAATTCGGGCACGCACGCGCGCGCGTGTGTGAGCTAGCGGAGCCCCTCCTCTAGTGTGATGACTAGTGGGGGGAAGTGGGCAATCCTATTTAAGTTGGTAGGGGATTTCTCCCTTTACCGATATGGCACTAAACCCATGGATTTTGTGTGGTTTTAAAACACACACCCAACATAGAGGTGACAAATACTGCTTTCGGGGCATTGTATAAACCTCGACAACAAACTGATAAGTTCTATCTTTCTTTTTGCTGGCTCTGAATCTCTATGTGTAGACATACTCTATTGATTCCTAACAACAATTAGTTAGATTTGATTTCTCTCTACTGCATAGTAGATTAGATTAGATCTAACAACATATCGATAGTGAGTGCGTGCGATTCACCGATCAAGGTGGAGGGGGCTGCGATCGGGTGATCAATCACACCCACTTCCTACTGACATGCATCAGATGGTTGTGATTGGGTCCCACATCATGCATGCCAGTCGGTGGATCACATCACTCCTTACTGACTTTTCATTGAATGACTGTGATTGGTTTCGCATCAGGATGTTGCCAACATCTCCATATTAGAATAGCATTGCTCTCTATGGTATATATGATTGGAACAAGTGACATGTTTTGAGCGACCGATGTCGCATCTCAATGTTGGGGCTAGTGTTTTAAAAACCGGACCTACTGATCAAACTAGATTCAACCTAAATCAGAGGACATTTTCGATTCAAACTTAAATCAGACGGTGCAAAATAACTAGTTTAAAAAAAAAATCAGTTTGAATACAAGACACACAACAATGTTACATTGTAACCTATAGCTAATAAAACTAGGGTGGCAGCGGTGCGTTTTAAAATAAAAAACTATGGTAAACCGTATCGCATGGTGCAGTTTTGATTTGCCAAAATATAACACCGCCGCGGTGTGATGTGGTTTCGGTGTAGTGGTGCGATTTTGGTTTTGACCAAAATCGCATAAAACCACACCGTTTAGACCATTATAATGATAAACCGCGGTGCACCGCACCACGTCGTACCACATGGTGTGGTTTTGGTTTAACATAATGGTAGATCATCGCGGTGTGGTTCGGTGTTGCGATGTAGTTTCGATTTTGTCCAAAACCGCACCGTTGCCATCCCTAAATAAAACCACCATTGATTTTAAAGTTTTAAGTTCTGTATTTAAATATTCAAGTTGAACCGCCGGTTGAGCGTTTTCGTATAGGGCCGGGAACCTTTTCAGTTCGACCTCCCATCTGGTATGAAAACATTGGTTGGAGAACTCTCACTTCGGTGGGATTGCAGGTTCGAATGCGCGATGAGTGGTTTTCACTAGCTTTGAACTTTGGCTAGGGATTGATAATAGGGTACCGTGCAAGTCAACAATTTTTTTTTTGGATAATTTGGTGTAGGTCCATTGTAATAGTATCGGTTTACATTAAGTTCATTAAATACTATCTATTTACATGAAATCCACAAAATATGTTTAGATTAAGAGCAAATGATACACTCCTGATTACCCGCATAAGAGGTCCCCTTTAAGCCATATTTTAAATTTAATTTTTTAAAATACCAAAACTACTCATGAGATACTATCCCAACTAATAATTATCAGATTTACTATAGTGACATTGTTGCTACAATGATTTCGAACTGCTACAATGATTTTTGACTGCTACAGTGATATTGGACTGCTACAATGGTTTCGATTAGGTTTAGGTTTAGGGTTAAGGTTTACTGTTAGGACTATAGAATTAGGGTTAGGGTTTACTGTTTAGGGTATTGAATTAGGGTTAGGGTTAGGGTTCATTATCAGGGGTATAGAAGTAGGGTTATGGTTAGGTTTAGGGTTATGATTCCCTATTTATGGTATATAATTAGGGTTAGGGTTAGGTTTAAGGTTCCCTATTAAGGATATAGAAGTAGGGTTGGGGTTAGGATTTCACAGTACAAAAAAAAATTTAAAATTCTGAAGTTTTTTTGTTGTGTTGTGAAACCAGTTTAACTAGATGGTTCATGAAAGGGAATATGAGCCATTTCACTAGTCGCTGGATCTTTTACAATTAAACTTTGAACTCTGGATCACTCTTAAAATAGGAAAGTTTTGCGACTAAGGGAAAATGCAGGTGGGAAAATGTGATTTAACCCAAATGTTTTAACCGATTTCTTTTATTTTAACCAGAATGTTGTGTCATAGTCGTCCGACTTGTCCAGTCCCAATCGGTAAATAAAGGGACGAGAAAAATTTAGGTGTAGCTGTGATACACGTCGTAGGAATGTTCACGATTCGGTTCGGTTGGTTTTGAGGATCTATTTGCCACCAAACCGATTATGTCGATTTTGAGTTTGACATAACCGAAACTGAACCGACTTCGATAGATCTACTATTGAACCGACCGATATGAAGTCGGTTCGATTCAGTCAGTTTGTTCGGTTTTGTTTTATGATGTGATTATAAACTAATCACCTTGAATGAGATTGTTTTTTCATCTATGATCTTCTAAAATGTGTTCATCGTTCAAAGTTATTTCAAATTTATGCCCATAACTTTAGGTGTAGGGTGTTTGTGATTGACTTCTATATCTTAAAAACTTATCACTAATCGTTTTTTCAGCTCGGTTCGGTTTTTTGGTCCGATCGGTTTTTTAAACAGCCCTACACATCAGCTCCTATAACAAGTCAATCACAAACGCCCATACATACTATGCACTGCATCACGGCCACACGATGGCAGCAATCAGGACCGGTGCATCGCACTCAACCCCAACTACACCTCTAAGGTTACTCTGGTTTAAACGGTAATTAGGAAAAGAGAGTTGCAGTTGTCATGGTGGTGGCTGTCATCGTGTGGCTCTGATGCGCATAGGATGTATGGGCTTTTATGATTCACTTGTTCCATGAGCCGACGTGTACCACCATTACACCAAAGTTTTTCTCGTTGAACATTTGGGTTGCATCGTATTGCCGCTATTGCTATTGGCACGCCAAATCCCACCGTAATAAGTGACACGGGGTCCGGACCTTGGTAGTTACCGATCGTTGCGTGTAGAGCCGTACTCCCGGGAGGAAGCCGCCGGGTGCGTCCGTTCCGCGGGACCGAAGAAACCTCGTCTCCAATCAAAGCTCACACCCCGGGAGAGCGAAATGAAATGAGAAACCAGAAGACGAATCCGGAGAAACCAAAAGACACCAAACCCTAATTTCTCTCCTCTCAAGAGGTAACCCTCCCTTCTCGGCGCTCGCTTGATTATTTGAAAATCTGAGTCAAGAAACGCCGTCTCTCGGATTCTAGAAACCCTAATCCAGGGGAGAAGATGAAGAAGATGCTCGCCGAACCCTAATCCATGCCGCTGCCTTGCACCGGAGGTTTTAATACGTACTCTTGATCCCAGATGAGGCCCATCAGGCTCCCGGAGCCGCCCAGCGGCGCTATCGGGATGCCGGAAATCTTCGAAGGCGGGGTGAACGTCGTGAGAAGGGCGGTCGTGATCGGAAACGGGTTCGCCAGTGCCGAGAACCAGAGCATCGGCCTGGTTCGAGCCCTCGGGCTCTCCGATAAGCAGTCGATTTACGTATGTTCTGTGGCTTCATTCAATTATGATTGCTAACTATCTTAAATCAATTGGGCTTTTGAATTATGTCTTTGATTGCCTAAATCTGTTTTTTTGATCGCAAAATGGTTATTGTCGTGGTGTTCTAATTCTGGATGATGTCTGCAGCGTGTAATCAGACCGAGTGGGGGTATTAATGGGTGGCTCCGATGGCTCCCTGTTTCGTTCCACAAAGTAATAGACAGGGCAATCAGACAGATGTTTGGCACTTCAAACTTCGGGATGACACTCCGAGGGAGGAAATGGATGCCACTACCTGCTCAGAATGGTGGGAATGTTGGCTTAGCTTCCGTTTTAGAAGCCGATGCCAAACAGATTGCCACGATGGCTCGCGAGACTTTTGCGAAGTATGATTTTTTTTTTTAAACTGTAATGCTCTTATACGTGCCCACATACTTTCTTTTACAATAGAACAAGCATTTCTCTTTCAAAACATGCATGCAAGAAAATGTAGAATATGCATTTGTTGGTTGGTACTTGGTAGTCCTTTTTTTTTTGTACTGGAAAGTACATTGATCACTAGAGTGTAGATACTGCAGTCATGCATATTTCTTGTATTTTATTTGCATTTAGGAAAACCGAGATGTAGTTGTTAATGCAACTGTTAAAAAGCTAGAATGGATGGTGAACGAGGACGTGCTAAGAGGACTTATATTTGTCGGATGCTGAACTATTAGTAATTATCAAAAGATGACGGTAACTGTAACTGTTGACAGACAAAACAAAGAATGGGTTGTGTAAAGCCTTCCAGATTATGTGATGTTGGGTTTCATATGAGAAACTAGATCAATTAAAACCAACACACGAATTAGAGAGTTTAGGAATGGGAAGGAAGATTTCAACAATTGTTGTTATAATCAAGATAATTGCAGCAGAAGAATTAGCTTTGATTTTTTAATTAAAAAACTGAATTTAAACTAATATTCCAATCTCCGAATATAAATGGGGCTTTCTTCTTCTTCTTCAGGTAAAGAAAATAAATGAAAAAAAACCCAAAACCTACTTTAAAGTTAAAGGGATCACGAATCCTACCTTTTTAATTCTCTTTTCCTCTCTCTCCTTTTCCCCCTTGCAATTCACCTTTTCTATTGTATTTGGGTTTTCTGATTTTCTATTTATCTTATGCACGAGATATGGCTGGCAACCGTAAGCGAAAAGTAGGAAATCGCAAAGCTGTTTCTTTGGGAAGGGCTATGGGATAGCTATCATACTTTACCCCCATTGTATACGAATCTAGTACCCTCTTGACACGCGGGTGGGGCCATGAGTTGAATTCCTCTCCTTTTGGGGAGAGACGTTCGCCTTGTCCTTTTCTGTCTTTCCTTTATCCGATATTAAAAATTAGGATTAAGGGGGCACTGATAATGAGGTGTATGCCATCTTTGCAAGATCCTCGTATAATTTTTCCAATTAATCCCTTGGTTTTGCTAATTTCAAAAAATTGTCCCTTCTAGCGGCGAAATTGAATAAACGTTGTTCTTCTAATAGATTTACTCCCACTATACTACTAATCATCTAATATTAAGACTAGATGTTATTCATCGGTAAGGAACTGAGGTTCGATGATTCCCCAGCCGTTCTCGTGCGTCAATCCTCTCATGTTGGAGGGATCTCAGCTCCAATGAGAAAACTAGTAGATACTCGGCGTGAACGTTTGTATCCATTCTTATGAGTTTGATCTTCTGCCATAGTTGTCAAGGCGTCAAGGCGAGGCTAGGTGCCCAGAGGGAGCCTAGACGCGCCTAGGCGTAGCCTTACGTACATAGGCGTGGACTTATGTGAATAGGCATTCTCCAGGCACGGGTCTATATGTATAGTCTATACTTGCAGGTATATATGTAATAGGAAACAACATAACACCTTACTAACATGAAATTGAACATATTATAGTCAAATGCATGCAACACAATGACACATATATTGTATAAATGAATAAACAACAAAAGGAACAAATATAATACAAACACTTGCTAACATAAAATTAAGCATATTCTAATCAAATGTATGCAACACAATGAACACATAGTATAAACAAGTATATAACAACAAAATGAACAAAGAAGATGGGGGCGGGTTGGGTTTTACTTAAAAAAAAAAAAACAAAAATCATTACCTAAAACTAGGCGTGCGCTTAGCCTAGTTGTGCCTAGGCGCGCCTAGTGCGCTAGGCCGCCGCTTAGTGAGGTGCGTCTGGGCGCACTGGGGCCTAGCTGTCTCCGGGCGCCTAGTGCACCTACTAGGCCCGCGCCTTGACAACAATGTTTTCTGCTGCCCAAGTTCTCCCCAACATATTTTCAAAAGACATGATTAAAAACTGGAAGTTGATATTACCTAACCGTGAGACCTTTTTGCGCATGTTCAAAACTCGATCAATTGGTGGCATGATTGCTTCATGTCCAACCCATGATTTTTTCCTTCTTTTGTTCGACTTAGCATTCGAGCAACTTGTTGGATAACCTTTAAAAGCATAAAATCGGTTCAATTTCATGCTTAGTGTTGTCATGTGCACTAGCTCAGGTCTTGACTATCTCCATAATGAAAAAAATTCCGTAAAAGGAAGGTTGTCACTTGTTGTAGCGTGGAGGGAACACTCGATCTAATAAAGTTTAGCTCACGTTCGCTTGCCTTGTGGGCACAATGCAGACGATCATTGGATTACAGAATACTTAATCATGCTCAATGTTTTAAAAAACGGAAGGCGAAAGGTAGGCGGTCAAGGTGTTTAAGTGGAAAGCGTGTGACTAGGCGGGCGCCCGAAGAAAAATGTGGTCGCCCGCCTATAAAATATAGTATATATATTATATATATATATATATAATTATATATAAGAAAACAATAATAGAGTAAGGAACTAATCAACATTTAATTTTCAATATAAAGAAGACATCCAAAGTTTCCAAACATTGAAATGCCAATAACAATAGACTAAAAAATTAATCAACTAAAAGTTGAAATGCCAAAATAATAGAATAAAGAAACTAATCAACTAAACAACATTGAACTTTCAATATAAAAAAAACACATCAAAACATCAAATATCTAAATATTCCAAACATAATCATTCGATTCATTCGAATAAAAACCATCCAAACATCCAAAGATTCCGTACATAATCATCCAAACATAAACTTAAACAATCAATCTAAAACCATCCAAATGTCAAAACATCTGAATATGAAAGTTTCATGAAAGTTTTTAAAATGCGTTTCGAGCGGCCCGCCTAGGCACCCAATTAAGCGTCTTTTATGCCCGCGTAGTCGACTTTTGGCCCGATTAGGCGCCCGCTTCTTGTCAAACAATCTTTAAGCTATTTGGGGCGCTTGGGGTCCAAAACGCCTAAGCGGCTGCCTGGCTCGTCTTTTAGAACCTTGATCCTGCTTTAATGTTTGACCGCTATTCCTCGCTCAGCCTCTCCACTCAAGGATGTATACAATCAAGGTGAGGACCGAAGAGGTCATCTATGTGCTATAGGGTAAAAACACACAAGGCTTGTAATAAACATAACTAAAGGAAAAAACCACGCTCGGATGAACTCGGTGGTGAAATCCACTAGAAACGATGAAGGCACAAAGTACAGAGCGTGAACCTGAAGTCCAACGATGATTCACAGCCCGATTCCTTTGGCTTTGTTTGTTCGATTCAACACACCTTGCCTCAAACGTCATGCATCCTCCTTTGCTTAAAACTCTACTGTTTCCTGCCCTCTTCCTCATAAGTACCACTAGCTTCTTTGCTCAGCCCATGCTTCTACAGTTCTACGCAAGCACTCGATTGCTTCGAGGCACCACCACTCAATTTCCTATGAGTGGACCTGAGGGATCTACCCCCTCGTTCGAACAAGAGGACCCTTCAAGGCTTTGTTTTTTCTAATTCCCTATGGGAGGACCCTTAAAGAGGGATTGTCTACCCCAACCCTAGGAGCAACCCATATCAAAGGATGGTTAGGAATAGAAAGCTAAATCTATGGAAAAGGGATAAAACCAACTGAATCCATGCAAGGATAGTTCTACAAGAACTAAATATCACAAGTGAGATCCATAAGAAGTATTCAAAGAAATACAAATAATATCTGAAGAAATTGAACACAAATCAGTAAATCATGAGATGAATCCCTTGAAGAAAGGAAGGGGGTGGAGTTGGTTTACCCAAATTTGAGGGTTTTCTCTTGAGAGCTCCAAATTCCATCAAAAGTTTCTCTTTATCCTTAACCTAATTAGGATGAACTAGGTCCCAAGATGGCCCTCAAATCTGGGCATCCAACGACCTAAATAGCCTCAAGATGAGTTAATCCCACATCCGGGATGAAAGGGGTCCAGATCCTCAAGTGGGCGGTTCATACCTCTCTCTAATCCCCCTCCCGATCCTACAGAGGTCCAGATTGCTAAGTTGAGGGGTCTGGGTTGCCTGGCTGAAAGGGTCGGGGCCGTAGACCCAGTGTGACAGGCCCCTGGGCACCAAGGGTTCGGACCTCTCAATGAGTGTCCTCCGAACTGCTACAACTAAGTGTACCGACCGTTCAAATAGGGGTCTGAACAATACAATGTGAGTAGGTAACTCTCACACTTGGGAAATGGGAATTTTCCAAGTGCAGGTCCCAGTCGAGATTACAACTGTCAATTCGAGAAATGTTTTCACTACCCTAAAAATATTAAAATATTATCAAATCAAGGTTTTTAATATAAAAACATTTAAAAATATTCTCGGACTCTAAAAACGTGAAATCATCGAACCAAGAAACATGCATGCAAATCAAGGAAATGGTTACATCAAACATGACCTATACAAAATCCTTATATATCTCTTAAGAATTGAATCTTGGTACTTAATGCGAGTGTGTGAGCTTGCCTGACACTGTGCAACACTTCAAAGCCTTCAATGGGTTGTGGGATCGTACACTGTACTTGAATTTTTCTAGTCAGTAGGGGTTCAATAGGAAGGTTCTCGGAGTACGGAGGGAACACTCGACCTAATAAAATTTAGCGCACACGATCACCTACCTTGGCAGCACAATACATACAATCACTAGGTTACATAATTAAAGTGTTGCTCAGTTTGTTCACTAACTGCACTCATTAAAGATTTTATGCTAGCATGTTGTGGGGGCAATTCGTTCATCTCCTCGCAAGGTTCAATCCGAGGTGACGACCCAGGAACTGATTACGTGCAATGGAATAAACATACAAGGCTATGCAGTAATTAAAGTACACATTTACGTGGAAACCCCAAAGAAAAAAACCACGCTGGGACCATGATTCCGGAGGTGCAAGCGATCCACTAGAAAGGGTAAAGGTATGGACACCAGAGAATTATCTCGGATGAACTACGACGATCCACAAGCCTACCTTGCCGATTCCACATGACATGTACACCATGGATTGCTCGATCCGGTGCACCGCAACTGTCGCACGCAAACTTTCGTAACCTCTTTTGTTTAATCTTTGTCGCTTCCCGCTCGCAGCCTTCTAAGCGCCGCTAGCTTCTACACTTAGCCCACAAGCGCACACATAAACACTCTTAGCCATGAGGCATCTACCCTTCTCAGTAAGGAGTGAACTCAAGGGTACCTACCCTTTAGGGTTTTGCTGCCTCCAGTTCCCTATGAGGGGGCTGTCAAGCCGCAATAACATATTTTTGCCCAAGGGTATTCGACCCTCCAAGGACTTGTCACCCTCAATTCTCTAGGGGACCTTCAGCGAAGGATTTGAGCTTAAAGCACATGAGCGACCCAAAGTTAATGGGATTTAGGCGTTGATCGGTTAGGAACGAATCATCCGGGAAAGAGTTAGGTCAAGCTTCGGAAACATCCATCACAAGAGGGATGGGAAACCAAACACGTCGAATCAAAATCTGAAAGGATCAATTCGTAGGCCTTGAGAAAGTGCATAAGAGTTTTTAAGGAATGGAGGTGCGATTCACGCTTGCACTAGGTGAAAATCTCGAAGGAAGGCATATGGGGGTAAATGTTTCTCTCTAAGCTAACCCAAACAAAAACATAAAGTCTTAAGAAAGAGAGAGAGAGAGGAGTGAGCCAATATATTTATAGGCTGTAGAAAACAGCCTAGCGGTCCAGACCACTTAAGGCACGGTTTGGACTGAAATTCCAATCCACAGTTTGAACCGAGATTTGCCGATTTAAGTCTCTTAAAGATAAAATCTGGAAAATCTGGGGTGTGCCATGTGGCTTCGTAGTTAACGCATTATCTTTGTTGCATTATTGACTACAATTTATTTCTTTCTATATATAGGTCAATAAGCAACATTAATATGTTTTGTTATTGATGAGAATTTGTTTTTTTCTCTGTATGGGACTACTAGCAAGTCAACAACGTTACATGCACCGCGTAATTGACCTATTATATACATCACGTCCATCATTAACTAAAGAGAGGCTCGTATCAGAGTTGGAAATTTTTTCATTTAGACCTTATTCTGATTGCATTATATATGCCATTTGGTTGACAAACATGGAGTATCTTCGTTCCTCTTGTCACAGGCATGGTTGATCAGATTTATGCTTGGTATTATTTATACTAAATTAAAATATATATGTTATATATCTATGTGTTCTCGTATAGTCATCCAAGTTGTATGATTTTGCCTTGTCCGACACCCTTGTCCGTGGCAACCATGTCCGTGTCCACAAATCAAGCATCAACTACATCGATCACCCATTGGATCTCCATGAAATGTCTAATGTTTAATATTAGAACCTAGGCTGCATCTGCCCATCTAGAAGCTGACCGCAACTGGGTCGTGGATGTATACAATGAGCCAAATATATACATGGGTTTTTTACAATTGACCCATGGAATCGTCCCTATTTACAAATGAACCCCTGTGAATCCAAGATGTAAATTTAACCCCGTAATTTTTCATAATCTTGCATATTGACCCCTCTATTAACAGTTGTACTAAACTGTTAACCTAAATCGGAAGTTGCCAATTTACTCTTGACTTCAACTACTTAAGTCGACCCATCTTTGTCGAACATGGACTTAACCTAAATCTCTTATGGACCTAACCTGAGTCTGACTTGGACCAAACCTGAACTGTTCTTACTTTAAAGGGGTATTTAGGGATTTAGAAGGGTAAAAAAAAAATAACGAATAGTTATTCAAAGATAACATCCAAATTTATCTGCCTACGATTACCCACAGACACTCACATATATAGACACATATACTCGAGGTTGGATATAAATCATATACCATTACAAACATCTCTAACAAGTATAGCTGGTAAAAGTCAGGCATATATGAAGGCGTGGTTTTATTGTTTTGGGTCGCATGGATCTTGTGAGGTCAACCCACTAGGGTTATCAGTTTTGGGTCTAGATTGCAACCATTAGGATGCTAAGTGGGCATGCATGACGCACCTAGCCCATTGACAACCTATGAGTGGTTGGTGAGGTATCACTCCCTTAGTGATGCTAATGGGTTGGGGGAGAGGAATTTAAGTGTGGGTAAACAAGAACTCCGGCTGCGGTGAAGACCGAGTAGAGTGATGATTCCTATCCTGATGGTAGGATTTCAGTGGAATGCATATCGATATTCTGTGATGCTGTTATGGGGTGAATCTTATTGAACAGATTAGTATAGAAGCTCACTGCTTCTTTTGACTCTTTTTTTATATAGGTAATATGATACCTTGTTTATGCTTAAACTACAAATCATGTAATTGGTATGTTACTCTATTCTAAGAGCAGCTGATATGAGTTCCTCTATGTCCGTTTTTTGTCTATGGGTTAGATGAGTTCGATCCCACAAAATCAAGGTTGCAAATACCAATTACTCTTCTTTGTCATCTGAGCTATGGTGATGAAACTGATTTTGCGAAGTGGTCATTAAAGACATTTGTTTGTGATTGCTTGTTGTACTTGTTCTCTCTTAATCTCTTAAGCTTCTTTTCTCAAAAGTTGCCCAACTTAAGGGTGTATGTAATAAATCATTAATCCGGTAGTGACAGCTAAGCTCTTTCAGGGAAGGACCTCTCTTAGTGGTTGCTTCTGGACGAGATACAATTTCGTTAGCCAGTTCAATAAAACGTTTAGCGCCACAAAATGTTTTTGTTATTCAGGTTTGTGATGTTTTAAACACTGTTATTCTACCTAATATATATTTTTTTCAAATTTTCTTTTTGGATCATGAACTCAACTGGATATTCTGATGAGCTTTACAAACTGTTCAGATAATTGGTGCACCTTTTGCCATTTTGTTTTTTATATCAAAATATCACATTTCTTGTTATATTCAATATAAATTCAGATACAACATCCAAGAACAGGTCTGGAAAGGTTTGATTTAGTAGTAACTCCTCGTCATGATTACTATGCTCTGACCCCTAGTGGACAACAAGAGATCCCCAAGTTTCTGCAGCGGTGGATAACTCCACACGAACCACCCAGTAGGCATGTGGTATGTTTCTTTTTTTAGATTACAAGTGCCTCAAAGCAAAATAGAATTTAATAGGAGAACCTCTTAACTTGCCACAAATGTTCTTTGCTAATTATTTTACTCACAGGTTTGGAACCTTGGAATTTCAGGTCCTTACCATGGGAGCATTACACCAGGCTGATTCTGCTGCACTTCGCATTGCTGCTGCTACCTGGCATGCGGAACTAGCTCCTCTTCCGAAGCCCTTGCTTGTAGTTAATATTGGAGGACCTACAAGTAATTTCTGATCCTTTCACTGAAGTCTTCTATTTTGTGAAAATAATAGTTTCAGGACTTCACTATCAGTTAAGAGGCAGCTGGAGTTTGATGAGAGCTTTTGTATGCTTCTTGCATTCTGTTCTATGAATTCTAGTACACTTTGTTCTGGATTAACATTTTTTTTTAAAAAAAAAACTGGATTAACACTATTGATGTCTGAATATTAAGTGCATGACTTTCCTTTTGTATAAACATTTATTTTGAGGATTGGATATTGACCCAATTTTCTGCAGGGAAAATAAAAACCATTAAAATTGTATAATAGTTTGTTAATTGAGAAAAATTTACTAATGGCTCTCTTGTGTTTGTATACCTCCGTCAAAACCTCCGACCGTCTTGCTGCATCCCACCAGCTGGTTGAATCACACGAATCTCCCAAAATTTGTGCATCATCAGAAATGCAGTTGGCTATATCACGGGCAGGGTTGGGGGGGGGGGATGTGTATTGGCGAAAGGCATGCATATCATTCTTGTTAGTTATCTTTTCAAGACCATCTTGAACTTAGCTGGAGGTAACTTCATATTGAATAGGGCACTAACTCTAATTAGTGCATACATTGGTGTTCTATGTGATATGAAGATTTGTTGTACGTGAAACATGTTGATATCTACCAATTAAATAAGGAAAGGAAAACTGGTTTGCTGTATTTATTCCATTAAAAGGAAGTGTGATCCCTTACTATATCTGGAAAACATAGAAGTAAAGAAAAAAACCACTTTGCAGTCCGTGGTAGGTTGAAGCAAACTAAATAGGCTAAAGTGACCAATATGGATCTTATGAAGGTTTGATCAAAATCTTATTCCAATCTTGATAAGGTGGGAGCAAAATTAAAATAGGCCAACGTGTCATATATGGAGCTTAGAGCATCTCCAACCATCTGCCATTTTGCCATAAATGGCAGACGAGCTCCTCCAACCGCATGCTATAACTCCCTGCATATATGCAGAGGGGGGGTTTGGCCGGTATATTTGCCGAGATTCAAGTCAAAATGGCAAGGCTACTATTTGACTATTCCTTTCCATTAATTCCGAAAAGGCCCTCTAAAATTTGTATACATTAAATGTAATGACCAACATATCCAAAAAATGAAGGGCTGATCAAAATGGAGGGCCTCCAAATGGAGGCCATGGTTGGAGGCTAATCAAAATGGAGGGCCTCCAAATAGAAATATTCTTAGAATATTCCCATTTGGCAATGGCAAAATAGGGGCCATGGTTGGAGATGCTCTTAAAGGAATGATAAAAAATCTGGACTTAGATATAAGAATAGAGAAGTAATATCATGATTTATATGAGGAAAACTGCAATGTTTTTAAAATAGATGTATATCTGTTTGCCCGTATGCAGAGGAACAATAAAATCCTTTCCGAGGTAAATGTAAAGATTTCTCTGAAGTTTACCAAAACACTTAGGAGAACTTGGATAATCACAAGTTAGCGTCAGCCGAATACACATTTAAGTTGTCACTATTTCAAGGATATTTTAATTTTTACATGATTTCTGTGCCCTGAAAATATGCTTGACACGAGTTTAGGTAGCAAATTTTGAATAGATATGATATCTTGGGGGATTACTTCACATCCTTTTCTGATCCGTGGTTCAAACTTTAAACTTAACATTGATTGTAGTCCTATTAGCAGTCTTGATAACAGCCATTTGTATGATACATACGAAAATGAAGGATGGTATTTGAATAAGCTTCTGAAATATTTCAGCCATTACTATTATGAAGCTGAGGTGCACAATTTCTGCTGTTGCCCTTGCACATCTGTTGTGGCACTTGTATGATATATCTTAATTCAGTTTATGGATTCTATGTTGTGATTGTGCCCTATTATTTGCAGCAGTTCACAAACCCTGTTGTTTGATTTTCTTTTTTTTTGCTGCTAAAATTCTCAGTTTACTGGAGTTCTCAATGACTTATTCTATAATGCATGGTTTAATTGTATTATAGGACACTGTCGGTATGGTGCAGACCTTGCCAAACAGTTGACTGGTTCACTGCACAACGTGCTTTCGAGCTGTGGTAGCGTCAGAGTTTCCTTCTCTAGAAGGACTCCTCAAAAGGTAGTACTGTGTCATGAATTTTAGTTTCCTTTTGGCCTTTAATCTTTATGATATACGATCAATGATTGTTGACAGGTTTCTGGTGTTATATTAAGAGAACTTGGTGATCACCCAAAGGTGTACATTTGGGATGGCAAAGGTAATTTCTTTTTTTATGGTTGAAAATTGGCAGGTTTTGACATCTGGAAGTTTGATGTGCATCTATTTTTCTGTGATTGCTCAGATCCGAACCCACATATGGGCCATCTAGCCTGGGCTGATGCATTCGTCATAACTGCAGATTCTGTTAGTATGTTGAGTGAGGCCTGCAGCACGGGGTATGATGGAAAGATACCACTATTGTATTAACAATTGGACATATTGTACTGGTGCTCACATCGCATGAGTTCTAAATCTAATTATCATACAGGAAACCAGTTTATGTGATTGGAGCTGAGCGTTCTACGTGGAAATTCTCCGCCTTCCACAAGGCTTTGCATGAACGGGGACTGGTTCGGCCATTCACAGGCTTAGAAGATGTAAGTACTCGTTCACTTTTCATATAATTCAATATACACCTTTTGATAATATTTATCTGCTGCAAAATCTTTAGAATGATGGAATCTGGTTGTTATTAATTGTAAATAAGGTAAGATTGGAAGATGATTGCGAGAAATGCAAAGCATACTCCCATCTGGAAACCTCCTCAAATATTCGATCGTGTTGACACTTACGAGGATGTGGAATTTAATACATGTGATCAAACGTAAATTTGTCATATATGCTGATATACTAATCAATATTATATAGGGGGGAACTAAATGCATGTGTTGATGAAGTGCAACGAGGATAACATCTCAGCAAGGCAATGATGTTGAATAAAATGATAAGTAGATTTCTATTTGCTTAGTATACTCATGAAACACCTATTTGCTAGCATTTTGAGCCACTCAATTTCTCTCAAGAAAGAAGAGTGGATAGAGGGAAGTGAAGACAAACCACTTCAATGATCGTAACGGTCTTGGTCTTCTAGGAAGAACGGAATCAACCACCTAAGATTACACAGTTATCGATATAGATCGTCTATTGTCTAACCATCATATAGCTGGCCCATTTGGCTTCAGATTAGGTTTGAAGTTCAAATTAAGATGAGAGGGGAAGGGAAATTGCATGGGTGATGATGATTGTAGCGAAGAAGTCAGAGAATAATAATGGATTGTGCGTATAACCGCTACAAACTACCTGGTGATATGCATAACATAGAGGGCAAGAAATTGTAAGACAAAGTGGTTTCTAGCAAACTGAGGATAATACGTTGTGTTAACAATTGGCTTACTGTTAATCGGCCTAATCTTCTGAGTAGGCTCAATGGTTGTAGGGATAATCTTGCTGGCGGTCAACTTTGTGCGTGAAATAACCTTGCCATTGTGATTTTGTTGGGGAAGGCTAATTCGATTCTAACTTTCTCTCTCAGAAAAGAAAGAATTCAAAAATTACTCAATTGTCCATTTGGAAACTAGTCGTAGATGAAGACTAGGAGGGAGCCACGTGTGGTTGACGTTGTCCGTATAGTTCATACAGTCCTATAAGAATGTGAGTGAAAGGGGCAAGAACTCTTCGTAGCTTCCGTTGCTATACTCGGACTGGACCCACTTGCTAATAAATAGGACTGGAGTCACTGGACCCACTTGATCTTAATCCCTAAAAAAATATGATTTAGATTTGAAAATGTAGGAATTAAGACGCAAAAAGATAGTTTGGAATTCACTTATAAGAACCTGCTAATGACCCATGAATTAAGAGCCAAAAAATTAATCAGAAGGTAGTAAATAAAAGCTCAAAATAAATACAAAAACTTATATAAGTTTCCCTTTGAAACCTTGGTCCTCACTTAACACATGGATTTTATAAAAGCAGCAAGGATCTGAGTTCAGACAATGATTAGTCATCATAGAATCATAACGAATGGTTGTTATGCTGAGCATGAAACATCATGGTTTGAGGATTTTGTTGGCTCGATCCGGAACTCGCGAAGCGGTTTTGATTTTAGCCTAGTAGAATTAAGCCACATTCCAAACCGATTCTTGTTTCCAGTACAAAAAATTAATGATCCTCTCATTAACTAGTATCACACTAACTCTCAGCAACATAACTATACTAACACAAAAATTTTGGTCCAAATTCAAGCCTTTTGAGTGTGCGTTATTTTATGTCATCTACTCTGAGATCTATGTTATGTTTTATGAGTAATGATATATATTGGTGCCATCTGAGACTTATGAGTAATGAGATCGAGTTATGGATTACATCATTTGTGAGATATTTATAATGTTTTAGAGTATTTGTTATATTATTGTGTTTGTTTAATTCATATTTAGATCTAGTTATTCATGAACTCATAGAATGTGTTGAAATTGTGACTAGGGGTGGGACTTGGGCGGGTTTAAGGGTCTGCTCATGCCCAACCCGACTTGCACAAACCTTAACCCGTTTTGCCCGTGGAACCTGGCGAAGCCCAACCGTGCTTGCCCATTCTAGTTGCTCGGGTTGCCCAATTTGCAAAATAATGGGCGGGTTGCCCAATTTGCAAAATTATGGGCGGGTTGCCCAATTGGAAATGCTTGTGCACATACATAGATGAAAAAAAAAACCCAATAGATTTTTGAATTGGATAAAAAAAATCTTTGAATTGCATAACGAAAACATAAAGTCCAACCCATATCCTCACATATTTCAAACGAATTCTTAGCATTTAACATCAAACATACAGTCTTTGATTTCCATAAAAAAAACTATCAAACCATTCAACCTTAGTGTGTCACTTCCTCGGGTTCCTCGAGTTGGGAAGATCGGTGCCCAAACCTGTCCAAATTAAAATTGGGTTGATATTTTTTTGTCCAAACCCGTCCAAGTTTTTAACTAGCTTTGCTCATGTTTGTCCATTGTTCGGGTTGGGCGGGTCGGGCTTAGGTCAGACCTGCCCAAGTCCCACCCCTAATTGTGACAGTTCAAAGACTCATCTATAAAGACCTCAATTGAGTGTCACCTAGAATTAATGATTAATTTGTCTGTTTTTATTCATAATGGTCTATCAATACATCCTAAAGGGATAAAAAAATCCCTTTTATTTTGCCCATTTTCCTATCTTTTTTCTAATTTGTAGCGACAACGGAAATAAAAAAGTGAAAAATCTCCTATTATTCCCCCAGGCCACTTGGCGATACTGACGGTGATAACGACATTTAATACACCTGTGTTAGTAGAATGATCTGTTTTATTGCTCTTAATTTTATTGGGTCTATACCTCCCACCTTAGTTCCATATATATTACTCAAGTTGTTGCTCCAGCGTGAATCAAACTATTACTCATGGAATTATTTCCTTCACCGACTCTATTTCCTTCGTTGAACGGGGGACCAAACCAACTTCCCGGGCCCCACAGGTCCCTGAATTTCACCTGGCTCTATATAAACCAGGAAATGGTGGTATTCAAGACAGCCCAAACATTTCAAGATTCCCCTTAAAATCACCATTTTCAGCTGCAGGCTTTGTGAACCAACTCCAATAACCATTATGTGAGCAATTACTTCGAATCTCTCTCTCCCTTGCTCCAGCCTTCCGGCGAGAAAACCTCTTCAGTTTACAGCTGTACTTTAATTGATGTAATACGCAGCTCTCTATTATATTGGATTAATTGATGTAATCTCTACTAATTTTGATTTATCTTTTCTTTTAAATTTGCAGATTTCGAACATTTGGAGCTACCCCCTTCTCAACGACGCTGCTGAAGCCGCCAAGCGTGTTCGTGAAGCTCTAGGGGAACGAGGATGGACGGTGCGGAGTTAGTGCGAGTGCTGGTTTTCTATTCCCTTTCACCAGAGTCAACCTTTTGTTTTTTTTTTTTTGAAGTCATCCCACCACAGTTAACCTTATACTTGATTTGTTCACAGTTACATTTGATTATGTAGTCAGATTGTATTTTGTTTGTACTGAAGGTTTTGTATGAGCTGTAAAATAAAAAGGCAGCCGCCCGGCTTGTAATGTGAAAAATACGAAGAACCATGTCCAGTGTCAACTCTAAGTCTTCAGATTAAATTTTGTGATAGTTTTAAGGGATTTTACAGATCGACCCGTGAAATGTTCTTATTTATGCAAAAATCCCTGTCAGACCAATATTTAGACATAGACCTCTCAAAATAATTCTAAATTTGCATATCGACCCGTGAACCTCTGTGGGATAATATTCCATCTTCGCGCTATTAATTTTGAACAAATGTTTTTAGTTTTATTTTCTATATTTGTAAATCCCCTAAATGCCCCTCTCAAGCAAGAATAGTTAGGGCTAGGTCCAAGTTAGAATCCGAATAGCTAATGACTAGGTCTGGGTAATGTCCATGTATAATAATGTACGGTTGATTTAAATTATTAAAATTGAGCGTAAATTTGTTTTTTTTAATCAGATTAATAATTCATTAACAGCGGTTATGCAAGATTAGAAGTTAATGTATAAACATTTGTTTACCGGGGTTTATACGCAAATCAAAAAGATATCTGGGGCCGATTTGTAAAAAAATGAAAAATCCCAAGTTTTATATACGGGTCCAATTTGGGTCGGGTTGGTTTGGATTTTAGTCAATTCGAAACTGAATCAAACCAATTCGAATTGGGGATATATCCGAACGGATCCAACTTGACCAACCTATTGTGAGGTTGGCTCGGGTCAGCAATTGGTCTATAAAAATAATGGCTATCGGTTATTCACTAGCAAGCTAGAGGTCCACATTAGACTCTTTAGCCATATGTTGAGTTCTCTTGGTAGTTGGTTCAACGTTAGCAGACAACAAACAATTGCTCGTCCTAAATGTGAACTAGCCACCAAAACCATGGCATGTATATACTCACCATAAATGGACTAGTATAAGTGAGTTTGGGTTAGGTTGGGTCTACCCCTGCGCCAACCTTGAATCGACCTGTATTTACTTAGGTCCGCAAAACTTAGAACAGAACCAACTCATTTGACAAAAATACCCGAATCAACCTAACCCATTTAGATCGGGTTGGATCGGTTCTTGATTTTACTCTACCCAAGTTGCACCCCTAGTCTTAAACGGTTGATCTTTGCCCTCCAAAATATACATCCAAGCTTCCCATGACTAAAACTTTTTTTTTAAAAAAAAACCGGTTTGACTTTTTTTTTTTTTTGAAAACTGATTTGACTTTATTCCTAAACAATCAATCATTGCACCAAATCCTTTCATGGTTCCACTTCATCAACAATGGCATGATCAAAGTTTTTTGCAGTGGATGGAGTTGGTTGACAACAAATCTCACCCCCTCCCTCCTGAACTGCACCACCACCCTAAAGAAACTCATTCTTTCAACCAAACCATCCATTCATCCCTTCTCTCTTCCTCTATATAGCACCCAGCCATGCAGGCTCTCTACTCACAATTACCTAGCTATCTCACCTCTCAGCCCCTCCTCACTCTTTCACACCCCAGAACCAGCAACATGAGCTCCGGTGACGCCGCGGCCGCCTCCACATCAATCGCGGTCGGCGACACGGCCACGGACGCCAAGGGAGTGGCCCCTTCCGCTCCTACTGCCCGAGTTGCGCCTGCCACTCGCTTCGCTGCCATTTTCAGGAAGACGAAAGGCAGTGGAGGGTGGAAGAGAGGCCTGGCGCTCGTCGATTTCCTCCTGAGGATCGCCGCAGCGGGTGCCGCTCTTGCTGCCGCCATTGGGATGGCGACCTCCGACGAGACCCTCCCGTTCTTCACCCAGTTGTTCCAGTTCCACGCTAGCTATTCCAACTTCCCCCCTTTAACGTAAGCATCTCCATTCTCCAACATCGTCGCCGCGAGTCCAAAACTCAAAACTCTTTGGCCCTCAGCAAAGTGATATATCGAGTGGGTGTGAATGCAGGTTTTTCGTGATTGGCAACGCGATCGCCGCTGGTTATCTCCTCCTCTCCCTTCCCTTCTCTCTCGTCGGAATCATCCGGCCGCGGGCTGTCGGCCTGCGGCTCTTGCTCCTGGTTTTCGATGTCGTGAGTTCGAATCCGGCCACCCTCTACTCGTTTGTTATTTCCAAAATATGGATGGGATGGGGCTTGTTGGTTACTGCTTTGCTGCAACTGCAGGTGATGGTTGCTCTGACGACTGCGGCGGCCTCCTCTGCGGCGGCCATCGTCTACTTGGCTCACGAGGGGAACTCGAGCGCGAACTGGGCCGCGATCTGCCTCCGGTTCAAGGGCTTCTGCCAGCAGACGAGCGGGGCGGTGGTGGCGTCGTTTGTCGCCGTGGTCATCTTCATGCTGTTGGTTGAGATGTCGGCGCTGGCGCTGCGGAAGCATTAGATGTGTCGTGCGTGTGTTCTTTCGTGTTCATGGATTGTGCATGTTGTCTCTCTTTCGATTCTCTCTCCTTTCCCTTAGAGCTGCATTGAGGGAGGGATTGGTACGTACTTGTACTTTGTGTTTCAATATTGGAGCGTATCTTTGATTATTGCAACTTATATATGGAATAGCATCACCCCCAACTTCCATCGGGTTTGCATTTTCACTGACCATGTGTATTTTGATAAACCCTTGCTTGCTTAAGTTGCATTTAGCCTTAAGTCTCTTAACTTTTTTTTTAAATGTCTATATTACATCTAGAGTATCAATTCGGTAAATTAGATTACCAATTTGTTTGTAGTGCACGTACAGTGATATCACTGTGGCTGTTACAGTGATTTTACTATAGGAGAGTTGCAATTCGCGATTGTGAGTTGATTCACTGTCGCTACAGTAAATTCATTGTCGCAACCGAATTGATACTTTATTGCCCGAATTGATACTACTATCAACCGGATTGTTAGATTTCACTATAGCATATTAACAATTCAATTGGGAGTGATTTCATTGCAGCTATAGTGAAATCACTGTAAATTGATATCCTATTGTCTGAATTGATATTCGGTTGGTAGTGGTAGAGCATTTTCTTGTCATTTTTATGGGGTTGAGAAGGTCAACAAGGATGCACTATAAAACGTGCCTTTTCAAGAGGAATTGGAGCTCAAATAGATATCTTGTCTGAACTGGACCTCAAAACCATTTCCTAAAAAGGGATTTTCACTAAATAGCCCCCTCCCCCCCCCTCCCCCACAAAAAAAAAGGAAAAAAGAAAAGAAAAGTAAAAAAGAAATGGTGTGTGGGGTTAGGGGTATTAGTTATGGAAAGAGATTGGTTGTTTCCTCCGTTTGTGGTGGTAGATCTCCATTTCTTTGTTGTCCAAAAGTTAAACTAACGATCAAAATTAACTTCAAAAAAAGCACACCAAGAAATGCTCCAATATTATCTTTGATATAATAATATTTTAACTTAATCCAAAGTGGATATTATTGCTTTGGTTTATGTCATAAGGCGCCCTTTAGAGAGAGAGAGAGAGAGAGAGAGAGTGAGAGAGAGAGAGAGAGAGAGAGAGAGAGAGAGAGAGAGAGAGAGAGAGAGAGAGAGAGAGAGAGAGATTCCTGTTGGAAGTGGTAAACCCTGTGATTTTCATAACATGTTATATGAAACACATGACGGGGTATCCAACATTGTTGGTTAGTATAGTTCATTATGATATAGATATCTTGAACATTAGATACGTGATGCAGTTCATTAACTTCAATGTTACGTCATTCATTTTTTGCATTATAGGATATGGAAGCTATTCATTTTTTAATTGTTGAGTTCACTTTTAGGAGATACGACGTATATAAATTTTCATTTATAGGTATCTATATAACATGGCACGGCAGTATTGTGCTAACTAGGACAAAAAACCCCTCTTAGTCATCCGATTTTATGTAAATATCACAACCATAAGTTGACCTAAATCGGCTGGCTACCTAATAAATGGCCCCAAATCCCCAATCATAGCTACCCAAAATCAATTAGGTAATAAATGTCGGAATTCTCTTCTCCGCCCAAATCCGTTCTTCCGATTTCGAGCCGAGCCGTCGCTCTCTCTCATAAATCCTATTAAAAACTTACTATAAAGATATTAAAACCTTTGATTTAGATTCTAGAATGACTATCAAAAGGATTTGGACTTGATTCTTTCATAATAAAATTATATCCAAATTAATCTTAGACTTTTGTGGAAGCCAGCTAGAAATTAGAACCTCAAATCTCAAGCTTGTGGACAAACATCTAACACTGTTGTGCAAGACAAGAACTTAAGGTTAGATGGGGAACAAAAGTCCATGAAATACCTTGGTGGGTCTATATACCACCCATGAAATACCAACGACAGCACTGGCTTAGTGCTACCTTTGGTATTTGTTGGTTGTATATAGACCCAACATATCCCCATAATAGTCCAAATGTAATACATGCCCACTGCCACCCCCATCGTCAGCTATGTACAAGCTATTGTCCGACGCTGCTGTCGGTAACTCACCATCACAATCTCCTTCCTCCTTCCTCCTCCTCCTCCTTTTTCCTTTTCTTTCCCTCTTCCTTCTTTTTCCTCCCCTTCTTCTTCTTGGTGGATCGCTTTATTGAGCACTTCACCATGTGGTTGTTAGAAAGATCAGTTTAAAAAATTTAATTTTAAAATATATTATTTAAATATTTAAAAATACCATTTGGTTGAAAACCCCAAATAAAGACATCCCCCAATTGTGTACATCATGTTTAAGGGAGCATTTGACTAAAAAATCTTTTTATGCAAAGTTTTACAAAATAAAACTTATTTATGGGAATAGGAAACACGATCCTCCTAACTAGCCAACACGTGAGTTCTCCCTTCAATTTGGGTGCCACATGACATTTTAACAAGGGTTAGGGGTTCGTCAAGGGGGGTACATCCCTCCTAACAATGATCATGAAAAAATATTTAGAAAAAAAATATGCCAAGTGGTATTTTTAAATTAACCATAGCAAGGGATATTTGTCCGCTATAGTTTACCATTAAATTTGTCGACCGTTGATCGGGTTGTTTTAAGTTTTTTTTTTAGATTTTTTTTTAAATCTTGATCTAAGTAGAGTGAATTGACCATCCATAAAAAAAATGGTTAAAAAGTATCATGTGGCACCCAAATTGATGGGAAGACTAGCGTGTTGGCTAGTCGGGAGGACCATGTTCCCTATTCCCTATATATATATATATATATATATATATATATATATATATATAAAAGGAAATGGTTTGGTGAAATCGAGTTCACCATTCAAAGAATGAACTTGAATGAAGAAGCCGCCACGTGTCCTAACAAAGTCAACAATTGTTGACTTTCCCATGACACATGACATCTTCATTTGAGTTCACCATTTGAATAGTGAACTCAAGTTCAGCTTCCCGAGCCCCATAAATAAATAAATAAATATATATATATATATATATATATATATATATATATATATATATATATATATATATATATATATATATATATATATATATATATATATATATATATATATATATATATATATATATATATATAAGGGGGTATCTTTTTAATTTTTTAGTTGTAAATAAAAAATTACCAAATGGCGACAAAAGTGGATAAGGGACTATTGACTGAATTAAAGAGAGTTTGGAACAAGAAGATAAGTTGTTATCTGTAATGTTGTAGATAGATAACATTTTTCACAATATTTTTTTTCCTCCATAAGATTCTCTGTACAATATATGCTCTCTCTATACCATTCTCTTTCCGCAATATCTTCTCGCTACGATGTATATTTTCTCTACTATGTTCTTTCTACAATATGCGTACATTCTCTCTACAATATTCTCTTTCTAAAATATTATTGTCTTAATATTTTATCATTAATATTTCATCTCTACAACACTTTTGATAACATTTGATCTCTATGTCGAGCTTAGGATGCCTACCATGCCGAATAGAGTCATTCCTCCCTGCATCTAGTATAGCCCGCGATCAAGCACTTACAACATGGCACGGGATCCTATGAAGTAATAACCTCAAAGATCAAGATAGGTTAAGGTTAAAACTGAATCAAAATCGTCCGTTACACCCAGCCCGACCGATGAATCGTACTTAGCGCCAAATGTTGGGCAAAAGGACGGGCACCCCAAATGACGGCTGTTGCTTTAACCTATCTGTTCCTCTGAGGTTATGACCTTAGAGGACCCGCACCCTTACAATAATATTCTTATCCTACAACATTTTCTCTATATGATATGTTTTCTAAATCTTTTTTACATTTGTATTATAATAATCTCTTTATACCATTAATTTTCCCTACAATATATATTCTCTCAATGTCATGCTCTTTACAACATTTTCTCACTATAATATTATCTTTTTAACATTATATCCCTTCAACATTTCTTTGTACACTTTTATTTAAATAATTTTTCTTTCTACGATATATATTCTTTCTATGCCATCCTCTCTATAACATTGTCACTATCTATAATATATATTTTCTCTCTATAATATTCATTCAACACCATTTTCTTTTCATACTTTATTGTTTAAAATATTTTTTTCTTTGTGATCTATTTTTACAACAATTTGTCTCTATATCATTATTCTCTCTACAACATTCTTTTTATATCATATGCACTATATAAAATATTTTTCTTATAATATTATCTTTACAACATTCTATCCATGCAACATTCTCTCTAAATTCTTAAAATATTTTTCTTTATATAAATATTCTTTCTACATTACTCTCTCTGTAGCATTGTCACTCTCAATATATTTTTTCTATAACATTCTCTTTATGGACCACTATCTTATAAAAATCTCTCTATGTATTATCTCTTATAATATTTTTTTTGTATAGAAATCTCTTTCTATAATATTCTCTAAGATATTTTTCTCTACAATATTTTTGCTCTCCAATATATATTCTTTCTTTATTTACTCTCTACATCATTATCTCTCTACAAATTATAGACTGGATGCTATAGAGCGAATGTTATATTGAGAACAAGTAGAAAGAGAAAATAATGTTTTAAATAGTGTATTTTAGAGTAATAAATATTGTATAGAGATTATTATAGAGAGAATATTTATAGTTAGAAAATTTTGAAGGGAATAGATATGTGCAGAGAGATAAAATATTATAGAAAATATTTTATAGAAAGATTGTTTTAGATAGAATGATGTAAAGGGAATATATATTCTACAATTGTATTCTGTTTATGCAACTTTCTCTCTCTATAATATTTTCTCTCCATAACATCTATTTTATCATATTTGCTAAATATAGTTTTGATTTTTTAGACATTTTTTTGAGTAGATTTGTCAAATTGTTAAAAAACCAAATATAGCTTATGTTAATATGTCTATTTTTAAGCTCTACTTCAAAAAGTTCTGATAATAGTCTATGTACTATCGACAAAATTTTCAATGTGTAATGGGTTTACTTCTTGTGTGGTATAGCTGGGATGTAAGTTCACTACAGAAAAACAAGCTCTACTACGAATAGTCATTCATTCAACATGTTCCTGTAAAATAGGGCCGCGTGCAATACACATGTTAGTAATGCCTCCCAAAAGGTTATCATAAGGTAGTCCAGAGCACATGCCGGTGATGCCTGCCAAAAGTGAAGCCGATGATTTGGAGTGGGAAGTGGGTGAATAAAATATCTCTAAGAATGAGATAAATTTGTCAAAAAATTCACCAACCCCACAAGTACCGATATGATTTCGTTCAAGAATCATTTTTTCCCCCACTTTCAGTGTGGGTGAACAATACATCACTCCCGATTTTCCGCTTTTAAGCTTAAAGACTTCATTAATGCAAGTAAATTATGTCCTAAATCTAAAAGTGGCCAATGAGGAGGGAGGTATTGTTTACGAATAGTAAAAAGTGGGTGAACAAAATTGTTTTCATTCTGTTCACCTTTCTGCATATGGGTAAGTTACCCCATCCTATGGACCGCACCACCCATTCGTGCATTGCACGTACGGGTCCTAGCAAATCCAAGGGTTCGGAGATGGGGGTAACATTCACCCATAGAGGGTGAACAAAATCGCTCTCGGTGACTGACATGTGGCATCCGTTTTATCAGCGAGTATTAATGCTATTTCAACATCAAGATGTTGGCAACATGTTGACGTGGTACCGAATCACAAATATCCTTTGATTCGGTACCACATTAAGATGTACCTAACATTTAATGTTGGAGTAGCATGTCCTTTGAATTTTTTTTCCAAAATAACTCTCTGATTGCCATGTATTGTTCAAACTGGCCCTAGTTACTTATTCCATTACTTTCTTGACCTCCTTCACGTGTGAAATCGTTGAACGTCCATATTTAATTTTTTTTGACAAAAATACATCCAACACAACATATTGCTTCTTCTTTCAAGAAACCTATTAGGCTTCCAACGCAAGTCGATCCCTTGCGTATGACTTACGTTCAAAATTTGGGTGGCAAAGTAATAAGAAAAGTATGTAAGAAATTCCTACATTTAAAGAAGAGGAGGGCAAAAACCTCATGTTAAACCTCTTTAATTTTTTCTTTATTTTTTTTTAAATTTCAACCAAATAACACACAAAGAAGAGGAGTACAAAAACCTCATGTAACCCTCTTCCTCTTGCGCTTTATTTCGGCTTAAACAAAACCAAAAATGAAAGTAGGGTCGTGTAATTTTCTCAAGGAAAAAACTGCATGTTCTCTTTTTGTCTCTTTGGGATTCACCCAGAAAGGGAACAAGATCTGAAGATGGACGACTAGGTGTGCCTTCCTCTTATTTATAATAGGGATTGGGACCTACTCCTAATCGAACCATAATACAAATCCTAACACCTATAGGATTAGATTTGGTTCTATGACCAAATACCTTTGGGCCCCTATAAATTATATAAATTAACCACAAGCCCATAAAGACCCGAGTCATATACGAGTGAGTTGAGCAAAAAAAAAAACTTAACAAAGTAAACTCGTGGCAACCTCCTTACGACTTCAAGTGAGGGTTCCACAACAAGAAGGAATATAAGTGGTTTTATAGTAAGAAACACACACACACACACACACACACACACACACACACACATATATATATATATATATATATATATATATATATATATATATATATATATATAGAGAGAGAGAGAGAGAGAGAGAGAGAGAGAGAGGGCAGGAAATTAGCTGAACTCGAGTTTACTATTGAACAGTGAAACAAAATTTTAGTTAGGCCACATGTTCACCTTTTTGCTCCTTATAAGTTCAAATGGTAGTATTAATATATGATGGTCATTGAAAAACCGTGTGGTTTTATATAAAAAATATGGACGCATGTTTTCTTTAAGAGTCGTTTTCACCATTCAATGGTGAACTCAATTTCACCAACCCCTATCCCCCCCCCCCCCCCCCACACACACACACACACACTCCGCTTCGCCTAAAAATTGCAAAATCCCAAGGCGATGCCTAACCCTCTCAAATACATTGGTCTTTATCTTCTAGATTGTACTCCGAATAATTGGAAGAATTCTTATAGGAAATCTTATATTTGAAAATTTTGTATCCTTCACCTTGTGTCTTTTTCCTAATTTCATGTGAAGCTCCCTATTTATTGTAGCATGCATTCGCCACTCCACCCTTAATAAGTTTTTTTTTTTTGAACAATAATACCCCTAACACAATATATTGTTTTTTCCATCATGAAACATGTTAAGTCTCCAACGCAAGTCCTTTGTGTTTGACTTGCGTTCAGTATTTGAGTGGCCTCCACTGAAGCAATAAGAAAGTTAAACTCGTGGCAACCTTCTCACGACCTCAGGTGAGGGTTCCACGTCAAGAAGGAACGTAAGTGGTAGGATTTTCAGCAACCTCGATCTGATGAAGGAAGGGAGATAGGAACCTAACAACGGTGAGATTATCTCTATCCCAAAACCTAAGTATTGAGATGAGATCTCAACATACATATAAGGATCTTTTATGTCCTCTACTCTACCGGTATGGGACAAATCCTCCAACAGTCCGCTTCACGTCCAAGTCAATCTTTGTGGTCTTTGTCACGTGGATGATAAATGTGTGGGGGCTACACCCGACCGGTGAGTGATACGGTTAGACTCTTATATCATAAGAGATTACCTCTATCCCAAAACCCATGTGTTGAGATCGGCCGTATAGGACTAATCCTCAAACAACGACGAGCACCGACAAATAAATGAAGAAAGCAAACTCCGAGGCACATTTGATGAGGGTTTCACGTAAAAAGAAAAGTAAGCATTTAGGGAAAGCAAACTCCCAACGAACTTTGACAAAGCAATATTGAAATCAAACATTTGGTAACATCCGAGGGTTCCTCGGCATAGAGGGACAGATCTGGTTGGATTTCTAGTGACTACAATAGGGAAAGCAAAGTTTTGGCAGTCTCCGCAAGCCAACACAAGGTCAATACAAACCCCACACAAGGCCAATGTAAAGTCGATGAAAAAATCTTACGTCGAGGGTACTCGAAGCAAAAATCTTGCGCTAACATTGAGTTGTCTTGATGTTGCTTTCGGCGAAGCAACAAGGCCAACGCAAGGTCGACACAAGATTTTTACATCGAGTTGCGTTGGTCTTATTGTTGCTTTTAGCGATACAATAAAAGCCAACACAAAATCGACAAAAGATCTTGGTTGAAAACTTAATCTATATAACATGTTACGGCTGTTTTGTGCTGACTAGACAACTTTCGGAGACAACTTTTAGAGACAAGTTGTCCATCCGATGATTCCGATCTGACTATATGTGTTAGACATATCCCCATATCCCTCCAATCAAACGGACAAAAACTCCCTGATCCCCCTGCCCCTAAAATCGGACAGCCCCCGCTCCTCTGCCATCTGATCTCTCTCTCTCTCTCTCTCTCTCTCTCTCTCTCTCTCTCTCTCTCTCTCTCTCTCTTCCCGTCTCACGCGATATATCGGCCCACCCCTCTCTTTCTCTCTCACTTAATCTCCCCCTCTAACCGCCCCTGATCTGAGATCCCACGCCCCCTGATCTCTCTCTCTCTCTCCCCCTGTAACCGCCCCCCCACCCCCCCGCGATCTCATCCTCCCGCGCCCCCTCTCTCTCTCTCTTAATCTCTCTCTCTCTCTTCCCGTCGCTAACCGCCCCCTCCCACCCCCCTGCGATCTGCTCCTCCCGCGCCCCCCCTCTCTCTCTCTCTTACTCTATCTCTCTCTCTCTCTCTCTTCCCGTCGCTAACCGCCCCCTCCCACCCCCCTGCGATCTGCTCCTCCCGCGCCCCCCCCCTTCTCTCTCTCTCTTACTCTATCTCTCTCTCTCTCTCTCTCTCTCTCTCTCTCTCTCTCTCTCTCTCTCTCTCTCTCTCTCTCTCTTCCCGTCGCTAACCGCCCCCCCACCCCCCTGCGATCTGCTCCTCCCCCGCCCCCTCTCTCTCTCTCTCTCTCCCCGTCGCTAACTGCCCCCCATTTCCTCTGCGAACTGATCCCCCCGCCCCTCCCGCCCCCCCCTCTCTCTCTCTCCCCGTCGCTAACCGCTTCCCCCCACCCCTGCGATCGGATCCCCCGCCCCCTCTATCTCTCTCTCTTTCTCTCTCTCTCTCTCCCCGTCGCCAACCGCCCCCCCCCTTTCTGCGAACTGATCCCCCCGCATTCGCACCCTGATTTCTCTCTCTCTCTCTCTCTCTCTCTCTCTCTCTCTCCGTCTAACCGCCCCCCCACCCCGCCCCAACACCTCTTCTGCGATCTACCCACCCACCACTATCAATCCACCCCCTTCGATCTGATCCCCCCGCCCCCCCCCCCCCACCCTCTCTCTCTCTCTCTGTCTCTCTAAAATCAGGCCTCCACGATCATCACCTGCCATTGTTTCACTCCTCGGATTTCGGTAAAAGGGTAAGCTTTTGTTGCTATCGATTTTCCTACAGATTTCTGTGCTTCTTCCCTGTTATTGTTGGGTTGAATATTTCCTCTATGTTTAGGGTTTTTGAACATTCGTCTGCCCAGTTTTCTGAACCAATTTCCGGTTCTCCGTTTTGGGTTCTTCCAGGTATTGTTGTGCTTCAGGTTTTAATTTTCCACCGTGTCTCATTCTCTCTCTTTATATCTTTTAATATCACGCCGTCTCTCTATATGATTTAATGTCATTTTTTCAGGTTCCCAACACCGATTAAGCCACCGCCACCGGTTCCCATCTCCCTCTCTCTCTCAATCCCACCCAAGGTTTTATCTCTATCTATCTTTTTTAGTATATAACTGTGTTTGTTGGATTCTTTTTTCTCTCTCTTTTTGAGTGTGTAAATGTGTTTGTTGGATTGTTGGGAGTGAAAGACAATCTTCGGTTTGTATCATTAAAGTCTCTATTAACTATTAACTTTAGTTTCAATCTCCGGTTTGTATCATTAAAGTTGTCCATCCGAGCGGAGCGGCCCATCGATCGGGTGGTTTGGAATTAATATGATTTTGGTTTTGTTCTGTTCTGGCAGGACTGGAGAAGCTGAGGTAGGAGGTGAAGACGTGCGAGTACGAGGACATACACATAATGTGGGAGATGCTGAGGAAGGGCCCGAAGGGGTAATCGGTGATGATCGGCCGCCGGACGAGGAGGGAGCATGTGTGTGGCATGCTAGAGTGGGAGGGGCGAGGCGGCCTTTGAACCTTAGCCACAGCTTTTGACTGTGGATACAGATTTGATTGGATCACCCCCCACATGGAAAATGAAGCGAAGGTGAGGGTGCGACCCACACGTGCGAGGCTCCTTCCCTCGCTTTGGGGCTTTATGTAGACTCCAAAATAGCAAAAGAGTGTGTAGAGAGAGAGAGAGAGACGAGTAGGACGGATTCTCCAATCTTCATTGTTGTGTTAGGGTGCTTTTTGCACATAGCAGCTTCAAATTTGCTATATTTATAGAAACAGTTTTATATTCGTTCATGTCAAATTTAAACAACTTTGTTTGCTGTAGTTACAAGCAAATCGGAAGCCTTTATGCGAAAAAAACCATATGTTTATTGGTGTTACTTTTCATGTATTAGAACATAGACCATTTTTTTATTTGGGGGGTTGTTATTAAAGTTAGCTCCTTAAAAAGGGCCGAATTAACGGGACGGGAGAGATCAAGATCGAGAGAGAAAGTTGTCACGTTAGACCTGTTTAATAAACAGGTCGGGTCCGGGTTTAGGGTCTGGACACGGTAGACTCGGGAAGACGCGTTTAAAATTCAATGGGCCATGTTGGGTCGGGTCTACCCGCAATCCGATACTATAGTATGTACTACCAGCGGGTCTTATCGGGTCCGGCTAGGTCATATCGGATTGCATCAGATCGGGTCAATTGAATAGACCCGTGTAGTAAACAGGTCTTATCGGGTCTACCCGTTTATAAGCGGGCCGGGTACAAGTTTAGGGTCTAGACACGATTAGTTAAACAGGTTGGGTTCGGGTATAGGGGTTTTGGTCATGAGCCGAAACTAGACACGACACGATTAGTTAAATGGGTCTCTCTCTCTCTCTCTCTCTCTCTCTCTCTCTCTCTCTCTTTTCTGCGTGTTTGTGTTTGTGTCCATGCTAAATGGCTACCAAAACGGCACGACGATTTGGTTATCGCATAAGACGATGGGGGGTGGGGGTGGTGATGCCCAGGGGGAGTTTTGTCGCCGAAGGCGGCCCACTGCATTCTTGACAGATGTGTTGCCGTCGAAGGCGGCCCGCTGCAGTGCCGATAGGCACGGGCAGCCCAGTGCTGTGCCGTTAGGTGTGTTGCCGCCGAAGGCGGCCCGCTGCAGTGCCGACAGGCACGGGCATGCACTATAGATTCATAACCTGTATGAAAGTGTTTTTATACAAAAACTAATAAATAGTTAGAAAAATATATGGTTTTTTTTTCCAAAACAACATTTGTTTTTAAAAAAACATTATTTTAATAGTCTTAAGTCAAAAATAATTATCTTTTGTCAATAATTTACTGAGCTTTTCATTTTCAGTAAAATCGATAAGTGAAATACCGTTTTTGAACTTTATATGATTTGTGATAGGTCTCATGCGGTCGCCAAAGTGTTTAGGAACTATGTTATTTGATTTGACATCGGTAAACAAAGTGCCGAGTTCATAGCCGGTAACTGAAATATCAATTTTACTTGGCGTGATGGGTTCAACAAATTGCTGACGAGGCGGTCACGTGGTAAAAAATTACTAGTTTTGAAATTATTTTTTACTTATAGTTATTAAAATAATAATTTTTAAAACAAATGCTGTTTTGAAAAAAAACCCAAAATATATAATGATAATAGCTACTTTGAGAGTTGGACCGATTTGAGCAAATGATAGGAAACTAGGAGTTGGGTGTCATTTTGAGAAGACCTTCCAGCATCACTCAAACGCCACTTGTCGGTGGGAGCCGCCAGCACAGAATCTTGGTTGAGACGGGGAGAAGTGGGGCGGCGACTCTCCTCCATAAAAGGCGAAGCAGCATCCATCTTTCCCCCTTGTCGTCCATTCGCTCCCCCCCTCCCACTCTCTCTCAATCTCCCCCAAATTTCATACGAGTTCTTCGATCCCTTCCGTCCCCAGATCTCTGGCCTCTCTGCTGATTCCTCAAGGTAAGCATCTCCCACTGTTCCGATGCCTTTCTTTTCGTCTCTCGCCGCCGATTCTTGTGTTTTCTTGGCTTCCTTCACCTTTTCCGTGGCTCAATTCCCCTCAAAGTTTCGATCTTTTTTAGTTTCCAGTCTTTATAAACTTTGCGTCTGATGTTCTTGATGACATTGAGGTTGCTTCCGACAGAGATTTATTTTTCTAGGGTTTTGGCAGGGTTCTTTATGAGATTTCTAGGGTTCCCTGGCCTGTTTCCGTGTGGGTTGAGCTGCGATTGTCCGTTGGCGTTTTGAGTAGAGGACGAGGGTTCTGGATTCATGAGAATTGTTAGGGGGATGCAGAGATCGGCTTGCAAGGAGCAGAGCGCGTTGGGCTGGAAGGAGTCGTTCAGCCAAGGGATCGGCATCACCACGCCAAAGGTCAGGACACGGGACAAACGGATGGTCGGGGCGTCGAACCTTTGAGCTCGAGCGGGGAGATTGGAGGGGGACTCACGAGGAGGGCGTGGTTCTTCGCCGCTGTGTAAGATGACACGTGTCTTCGTCCAGAGAGGCTCTGCCGGTTCTTCGTCAAATGCCAATCGTCATCCTTCGACGTCAGCACCACAACCATCTGCATCTCAGGCTGCCTCGAGCTCGAAGGAGGAGGAGGATCAGGGAAAGGACTTTCTTGAGGACCCAGGCGGTATAGGTGATTTTATAGAGTACTCGGGGAGTCTGGAGGATAAAACGCTAAAGAATGATGAGGTCTTGATTGAAAATTCCCAGGGCATCCGTATCACAAGCCAATCCGATGTGTGCATTGATAAAGACAATTCTGCCGGTGATGAAGTCGTTGATTCTGTATCTTTATCGAGGGAATTGGGTGGGCTTCGGGTGTCTGAGAGGTTGGACCGTGATGATGCTGTTGGCTCAGGTATTGGGTCGTCACAGATTGTTACCAGGGCTTCTTACCCACCACCTCCTCCTGTCCCGCCTCCGAAGCCATCTTCAATTAACACGAGTTCGAGGAGAATGGGTATGGGAGGTTCGAATGCTGTGAGGGTTGGTTCTTCCAGGAGGCCATCTGCTTGGTCTGTGGTTTCAACTCGGTCATCACCAACAGGATCACGACCATCTTCCCCCAGGTCATATGGTGAAGGGGAGGGCTACAACAGTGCAGATGAACAGAGCCCTTGTTTTGTATCTTCTTATGATGATGCCGTAAGATATGCTTCTTTATATACTGATTTTTGTTTTGGTTGCTTGTTTCTTGGCTTTCTTGATCATCTTCGTTTTGTTAGCATGAATAAATATGTTGTGGGCAAGGTACTGTCTAGTAGCTTGTAGTATTGCTCTACCCGTTATTGTGACTGGACACAAGTAACTTGTGCATTTTTTACTGTCAAAGATGTATATTAGATTTTTGAAACACCATTAAGTTGAGGTCTACATCTGTTTTACTGCTCGTCACTGTGAAGTAATGCCATTATTGTTTAGTTGTATGCACCTTTCTAACGGGTGCCTATTGCTCTTAACACTTACCAATCCCATCCTTTTGAAGCCTTATATTCCGAATGGTTCCATGTATAATTGATGGACCAAATGTGGGAAGTCTAATAGATGGCAATTGCCAAACTGAACACAAGAAGTATGCATTGGGTCCCAATTCTTTGGATGGGTCAATGTTACTCACTAAACTAACTTTATTTAAGATAGAACTTAAAATTGGCAGATGGATTAGTAACATTGGATGATTAGGTTTTTGGTTTATCCACTTAGTTAAGATACAAAACTTTAGTGCTTAAACTTTGTATGTGATATATCATATGACTTCTTGAAGAGCTATTGATCTCCTAACTAAGGCAAGATAGCAATTTGTTTGTAAACATGAAGCAACAAAAAACCAGATCCCATAATCTATAGTTGGCAATGTTTATTGTGCTTCATTGTTTGTTCTTATTCAAGATCAAGATTTTTTATGTATGGAACTAGTCTTATTCTTCTATGTTCTAGCTTTCTTTTCAGACCCATTCAATAAGTATAATAACCTATTATAAATTTATAATATAATATCAATTGTTGTAAAAGAGTGCACTATCTCTTTAACTTGATACCTATTTAGATGCTTTAACGAAGTTATTAGTATGCTCAAGCGCATTTCTGTATTACCAAAGTAGTTGATACCCAAAGATTGTGTGAAGTAGCTTAAACCAGTGTACCAAAACTCGGTACGACTCGACTCCGCCTAAAATCGAGCTGACTTAGCTGGAAACTTGGATCAGGCTGTGACTCAGGCCGACTCGGTCCGAATCGGGAACTACTAGAGCTATTTACTATTTTGAGATTTGAAAATCACACACACACACACACACACACACACACACACACACACACACACACACACATATATATATATATATATATATATATATATATATATATATATATATATATATATATATATATAGAGGAATGATAAAATGCGGCGTGCGGTGCGTGCGGCGTCGCACCGTAGCCGCCTGATGCACTGCTGTGGTGCGTGCGATGCACGCAGCGGTACATCAGGTGGCTGCGGTGCGACGCCGCACGCACCGCACGCCGCATCCTAACACGCCCCTATATATATATATATATATATATATATATATATATATATATATATATATAAAATTACCGAGTCGCCCGAGTCAAGTCTATGAGTTACTCAACTCGGTGGACTTTCGAGCTTAGTCAAAGTTTTGGGTTTTTGAACACTAGCTTGAACTGACACTTAATTATACTATCAAATTCCTTTTCAACTATTGAAACATTTTGGTCGAATCGATGTGTCATTTTGGGCGAAACTATGAACCATGATTCATTGTCTAGTCTTCTTGTCAAATTGCACCGAAAGCTTGTCTGGAAATTTAAAATTTGCATATTTAATGAGTTGATCCGTCATGGGGAACCGTATAACTTTATGCACTTGAATATTAGCTTTAGTGCCATTTGTTTGGAGGAAGAGGCAGCCACTTCAATGGAAGTGATAGAACTGTAGAAGTACCTTGGTTCATGTGTTTGTTTGAATGAAATTTAGGCTTAATCGGTTTTGTGGTCTCACAAAAAGTGCATCCATTACCATGTGGGTTTAGATTGGACGTGAGCCGAATTCAAAGTTGTGTTTGTTTGAATGAAATTTAGGCTTAATCAGTTTTGTGGCCCCACAAAAAATGCATCCATTACCAAGTGGGCTTAGGTTGGACGGGAGTCGAAGTTCTCGTAGGAGAATTCGACTTGGCAAACGAGAATATGCCGCCTTTTACTGTAGCACAGTTTTTATTACTTGATTAAATAAACATGGATTTAGGGTAGTAGATGTGGTCAAACAAAGCCCTAATAGAACAAAACATGTGCCCTGTGGTGGAACTGGAATCTCACACCTCTCTCTCACTTCTGGGAGTCAAATGGACCTTACTCTAGTAAAGTGCTTCTGATTCTTGTGATTTGTTTCAATTTTTTTTGTATAGTCAGGAGAAATTGAATGTAATATGGAATAAGTATTTAAGACAGACTATGTACTTTATCAACTCAATGTAAAAACATTCTCTTATGAACTTTGTGAATATAAATGTGCTGACCCATGCATCTATTCCCTCAAAGTCATGAGTTCTCACTACTATTTCAATGAAAATTTTTGCAAACAAGATAAGGAGGAAAGATAAATTAGTGTCACCTGCCTCATGCCATCTAGACTTTTTCTTGTGGTACTTGAGTACTTCATGGTCTGTCAGACAAAGCCTAACTACCTTGATAAAGCACTTTTGTCAACGAAGGCACCAAGTTGATAAGTATTGTTTGTGTCAAGCGACTTGTCGCTAGCGTGGGTGGATGTGAACATCAAAATCGAGTAAATGAGGCTCATGAGTGTTACTAGTGCCTTTGATGGCAACATCGCCAACTCTGAAAATTTGGACCTGTGTCTACTGTCTACAAATATTCCTCCGGAGTGATTTCATGGTTTCTTTTGTGGCAGATCTCTTCTAAACTTTGGGGGCGTTTGGTTCGGCTGGTTTTAAGTACTTATTGGACTTATTTGATAAAATAAGTACTTTTGGGAAAAACAGTTTGTTTGGTCAAGTACTTATTTGCAGTGCTTATTTTAAGAGATAAGCTCTTTTTTCTCTTTTTTCAGAAGCAACTGGACTAAGCTTTTTTGAAAAGGACTTTTTACACTTATTCACTCAGCAAGTTTTCAGACTATTGTGCCCCTCACTTATCAGAAAATTACAGAGGGTATATATATTTTTTTATCTTTGACCTATCCGATCTACTATATATGACAATATCACCCCTAAATAAGCACTATAAAAGAGAGGTTAACCAAACACACTTTTTTATTTTAAGAGTTTATCTAAACAGAGTTGCTAAACGACTTTGCTTATTATAAGAGCTTCTTCCAGCAGAACTTTTTAATAAGCTCTTATAGAAATAGCTCTACTTATAAGCAAACAGCTGAACCAAACGCCCCCTTTATTTTATTTGGTAGTCTTTATTATTGTAGTCAAAGGGGCGCCTAGTTATTTTGGAGTCCCCGACACGGTGACACCTAGGTGCCCCCCTATTCAGGTGATGTTTCCTGGGCGACCGCCTGGGTAGTTTTTCTAGGGTTTTCGGGTTCGTAGCTTTTAATGTGAAAATACAATCACTCGGGGACCGTGTTACGATGATGAGTTAATATGAGATCTTGTTGTTGAGACTAGTGGAACAAATGAAGGACGAAGGCAAAAGAGGTGGAAGATGCTCAACACCACAAACACTTGAAGATGACATACAATTTATAGATCACTTCCAAGATTACAAAGAACAATATGCTGAAGTTGGTGGTGATTATAATAGGGAGATTCATGTTTCTAATGAAATAGACCTTAGTGAAAATGACGTTGATTTGGATGTTTTGATTAGTTGTGAGCTTTTCATAATTTTGTGGTGTTCTATATGTTGTCTAACCAATAAACTTGCTTACATTAAGAACTTTTATTTTTATCTGTGTTGGAATTTTTAATATTTCCATCTTCTTGAGCACTTAAAAATATCATTTGGTATTCTTTGTAAAATTTTTATGTGTATGAATGATTGGATAATATGCAATTTAGTAGTAAGAAAAAACTTACATATGTATAGCTCTGCTTTGCCTAGCAGGCCAAAACGCCTAGGCGATGCCTAGCCCCTCAAATGCACTGGTCTTTATCTTCTGGATTGAGCTCCGAATAATTGGAGGAATTCTTATAGGAAACCTGAATATTTGAGAAATTTGTATCCTTCACCTTGTGTACTTTTCCTAACTTCATGTGAAGCTTTCTATTTATTGTACCCATGTATTCTCCACTCCACCCATCATAACCCAAGTAAATAGCTTGGTTATCTAGAACATAAAACCTACTTTCTAGTTTCTACCACAAGGCTTGGGCAACAGCCGCAAGACTCTTCACCTTTTCTACAAACAATTACCCCATTGTTGTTGGACAATGATCAATAAACTTGTCCTCAGGGAAGCCCAGGAAGTTAGGTTTTAACAAATTTGTGCACATGTGATTAGTGGCATTATTTTGTTCTCTTTTCGGTAAAGGTAAGATAGGCTACAAGGGTTGAGTTTTCATGTTCGAATTTGGATTCAATATGGGACCAAATGGAGATGTTTCAGTCATTTCAAAATATAACATGCTTGCTTTGTTTCAGGAGAGAGAACACCTGTTTGAGCTTGATATCAGACGAGCAAAGGGATTTGAAGTTAAAAGAATGATGGAAGATGGGAATTGTCTTTTCCGTGCTGTTGCAGATCAAGTTTATGGTGATCCTGAAGTACATGACATGGTTAGGCAAATGTGCATCGATTATATGGTATGTTTTGTTGTTCTACTGCAGTACCAAGAAATTGTGCCCGTCGCCTGAGAAATTGATGCTGTCTGGTCATAATGTTTCGATGAAACTTACTTTAAATTCTTCTGGAGATCTTTTTCTTGTACTATTATCTAGTCTAGGAGAATGAGGTTAATGTATTTTGATGTAGGAGATGTTCCACATGAACTCACATAGGCAAATCATTGTTATTGGCCAGCCTTGAGATTAAACTACTTGTGGATCTGGCATTTTAATGATTGCTGATTGTGAGAACTCTTTAACATGTGATGTCACATATGAGGAAATATTTTCTTTATTCTTCATATTTCTTTGTTGTTTTAACAAAGCAAATATTGTGATCTTTGAAACTAACAAACCATGGAGGCTCCTGTTATGCTAACACATGGTTACAATGCTTGTTGTATGAATGTAGGAGATCAAAACTGATCCCTGAGAATGACATAGGAATCCTCAATACTTGTGGACTTGCTTTCTTTAGTGAGTTAATGAACCGTTAGACTATTAAATCACCCACTAACTGTGGCTGCGCTTGTTGAGATGGCATGTTGTATTCCACTCTAGAAATGAGAGTTCTTCATATTTGTACATACCATGGAATTAAATGTCAACAAATTTCCTATGAAATCACCGAAATATGTCTTTTCTTTTTAAGGGTCCGACATAGAAATTGTCCGAATATTTAATAGCACCAAATTCCCTTCGGACATAATGATATGTCGGCTGAAATGATCGACATTTGATCGAAATCCGACATTTTATGTTTTTCCAGACAATTTCACTGAAGTATTTTATATTTTTAGTAAAAATAACTCATTTTTATCAGTGAGAAATTATGTTTTTCCTCGATTTTGATTTTTTTTCATAATTAACAACATTTTACTGACATTTGAACTTGGATTGATCAAAATTTGATAAAAATTCGATGAATTTCTACCGAAAACTTTCCTTAAAAAATACAAAATTTCCACCAACATTTAATCGAAATCCGACAAATTTACTTACCAAAACCGACATCGAAATTGACATTTAAAACCTTGGTACATACTATAGATTTCTTTTCATTGGCGGTCCAGCTTAGTCTCCTGGAAGAATGCAATTCCTTGGAAACCCTAGAGCCAACATGTATAAAGATATTAGTTGTTGAAGTATCCATGCATAAAAATAAGGAACTTATAAAGAACTTATAGACAAATTACTGTGAGCTTATGGGAATAAGTAAAAAGAGAGGGAAAAAGAGAGTTAGGGTTTGTGGTCCACCCTTCTCCTCTCTATATATTTATCAACCACAAGATAGTGGGTCAGGCCCATTTACATTCTAATTCATAACATTCCCCGTTATGCTGGAGTATACAAATCAAAGATGCCTGGCTTGTGGCCAAAAGAAGCAAATGATGCAATAGCTAAGGGTTTGGCGAGAACATCTCCAAGTTGTGCCGAGGACTTGACGAACGGAGAAACAATCCACTTAGCCATGACAAGATCATGAATAAACTGGCAATAAGCTTTTATGTGCTTTGTCCTCTCATGAAACGCGGGATTGTTGGCAATAAAGATAATGACTTGATTATCGTAAAACATCTTCATAGGTGCCGTGGAAGTGACTCATCTCACAACGCAATGTTTGGACCCATAACATTTCGGAGGCAGGCCGTATGCGCCATGGCCCGATACTCCGCCTCTGGATTTGAGCGAGTCACAATGGATTGTTTTACTTTCGTCATGTCACTAAATTCCCACCAACAAAGGTGCAATATCCGAATGTAGAATGTCGATCATCTTTATTATCGGTCTAATCCGCATTGGAGAAGTCAACAATAGAGAGCATATGAGAGGGCTTGTACCATAACCCTCGCCCCATTGACATTTTGAGATAGCGAAGAATCCAGCAAACGGCTACCCAATGGGGTTGTTGTGGCTCATGGTGGCTCATGCATATATTTACTCACAACCCCGACGACAAATGATGCATCCGGTTGGGTAACGATCAAGTAAATGAGCTTGCCAACAAGACCATGATAGCGATCCAGATATTTTAAGAGAGCGTCAGATCTACTATTCAAATGAGTAGTCAGGTCCATCATAGTATTAGCTGACTTGCAACCAAGCATCGTAGTTTCATTAAAAATGTCCAACACATATTTTCGTTGAGAAAGACTAGCCCTTTCTTGTTCTGAGCCACCTCTATGCCTACAAAATACTGGAGAAGCCCCAAATCTTTGGTGTGAAATTCAGTGCCAAGATGAGTCTTCAAGTGCACAATTCCAAGCTTCACTCCCTGAGATGACAATATCCTCAAAATAGACGATGTGAATAATATACCTCTAGGCAATCGCCGCAGTGATCGGAGGTGGATCGAGTAAAGCAATGTTTTAAAAAACGGAAGGCGGAAGCCAGGCGGTCAAGTGGTTTCAAGGCGGAAGGCGGAAGGCGGACGACTAGGCGGGCGCCCGGAGAAAAAGGCGGGCGCCCACCTATATAAAATATATTATATATATTCTATATGTATGTATATATATAAATTCATAATTCTATATAAAAAAACAATATTAGAAAGTTTTACATATGCAAACATCAAAACTACCGATCTGAATATAAAAGTTTTATGAAAAGGGAGGAGGGGATTGGGTGGGTAGGGGTATTTCGGTATGGTTACCTCAATACCTATACCCGATTGTCCCTCTAACTTGAGTATACCAGATAATACAGTTTTACTCCAACTTTATTGTGATGTACCCAAATTCCAACCAATCATATATTGTTATCCAAATTCTATCCAAACTCATACCATACAAGAACCAATATAGTAAAAAATCGTAAGAGCTTCTTAAACATTTCATCACAATACATTGAAGAAAAAAATTCCTCAAGCAATTGCATATGGTGAAGAAACAGAAAATTCATTACAGAAAAAAAAATTTCCTCAAGCAATTGCATACAGTGAGACCGCCTAGGCGCCCGCCTTTTACCCGCCTAGGCGGGCGCCTAGGCGGGTCGGATCCCGCCTAGGCGCCCGCCTTTGTTCAACCCGCCTGCAGTGCCGCTTTTTGCTGAAGCAGAGCGGCCAACCCCCTAAAACGCCTAGGCGGCCGCCCGGACCGCCTTTTAGAACAGTGGAGTAAAGTTGTATGTATGCAAGAAGAACCATTCTAAACTTGTCAAACCATGCTCAGGGTGATTGCTTGAGGCCATTAATTGCTTTCTTCAAACGACACACTAAGTGAGATTGAGTAACATCCACATATTCCGAATGATGTTCCATACTTTCATGTACATCTCTTCATTGAGCTCATCGTGGAGGAATGTATTCTTTACATCAAGTTGATAAAGTGGCCACCTCTGGCATACGGCCAAGGACAAGAGAATTCGAACGGAATTGAGGCGAACAAGCGAAAAAGTCTCAAAATAATCAACTTCAAAGGTTTGAGTATACCCTTTAGCAACCAATTAATTAGGCTTTAAGACGCTTCACGGTACCATTTGATTGATACTGCACAGTATACACCCAACAACATCCAACTACATGCTTCCCTTACAGTAATACGGTGAGGTCCTATGTGCCGTTGTGATGGAGAGCACTCATCCCCTCGATCATAGCCTTTTTCCATCCAATAGATTCAAGATGTTGTTTGTAAGAAGTTGGAACATAGGTACTTGACAAAGAGGAAAGAAAAGCTCAATATCGTGCGGATAAACGATGAAAGGAAATAAAATGCGCAATGAGGTGTGAAGTGCATGAGCGAGTATCTTTTCGAATAGCAATGGGCATGTCAAGATTTTGGACCTTATGTGATGAGGGTGTTGGTTTGGAATGAGTGATTCGTGTTGGTGCTACGTTCTTGGATCACCGAGTATAAACATGGATTCCTTGTCCAAGCTGTGGCACATGTTCCATAGTGGGAAGAAACTCAGGGTCACATGGAAAAACTAAGGTGGAGGGAAGGGACTCAGAGGAGAGGGAAAATAGGCGGATCCCTCAAAGAAGATAACATCCGCACAAACATAGTACCGATTAGTGGTGGGGCAATAACAACAATACCCCTTTTAGGTACGAGAGTAGCCAACAAACATACATTTGAGAGCTCGAGGAGATAGTTTGTCACAAACAGGTTCAAGACGATGAACAAAGGCCGTACACCCAAATAAACGAGGAGGAAGAGGGAAAGATACTTCATTTGGTAGCAAGACGGAATGTGGAGTCCGCCCCTGTAAAATGGAAGAGGGGGTTTGGTGAAGCATCCCCTTATCTTGACAAAAAGTCTGGATATAATGTCGGAGAAACTCTAAGGCATTACCGGATCGAAGAACACGTATAGGAATACCAAATTGAGTCGGTATTTCTTGGTATAACATAAATAACATACGAGGTATTTTAGAACGATCTCACAATAAATATAACAATGTCATGCGAGCTTTTTTGAAAAATTTGCTCCATGAGTATACGTTGACATCACTACAATGTCCAGCGGCTCTTTGAATGTTTATCCATCCAAACTATATTTCAATTCATATGGGCTGTAGGCTTTTCCAAAATGATAATCCTACTTGCTCCATCTGAATTTAGATAAAAGATAGTCAGAGAATTATCTACGGATGGTGTTCCATCAAAATCCTTAATTGATCTTGAATTAGTGGGGTCTTAAAATGGCACAGTTTCTCATCTGGCGGGTGAAGGGATAACATGGTGCCAATGTCTTGTCTGCATTGTTCCATAACTATAACCGGCCAGCTCGGTAATAGATATGACCTCAATCATGACTCCACAAAATCGTGCCCGGGCTAAAATCCTGGACTAATTTATGTTCTTTTATTAAACGATTCTTCTCTATCTCTTGTGAATTTGACTAAAAAGAGCACCGGATGACTTTCTTGCTTGATTTACAATTCCCTCTTTGTATTTATGTGGTGTCGTGGTTGCTGATTGCATTGTCAAGTTCAATCAGTTGCCTAGATTTTATGACCTGCCAGGTTGCGAGTTTGCGCCAGGAAGGTCGTGTGCATGTACTTTGGTAGGAAACCAGGGTCAAGTGAAACACTTAAAAACTGGAATACCCATCAAAATGTTGCAGTCCCTCTCCGGTTCCCTCTACTACAACTGATTTAACTCCTTTTCTGAATATGCCTTGCCTTTTTTTGGCTCTAGTGTGGAAGTTTGCAGCCTCTGTGTTACTTGGTTATTAGGGCATAGCCCTTATTATGCCATTAATAAATGACTTGAAATACTCCTAAGCTCAATGGCTATATTAGAAAACCAGATAAACGTGCTTTGGAGAGCAGTGTAGGCTTATGGGCATGCAACAGTATTATAGGTATTGAATGTGTGAAGTGTCCCTTCGGCTACTGCCTAATCTTTCAGTAAATGATGGGAGGTATTCTTTAAGTTTGATGGCTATACTAGGAAACAAGATAAATGTGCATTAAGGGGGTATTATAATCATCTCTGTATTAGGCACGATGGAAGGTTGTAAAAAGTACTAATAAGTTCAATGGCCGTATTTGAAAATAAGATCATTGTGAATTCGGGACTTATTAGACATATCCATGGGCATTATTCATATGCATTATAGACGCATGGAAGGGGTGAAACTTCCCACGTTGCTGAAATTACTGTTGCTTTTTAAAATGTAGAAGTAATTAGTACTTAGAAATGGAAATAACTATCATGAGTATCCTAGAAATTTATTGAAGGATAAGTGTTCATTAATGTCATAATTATTGTTTGGTATAGAATCATATAGTTAATCCATATCGTAAATTCTAGATAGTGTTCAATTTGATTCTACCCAATACTCATACCAATTGTGAAGTTTTTGAATAACTTTTTTAACGCTGATGGAGGAAATTTGTAAAAAAAATATGAGGGGGACAATGGAGAATCAATGGAAAGAGAGAACCCTGGGTTTTGCAAAGAATCAAAACATTAGAAACAAGTTTAAAGATGATTTCGAAGGAGTGGAAAGTTGTAACTGGCATCTAGGGACATTGTTTTAACTACTGCATTACTAAAGTTAGAAAGGAAAATACATGCCAGTGTTATGAACCAGTAACCCTAGTAGATTTTAGAATAAATGTGTTGAAGATACTACCAAGAAGCATAAAAAAATGGTGCAAAAGCAATTCCTACAATTCAAAACTACTAGGGCACAACATCCTTGAAATCCTGTATTGATACAAACCCACATGCTATTTGCCATATTAAAAAGAGTTTTCTTAGAAATGTGAGGTATGATTATGATTTTTTTTTTTTTTATGCTCCATCAAGATATTTCAAAACATAAGTAGTAGAGATGATCACCATAGGGTCTTTAGGATTTGTTTTATAGTTTTCTATAGCTTTACAATTGACTGCCAACTTGATCTTACTGTTCTTTTTCCAATCTGCACTTGGGTTTATGCTATTTAGCATCATAGGATGATTGCCATCAATGCCATGTTAGCTCCCGTCATTCAGGATAGGTTGAACTTCAATTACAGACCCTTCCAATTAAACACATCCTTGTGCCTATGCTGCTGCTGTTTGTTGATATGTTGGTCAAAAGTTGCATTTTATGAAGGATGGACACAACTCTTCCATCTTAACCTTCCAATCAAATAACACCCCCAACTTCCAAGGATGGACCCAACTCTTCCATCTTAACACACACACACACACCCACCCCTACCTACCTACAAAAAAAAGAGGTAGGAGAAAAAGCAGGTCACTTTGAGGATATTGTGGGTTTTAGAACTATCTTACAAAGAGGGAACTATTTGACATTGTTGGGTCATAATCGATTGTTTGATCGTCTTGATATAACTATTTGAACATGCAAAGTATGGATAGTGACAACTGTCTTTATGTTTTCCAGGAAAGGGAGAGAGATCATTTTTCACAGTTCATAACTGAAGGCTTTACGTCTTATTGTAAGAGAAAAAGGAGAGACAAGGTATTAATGGCCATCATCTTTATTTAGAATGCAGTTCAACACACATTTTGATGTAAGAAACATATCCCTTTTGCATTCCTTCTGCAAAAACATTCTGTCAATCCGCACATTTTCTTTTTGCATAACTTGAATGTTTTGTTGTGGGTCAATTGTATTGGTGACCTTGGTAAGTTTTTGGTGACTAAACAATATTACAGAATATGTAAGCTATAATAACTTGTAAAGTTTTAATTATTACAGGAAACATTATCCCCCACAAGTTAATGTTGCTCATGACTAATATTTGGAAAAAAGGTTCTTATGTTTATCATATGTTCATGTTTTAAGTATCACACATTGTTCCTGTGCAGGCCAGCTGCCATCATGGTATGGCTATCATACAATATCGTGCACAGAACATGTATCTGTGTATCACCATAGACTGCCATTTGTTAAGGAGAGGTCCAACCGCATTGAAGGATGCAGAAATAAGTTAATTGGGTTTTTCTTTTTCTTTTTTGAATCTAAGACTATTGCTTTAAGGTTAGGAGTAGTTAATTTGAACCCTCAAGATTGATTTAACCCTTCTACACAAAGGTGGTGTTCTATGAAAACGAATAACATGTGATGTTTGCCACTATACATATCCCGTACATGTGCAGTAGTACCTAGATTTAATCTCTAGTAGCACTGTACTTATGTAACATATCTAACAAACATAGCCAAATCAACTTCTTAGATAAATTTAATTTCTTTTCTTTCTAGATAGTCCTTTTTTCTTGATGTATAGATCCATAGATTAACTGAATAGTTTTTTTCCCCACAAATCCAACTGTTTAATCCGAGCATAACAAGATATATGCTTGGAATACCTTTGTTATTTTTTCAACTTTTTTGTATACATGCTTGTCCAATCGGTAGAATGGTTATCTACGCTTTGAAGGAAGATTTGGCTAGTAGAATAGGTACAGCTGTCTGTCCTGAAAAGACACACGCACAAGGAGCTTTGGGACGGTTGGGTTAGGGCTTTATAAGAAACTATGCATGTGCCAAACAATTCCATTGCATATTTTCTGGACTGTAGACCTTTAAATCGATACATAGAATACTGTTTTGTTAGTGGTGGACATGGTAACCCCTTGTGTTTCATACTGATCATCCTGCAATACTTGTACTCTTGTACAAAACAATGCTGAGTAATCTGGCACTTCAATATTGTATGTACTTGAGTAGGATAAGTCGGTGCCGATTTTTGGTATGGAAATCTACACGGTAGTACGGTACGTTATTATCCTTTGCTAGTGCTTGTAAAAGGCGATCTTAAATTCAATAGTGTGAGGCTTTATCTGCTTCACTTTGGCTTTTTTTTTTTGCAAACTCCACTTTGGCATTGCGATGTCAAAACTATGTTTAAAAACAATGTTATTATAGTTTTTTTAGCAGATTATCCAAATATGTTCACAATTTTTAACTTCGGTCATCCCCATTATGTGCTCGTGTAGTTTATCCTGGCTTCTGAGTCTTTAATATTCCTATAATTTGAACTTATCCGACTGGTTGGGAAATAGGGGAAATTTAAATATGATTGACATGCCAAACAGTATCGTCAAGTTTATTTATAAATGCACCACCTTTGGAAAATATTTTGACCATTGGTTTTCGAATTGATTTCTAATACTTAGAGCGGAGTGTATCACCCACCAATAGGGAATGTCAGCTGGGTTTAGACAACAGATATAGCCCTAACTAGAATGAAAGCTGACCCCAAGTAGATGGGACATGGCTTTGATGGTTTGATGGAGCGGAGTCTGTCAGAAATATGTGATAGTGGATTTTTAGAGTTATTTGTTATTGTAAAGGCTTATGTGATTCCTTGAAATTTCGTAGGATAATTTTTTGAATGATTCTCTCATTGCAGGTATATGGAAATAATGTGGAGATCCAAGCTTTTGCTGAGATGTATAATCGTCCAATTCATATATACTGCTATAGCACAGGTGTGATTCTGTTTGAGATGAGTGATGTTGCTGGTCTACTATTATACTGTTTACAATCAGCTCCAACATGTTATTGTTTCCTATCCAGAACCTATCAATATTTTCCATGGAAGCTATAATACTGATACACCTCCCATACGGTTAAGCTATCATCATGGCAATCACTACAATTCACTTGTTGATCCACGCCGATTGACAATTGGAGCAGGCCTTGGATTTAGCAGTCTTCAGGGGGTGAGTCTTTCCAAACGTGTTTTCATAGTAAGGTGATCTTTTCATGATCCATTGTAATGTACATGCCTAGCTCAACCTCCATCTTTTCTATCTTACAACAACTTGGAAGATGGATTTTAATGCAGAAAACTGAAATATTACAAAGTTTCAGATTAAGGACAACTCACTTCGTATCATTTCAAAGATAGTAGGCAGCGTTGTTTTATTTGTTCCTCCGCATTTTTGTCAACTGTTCTTGATCATAGTCTAGTATGATAAAAAAATCCTCGTTTTCCAAATTTTATTGCTGGTGTGGCTTTTAACCTGATTAAGTATTTATTTCTTCATCTCTTCAGAGAAACATCGATAGAGACCAGGTGAAGGCTGCTATCAGAGCTCAGCAAGACCAGCAGATTGATAATGTAAGTAGTACTGCTCTAGGCCGGCCCACTTTTTTCTTGAGCTTGTGCCTGACTTGTCTACGTCATTTGGAATAGAGTTACCAAAAACTATTTTTTATATTGAATCTAGCTGCACCTCTTTCTTAGATTTTAGGGACCTTGCCCCTCATTTTTTTAAAAGACTAACAGCCTCCATTAAATAAAAAAACAGCAATCCCTATTTCTAAGTGATAGCGGTGCAATCAAACTCTTTGTGGTTGTATTTAAATGCGGAAAGGATGTCCTATTCTTAAAAAGTGAGCCATTAGGACTCGTAGAGAACTGTTATTTTAGCTTTTTTTGCTGCAATTTTGCATGCAGAAAATGATCCAGAAAATCTTCTAAAAGTAGAAAAATAAAAAGATTCAGAAAATCAGGAAATAAATTCATAAGCGAAAAAAAGCATGAGATGAGATTAGGCAGGCAAAGAAACGGATGTGATTGACCCCCCAACATATGCTCCAGGTTGTACCTGATTACTGTCGTCCCTTTGTCTGCCGGTTGGGACTGAGTGCAATGCACCGATCGGGTCAACGGACGGCTGTGACTTCAGGGACAAACGATGGGGTAGAGAAATGCGGCAGAAGATTTGGGTTCCCAACCCCCCTTGGAGAGAGAGATGAAGAAAGAGAGATTGTGGGGAAGAGACATACAGAGAGGGAGCGACAGAGAGACGGAGAGAGATCATGGGGAAGAGAGAGAAATCGTAAAGAGAGAGACGAAGAGAGATAGTGGGGAAGAGAGAGGGATTGTGGGGACGAGAGAGATACGGAGAGAGACGAAGAGAGAGCGACGAATAGAGAGATTGTGGGGAAGAGAGAGACGGAGGAAGAGAGATACATAGTTGGTCATTTTTGTCTAGTCAGAATGCACGTTTTTGTCTAGTAAGCGTTCCATTTTATCTAGTTAGCATGTAGACCGCCGTGCCATGTTTTATAGATATCAAAGTAATAATTAAAAAATTGAAAAAAGCGAAAACGCCTAGGCACTAGAAGGCCCCCTACTACCCGACTAGGCGCTTTTTAGAACATTAAATAGAAGAGGGTTGTATACTTATAAAATCAGCAGCTTTTAATGATTTTGTAATTGATGTTCAACAACTATTGGTTGTTTATCATTTAATTACAACCATTACACTGAAATTAATTTTGTTCTCTTATGTTCTCTTTTGAGATTGAATTATTTGCCGATGCACCCAATTGGCCCTAGTTCTGATGTTGAGTTGATATCAAGGAATACGTTTATCAATTGATAGCAGAGCTGCATCTAATGGATCTAGTTCTGCATCATTTGGTATCAGAGTGAGGTTACCTATCCGTTCTACAAAGAAAGTCTTATTGGAGGTGATGGCTAGGGGTTGTGAACGGTTGTTTAAGATTGACGTGAAGAGATGCATTGATCTAGCCAGATAAGAGGAATTGGCAAGGCGCATGTGGGAGATTTAAGTTTTTTTGTCTCGAACTTTAGGCTAATCATCTCAGATGAGTGATTTGGCGTTGGAGCGTGATTTGTAGAAGAACAAGCCAGTCGATCTGTTGAGCGCAGGAAATCCAACCGTTTATTTGGGCTGGGACTTGGTCCGGACGAACCCGAGCAACCCGACCAAATTTTGAATGTGGACAAACATGGGCAACAATATTTATGAATTTGGACGGGCAAGGGCAATTTTTTTTTGCCCGAATTTGAATTTGGAATATCATGGTCAGTCATATGACCAACCCGAGGAACAAATTATATATATATATATATATATATATATATATATATATATATATATATATATATATATATATATATATAGTGAGGATATTATTGAAGTAGGAAACTCGTTGCTTAAACAAGTTGGAAAGCAATTAATGAAACCAATCTTAAGCAAGTTGAAAAATAATCTTATTAGGAAGAAAATGTTTAATGACAGTTTTATGTTTGCACAAACTAGGCCCGACCAACTAACTAGATTGACTAAATATAGGCTACCCGAGGAACCCGATGAACTTCCATGGTCCAAACACGGGCAAACCCTCTATGGGTTCCTCGGGCAACTTAGTCCAAACATGGTCAGACCTCCCAACCCGACCATGTCCACCCCTACCCCTTATTGAGGAAGACGATGTATTTTTCTTTCCTGTAGATCATCCCCAGAGGGAATATTTTATTATTTATTGAAGTTTTAGCGCCACCTCTTCAACGAAGAGCACAAAGAACCCAAAAAGATACTAGAGGAAGAATCTAAAGAAGAGCCCACAGAGGAAGCTGAGGCAACCCAAAGACTGTGGAGGAATATGAAGATGAGCCTGTGGAAATAAGCCGGTGTTCTGAAATGTTCAAGGTGAACATGAGGCGCAAAAATCTCTTAGACCCTAGGTGCAACTCAAGGCGCACGTCTAATTGACGACACATTTTTTAAAAAAGTATGTTAATTACAATAAGGTAAAACATGCATAAACACGTAAAAGATTAAGAAAATGAAATATATTAACCTATTATCTAAACTGGATAGATCGTTCAAATGATGTAGCATTGTAGGTTTGAATTTTGGTTCTACATAAGCTATTTAAAAATATGACATCTTTAGATATTTCTAATTTAATTATTAGTTATAGCATATCAAATGCACTAAAAATAAGTATGAAAGGTGCAAAATCAGTACGATATGGAAACTTACTGGATCTTGTAATAGTTAAAAACTTAAAATGACATCAATCTCATGATCAAATCTAGCCTACAACAGTTCCTACAGTCCTCCATAAAAACGCTAGCAATCAATTTTGAATGTAAACAATATCCAATCAATGTGCCAATATTCAATACTACTGCAATCATGAATCAACTTTAATTTAATAGCTTAATCATAATTCCAAAAATAAACTTTTTCAAAAAAAAAAATCATATTTTTAAAAATATCAAGTTCAAGCACATAATTAACAAAAGGTAGTGTTCCTTCACGTGCGTCCTTTTTAAGTAAATGAAGTCTCAAATCCCAAAAAGGTAAATGTTTCAAAATCCAAAAGTACAAAAAATCTCTAAACGTCATCCTCGTCAATCATAACATTGTCATCTTTCCCCTTTTGTCTCGTCTGAATGAAGCTTTTCTTCATCTAAATCTGGTTCTGAATTAGAAATAAAACCCATTACCCTTGTTTGTACCCTTGCGCTTGATCTTGTTCTAGTATGAATGTAAGAGTACTAAGCTCTTCGGCTCCACTAGGTTTAGCCACACTACCCATGTCAGTATCATCATCAAAAGACCAAGTCATCTTCTGGACCTTGTTCCTCTTCATCCAACCTTCCAACAAACCATTCATTGCTATCATATATGTCATATATCTTCTCTTTCGGGCTCAGTTATACGTGATATATACCAAATCATTTAAACATTGTTGTGCAGCCTGTTTCTTTTTTTTGTTATGGATCTGTAATAACTCTCAAATAAAAAATTAGAAAATGTGACGAATTATCTAATAAACTTTTAAGTGCTTATAAATTCTTCCTTTTATTTTTTTCAAATCATAGGAAAGATGTATAGAAGTTTCTTCAATATAACAACTTACATGCTCAGTAATACTCGAATTCCGTTCGTAGCCAGAAGCACTACATTTAGGCTCAAAACCCTTATATCAAATTATTGCAAACTGGAAGTTGAAGAGCCATAAGCAAATCACCATTCAATTGTTAATATAGTTTGTTATTAAAATAAAATTAATCAAGAATGAGAATTTTTGATAGAGAAGAGTATAATGAAAAAGTTACGTGATGCTTTTGTCTTTTGTTGTCTTACTGCTATTCTTATCCCCAAAAGTCCTTCGGCTCTTTTATACATAGTCAACTCTTAAGTGATTTTTTCTTGCTTGGCGATGCTAGGTACCAACCTTGATAGGCACATATACAACCTCCTCATCTTGCTCCATGATTGGTTTTCCTTGAAAGAACTCTGAGTTCAAGAAGTACCTGACTGCATGTCAAGGACATTGTAGCCGACATTACCACTTTTTATCAATGTATTCAAAGATTTTCTCATATTTACTTTCATTCTTGTTAAAAGCCTTGGAAATTATTTCTTTGGCTCTATCCATAACCTCATAAATGTATCCCATCGTCCGTTTTTTCTCACTATCTACCAATTGAAGTACACGAACAAAAGGGCTGGTTACCTTAGTAGCCAATGGTATTCCACAAGGAATGAATCAATCATTGTTGTCAAGGCACACGCCTAGGTGCCCGGAGACAGCTAGATCCCAGTGTGCCTAGACGAAAAGCACTAAGCGGCGGCCTAGGCGCACGCCTAGTTTTAGGCATTGATTTTTGTTTTTTATTTTTTTAAGTAAAACCCAACCCGCCTCCATCTTCTTTGTTCATTTTGTTGTATACTTGTTTATACTATGTGTTCATTGTGTTGCATGCATTTGATTAGAATATGCTCCATTTTATGTTAGCAAGTGTTTGTATTCTATTTGTTCATTTTGTTGTTTACTTGTTTATAATATGTATGTATCATTGTGTTGCATGCATTTGACTAGAATATGCTCAATTTCATGTTAGTTGGGTGTTATATTGGTGCCTATTACATATATATATGCAAATATAGACTATACATATATACTTGTGCCTGGAGGATGCCTATGCACATAAGGCCTCGCCTAGGCACTCCTAGGCTCCCTCCGAACGCCTAGCCTCGCCTTGGCACCTTGACAACTATGGAATCAATATAACAAGAGCTACCCTTCTTCCCTTTTACTTCTTTTCCCATTTACTGTTAATTCAATCCTCCGAAGTAAATATCTTCCTCAAGTTATCTACGGACGGTGTATACTTGAAAGTGTGAGTAATGTCTTTGCAAATCGGGTGACATTTGGCCTAATAAACTCCTTTTGGCCTGTGAATCACCTCATCATATTTAGACGGCCGGATGATTATCAAGTAAACCATTTATTGCTATTGCCCTTTCCAATGTTCTCTTTATATTAGGGATCTTTTCAATATCTTGTATCCAATACAAATGAGATTACTTTACCTCCAACAGTCTCCTAATGCAAAATAGAAAACATATTATTTAAAAATAAATCTCTTGATAAATTTTGAAATCAACTAGCAAAATAATGTAAATCATATTAGTAATTCAAAATTTTAAGTAATAGAAGAAAAAAAAATTCTTGCCTTCCATCGCGTAACTCGAATGATTATATGTTTTAACCTGAACCACATTAGCATCTCCAATACTCAAACATTTTTCCCCATCTTAATATATGAAGAGCATCTATCGATTATATAGACATAATTTCTCTAGGCCAATTCACCAAAAAGTCCATTATAAGTCCTATCCTTCATGTCTATCCAGCCATCAAACTTGATTGTACATCCATTTCTTACCCATTCCTCTTTGTGGCTCTTCATGGAATTTTTGTATGAGCCAAATCTTTTTTAAGAAGAGGAACTCTCACCTCATGGTAACTTGGTGGCTTAATATCAATTCCATATTGCCCAATGGATTTAACTGTTACCTTGAAGCTATCCAAAGTGACGGCATAAAACTGTATTCTGACATCATATATCCATCTAGCTATATTTGCACATGTTCGTTCCCTTGCTTCTTTCTTGTAGTGCTCATTAATTGTCATTTGTTTCATTTGGATTCCATTCTTACTTTTGAGAGCCATCTCGGTATCAGGTGTAATGTAGGCATCCATAGGACCCTTTTGCCTTGGTCTTTTTGGTTTAATTGGAACAGATTTTCCACTTCTTGCATCATTTCCAGTTGGACTGGATAAATTCCTCTCATGATGATTCGTTTTTTCATTGTTCACTTTTTAACTAACATAAATGCTGTAATATCTTCTGTAGCGATTTCAAGGCATTTGGAACACCTTTAAATTGCGGAAACCTCCAACAATATGTTGCCCTAGCCTGAAAAAGAGCACAACGCTATTTACATTATACACATATTTATGTGCATATCTCATACACCACTAGTGCACTATACATCTTCAACAAAGAGCATGTAAAAAAAAAAACATCATTTAAAGATAACAAATGTAAAGGGAGCATGCCTAACTGCACAAGCATCGAAGAAAAAAATACAACATTCATAGCTTACCTGCTATGACTGCTCAAGCATCCATTTTGAATCTATAGACATAGGAATCACCAGTGTATGAAACAGATTAAAAAAAACTGTGGAAAGAACAAAAAAAAGAAATCCATCAACAAAATATCCAACAGATTCAAAAAAAAAAGGGAAAGAAGAATAAAAGGCATGAGGAACTTCACTGGAATATGCAGTAGTCCAGCGGATTCAAAAGAAAAAAGGGGAAGAAGAATAGAAAAGAAAATCATCATCAGAACATGCATCCGTTTCCAAAAAAAGGGAAAGAACATCACCGGAATATGCACTGGCCCAACAGATTCAAAAGGAAAAAAGGGGAAAGAACAGACAAAAAAAATCATGCATGGATAAAACGCATGCATTCTTAACAGTGCCTTGTCCCGTGTTATTTATGGTGCATGGCCTACGCTGGGATGAGCCTGGACGGAGGTACACCTTTGATAACACTGGAAAAATATTAAAGTTGAGCCTATGGAGATGTCAGTTGGAAGGCGTGAGGAGAAACCCATGGCAAAATTCATGGATTGCTGAAAGATTCATACATTTTTTGTTTACAGAGCTTTTCATGATGAGGCGTACGCCCCGGGCACTTCATCTGGATATCTACGTCCCTGGGAGTGCACTTACCATCGGAGGACGTCCCATGCTTTGAAGAAATGCACAACAAATTTAATTTTTTAATCTTGAAAGAATGAACAGAAAAGAGCCACATGAAGATTCAACGAACATCTAGAGTCGAGGGATCACAAGTCTTCATCGGTCTTGGGATTCTTTCTATTGCAGTGTCAAGATACCACAATGGGCCATCCTAAAACAATTGACCTATTACAAGCTTGGAAGATCAGAGCAACGAAAAAGCTTATTCTATATCGATAGGGGATACAATCCAGTAAAACATCAATATCGGCATGTATCATCATTTGATCCAGAATCAAGATCTCTATCCAGAATCTTCTCGATGGGGTTAACAAATCAAGCCTTCAAACCCGGGGAGATTAGGAGAAGATCAATTTATAGCCATAAGAATCTTTGTTTTTTCTTTATCATATTTTTTAGTTGCAATTTTAAACTTTTTTCAGGTTTCTTTCACCAATTAGGAACCTTGATTTGATTTTAAGAGATATAATGTCTTTATGTAAAGAAGAGGGACAACAAATAATCAAATACAAAGTCTCTTTCTTGTTTTAGATACCTTAGACCTTAACCTTTTGGAGCTAACCACCTCTAAATACGGGGACACCTACTCTTGTTTTGAAGAAATACATCGGCAACTCGACTCTGTCGTTGCATCTATATATAAGAAGTGGTTGTCCTCTTCTCGAAATAAGCATCCAAGGCCATTGAGATTTGAGGCTACTAAATGATTGTTGTCTTATCTTCTTCTGTTGGAGTTCACATGCAGAGTAATACAGAAAATCACCCAAAAATCAAAAGGTAAAATAGAGAACTCTAGAATTTCAAGAAATGGTGAAAAGCAGAAAAGCCAGATTGGATGGATTAGGATCCCTTTTTTTTAAAAAAAATTCGGATCCCTTGTTTTGATCGCTGTCTTTGTCTTCATTAGATATTAGCAACCAATCTTGATGCGGTGAACAACCAATCAAACTGCAGGCACTTGTAGCTGAGGGGCGCTTCTACTCGGATCTGGAGCTGACAGAGAAGGAAATAGAGCGCATGGTGATGGAGGCCTCACGGGCCGAGTATCTAGCTGAAGACAAGTTGAAGCAACAGGTTGGGTTCAGAGAGTCCTCTACCTCGGGGGCAGAGCCGTCATCATCTGGGACAAGTAAGTTCGTCCGGACCTCCCATACGGTTTCTTTTCTTTTCTTTCCACCACCGTTGTGTAAGCTAACGTGGCTGAACAGCAACAGGATCATCACAGGCAAAGTCTGACGGCAGAAAGGATAAGACACTACAGCCGGACATGGTGCTGAGCAGCAGCATGCAGTTGGTCCTGTCAATGGGCTTCAGCTACTTGCAGGTCATCGAAGCATACAGCATCTTTGGCGACGACGTTGATTCCATGGTGTGCTACCTGTTGGAGATGGGAAGCAGCGGTGCCTTGCCAGGTGGCAGCAGTCGGCGCAAAGGGAAAGCAGCGGAGTAGGGCTTGGAACGGAGCCGTGTATGATGATGGATTTTACTACCTAGAATAAAAGAATAGGCCTCTGGGTGCTGTTTAAGTACCTGACAGAAAAATTGCTGTCCAATAAAAGTTTACATTGGTCTCAAGTTGCACTTCTGAATCCAGCACACCAAACTTCACCCCCCTCTAAATCCAAAAGAACATGAACATGCCGACCGAATCCAGACCCTGTCTGTACAAGTGCGAATCAAACAACATGAATTCATCCTAATGCTGAGCCTGTCGGTTTTATTTTGGATCAGTTTGACGACGGCTGTTGATCCCTTAATGGATCGACTCTTGATGGGTGCAACCACATGCAACAGATTGTATAAAGTTACTCTGCGAACCCTCAGGCAAGACCCATGAGCCACTGACGAACACCGAGCGAAGAAGCGAGCGGTTGCTGCAGGGGATTTCTGCGAGTAGGAGGTGCCCCGGCTTATATTATAGTATAGATTTGAAGCAGCAGTTTTTTTTTTTTTTTGCACTAGTGTTGAAATCTTGAGTGCTTGAACCCTTCAACTACAAAAACGCAATGAAAAGAGCTTTTAAACTCTAGATGATCAAAGGTATCATCATGCCAAGGGCTTGGCCGAAAATTTTCAGTGACTAACAGATCTTTTCATGTGCCGTGGGAGATGAGCTAGCAATGCAGCAAGATGAGCTGCCATTTGTTAAGAACATAAGAGCATCCCCAAGGGGCTCCCTACTCGGCTCCCTTTGACAAGGTAGGGGGCGAGATAGTAAAATAGGACTTCAAGGGGCTGGCGTGGTCCGCTTCCTAAAGTAGGGAATCGATACTCCCGTTGCTACATCTAGCAAGCATCACACTAAAAAATGTCTGATGATTGACCACCTGATTTCCAGCACCAGATAACCCTCTTCTTTATAATAAATATATAATAGGAAAAGAGTAGGGAGACCCCTGGAGTTGGTTCTAAAAAGTGGCTCCATATTATTTAGGGAAGCACATCTCTTGATTCCCTCCCTCCCCAAATAATAGGGAAAGAATAGGGAGTGCCTTGGAGATGTTTTAAAAGGAGGGTTGAGAACTATTACCACCTTGGCATACAACCCAGAAACAACCAACTCCTATACATGTTCACTGGTACTACTTAACTCTTCACTGGAGCCTGCTATGAAGCCAATGCATCAGGGAAAAGCATCCAGTACCGTTTACAGACATACTCAAAAACTGAAACAACAGCTCGAACATGAGCCGGCTGAGGCACGCAAGCCCAAAGACTCGGTAGACGGGCAGTATCTCCTTTCTGAAGAGCAAGTCAGCAGAAGAATCTTTCATTTTCCGAAGAAAATCCGATTCACAACATCAACAGGCAAGGCATAAGCCGGATCGACAGTCTTGATCCCCGGATACTCCATTAGTGAGAGCCCTGTGTTCAAAACATAAAAGGTGATGGTCTTGTGGAGTGGAGGGCAGCAGTTCAAAAATAATACATGCTAACGCAGCCATATAAATGCCGCGAAAAAAATAAGGGGCAACTGATAAGCACCTGCTACCCCAAAGTAGGTATGAAAAACATCCACAGCATTATCTGGACAATCCGAGATTCCTCCATTCTCTTTATCCTGCATAAAAAAAGACATACAATTAACCGATCAATAAATACGGAATCTGATTTGGATCTGATTTATTCTTCAGGCAAATTACACTTTGACCCCCTGAGGTTCGTGCTTATTAGTGTTCATCCCCACCCAAGGTTTCTGAAAATACACTTTGCCCCCCCCCCCCCCCCCCCCCCCCCCCCCTCTCTGTCGGCCATATTTTTTGTTAAAAAACTATTAAAACATGACTCGTCTAAAGTTGAAAAATGTAATAAAGGGAATTCAATACTTCATGGCATGTAATAAAAGTAAAATTGTCCTAAAAACATAGCATTCTACCGACAAATCTCAGTTTTAAGGATCATTTTACCATTATAACATGTTAAAAAGTATGAAATGCCCTTTGTTATATTTTCATCCATAGACAACTCATATTTTTAATAATTTTTTAATACAAACATGACTGGTGGGGTAAAAGTATGCTTTCAGAAACCGGGGGGGGGGGGGGGGGGAGGGGGAATAAGCACAAACCTCAGGCGGTCAAAGTGTAATTTGCCTTATTCTTACAGAAATGGGTTGTGGATTAAGAGATTAACCTGACAGTTCAAAATAAACCTGCTCAGTTTATCCTTGTCAATCCAATGGGCTCGATCTATCATTATCAGGCTCGAGAGTACCCACCAAGAGTAGCACACCTGGCAGGATATAGGTTGAAAGTTATATTAGGGAAGAAACAAAAAATCTAACTCTAGAATAAGCATTTCAAAATCCCCCACATCAGCAAGCTTCTCAGGGCGTCCATTTAGTCCTCCGTTTTTACATTGGCGCTCGCATAACCACCAACCAAGAAGGTCTCTGTCAACATGGTGTAGCGAACCCGTGATAGCAAGCGCACCCACACAACAGAAGACTGCAATTGTGGTGGCAAACCAAAACATGCCCCCCACCATACGAAGAGTTAGTGATGAAAGACGTTTTAGAGAGAGGAATGCACATACATGATTTCTAATACAATTTTTTGTTTAGGAGAAGTTGAGGAAACAATTAGCACATGCTTATTAGGTAAGACAAAAGTGGTCAACTTTTTAAAATGTTGTTTGAAATCTCTCTCTCTCTCTCTCTCTCTCTATATATATATATATATATATATATATATATATATATATAGAGAGAGAGAGAGAGAGAGAGAGAGAGAGAGAGAGAGAGAGAGAGCTATGAGCTACAGAAGGAGAAAATGAGCTACGATCATTTTGACCACCCTAGAAGTTTTGGAATTTCGTGAAAATTGGTGGGAACACGGTCCTCCCGACTAGCCAACACGCTAATTGTTGTGCTAGTCAGGAGGACCGTGTTCCCTATTCCCTATATATAACAAAAAATCTCTCTCATACAACACATCTCTCTCTCTCTCTCTCTCTCTCTCTCTAATGAGATTACACGGTCTCTTTTTAGGGACATTTGATGCCCCTAAAAAATCAGCACATCATTCTGAAATATAACATTTGATGCCCCTAAAAGTTTTAGAATGATGTGCTGATTTTTTGTGGGTGTTCTATCTAAGGTAAAATGTTTATGCTTACAAAAAACCAGCACATTCTAAGACTCCTTGGGGCATAAAATGGGCGGCTGCTCATTTCGTCGTAATAGGCCGCTAGCCTATACCCCGTATCATATATATATATATATATAGAGAGAGAGAGAGAAATGCTTGAATGCGGCATGCGGTAAGTGCGGCACCTACCGCATGCCGTCTGATGCACTGCTGCGTGCATGCGATGCACGCAGCGCGTGCATCAGACGGCTGCGGTGCTGTGCCGCACGTACCGCATGCCGCAGCATAGCATGCCCCTATATATATATATATATATATAGAGAGAGAGAGAGAGAGAGGGATGCTTGGTTGCGCTGTGCGCTGCCGAACCCAAATGCGCTGTGCACTGAGAGCCGTCCGATCGAAACCGATCAAACGGACTCCCGCTCCCCGCTCCCGCACCGCACAGGGCAGCTGCACCGCACCTCAAACCCACGCCGGCCCCGACCACAGCAGCCGTCTGATCTAATCGAGCGGCCCGAAACACATATCGCTGTTACTGTAGCGGCTACAGTAACAGCGAAAAGTGTTTCGGACCGTTCGATCGGAAAGTTTGGGGGGAATCGAACGGTCCGAATCACTTTTCGCTGTTACTGTAGCCGCTACAGTAACAGCGATATGTGTTTCGGGCCGCTCGATTAGATCAGAGGGCTGCTGTGGTCCGAAACACTTGTGGGTTTGAGGTGCGGTGCAGCTGCGCTGTGCGGTGCGGGAGCGGGGAGCGGGAGTCCGTTTGATCGGTTTCGATCGGACGACTCTCAGTGCGCAGCGCATTTGGGTTCGGTAGCGCACAGCGCAACCAAGCATCCCTCTCTCTCTCTCTCTCTCTCTCTCTCTATATATATATATATATATATATATATATATATATATATATATATATATATATATATATATATATATATATAGAGTAGTGATACATTGCGGCCGGGTAACGTGCGGGCTTAACGTTCGGCACCCCCTTCGGGGGTATTTTCGGAATTTTTTTTTTTGGGATTGATCACCTACCCTTGGATTGGACACACAAAAAATTTTAGCCCGATCCAAGACCTGTAGGCCGTCCAAATGTGTTGATCAACATGGCGAAAAAAATGAACGACCGATAAAAGATCAACACATTTGGACGGTCTACAAGTCTTGGATCGGGCTGAAATTTTTTGAGTGTCCAATCCAAGGGTGGGTGATCAATCCCAAAATAAAAAAAAAATTCCGAAAATACCCCCGAAGGGGGTGGCCGCACGTTACCCGGCCGCAATGTATCACTACTCTCTCTATATATATATATTTATAGGGTTGTTAACGGAAACGAGCTGTGACACCAAATGATGCTGTGCACGATGAGTCAAAAAGATGGTAACCATACTCTGCCCAGCATGAGACTCCCCTCCGGGTATAGATCCAAACCCACCATCTAGATTTTTGCAGCTCACGATGTAATTTACGGCCTTCTCCACATTAATTTTGTCCAAACGGTGTAATATTGAGAGGCAACAAATAGCACAGTAAGAGAACCTACAGATAGAAACCTACATGTTCAGCTCGATATTCCATGCTCTTAGATTGGAAGTAGAAATAGTAAAAGAGATGATGATCATACCTGGTATCAACTTCACCCCAAATATCACCAAAAAATGATCCATCTTCCTGCTGCAGCCCCACAACATCTAACTCAAAGGTTAAGTGAAACAGGAATTGGAATCCAACCTTTTGAGACCCGATGGCAACAAGGAATTTTACGCCAATTACCAAATGCATGTAAAGGATTAAGACTGGAGATGAGTTATGACGATAGTTTAATATTACAACCCTAAGAAGGATGACAGACTATTGTCGTACTGGCACATGTCTCAGCACTATCATGAGTAGTATAATGGAGCAACAAGTAACTTGCAGAAGGAAATATTACAGACAAACAAGTGCATTCATAATCAACAGGAGCAAGACAGTTCATAATTGTGTACCCACTAGAGCCACCCACATAAAAAATGGCATTATAAAAGCATGTAGGTGATAATAAAGCTAGCATGAAGCAAGAAGACTTCTACCGTTATGTAAAATAATAGATTCGAACAAACCACCATTAGATTTATAAGCTAGGGTACTTGGCATGGCCATGCGTAGTAAAATAGTGCATGCATAACAAGCTCCTCCACCTATTGATCGACGCCCACATCACACATTCTCCAAGAAACTTCAAGATCTGCTTCTCGAACAATGTGTCATTGCACGTTCCCAGCTGGCTTCCCATTTGGAAGTCCCATCCACTTGACTAGGTTCTCCACATAAGGTCCTCGTCCACAAAAAGATCCGCTTGTCCATCATGGCTTCCGCTTCCTTACCGAACGACATAGTTATGATCGTCAGAAGTCACTTCGAGACTCCTCGTCAGGCCTTCCTGATCTTCATGCTATGACTTCAAACAACTGGCATTGAAGACATGATATATCTTCAAGCAAGGTACAAAATATCGAGATATTTCGCGAAATATCGCGAAATATTTCGGTTTTATCAAACCTCGGCACGAAATTCCTATTGTGATATCGAACGAAATAGGAATCACGATAATATCGCGATATTTCGCATGATATATTTGTCGGCACGAAATATGGCGATATTTCGTGGAAATTTCGAGACATTTCGGGAAATTTCGAGAAATTTCGGGATTTTGGCACCGAAATGTTGGGACTGACTGGTTATAAAAGGGGACTGGGGGTTTCGTTCTCAGCAGCTTATTTACATATAATAACATTTAAGTAAATGTCTCCATTTACTTTAAGTTATTATATGTAAATAAGCAAATACCCCCCATTTGATTTCAATAAAAATATCAAAAAAATCAAAAACCAAGTGAATCAAAAAGTAGGTTTTCAGTTTTAGTAGGAGAAAACAGTTTTTTCGGTTTTCATAAAATTTGTATGTTGAGAAAAGTGGTTAAATCAACTCATTTTTAGCTCAAAAAATTCCACAAGATGTAGAACTACAAGTACATCTAGAAAACCATGGTCCGTCAAAGAAAATTTTGAATGTATAAAAACTTTTCTTCATAAAAACTCATTTTTTCAGACTTAGTAAAAAACAGTGTTTTGCATTTCAGCATAATTTTTGCACGATTTCAAACTTGCACAACTTTCTTGTTTTAAGTCCGCTTTCAAAATCGTTTGAAGCATGATTTTAACAATCAACTAATCTTTATTTTGGAAATATTTTTATCCACAAAAAAGATTAAAAGCTATTTTAAATACATAGATCAAAACAGGACCAAACAAGACTGCAAAAGACTCACAGACTCAAATGTAGAATACATGCTTTGTGATGCTCTACACCTGTAGATTGGGTATAATTATTATCTGAGTGTTCCAAATTGTGTATATATACTTGGTTTATGACTATGCAGAGATTCACTGAAAAATTCCGTTAAAAAATCAATATTTCCACCATTTCTATAAAATCACAATATTTCCACATTGTCGAAATATTTCCACGAAATATTTTCATATCCAGAGGGGTCGAAATATTGACCGAAATGGAAATTTCGAACCTTGTCTTCAAGTTAGACATGGGTTGAAGCCTGTAGGCGACTTTGATCATGTATCTCTGTTGTATGACACCATTGTATCTCTGTTGTATGACAGTTGTATGACACCAATGTCTAGAAGAAAACAAAATTTTTTTTTATTTATAATTATAAAAATTCAAAAGTAAAACCATGTATCTCTGTTGTATGACACCACTTTAGCCATGTTGTATCCCTATTTATGCATCCAGAGAATTTGTTTTTTCAAGTCTGGATACATATCTGATACATATCCACATGTATTAAATACATACCCATATCGAATATGGATACGATACATAGGAAGGAGGCTGAAAGTATCCGTGGTTCATAGCATACTTCCTTCTTAGTGCAGTTTGTAGGGTGTCAATGAAGATGCCGTTATCTTAGAGATGCAATCAACTAGCACAAGAATGGATCCAAACCCCCCCAGCTTTTGTAGAGTTGATGAAGTCCATGGAGATGCTATACTAGAATGGCATACCATTGGAAAAGGCTCGAGCAGTCTGCTGGGTTTGTGGTGATCCACCTTGCCTTATTAGAATAGTGGACATACTCCTCCACACCCACTTCCATCCGGTGCCAATAGTAGGTTACCTCGAGCAATACCAAACTCCTCCGTTGACCTAGGTGTCCAGTTCATGTAATACTCTGAAATTCCTTTAGTAGCTCTTTCCATAGTATCCTCATTGTGGTAAGAACAAGATATCTCCCTTTGTGCATAGGAGCCCATCCTTTCAACCATCCCCATCTTGGCTTGATCAAGGAGGGTTTTCTTGAGCTAGCACACCGCTACCAACTGTGCTTTCCTAATGGGCGTGTTGGCTACATGATTCTCCCTGTATGGCTTATATTCAAGGCACATGTTAAACTTTGCCAGAAAATCATGCAAACATGCTTGCTTGGGAGACTAGTTCTTTTGGCTTTGGAAGTAACTCGTGGCCACATTATCTGTCATAAGTCTCATGACCACAAAACTAAAGCCAAGCTAGCAGTGCCTTTACGTCCTTTGAAAATGCACCATCAACATCATCTCCTACAGAATGATATGTTGCTATTGAGATCTCGGATCTCGTATCCAATACGGTGCCTATCTTGCACCAACACGCCCATACTAACAAAGTCAGACGCATCATTACTCATCTCAAATGGGTTGGAAATTGGAATGATTTAATAGTCTCAACACCAAGTCCTCCCTTATGGCCTTCTTGAGCTCCTCAATAGCCCCCTCACACAGTCACACTCATGCTATCATACATCTAATTCCATGGTTGATTTTCAACTGGTCAGTTAATAGGTCGACCTTTGTTGAATAGCCTTTGATGAGCCATATGTAGTAGTTCATTAGACCTAAGAAAGACCTCAATTTCGTCCCCGTGGTAGGAGTCCCACACTCCTATTAGATTGGACCTTTTTATCCATCCAAATATTCCCATGCGGTAAGAAAGATATCTCTTCTTGAGCAAATGAATTCTCCCCCTTTACATCATGTTGTTCCTCCCATAGCATGTGGAACCCATCCTTTCGTGCTCAATGTTCTTATCCAAACCTTCCTGATGACTTCATAACATTTATAGCCAAGGATCGGTGATGTTGTTCTTTATGTCTCAAAATGATATCTAGGATACACAAGAGCAACAGAATCGTCGCTTCTCATCAGGAAGGTTTGCAACCTCACCCGTCCAAATCCTCACAAGTTGAGAGAAGATGTTCAAGTATCGATTTCGACAAAAGAAGCACAATTAGAAGAAAGAGCACTCAACTCTAAAAATAAAATAGTTAGGTGAAACTATAGCAGGTCCTGGAACTAAATCACTGTACCGACATGATACTATAATAGGCAGATACTAGACTCCCAATATAATCAATTGTGATATGAAACTCTACAAGGTCCTGGAACTAATACCGCTCCACATATCAGATTCTAGAACAGCCAAATTCTATAGTGAGAGTTAAGAGGCTTTATTCATAGGAAGGTAGAGGACTCTGAACTCTTTTTCTTCAAGCCTAAGGGCTCAAACAGACACTCAAGCATAGAATCATAGATAAAGAAATCTAATCAAAGATCAATACAAAAGCTAGAACTCATTAGCTCGATTTAAACAAGTAAAGAGTTCCATCTACGTTCAAATAAAGATTTCAATTTTAGATTTTTCAAATCACTGTTCATTAGGAACAATTATAAATGATAAACTATATGTTCCACATCGACTGAAATTTAATGGCAAAGTGATAAGCAATACTTAATGTGAGAGCCCAAAGGCAGAGAACCCAAACTTTCAATAAAATAAACAAAGCAGAATAAATCTAAATCTAAAACTAAAGCAGGTGCAAACAAAATTCCACATTTTCTACTAGGTAGGATACAATCAGATACTTTATCGACATCCAGAGCATCGAGTCTGTCGAGAAGGGCTAAGATTTGCACGGCACTGGTCGTGTATAAAAGGTGTGGATCATGCCCAACATTCCCTCCAAACCCTCCTGCAATAACCAATACAATAATTCTCACATGCATACAGCTTCCACAATTCGATCATGGGTTAAAGATTAAATCTTTCAAGTAGGGTTGGATAATTACCACAATCCTGGTGATAGCATTCCATCACCCACGAGACCACCTCGTTTTGATCGACGGCTTCGAGTTTGTGGAGAAGGTCTAGAGTGGTCAGACCCCAATATGCGCCATTCATCCTGAGATGCTCCATCACGAGAGCCTCGAAATCATCCTTCTTCTGGTGGATCACACAACAATAGAGCAAATCTACATAATTTCTTATTCTTTGAAATAAATATGTTCCAGATTTTAAAATAATGGAAATATAAAGAATCAAGAATCACAAAAACCTTTTCAAGAGCGAGAATGTACTGCACATGCTTCTCAGCTGCCAGTTCTCCCATTTTTCTCCAAGTCAGATGCAATAACAACTGATAACAAGGGATATTCATGTTAGATCAGAATCACAATGCATTTTGTCAGATTGGAGGGGGAATCTAAGAGACTGGGATCACCAGATCGTTGTCTCTCTCCAACTGATGCCAGCCCAACGGCAAGCAGAGGCAGAGAGATTGCCAGTATTGTTTGCAAGAGAGGGGGAGAGAAGGGTAGATCATCGGCAATGGTGTCACCAGAGGAGGAAAGGAAGGAGGGGATTTGGGAGAAACCCGAGTCGGACCTCATTGTTGGAATTTGGACGGTTATGTACTAGATATTTCGGGTCATCGAGTAATAAGATTCAGATCCAATATATTTTATTTATGTGAATAATTAAGGGTCCGTTTGACAACTCTTATATGTTTAAAATAGAGGTTGTTTCAAACAGAACAGTAGAGATGTTTGAAAAAGACATTTGTTTGAAATACAGGCGGTAATCCTGAACTTGTTTGGCAACTCTATTGAAACAATGATTGTTACAAATAGAACATTTGGTAATAGCTTCTTATTGCCTCTATTTTTGGGGCAGTTTCCATCTTTTTACTGAAGATAAAATTCTCTCATTTTTAGTGCAATTTCTTCACTAATTTGATAAAACCAGTGTAACAATAAAAAAAATCACCACAAAAATCCATAAATCATCAAATATTATGTTTAAAACAACGCTTCCACCAAATTAAAAGTTCCATCGATTATTCGACATATAACTGAAAGCTACGAAATGCAACCACCATATAAATCTATGCATTATTTGCCACAAAATGTGCATGTGCAATAGCATCCCTAATGAGGTTCATAGGCAATTTAGCACTCGCATCGTTTGTTTCGCTCTGGTGGAGGAATTTCCCATTGATGCTCACAATTAAATTGACAAAAAAAAAATTTCATTCCCCTCCTTATTCTTCTTGGACTAACACAGTAACACCTTCACCTGACACATAATGCCCCAAAACTAGAAACAAGCTCGCCATTTGAGGTGAGGATCTCACCCATCTTGGAGACCTTCCATCCATTGTTAGAGGTGTCCATCATCGGTTCCTTCCTATTCCCAATGGGTCGGGAGACGAGGTGAGAACCCTTGTAGAACCTGAAGCATCTATATTCCTTTAGATACATATATGGTCAATTTCTATTCAAAAACCTAGGGTTTTCTTAGCTTTGAAGTCTCTGTAACTTTGTTCTTTTAAAACTGCTTCTTTTATTCTCTGATGATGTCTCTTCGATCACGTCTCCGATCAACACTATGGGTGACACCGGATTGGTTTGGGACGGGTCGGCAGATCCCGAACCCGTCCCGTTATGAAATACCTTGTGCCAAATCAGTCCCAAACTCATCTCGGGTTTAGAAGGAAAATTCCAAACTCGTCCCATTTGTATCGTAGCATCTCCGGCCCTTACTTAGATTTTTACTCAATTATGAGTAAAAGCTCAATATAATATAGGTCACTCCAACCCTTGCTCAAATTTGAGTCAAAACTCAATTATGTATGAGTTTGAGTAAGGTCTAGAGCTGATTTTAGAGCTTTAACTCAGATTTAAGAAAAAAAAGTGTTGGATGGCACGTTTGTAAATAGGAAGGTCCTTAGAGATGACCGTTTGAATTTGGTATGGGATTTGAGTCTCCCCCGATTTGGTGAAAAATTTGAGTAAAACTCAGTTTGGTAAAAGTCTGAGTGAAGGGCTGGACTTTTTTTAAGACTTTTTACTCAGATTCAAATCTAAGTCATGATTTGAGTAAGGGCTAGAGATGCCCTTAGCCAAAACCCAAACACATTCGGACATTCCAATTATATTTAGAAAGGACGAATCGATGCGAGTTGGATTGCGTTTAATTTAAAAGAGAAACACCAACCGTAGTAAGAAGTAAGAACTAAATTCATTTGTAAAGTTAGATTTTTGTACAAAAAATTGATTCACTAATCTAGAGACTAGAGCTATTGCAAAATTTAGTAGTCTTAATAAGAAAATATAAGATTTTTATGTTTTTTTATTAACTTTCGATAATTAATTACACTAAGTAACTATATACAAGTTGAAATATGAAAATGACACACCCATTGAAATGACAAGATAAATATGGGATTTTTTTCAATTATATTAGATTGGAAGATATAAAAGGTCGGATTTTGATAATTAGGTTGGACTTAAATTTAAAGTTGGATTTTCGTACAAAAAAATTGATTAACTGATCTTGAGCTATCGCGAAATTTAGTAGTATTAAAAAGGAAATATAATATTTCCATGTTTTTTATGAACTTTCGATAATTAATTACAGGTTATACATCTAGATTTTTTTAGAACACCTTCGCGAGCGACCTTATCTCAAAATGCACGAAGAGTAAGGAAGAAAGGGAAGCAACATGATTTACAAAACATTTCGTCCAAAAGAACTAAATTGTCACGTTCAAAAAGTCAAAATGCACCGAGACAAAAAAGAAAAGAAACAATATAAACAAAACATTGATTCTGAACCAAAGCTAATTAGATTGACATGTTTAGAAAGACAATCGATACGAAGACAAAGACAAAAGGAAGCACACACAGAAGGTAAGCAGTTGATGGAAATGCCAAATCGAGACCTTGACATAGATTTAATGTCAATGCCGGTTTTATCTTTACGTGGAAGTTCATCTTCAGATAGACAAAGTAACATGTAAGACTACTTTTATAATAAATGTTTGTTTACTAAGATATGTAAATTCTTCAATGAGCCTAATATTGAAAATATATTTCTAAATTGGCAGTGAAAGTCAAAATTTTCCTAAAGATAGCATAATTCAGTTGGGAACAAATTATGTCGATGATGTCTAGAAAGATGAAGAGGAAGATGAATAATTGCAACATGTTTTTACCAAACATTTCGTCTAAAAGAACTAAATTGTCACGTTCAAAGAGTAAACTGCACGGAAACAAAAAAGAAAAGGAACAACATAAACAAAGCATTGATTTTGAGCCAAATCGAATAGATTGACACGTTTAGAAAGCCAATAGGTACGGAGATAAAGAGAAAAGGAAGCACAAGCAAAGGATAAGCAGTTGAAGAAAATACCAGATCGGGACCTTGCCACAGACTTAATGGCAATGCCGGTTTTATCTTTATGTGGAAGTTCATCTTCAGATTGACAAAATAATATGAAAGGCTATTTTTTTAATAACCGGTTCCTTACTAAGATATGTAAATTCTTCAATGAGGATAATTTTGATTTTGTTTTTTTAAATTACCCGTGAAAGTCAAATTCTTTCTGAGGATAACATTGCTTAGTTGGGAATAAATTATGTTGAAGATGAAGAGGAAGATGAATTTCCAATTCCAAATCTTAGTCAGCAAGGAGGCCCGATAATTGATATTCCAGCGAGTTGGCATTTTCTTGGAAGAATGGACGGTTCCTGTGGATTTTACGGAGCTCTTAAAAGGAACCCAAATCAAGAAACCAGAGAATCATCAGATCAGAAGGCATGAGAACATCAAAGCATGGGACTTGAGAGATCATAAGAAGCCCCTTTTAATTTCACAGAGGCATCATAGATGCACTTGGGAAAGTCTTCTGCCATTCCTTCAAGAGATGGAGGTGAGTTCCTGTAGAGGAAGAACAGCAGAGCAAAGCCCAGAAACAGCGCCGACCAATGCCAGCTCTGAAATCTATACATGTATTGAAGCAAGGGATTGGGATATCTAGGGATTGAACCATGTCATTATTTGGAGTGTTTAGAGAGAATCGGAGAGAGGGAAGGGGACTACCTGGGCTGTCAGGATCCACCGCGGCCGCTGCTCCTCCTTTCGCCCAGCCGCTGCTCCTCTTCTTCGCGACGCGTCGACCGCCGCGCTGCCGTTCCTCGCGTCGGCCGAAACCGAGAGAGAGAGATCGGAGAAGAGAAGAGTGAGAGAGAGAGAGAGAGAGAGAGAGAGAGAGAGAGAGAGAGAGAGAAAAGGGATGGGCTGAGAGGGGGATCGAGAGAGAGTGGGGGGGGGGGGGGGGGGGTTGCGGGGGCGGGGGTGCAGGTGAGAGAGAGAGAGAGAGGAGAAGAGAGAGATTTTTCAAATAAATAAATTGGTGATTAGTCCCTGACAGAACAAATCTCGAAGGTGATATCGAAACATTTCTATTAACGTTAGATCCCTGCATTTTTTCGTAAATCCAAAAATGTCCATAGCTCCCATCTCTTTTGAGCACTAGTTTTTCATGGGAATCTCTGGTGCGAGCAGCAGAGGTGATGGCGGCAACAAGCGTGATCTCGATTTGCAGCTGCTCGCCGTCACCGCCCTGACAACAACGAGCAGCGGAGACGAGACGGAACGGGGGGCCGGAGGGGTTAGGTTTAGAAATTCTAGGTCTAGGGTTCATCCCATGCCTTTGGGTTTAGGAGTTAGGGTTCGATTCGGTTCTGTTTGACGACCGCGAGTATAGGAGGTGAGAAGATCCGACGTCAGGGCGACTTGGAGGTTCGATCAGTTCGATTAGTTTCAAAGAAGCCGATGACAATCTAATTAAAAATTTAAATTGATTTGGAAGGCATTTTTGTCCACATCATATTTGGGGGACTTTAATCGATATCTTGTCGGGGACCGCTCACCAACTTCCCCCCTCCAATGGGTTTATGTGTGATAGGTCATTTCAACTAGGTCTGTCAATTAGGCCCTCCCCGAAGGGCACCCGACCCGTCGAAAGCTCCGCCTGACCAAAGCCTGTCCAAAGCTCGACTAGGCCCGGCTTGTCTTTTTTCTGTTAGTGGGTCGAGCACGAGCTTAGTGATTTCTGACCCGACTTGACCCGTTTTACTATGAATGAGTAAACCCTCCCATATACTGTGAAACCTCCTTAAAAAACAAAACTACATTTCAACCGTCAGCTTATTTCGTCCCATGTTGTTTGTTTATTAGATCCTGTGAGCTTCTACTACGGGACAAAAAATAATTTTTTTTTTTTTTTTTTTTTTTTGGGGGGGGGGGGGGGGGGGGGGGAGGGTGGGGTTTGCTTAGTGATAGCTTCCTGACAAAGATATCAATTATTAATAAGCCCTCCTACAAGTTTCGTGTTGTAATAGCTCCTTTCAAAAATCCTGCCGAACCAAATAGAAGAAAATGACAATAGCGTCAAACCCAAATTCATTAAATTTATATTTCCTGCCATCAACTTTACACGAATCATTTTTTACATGAAAATCAATTGAAATCACTCTAGATTGTCGATTTAAAGCCACAAAATAATTTTTTTTGCTATATATTTTCATCAATTTTTTTTTGTCAACCAACCAAATAGTTACTTTTTTTTACCTAATTGTTACTCTTTATGTTGAGATAGAATCGACTTGGTTTCGTATAGTTAAATGCATTTTTTGTTTGTCGACTTGGTTTCGTATAGTTAAATGCATTTTTTGTCACAAAGATAATCATCTTGTGACCAGATGAGTAGAAATACCGATACAATCAATCGACAATTAAGATATTTTACCATATAAATTTTTTTGTTAGTACATGTGCGCGGGTAGAAGGAGCCCACGTTATCCAAAACTAACCGATTTTTGCTCTTTAACGATTGTTATTCTTTTGCTACGATTGTTACACTTTATCTACAAGGGTAAAATTATCATTTAAAATTTTTTGGTATTACATGTGACGGGAGAAGGAGCTTACGTTAGCCAAAGTCTAACTATAGATAAAGTGACATTTGAATTTATCACGTAAATGCCCAAAGTGATATTTGAATTTATGAATGGTGCCACCTATTATTTCATAGAGAATCGAGCTTGGGAGGGTTTTGCACCGCTCCCGTGCCGCTCTAGAACACCGGTTGGCCTCCCCCCACGCTATCGATGCAGAGAGGGCGTGGAGGAGAACCACCGGAGACCGTCTGTTCGTACCGAGGTTCATTGATTCCGCGTAGGTAGACTCTGTGGTCCGGGACGAGCTCCGACCATGGAGGCCATAATGTTGCCGACTGGATAGGTCCGACGCCATGCAGGGAGGGCTGTAGGAGTTCTATAGGGTTAAAATTGCCATTCAAATTTTTTGTTATTATATGTGCGTGGGAGAAGGAGTTCGTGTTAGTCAAAGTCCAACTATAGACGCTTAACGTTGAGTTCAAACTTTACATACCCTTAATGTAAAGGAAACCTTTTTAAGGAGCTAATGTTAATATATATATATATATATTAAAGCAGCAAGAAAAGCTGCTATAAAAGCAGCATCCCATTCCTCTATAAAAGCAACTTTACATACCCACTCTCCCTCCACGATCCTATAAAGACTGTAAATCTAGACCAATCACCAAGGAGAGAGAAAACCCCAGAAATCTGAGGTCAACTGCAGCAAGGAACCAAAAGGCAAAACCCCCTTGTGAAAATCACAAATTTGTGAAGGGAAATGGAACAGAGCACAAGACCCTCTCACCCACCTAGGGGTGTAAAACGGGCCGGGCCTACATATCCAAAGCCAGGAAAGGCCTGTCGGACTGGTCGGGCCGGGCCGGGTTTAGGCCAAAAACTGTGTATTAATAAAAAAAAAAATTGTGGGATCAAACTCAAGACCATACAGAACTTACAGCACAGTGAAACCACTACACCAACTTCTTTGATATAAAACATGTACAATTTTTATGTATATATACAAAATCTATTGTGTTTGGATCGGGCTTCCGGGTCGGGCTCACGGGCTTCCTTTCGGGCCAGATTGCTGACTCAAGGTGGCAGCCCGAGCCCGGCCCATGAATTTTTTTGGGTTGGGCTCGGACCATTGACTTTTGGGCCGGGTTTAGATCGGTGGGCTTTTTTTACACCCCTACAACCACCAAATGGGTAAAAAGCCCAAAACTCATATAAGAGAGATCTGCAAGCAGCAGTCAGATAGGCCCGGGGCCCGACTCGGGCCCTCAAAGGGTCGGGCTAGGGCTTGTCTTTTTGAGCCCCGTAAGGGCCAAGGCCTGGGCCCACCTTTATATATAAGGGCCAGGCCCAGGCTTATGCAAGCCTGGCCCATTGACAGCCCTACCTCCAACAGATAGTTTTTAGTGATACAGACGTACAACATGATGATTTAGCTTTAGGTCCTCCCAATAGAAAATATCTCTTTTACCCCTACAGCCAGCTGTACACGTGAGCAAGACCCCAACGTGCAGTTGTACATGTGGGCACCAGTCTGAACCTGACAAAAGCACTGTATCAAAAAGAGTAACAATATTTGAAGATTGTTACTCTTTTTTGCTACAATGAAATCACTGTAGGAAAAAAAATGTGAATCTTGCATTCTTTTTTTGCTACATTGAAATCACTGTAGCAAAAAAGTAGCATTTTGCATAGATTGAGTACAATATTGTTGAGTAACATTATGTCTATATTGTTACTCTTTTTGCTACAATGAAATCACTTTTTTTTTGAGAAATCTTATCGGGGAAAAAAAACACAATGAAATCACTGGAGCAAAACATGAACATTCTTTGCAGATTGAGTAACAATCTTTGTAGAGCAACAATTTGCACATATTGTTACTATTTTGCTACAGTTAAATCACTGTAGTAAATTTTTTTTCCTGTGAGATCATGTCCAAAAATTGCTACAGTGAAATCGCTGTAGCAAATCCATGGATTGAGTCCTATAGCGACAAAGACAGAGGGGCATGCTCCAAGGGGCATTTTGATAATTTAAAGGGGATAAAAGTCACTTGTGGGACTTGCTTAGCTGCATACTTTTTAGGAGGGACCTGGTGCAACACCATCTTGTTGGTTGTCCTTCCCCTTAATTCGATCTCTTGTCAAAGTCTGTTCACTAAGTTTCCCAAAAAAAAGAAGAAGAGAAGAGAGAGAACATGAGGGAGGGGGTTTTGCATATCGCACTCCCCGAGGGCTTCTTTCCACTTCGTCGAGCACGAGTGAGAGGGAGACACTGCACAAAGCCGAGTTTCTCTCTTTTTTTTCATCGTGTCTTATGTGAACCGTCGATATGGTCGGCCCTTAGTCGATCGACAGATGTTTCTTTTTGTGGTAAAGTTGTAATTAACACAAACTTCGGTAACATGTTATATAGTCTATATAGATAATTCCATGGATTAAGTTACTTTAGCCTTAACCTCCTCTATAACTGACTCTTTTTTAAATGCCCATTTTACCCCTCTAGTATCAAGTATCAACTCTCTGTAAGTTGGATTAAAAATTCGCTAATAGTGCCAATTTAGTGATCACTATAGTGATTTCACTACATCAATGATTTCAATTCGGTTGCTAAAGTAATTTCACTTTGGCAGCTGCATGAATTCACTGTAGCAATCGAATTGATGCTCCATAATCATTATAGCAGATTAACCATCCCGGAGTATCAATTCGAGTTAACAGATCATCCATTCAGTTGCTACAGTGATTTCGCAATAATAGCTACAATGATTTTCACTGTAGCAACCGATTGATATTTTGATATAGTGAAATCACTATAGCAATTACTGTACAAACACTATTGATTCTTTGTTGCGTGATGGGTAATGAAAAGGGCAAAGGTTTAATATAACATTGAATTTTTTTTAGGGGGGGATTAAGTTCAAACGAACTCATTGTCGGGGGCTTGAGCTTAAAAGTAAATTATATACAAATCAAGCACTCCTTCCGAAAACAACCTCCAAGAGCCTCACCATATGCATCCCTAGTTTTGGAATTGCTACTTGACTCTAAACATTTATGGAGCCAAAATCACTCCCTATTTTTTCTAGACCACCACCCGATAACCATAAGTAAACTATATACAAATCAAGCACTCCTCCCCAAAACACCCGCAAAGAGTCTCACTATAAGCCTCCCTATTTTTGAAATCGATACTAGACTCCCTACATTTGAGGAACCAAAATCGCTCATTATTTTCTAAGAACCACTACTATTTACCAAAAGTAAATTATATACAAATAGAGCAGTCCTCCTTAAAAGACCATTCAAGAGCATTGCCATAAGCCTCCCTATTTTTGAAATCACTACCATACTCCCTATATTTGGGGAACAAAAATCACTCCCTATTTTCTCAAGACCTTCACCTAATAACCATAAATATATTATATACAAATCAAGCACTCCCCCCGAAAACATACTCTAATAGTCTCGCCATAAGCCTCCTTATTTTTGGGATTGCTACCAGACTCCCTATATTTGGGGAGATAAAATCGCTCCCTATTTTCTTAGGACCCCCACCCTACAATCATATATAAATTATATACAAATCAAGCACTCCTCTCGAAAACACACTCTATGAGTCTCGCCATGGACCTCCCTATTCTTGGGATCGCTACCAGATTTCCTAAATATAGGGAGTCTCGTAGCGATCCTAATTTTAGAGAGGCACATAGCGAGACTCTTGGAGGGTGTTTTGGGAAAGAATACTCGATTTGTATATAATTTACCTATTGTTATCGGGTGGGGGTCTTGAGAAAATAGGGAGCAATTTTGGATTCCCAAATATTGAGAGTCTGGTAGCAATCCCAAGAATAGGGGGCACATAGCGAGACTCTTAAAGTATGTTTTTGGGAGAAGTGCTGGATTCGTATAAAATTTACTTATGATTGTCGAGTGTGGGTCTTGAGAAAATAAGGAGTGATTTTGCCTCCCCAAATATATTGGGTCTGGTAGCGATCCCAAAATTAGAGAGGCATATGGTGAGACTCTTAGGGTGTGTTTATCAGAAGGAGTATTTGATTTGTATATAATTTACTTATGGTTATCAGGTAGGGTTCCTTAGAAAGCAAGGAACAATTTTGGATCCCCAAATGCAGGGAGTCTGGTAGCGATCACAAAAATAGAGAGATACATAGCGAGCCTCTTGGAGGGTGTTTTGTGGAAGAGTTCTTAATTTTTATATAATTTATTTTTGGTTGTCGTGTGGGGCTCGTTAGAAAATAGGGAGCGATTTTGGATCTCCAAATATAGGGAGTCTTGTAGTGATTCTAAAAATAGAGAGGCACATGGCGAGGCTCTTGGAGAGTGTTTTGGGAGGAGTGCTTGATTTGTATATAATTTACGTGAGTCTCTTGGAGGGTGTTTTGGAAAAAGTACTCAATTTGTATATAATTTACTTACGGTTATTGTATAGGGCTTGTGAGAAAATAGGGAGTAATTTTGGTTCTCCAAATATAGGGAGTATGGTAGGGATCCAAAAAATAAGGGGTACATGACAAGGCTCATGGAGAGTATTTTTTGAGGAATTCTCGATTTGTAAATAATTTACTTATAATTTACGGGTGGAAATCTTCGAAAAATAAGGAACGATTTTGGCTCATCAAATATCAGACGTCTGGTAGCGATCGAAAAAATTGAAATACACATGGCGAATTTCTTGGAGAGTGTTTTAGAAAGGAGTTCTCGATTTATAAATAATTTATTTATGGTTATCGTGTGAGGCTCGTGAGAAAATAGGGAACGATTTTGCCTTCCTTAATATAGGGAGTATGATAATGATTCTAAAAATAGGGGCTCAAGGCAAGGCTCATGGAGGATGTTTATGAAGAAATGCATGATTTGTATATAATTTATTTATAGTTTATAGGTGGGGGTACGGAGAAAATAAGTAACAATTTTAGCTCACCAAGTATAGGAAATCTAGTAGCTATTAAAAAAATTATGATACAAATAATGATACTTTTTGCGGGTGTTTTAGGGAGGAGTACTCGATTTATATATATTTTACTTATGATTGTTGGTTAAGGGTTAAGAGAAAATAGGAGAAGCGATATTGGTTTTCCAAATATTGAAGTCATATAGCAAATCCTATTTTAGGGAGGCACAATACGAGGTTCTTAGAGGGTATTTTGGAGAGGAGTACTCTATATATATATAATTTACTTATTAATGTCGGGTAGGGGTTCTGAAAAAATAGAGAGCAATTTTGGCTCCTCAAACATAAGGAGTCAGGGAGCGATCCCAAGAATAGGGAGGTACATGGCGAGACTTTTAGAGTGTGTTTTTGGAAGGATATTTTGATTTATATATAATTTACTTATGATTGTCGGGTTGGGATCATGAGAAATAGGGATCGATTTTGGCTCCTTAAATATAGGAAGTTTGGTAACTAACCTAAAAATAAGAAGGCATATAGCGAGAGTTTTAAAGTACGTTTTCGGAAAAAGTACTAGATTTGTATATAATTTACATATGGTTATTGGGTGGGGGTCCTGAGAAAATAGAGAGCGATATGGGATCCCTAAATATAGGAGTCTGGTAGTGATTCAAAATATAGAGAGGCACATAACGAGGTTCTTGGGGGGTGTTTTGAGGAGAAGTGCTTAATTTATACATAATTAATTATGGAAGCACATGACGTGGCTATTGAAGGGTGTTTTGGGAAGGAATGCTCGATTTGTATATTATTTACTTATATTTGTCGGGTAGGAGTCCTGATAAAATAAGGAGCAATTTTAGTTTTCTAAATATCGAGAGTTTGATATCGAGACTAAAAATAGATAGGCACATGGCGAGGTTCTTGAAGGGTATTTTGAGGAGTGCTCAATTTATTTATTTTTACTTATTATTATCGGGTTGGGCTCCTAAAATAATAGAGAAAGATTTTAGCTCCCCAAATATAGGTAGTCTGGTAATGATTCTAAAATAAGGAAGCCATATGGTGAGGCTTATGGAGGGTATTTTTGAAAGAAGTGCTCAATTTGTATATAATTTATATATGGTTGTCGGTGGGGGGTCCTGAGAAAATAGGATGTGATTTTTCCTTCCTAAATATAGGGAGTATGGTAGTGAACCCAAAAATAGGAAGGCTTGTAGTGATGTTCTTGGAGGGTATTTTAAGGAGGACTGCTCGATTTATATATAATTTACTTACGGTTATCGGGTGGTGGTCCTTTGAAAATAGTGACAATTTTGGCTCCCTAAATGTAGGGAGTCGGGTATTGTTTAAAAAAAATAAAGAAGCTTATAGTAATATATTTTGAGGGTGTTTTGGTGAGGAGTACTTGATTTATATATAATTTACTTAAGATTATCGGGTGGTGCTCTTAGAAAAATAGGGAGCGATTTTGACTCTACAAATATAAGGAATCTAATAGCATTATAAAAATAAGAAGGCATAACGTGAGGCTCTTGGAGGTTATTTTTGGGAGGAGTACTCAATTTGTATATAATTTACTTATGGTTGTTAGTTGGTGGTCTTGAGCAAGTAGGGAGAGATTTTAGGTCCTCAAATATAAGGAGTCTGGTAGCGATCCCAAAAATAAGGAGGAACATAGCCAGACTCATAATGTTTGTTTTCGAAAGGAGTGCTTTATTTGTATATAATTTACTTTGATTGCCGAGTTGAGGTCGTGAGAAAATAGGAAATGGTTTTGGTTCTCGAAATGTAGAGAGCAGGTAGTGATCCCAAAAATAAAGAGGCGCATATCATGTTTCATAAAAATAATAAGGCACATGGCGAGGCTCTTGGAGTTTTTTTTGGAAAGAAGTGCTCGATTTGTATATAATTTACTTATGGTTATCAGTTGGTGATCTTAAAAAAATAGGAAGTAATTTTATCTCCTCAAATGTAAGGAGTCTGATAATGATCCAAAAAATGAGTCACAAAATGAGAGTCATAGTATGTGTTTTTGGAAGTAGTATTTGATTTGTATATAATGTACTTGTAGCTGTTGAGTTGGGGTCGTAAGAAAATAGGAAGCGATTTTGACTTCCCAAATATTGGGAGTCTGGTAGTGATACCAAAAATAGAGAGGCACATGGCGAGTCTCTTGGAGGATGTTTTGGGATGGAGTACCCGATTTGTATATAATTTACTTACGGTTATCGTATGGGGCTTGTGAGAAAATAGAGTGTAATTTTAGCTTTCCAAATATAGGGAGTATGGTAGCTATCCAAAAAATAAAGGGTACATGACAAGGCTCATGAAGGGTATTTTTTAAGGAATTCTTGATTTGTATATAATTTATTTATTATTTATGGGTGGGAGTCTTCGGAAAATAGGGAACAATTTTGACTCATCAAATATATAGAGTCTAGCAGTGATCGAAAAAATTAGAATACACATGGCGAATTTATTAGAGGGTGTTTTGGGTTGGAGTTCTTAATTTATAAATTATTTATTTATGGTTATCGTGTAGGGCTCGTGAGAAAATAGGGAGCGATTTTGGCCCCCCCAAATATAGGAAGTATAGTAATGATCCTAAAAATAGGGGCTCATGGCAAGGCTCACGGAGGATATTTTTGAAGAAATGCTTGATTTGTATATAATTTACTTATAGTTTATGTGTAGGGGTTCAGAGCAAATAAGTAACAATTTTAGCTCACCAAATATCTGAAATATAATAGTTATTGAAAAAATTATGATACATATAGCGATGCTCTTTTAGGGTATTTTAGGAAGGTGTACTCGATTTATAAATAATTTACTTATAGAGGTCGGTTAAGGATATAGAGAAAATGGGAGGAGCGATTTTGGTTTTCCAAATATTGAAGTCATATAGCGACCCCTATTTTAGGGAGGCATACTACGAGGCTCTTGGAGGGTGTTTTGAGGAGTACTCGATTTATATATAATTTATTTATTATTGTATGGTGGGGGTTCTGAAAAAATAGAAAGCAATTTTGGCTCCTCAAATATAAGAAGTCTGGGAGCGATCCCAATAATAGGGAGGTACATGGCAAGACTTTTAGAGTGTGTTTTCGAAAGGATATCTTGACTTGTATATAATTTACTTATGATTATCGGATGGGGGGTTTTGAGAAAATAGGGATCGATTTTGGCTCCTCAAATATAGAGAGTTTGGTAGCGATTACAAAAATAAGGAGGCATATAGCCAGAGTTTTAAAGTGTGTTTTCGGAAGGAGTACTTGATTTGTATATAATTTACATATGGTTATTTGGTGGGGGTCTTGAGAAAATAGGGAACAATTTTGGATCCCTAAATATAGGGAGTCTGGTAGTGATTCAAAAAATAGAGAGGCACATGACGAGGTTTTTGGAGGGTGTTTTGAAGAGTAGTGCCCAATTTGTACATAATATACTTATGAAAGTATATGACATGGCTATTGTAGGGTGTTTTGGGGAGGAATACTCAATTTGTATATTATTTACTTATGTTTGTCGGGTAGGAGTCTTGAGAAAATAAGGGGCAAATTTAGCTTCCTAAATATCAAAAGTTTGTTATCGAGACCAAAAATAGGTAGGCACATGACGAGGTTCTTGGAGGGTATTTTGAGGAGTAGTGCGTGATTTTTATTTATTTTTACTTATTATAGTCAGGTTGGGCTCCTAAGATAATAGGGAAAGATTTTAGCTCCCAAAATATAGGGAGTCTGGTAATGATTCTAAAATTAGGGAGCCACATGGTATGGCTCATGGAGGGTATTTTTGAAAGAAGTGCTTAATTTATATAATATATATATATATATATATATATATATATATATATATATATATATATATATATATATATATATATATATATATATATATATATGGTTGTCGGTGGGGGGTCTTAAGACAATAGGATATGATTTTTTCTCCCTAAATATAAGGAGTATGGTAGTGATCCCAAAAATAAGAAGACTTATAGAGATGTTCTTGGAGGGTATTTTAAGGTGGATTACTTGATTTATATATAATTTACTTATAGTTATCGGGTGGTGGTCTTTAGAAAATAGTGACCGATTTGGGCTTCTTAAATATAGGGAGTCGGGTATCGATCAAAACAATAAGGAGTCATATAGCATGTCATTTTGAGGGTGTTTTAGTGAGGAGTGCTTGATTTATATATAATTTACTTAAGATTATTGGGTGGTGCTCATGGAAAAATAGGGAATGATTTTGGCTCTATAAATATAGGGAATCTAGTAGCATCCTAAAAATAAGAAGGCATAAGGCGAGGCTCTTGGATATTTATTTTTGGGAGGAGTGTTCAATTTATATATAATTTACTTATAGTTATTAGTTGGTAGTCTTGAGCAAGTAGGGATAGATTTTAGCCCCTCAAATGTAGAGAGTCTGGTAGTGATCGAAAAAATAAGGAGGAGTATAGCCAGAGTCATAATATATTTTTTTGGAAGAAGTGCTTTATTTGTATATAATTTACTTTGATTGTAGAGTTGAGGTCGTGAGAAAATAGGGAATGATTTTGGCTCTTCAAATGTTGAGTACTGGTAGTGATCCTAAAAATAGAGATGCTCATGTCAAGTTTCATAAAAATAGTAAGGCACATGGCGAGGCTCTTGGATTTTATTTTGGAAAGAAGTGCTCGATTTGTATATAATTTACTTATGGTTGTCAGTTGGTGGTCTTGAGAAAATAGGAAGTGATTTTATCTTCTTAAATATATAGAGTCTGATAGTGATCCCAAAAATAAGGCAAATAACGAGACTCATATTGTGTATTTTTGGAATTAGTGTTTGATTTATATATAATTTACTTATGGCTTTTGAGTTGGGGTCGTGAGAAAATAGGAAGTGATTTTGGCTCCCCAAATATTGAAAGTCTGGTAGTAAGAAAATAGTGAGTAATTTTGCCTCTCCAAATATAGGAAGTATGGTAGCGATCCAGAAAATAAGGGGTACATCACAAGGCTCATGGATGATATTTTTTGAGGAATTCTTGATTTGTATATAATTTACTTGTAGTTTACGGGTGGGGGTCTTCGAAAAATAGGGAACTATTTTGACTCATCAAATATCAGGAGTATGGTAGCGATTGAAAAAATTGGAATGCACATGGTAAATTTATTGAAGGATGTTTTAGGGTGGAGTTCTCGATTTATAAATATTTTATTTATGGTTATCGTGTATGGCTCATAAGAAAATAGGGAGCGATTTTGGCTCCCCAAATATAGTTAGTATGGTAATGATCATAAAATAGGGGCTCAAGGCAAGGCTCATGGAGGATGTTTTTGAAGAAATGCTCGATTTGTATATAATTTACTTATTGTTTATGGTTGGGGTGGTCCGGAGAAAATAAGAAACAGTTTCAGCTCACCAAATATAAAAAATCTGGTAGCTATTGAAAAAATTATGATACATATAGCGATGCTCTTTGCGGGTGTTTTAGAGAGGAGTACTCGATTTATATATAATTTACTTATGATTGTCGGTTAAGGGTCAAAGAAAATAGGAGGTACGATTTTGGTTTTCCAAATATTAAAGTTATATAGCGATCCCTATTTTAGTTAAGCACACTACAAGGCTCTTGGAGGGTATTTCAGGAAGGAGTACTCGATTTATATATAATTTACTTATTATTATAGGGTGAGGGTCCTGAAAAAATAGAGAGTGATTTTGGCTCCTCAAATATAAGGAGTGTGGGAGAGATCCTAAGAATAGGGAGTTACATGGCGAGACTTTTAAAGTGTGTTTTTGGGAGCATATCTTGATTTGTATATAATTTACTTATAATTGTCGGGTGGGGGTTTTGAGAAAATAGGGATCGATTTTAGCTCCTTAAATATAAGGAGTTTGGTAGTGATCCCAAAAATAAGGAGGCATATAGCGAGTTTTAAAGTGTGTTTTTGGAAGGAGTACTTAATTTGTATATAATTGAAATATGGTTATTGGGTGAGGGAGAAAATAGGGAGCGATTTTGGATCCCTAAATATAGGGAGTCTGGTAATGATTCAAAAAATAGAAAGGCACATGACGAGATTTTTAGGGGGTATTTTGAGGAGGAGTGCTCAATTTGTACATAATTTACTTACGGAAGCACATGACGTGGCTATTGAAGTGTGTTTTAGGAAGGAATGCTTGATTTGTATATTATTTACTTATATTTGTCGGGTAGGAGTCCTTAGAAAATAAGAAGCGAATTTAGCTTCCTAAATATCGGGAGTTTGTTATTGAGCCCAAAAATTGGTAGGCACATGGATAAGTTATTGGAGGATATTTTAAGGAGAAGTGCTCGATTTGTATTTTTTTTCACTTCTTATCATCGGGTTAGGCTCCTTAGATAATAGGGATAGATTTTAGCTCCCTAAATATAGGGAGTCTGGTAATGATTCTAAAATTAGGGAGCCACATAGTGAGGCTCATAGAGGGTATTTTTGAAAGAAGTGCTTAATTTATATATAATTTATATATGGTTATTGGTGGGGGGTCCTGAGAAAATAGGATGTGAATTTTTCTCCCTAAATATAGGGAGTATGGTAGTGATCCAAATAATAGGAAGGCACATAGCGATATTCTTGGAGGGTATTTTAAGACAGAATACTCGATTTATATATAATTTACTTATGGTTATCGGGTGGTGGTTCTTAGAAAATAGTGACCAATTTTGGCTCCCTAAATATAGGGAGTTGGGTATCATTCAAAAATATAAGGAGACTTATAGCAAGGCATTTTGGGGGTATTTTGGTGAGAAGTGCTTGATTTATATATAATTTACTTAAGATTTTTAAGTGATGCTCTTGGAAAAATAGGAAACGATTTTGGCTCTACAAATATAGGGAATCTAATAGCATCCTAAAAATAAGAAGGCATAAGGTGAGGCTTTTGGAGGTTATTTTGGAGAGGATTGCTCAATTTGTATATAATTTACTTATGGTTGTTAGTTGGTAGTCTTGAGCAAGTAGGGAGAGATTTTAGCTCCTCAAATGTAGAAAGTCTGGTAGCAATCCCAAAAATAAGAAGAAACTTAGCCAGACTTATAATGTATGTTTTCGGAAGGAGTGCTTTATTTGTATATAATGTACTTTGATTGTTGAGTTAAGGTCGTAAGAAAATAGGAAGTAATTTTGGCTCTCCAAATGTATAGTACTGGTAGTGATCCCAAAAATAGAGAGATATATGTTAACTTTTATAAAAATAGTAAGGTACATGGCGAGGCTCTTGGAGTTTGGTTTGGGAAGAAGTGCTCAATTTGTATATAATTTACTTATGGTTGTCAGTTGGTAGTCTTGAGAAGATAATGAGCGATTTTATCTCCTTAAATGTAGGGAGTCTGATAGTGATCCCAAAAATGAGGCACATAACGTGACATATAGTGTGTATTTTTGGAAGTAGTATTTGATTTGTATATAATTTACTTATGACTGTTGAATTAAGGAGGTGAGAAAATAGGGAGCGATTTTGGCTCCCCAATTATTATAAGTCTGGTAGTTATTCTAAAAATAGGAGGCACATGGTGAGTCTCTTGGAGGGTGTTGACATAGAGTACTCAATTTGTATATAATTTATTTACAGTTGTCGTATGGGGCATGTGAGAAAATAGAAAGTAATTTTTTTGGGGGGTATTTTATGGAGGAGTGCTCAATTTGTACATAATTTACTTAAGGAAGCACCTAACGTGGCTATTGAAGTGTGTTTTGGGGAGGAATGCTTGATTTGTCTATTATTTACTTATATTTGTCGGGTAGGAGTTCTTAGAAAATAAGGAGCAAGTTTAGCTTCCTAAATATCGGGAGTTTGTTATCAAGCCCAAAAATAGGTAGGCACATGGCTAGGTTATTGGAGGATATTTTAAGGAGGAGTGCTCGATTTGTATTTTTTTTACTTATTATCGCTGGGTTGGGTTCCTTAGATAATAGGGAGAGATTTTAGCTCTCCAAATTTAGGGAGTATGGTAATGATTCTAAAATTAGGGAGCCACATGGCTAGGCTCATGGAGGGTATTTTTGAAAAAAGTACTCATTTTGTATATAATTTTTATATGGTTATCGGGGGGGGGGGGGTCCTGAGAAAATAGGATATGATTTTTTCTCCCTAAATATAGGGAGTATAATAGTGATCCCAAAAATAGGAAGGCTCACAATGATATTCTTGGAGTGTATTTTAAGGAGGACTGCTCGATTTATATACAATTTACTTATGGTTATCGGGTGGTGGTCCTTAGAAAATAGTGACCGATTTTGGCTTCCTAAATATAGGGAGTCGGGTATCGTTAAAAAAAATAAAGAGCCTTATATCATGGCATTTTGAGGGTGTTTTGGTAAGAAGTGCTTGATTTATATATAATTTACTTAAGATTATCGGGTATTGCTCTTGAGAAAATTTACTTAAGATTTTGGCTTTACAAATATAGGGAATCTAATAGTATCCTAAAAATAAGAAGGCATAAGGTGAGGCTCTTGGAGGATATTTTTGGAAGGAGTGCTCAATTTGTATATAATTTACTTATGGTTGTTAGTTGGTGGTTCTAAGTAAGTAGGGAAAGATTTTAGCTCCTCAAATATAGGGAATCTTGTAGCGATCCCAAAAATAAGGAGGAACATAGCTAGACTCATAATATATGTTTTCGGAAGGAGTGCTTTATTTGTGTATAATTTACTTTGATTGTCAAGTTAAGGTCGTGAGAAAATAGGGAGCAATTTTGGCTTTCTAAATGTAAAGTGCTGGTAGTGATCCCAAAAATAGAAAGGCACATGTCAAGTTTTATAAAATAGTAAGGCACATGGCGAGGCTCTTGGAGTTTGTTTTGGGAAGAAGTACTCGATTTGTATATAATTTACTTATGGTTGTTAGTTGGTGGTCTTAAGAAAATAGAAAGCGATTTTATCTCCTCAAATGTAGGAAGTCTGATAGTGATCCCAAAATTAAGGCACATAACGAGAGACATAGTGTGTATTTTTAGAAATAAAGTTTGATTTGTATATAATTTACTTATGGCTGTTGAGTTAGGGTTGTGAGAAAATAGAAAGCGATTTTGGCTCCCCAAATATTGGGAGTCTAGTAGTGATTCCAAAAATAGAGAGTCACATGGCGAGTCTCTTGGAGGGTGTTTTGGGATGGAGTGCTCGATTTGTATATAATTTACTTACGGTTATAGTATGGGGCTCGTGAGAAAATAGGAAGTAATTTTGACTCTCCAAATATAGGAAATATGGTAGCGATCTAAAAAATAGGTGGTATATGATAAGGCCCATAGATGATATTTTTTGAGGAATTCTCGATTTGTATATAATTTACTTATAGTTTTTAGGTGGGGGTTTTCAGAAAATAGGGAACGATTTTGACTCATCAAATATCAGAAGTCTGGTAGCGATCGAAAAAATTAAAATGCACATGGGAAATTTTTTAAAGGGTGTTTTGGGATGGAGTTCTTGATTTATAAATAATTTATAAATATAGAGAGTATGGTAATGATCCTAAAAATAGGAGCTTACGGCAATGCTTATGGAGGATATTTTTGAAAAAATGCTTAATTTGTATATAATTTACTTATAGTTTTTGGGTAGGGATCCGGAGAAAATAAGTAACATTTTTAGCTCACCAAATGTAGGAAATCCGGTAGCTATCAAAAAATTTACGATACATATAATGATGCCCTTTTCGGATATTTTAGGAAGAAGTACTTAATTTATATATAATTTACGTATGGTTGTCGGTTAAGGGTTCAGAGAAATAGGCAGAGTGATTTTGGTTTTCCAAATATTGAAGTCATATAGCGACCCCTTTTTAGGGGGCATATTGCGAGGCTCTTGGAGGGTATTTTGGGAAGGAGTAGTCGATTTATATATAATTTACTTATTATTGTCGGGTAGGGGTTCTGAAAAATAAATAGTGGTTTTGGCTCCTCAAATATAAGGAGTCTCGGAGCGATCCCAAGAATAGGGAGGTATGAGACTTTTAGAATATGTTTTCGGGAGGATATCTTGATATGTATATAATTTACTTATGATTGTTGTGTGGGGTCTTGAGAAAATAGGGATAGATTTTGGCTTCTCAAATATAAAGAGTTTGGTAGCGATCCCAAAAATAAGGAGGCATGTAGTGAGAATTTTAAAGTATGTTTTTGGAAGGAGTACTTGATTTGTATATAATTTAAATATGGTTATTGGGTAGGGGTCCTATGAAAATAGGGAACGATTTTGTATCCCTAAATATTGGGAGTCTAGTAGTGATTCAAAAAATAGAGAGGTATATGATAAGATTCTTGGGGGGTGTTTTGAGGAGTACTCAATTTATACATAATTTACTTTTGGAACCACATGAAATGGCTATTGAAATGTGTTTTGGGGAAGAATGCTCGATTTATGTATTATTTACTTATGTTTGTCGAGTAGGAGTCCTGAGAAAATAAGAAGCAAATTTAGCTTCCTAAATATCGAGAGTTTGTTAGCGAGCCTAAAAATAGGTAGGCACATGGTGAAGTTCTTGGAGGGTATTTTGAGGAAGAGTGCTCGATTTGTATTTTTTTTACTTAGTATCATCGGATTAGGCTCCTAAGATAATAGGGAGAGATTTTAGCTCCCCAAATATAGGGCGTCTGGTAACGATTCTAAAATTAGGGAGCATATGGTGAGACTTATGGAGGGCATTTTTGAAAGAAGTACTTAATTTGTATATAATTTATATATGGTTGTTGGTGAGAGATCCTGAGAAAATAGGATATGATTTTTCCTCCCTAAATATAGGGAGTATGGTAGTGATCCCAAAAATAGAAAGACTTATAGCGATGTTCTTGGAGGGTATTTTAAGGAGGACTGCTCGATTTATATATTTTTTACTTATGGTTATCAAGTGTTGGTCCTTAGAAAATAGTGACCGATTTTGGATCCCTAAATGTAGGGAGTTAGGTATCGTTCAAAACAATAAGGAGGCTTATAGCAAGGTGTTTTAAGGGTGTTTTGGTGAGGAGTGCTTCATTTATATATAATTTACTTAAGATTATCGGGTGGTGCTCTTGGGAAAATAGGGAACGATTTTGGCTCGATAAATATAGGGAATCTAATAGCATCCTAAAAATAAGAAGGCATAAGGCTAGCCTCTTGGAGGTTATTTTTCGAAGGAGTACTCAATTTGTATATAATTTACTTATGGTTGTTAGTTGGTGGTCTTGGGGAAGTAGGGAGAAATTTTAGCTCCTCAAATATAGAAAGTCTGGTAACGATCCCAAAAACAAGAAAGAACATAGCCAGACTCATAATGTGTGTTTTAGGAAGTAGTGCTTATTTGTATATAATTTAGTTTGATTGTCAAGTTAAGGTCGCGAGAAAATAGGGAGTAATTTTGGCTCTCCAAATATAGAGTATTGGTAGTGATCCCAAAAATAGAGAGGCATATATCAAGTTTCATAAAAATAGTAAGGCACATAGCGAGGCTCTTGGAGTTTGTTTTAGGAAGAAGTGCTCGATTTGTATATAATTTACTTATGGTTGTCAGTTAGTGGTCTTGAGAAAATATAAAACGATTTTATCTCCTCAAATATAGGGAGTTTAATAGTGATCACAAAAATGAGGCACATAACGTGACTCATAGTGTATGTTTTTGGAAGTAGTATTTGATTTGTATATAATTTACTTATGGCTGTTGAATTGAGGTAATAAGAAAATAAGGAGCGATTTTGGCTCTCCAAATATTATGAGTCTGATAGTTATTCTAAAAATAGAGAGGCACATGACGAGTCTATTGGAGCGTGTTTTGAGTTGGAGTACTCAATTTGTATATAATTTACTTACAGTTGTCGTATAGGGATTATAAGAAAATATGGAGTAATTTTGGTTCTCCAAATATAGAGAGTATGGTAGTGATCCCAAAAATAAGGGGTATATTACAAGGCTCATGAAGGATATTTTTTAAGGAATTATTGATTTGTATATAATTTTCTATAATTTACAGTTTGGGGTTTTTATAAAATAGGAAACAATTTTGACTCATCAAATATATGGAGTCTGGTAGCGATCGAAAAAATTAGAATGCACATGGTGAATTTCTTGGAGGGTTTTTTGGGGGTGGAGTTCTCAATTTATAAGTAATTTATTTATGGTTATCGTATGGAGCTCGTGAGAAAATAGAGAACGATTTTGGCTCCCGAAATATAGGAAGTATGGTAATGATCCTAAAAATAGGGGCTCAAGGCAAGGCTTATAGAGGCTGTTTATGAAGAAATGCTTGATTTGTATATAATTTACTTATAGTTTATTAGAGGGGGTCCGGAGAAAATAAATAACAATTTTAGCTCACCAAATGCACAAAATCTGGTAGCTATCAAAAAATTACGATACATATAGCGATGCTCTTTGCGGGTATTTTAGGGAGGAGTACTCGATTTATATATAATTTACTTATGGTTATCAGTTAAGGGTTCAGAAAAAATAGGAGGAGCAATTTTGGTTTTCCCAATATTGAAGTCATATAGCGATCACTATTTTAGGGAGGCACACTACGAGGCTCTTGGAGGATATTTTGGGAAAGAGTACTCAATTTATATATAATTTACTTATTATTATCGGGTGGGTCCTGAAAAAAAAGATAGCGGTTTGGGTCCTCAAATATAAGGAGTCTGGGAGCGATCCCAAGAATAGGTAGGTACATAGCAAGACTTTTAGAGTGTGTTTTCGGGAGGATATCTTGATTTGTATATAATTTACTTACGATTATCGGATGGGGGTCTTAAGAAAATAGGGATCAAATTTGGCTCCTCAAATATAGAAAGTTTGGTAGCGATCCTAAAAATAATGAGCTATATAGCGAGAGTTTTAAAGTGTATTTTTAGAGGGAGTGCTTTATTTGTATATAATTTATATATGGTTATTGGGTGGGGGTCCTGAGAAAATAGAGAATGATTTTGGATCCCTAAATATAGGGAGTCTGGTAGTGATTCAAAAAATAGAAAGGCACATGACGAGGTTCTTGGGGGGTGTTTTGAGGAGGAGTGCTCAATTTGTACATAATTTACTTATAGAAGCACATGACGTGACTATTGAAGGGGTATTTTGGAAAGGAATGCTCGATTAGTATATTATTTACTTATGTTTATCGGGTAGAAGTCTTGAGAAAATAAGGAGCAAATTTAGATTCCTAAATATCGGAAGTTTTTTAATGAGCCCAAAAATAGTAGTCACATGGTTAGGTTCTTGAAGGGTATATTGAGGATGAGTGCTCGATTTGTATTTTTTTACTTATTATCGTCGGGTTGAGCTCCTAAGATAATAGGGAGAGATTTTAGCTCCCTAAATATAGGGAATCTAGTAACGATTCTAAAATTAGGGAGCCATATGGCAAGGCTCATGGAGGTTATTTTTCAAAGAAGTGCTCAATTTTTATATAATTTATATATGGTTATCGATGAGGGTTCTGAGAAAATAGGATATGATTTTTACTTCTTAAAATAGGGAGTATGGTAGTAATCCCAAAAATAGAAAGGCTCATAGCGATATTCTTGGAGGGTATTTTAAGGAGGACTGCTTGATTTATATAAAATTTACTTATGGTTATCGGGTGGTGGTCCATAGAAAATAGTGATCGATTTTGGCTCTCTAAATATAAAGAGTCGGGTATTATTCAAAAAAATGAGGAGGCTTATAACAAGGTATTTTGAGGGTATTTTAGTGAGGAGTGTTTGATTTATATATAATTTACTTAAGATTATCGGGTGGTGCTCTTAGAAAAATAAGGAGCGATTTTGGCTCTACAAATATAGGGAATCTAATAGCATCCTAAAAATAGAAAGGCATAAGGCAAGGCTCTTGGAGGTTGTTTTTGGAAGGAGTACTCAATTTGTATATAATTTACTTATGGTTGTTAGTTCATGGTCTTGAGCAAGTAGGGAGAGATTTTAGCTCCTCAAATATAGGGAGTCTGGTAGCGATCCCAAAAATAAGGAGGAATATAGCCAGACTCATAATGTGTGTTATCGGAAGGGTTGCTTTATTTGTATATAATTTACTTTGATTATCAAGTTTCATAAAAATAGTAAGGTACATGGCGGGCTCTTGGTGTTTATTTTGGAAAGAAGTGCTCTATTTGTATATAATTTATTTATAATTATCAGTTGGTGGTCTGATAAAAATAGGAAGCGATTTTATCTCCTCCAATATAGGGAGTCTGATAGTGATCCAAAAATAAGGCATATAACAAGACTCATAGTGTGTGTTTTTGGAAGTAGTATTAGATTTGTATATAATTTACTCATGGCTGTTGAGTTGGGGTCATGAGAAAATATGTAGCAATTTTGGCTTCCCAAATATTGGGAGTCTGGTAGTGATTCCAAAAATAGAGATGCACATGGCGAGTCTCTTAGAGGGTGTTTTAGGAAGAGTACTCGATTTGTATATAATTTACTTACGATTGTTGTATAGGACTTGTGAGAAAATAGGGAGTAATTTTGGCTCACCAAATATAGAGAGTATGGTAGCGATCCAAAAAATAAGGGGTATATGACAAGGCTTATGGAGGATATTTTTTGAGAAATTCTCGATTTGTATATAATTTACTTATAATTTATGGGTGGGGGTCTTCAGAAAATAAGGAACGATTTTGACTCATTAAATATCAGGAGTTTGGTAGCGATCGAAAAAATTAAAATGCACATGGTGAATTTCTTGGAGGGTGTTTTGGGGTGGAGTTCTCAATTTATAAATAATTTATGTATGGTTATTGTATGGGGCTCGTGAGAAAATAAGGAATGATTTTGGCTCCCCAAATATAGGAAGTATGGTAATGATCCAAAAAATAAAGGCTCAAAGCAAGGCTCATGGAGGACGTTTTTGAAGAAATGCTCAATTTGTATATAATTTACTTATAGTTTATAGGTGGGGATCCGGATAAAATAAGTAACAATTTTAGCTCACAAAATGTAAAAAATCTGATAGCTATTGAAAAAATTATGATTGATATAGCGATGCTCTTTGCGGGTGTTTAAGGGAGGAGTACTTGATTTATATATAATTTACTTATGGTTGTCGGTTAAGGGTTCAGAGAAAATAGGAGAAGCGATATTGGTTTTCCAAATATTAAAGTTATATAGCAACCTCTATTTTTGGGAGGCATAATGCGAGGCTCTTGGAGGGTGTTTTAGGAAGGAGTACTCAATTTATATATAATTTACATATTATTATCGGGTAGGGGTCCAGAAAAAATAGAGAGTGATTTTGGCTCCTCAAACATAAGGAGTCTAGGAGCGATCCCAAGAATAGGGAGGTACATGACGAGACTTATAGAGTGTATTTTTGGGAGGATATCTTGATTTGTATATAATTTACTTGTGATTGTTGGGTGGGGCTCTTGAGAAAATAGGGATCGATTTTGGCTCCTTAAATATAGGGAGTTTGGTAACGATCCGAAAAATAAGGAGGCATATAGTGAGAGTTTTAAAATACATTTTTGAAAGGAGTATTTGATTTGTGTATAATTTACATATGGTTATTGGGTGGGGGTCCTGAGAAAATAGGGAGCATTTTGGATCTCTAAATATAGAAAGTCTGGTAGTGATTCAAAAAATAGAGAGGCACATGACGAGGTTCTTGGGTGGTGTTTTGAGGAGGAGTGCTCAATTTGTACATAATTTACTTATGGAAGTACATGACGTGGCTATTGAAGGATGTTTTGGGGAGAAATGCTTGATTTGTATAGTATTTACTTATGTTTGTCGGGTAGGAATACTAAGAAAATAAGGAGCAAATTTAGCTTTCTAAATATCGAGAGTTTTTTTTTTTTTTACTTATTATCGTCGGGTTGGGCTCTTAAGATAATAGGGAAAGATTATAGCTCCCGAAATATAGTGAGTCTGGTAATGATTCTAAAATAAGGGAGCCATATGGCGAGGCGAATGGAGATTATTTTTGAAAAAAGTACTCAATTTGTATATAATGTATATATGGTTGTCGATGGGGGGTCCTGAGAAAAAAGGAAGTAATTTTTTCTTCCTAAATATAGGGAGTATGGTCGTGATCCCAAAAATAAGAAGGGTCATAGCGATATTCTTGGAGGGTATTTTAAGAATGACTGCTCGATTTATATATAATTTACTTACAGCTATCGGGTGGTGGTCCTTAGAAAATAGTGATCGATTTTGGCTCCCTAAATGTAGGGAGTCGGGTATCATTCAAAAAAATAAGGAGGCTTATAGCAAGGCATTTTGAGGGTGTTTTGGTAAGGAGTGATTGATTTATATATAATTTATTTAAGATTGTCGGGTGGTGTTCTTGAGAAAACAGGAAGTGATTTTGGCTCTATAAATATAGGGAATCTAATAGCATCCTAAAAATAAGAAGGCATAAGGTGAGGCTCTCGGAGGTTATTTTTGGGAGGAGTGCTTAATTTGTATATAATTTACTTATGGTTATTAGTTGATGCTCTTGAGCAAGTAGGGAGAGATTTTAGCTCCTCAAATATAGGGAGTTTGGTAGCGATCCCAAAAATAAGGAGGAACATAGCCAGACTCAAAATATGTATTTTCGGAATGAGTGCTTTATTTGTATATAGTTTACTTTGACTATCGAATTAAGGTCATGAGAAAATAAGGAGAGATTTTGGCTCTCCAAATATAGAGTGCTGGTAAGTGATCCTAAAAATAGAGAGGCACATATCAAGTTTCATAAAAATAATAAGGCACATGGTAAGGTTCTTGAAGTTTGTTTTAGTAGGAAGTGTTCGATTTGTATAAAATTTACTTATGGTTGTCAGTTGGTGGTCTTGAGAAAATAGGAAACGATTTTATCTCCTCAAATGTAGGGAGTCTGATAGTGATCCCAAAAATGAGGCACATAACGAGACTCATAGTGTGCGTTTTTGGAAGTAGTATTTGATTTGTATATAATTTACTTATAGTTGTTTAGTTTGGGTCGTGAGAAAATAGAGAGCGATTTTGGTTCCCCAAATATTGGGAGTCTGGTAGCGATTTCAAAAATAGAGAGGTACATGGCGAGTCTCTTGGATGGTGTTTTGGGATGGAGTGCTTGATTTATATATAATTTACTTACGGTTGTCGTATGGGGCTCGTGAGAATATAAGGAGTAATTTTGGCTCTCCAAATATACAGAGTATGATAGCGATCCAAAAAATAAGGGGTACATGACAAAGCTCATAGAGGGTATTTTTTAAGGAATTCTCTATTTATATATAATTAACTTATAGTTTATGGGTAGGGGTCTTCGGAAAATAGGGAACGATTTTGACTTATCAAATATCAGGAGTTTGGTAGAGATCAAAAAAATTGGAAAGCACATATCGAATTTCTTAAAAGGTGTTTTGGGATAGATTTCTTGACTTATAAATAATTTATTTATGGTTATCGTATGGGGCTTGTGAGAAAGTAGAGAGTGATTTTGGCTTCCCAAATATAGGGATTATGGTAATGATCCTAAAAATAAGGGCTCAATGTAAGGCTTATTGAGGATGTTTTTGTAAAAATGCTCGATTTGTATATAATTTACTTATAGTTTATGGGTAGGGTTCTGGTGAAAATAAGTAACAATTTTAGCTTACCAAATATAGAAAATCTGGTAGCTATCGAAAAAATTATGATACATATAGCGATGCTCTTTGCATGTGTTTTAGAGAGAAGTACTCGATTTATATATAATTTACTTATGGTTATCCATTAAGGGTTCAGAGAAAATAGGAGGAGCGATTTTGGTTTTCCAAATATTAAATTTATATAGCGACCCCTATTTTATGGAGGCATACTGCGAAGTTCTTAGAGGGTGTTTCTGAGAAGGAGTACTCAATTTATATATAAATTACTTATTATTATCGGGTGGGGGTCCTGAGAAAATAGAGAGTGATTTTGGCTCCTCAAATATATAGAATCTGGGAGCGATCCCAAAAATAGGAAGGTATATGGCGAGACTTTTAGAGTGTGTTTTTGGGAGGATATCTTGATTTGTATACAATTTACTTTTAATTATCGGGTAGGGGTCTTAAGAAAATAGGGATCGATTTTGGCTCCTCAAATATAGGGAGTTGAGTAGCGATCCCAAAAATAAGGAGGCATATAGCGAGAGTTTTAAAGTATGTTTTTTGAAGGAGTACTTGATTTGTATATAATTTATATATGGTTATTGGGTGGGGGTCCTGAGAAAATAGGGAGCGATTTTGGATACCGAAATATAGAGAGTCTGATAGTGATTCAAAAAATAGAGAGGCACATGACGATATTCTTGGGGGGTGTTTTGAGGAGGAGCGCTCAATTTGTACACAATTTACTTATATAAGCTTATGACGTGGCTATTGAAGGGTGTTTTGGGAAGGAATGCTCGATTTATATATTATCGGATAGGAGTCCTGAGAAAATAAGAAGCAAATTTTGCTTCCTAAATATCGAAAGTTTGTTATCAAGCCCAAAAATAGGTAGGCACATGGCAAGATTATTAGAGGTTATTTTGTGAAGGAGTGCTTGATTTATATTTTTTTTACTTATTATCATCGGGTTGGGCTCCTAAGATAATAGGGAGAGATTTTAGTTCCCCAAATATAAAGAGTCTGGTAACGATTCTAAAATAAGGGAGCCACATGGCGAGGCTCATAGAGGGTATTTTTGAGAGAAGTGCTCATTTTATATATAATTTATATATGGTTATCGGTGGGGGGTCCTGAGAAAGTAGGATGTGATTTTTCCTTCCTAAATATAAGCAGTATGGTAGTGATCCCAAAAATAGGAAGGCTCATAGCGATGTTCTTGGAGGGTATTTTAAGTAGGACTGCTTGATTTATATATAATTTACTTATGGTTATCGTATGGTGGTCCTTCAAAAATAGTAACTAATTTTGGCTCCCTAAATATAGGGAGTCGGGAATCGTTCAAAAAAATATAGAGGCTTATAGCAAGGCATTTTGAGGGTGTTTTGGTAAGGAGTACTTGATTTATATATAATTTACTTAAGATTATCGGGTGGTGCTCTTGGAAAAATAGGGAGCAATTTTGGCTCTACAAATATAAAGAATCTAATAGCATCCTAAAAATAAGAAGGCATAAAGCGAGGCTCTTGGTGGTTATTTTTGGGAGAAGTGCTTAATTTGTATATAATTTACTTATTGTATATAATTTACTTATGGTTGTTAGTTGGTGGTCTTGAGCAAATAGCAGGTGATTTTAGCTCCTCAAATATAAAGAGTCTGGTAGCAATACTAAAAATAAGAAGGACTATAGCCAGACTCATAATGTGTATTTTTGGAATGAGTGCTTTATTTGTATATAGTTTATTTTGATTGTCGAGTTGAGATCGTAAGAAAATAGGGAGCAATTTTAGCTCCCTAAATATAGAGTGCTGGTAGTGATCCCAAAAATAGAGAGACATATATCAAGTTTGATAAAAAGAGTAAGGTACATGGTGAGGCTCTTGGAGTTTGTTTTGGAAAGAAGTGCTTACTTTGTATATAATTTACTTATGGTTGTTAATTGGTGGTTTTGAGAAAATAGGAAGTGATTTTATCTCCTTAAATATAGGGAGTCTAATAGTGATCCCAAAAATAAGGCACATAATGAGACTTATAGTGTGTATTTTTGGAAGTAGTATTTGATTTGTATATAATTTACTTATGGCTGTTGAGTTGGGATTGTGAGAAAATAAGGAGCGATTTAGGCTCCCCAAATATTGGGTGTCTTGGAGGGTGTTTTGGGATGGAGTGCTCGATTTGTATATAATTTACTTACGGTTGTCGTATGGCGCTCGTGAGAACATAGGATGTAATTTTTGCTCTCCAAATATAGGGAGTATGGTAGCGATCCAAAAAAATAAGGGGTACATTACAAGGCTCATGGAGGGTATTTTTTAAGGAATTCTCGATTTATATATGATTTACTTTTAGTTTACGGGTGGGCGTCTTCGGAAAATAGGGAACGATTTTGACTCATCAAATATCAAGAGTCTGGTAGTCATCGAAAAAATTAGAATGCACATGGTGAATTTCATGGAGGGTGTTTTGGGGTGGAGTTCTTGATTTTTAAATAATTTATTTATAGTTATCTTATGGGACTCGTGAGAAAATAGAGAGCGATTTTGGCTCCCCAAATATAGTATGGTAATGATCCTAAAAATATGAGCTCAAGGCAAGGCTCATGGAGGGTGTTGTTGAAGAAATATTTGATTTATATATAATTTACTTATAGTTTATGGGTGGGGGTCCGAAGAAAATAAGTAATAATTTTAGCTCACCAAATATTGGAAATCTGGTAGCTATCGAAAAAATTACGATACATATAGCGATGCTCTTTGTGGGTGTTTTAGGGAGGAGTACTTATTTTGTATATAATTTATTTATGGTTGTCAGTTAAGGGTTCAGAGAAAATAGGAGGATCGATTTTGGTTTTCCAAATATTAAAGTCATATAGCGACCCCTATTTTAAAGAGGCACACTGCGAGGCTCTTGGGGGGTATTTTAGAAAGGAGTAGTCAATTTATATATAATTTACTTGTTATTGTCGGATGGAGGTCCTGAAAAAATAGAGAGCGATTTTAGCTCCTCAAATATAAAGAGTCTGGGAGCGATCCTAAGAATAGGGAGGTACATGGTAAGAGTTTTCAAGTGTATTTTTGGGAGGATATCTTGTTTTGTATATAATTTACTTATGATTGTCGAGTGGGGGTCTTGAGGAAATAGGGATCAATTTTGTCTCCTCAAATATAGAGAGTTGAGTAGCGATCCCAAAAATAAGGAGACATATTGCGAGAATTTTAAAGTATATTTTCGGAAGGAGTACTTGATTTGTATATAATTAATATATGGTTATTGGGTGGGGGTCCTGAGAAAATAGTGAGCTATTTTGGATACCTAAATATAGAGTGTCTGATAGTGATTCAAAAAATAGAGAGGCATATTATTAGGTTCTTAGGGGGTGTTTTGAGGAGGAGCGCTCAATTTGAACATAATTTACTTATGGAAGCTTATGACGTGGCTATTGAATGGTGTTTTAGGAAGAAATGCTGGATTTATATATTATTTACTTATGTTTATCAGGTAGGAGTCCTGAGAAAATAAGGATCAAATTTAGCTTCCTACATATCGAGAGTTTGTTATCGAGCCCAAAAATAGGTAGACACATGGCGAGGTTCTTAGAGGGTATTTTGAGGAGGAGTGCTCTATTTATATTTTTTTTACTTATTATTGTCGGGTTGGGCTCTTAAGATATTAGGGAGAGATTTTAGCTCCCCAAATATAGGGAATCTTGTAATGATTCTAAATTAAGGGAGCCACATGGTGAGGCTCATGGAAGGTATTTTTGAAAGAAGTGCTCAATTTGTATAAATTTATATATGGTTGTCGGTAGGGGGTCATGAGAAAATATTATATGATTTTTGCTTCCAAAATATTGGGAGTATGGTAGTTATCCCAAAAATAAGAAGGTTCGTAGTGATATTCTTGGAGGGTATTTTAAGGAGGACTGCTCGATTTATATATAATTTAATTACGGTTATTGGGTGGTGATCCTTCGAAAATAGTGACCAATTTTGGCTCCCTAAATGTAGGGAGTCGGGTATCATTCAAAAAAATAAGGAGGCTTGTAGCAAGGTATTTTGAGGGTGTTTTAGTTAGGTGTTTTTTATTTATATATAATTTACTTAAGATTGTCGGGTTGTGCTCTTAAGAAAATAGGGAGCGATTTTGGCTCTACAAATATAAAGAATCTAATAGTATCCCAAAAATAAGAAGGCATAAGGCAAGACTCTCAGAGGTTATTTTTGGGAGGAGTGCTTAATTTATATGTAATTTACTTATGGTAGTTAGTTAGTAGTCTGGAGAAAGTAAGGATAGAGTTTAGCTCTTCAAATATAGGGAGTCTGGTAGCGATCCTAAAAATAAGGAGGAATATAGCTAGACTCATAATATGTATTTTCAAAATAAGTGCTTTATTTGTATATAGTTTACTTTGATTGTCGAGTTGGGGTCGTGAGAAAATAGGGAGCGATTTTTTGCTCTCCAAATGTAGAGTGTTGGTAGTCATCCCAAAAATAAAGAGGCACATATCAAATTTCATAAAAATAGTAAGACACATAGTAAGGCTATAGGAGTTTATTTAGGGAAGAAGTGCTCGATTTGTATATAATTTACTTATAGTTGTCAATTGGTGGTCTTGAGAAAATAAGAAGTGATTTTATCTCCTCAAATATAGGGAGTCTGATAGTAATCCTAAAAATAAGGCACATAATGAGACTCATAGTGTGCATTTTTGGAAGTAATGTTTGATTTGTATATAATTTACTTATGGCTGTTGAGTTGGGGTCGTGAGAAAATAATGAGCGATTTAGGCTCACGAAATATTGGTAGTCTGGTAGTGATTCCAAAAATAGACAGGCACATGGCAAGTCTCATGGAGGGTGTTTTGGGACGGGGTGCTCAATTTATATATAATTTGGTTATAGCTGTCGTTTGGGGGTCGTGAGAAAATAGGAAGTAATTTTAGCTCTTCAAATATAGGGAGTATGGTAGCAATACAAAAAGTAAGGGGTACATGACAAAGTTAATGGATGGTATTTTTTAAGAAATTCTCAATTTGTATATAATTTACTTATAATTTACGGGTGGGGGTCTTAAAAAAATAGGGAACGATTTTGACTCACCAAATATTAGGAGTCTGATAACGATCGAAAAAATTGGAATACACATAGCGAATTTCTTGGAGGATATTTTGGGGTGGAGTTCTTGATTTATAAAATAATTTATTTATGGTTATCGTATGGGGCTCGTAAGAAAATAAGAAGTGATTTTGGCTCCCCAAATATTGAGAGTATAATAATGATCCTAAAAATATGGGCTCAAGGCAAGGCTCATAAAGGATATTTTTGAAGAAATGCTCAATTTGTATATAATTTACTTATAGTTTATAGGTGGGGGTCTAGAGAAAATAAGTAATAATTTTAGCTCACCAAATATAGGAAATCTGGTAGCTATCAAAAAAATTAAGATACATATAGAGATGCTCTTTGCGGGTGCTTTAGGGAGGAGTACTCGATTTATATATAATTTATTTATGGTTGTCGGTTAAGGGTTCAGAGAAAATAGGAGGAGCGATTTTGGTTTTCTAAATATTGAAGTCATCTAGCGACCCCTATTTTAGGGAGTCACACTGTGAGGCTCTTGGACGGTATTTTGGGGAGGAGTACTCAATTTATATATAATTTACTTATTATTGTCGGGTGGGGGTCCTGAAAATATAGATAATAGTTTTGGCTCCTCAAATATAAGGAGTCTGGGAGTGGTCTAAAGAATAGGGAGGTATATGGCGATACTTGTAGAGTGTGTTTTTGGGAGGATATCTTAATTTATATATAATTTACTTATGATTGTCGGGTAGGGGTTTTAAGAAAATAAGGATCGATTTTGGCTCTTCAAATATAGGGAGTTGAGTAGCAATCCCAAAAATAAGGTGGCATATAGCGAGAGTTTTAAAGTATGCTTTCAAAAGGAGTACTTGATTTGTATATAATTTACATATGGTTATTGAGTGAGGGTCCTTAGAAAATAGGGAGCCATTTTGGATACAGAATATAGGGTGTTTCGAGGAGGAGCACTCAATTTGTACCTAATTTACTTATGGAAGCATATAACGTGACTATTGAAGAGTGTTTTTGGGAGGAATGCTCGATTTATATATTATTTACTTATGTTTATCGGGTAGGAATCCTGAGAAAATAAGGAGCAAATTTAGCTTCCTAAATATCGAGAATTGGTTATCAAGCTGAAAAATAAGTAGGCACATGGTGAGGTTCTTAGAGGGTATTTTGAGGAGGAGTGCTCAATTTGTGTTTTTTTTTACTTATTATCGTCGGGTTGGGCTCCTAAGATAATAGCAAGAGATTTTAGCTCCCTAAATATAGGGAGTCTGGTAACGATTCTAAAATTAGGGAGCTATATGGTGAGACAAGGCTTATAGAGTGTATTTTTGAAAAAAGTGCTTAATTTGTATATAATTTATATATGGTTATCGGTGGGAGGTCCTGAGAAAATAGGATATGATTTTTTCTCCCTAAATATAGGAGTATGGTATTGATCCCAAAAATAGGAAGGGTCATAGCGATGTTCTTGGAGGGTATTTTAAGGAGGACTGCTCGATTTATATATAATTTACTTATGGTTATCGGGTGATGGTTCTTAGAAAATAGTGACCATTTTTGGCTCCCTAAATATAGGGAGTCGGGTATTGTTAAAAAAAATAAGGAGGTTTATAGCAAGGCATTTTGAGGGTGTTTTGGTAAGGAGTGTTTGATTTATATATAATTTACTTTAGATTGTTGGGTGGTGCTCTTGGAAAAATAGGGAGCGATTTTAGCTCCTCAAATATAGGGAGTCTGGTAGCGATCCCAAAAATAAGGAGGAACATTACCAAACTCATAATGTGTGTTTTCTGAAGGAGTGCTTTATTTGTATATAATTTACTTTGATTATCGAGTTGAGGTTATGAGAAAATAGGGAGCAATTTTGGCTATCCAAATGTAGAGTAATGATAGTGATCCTAAAAATTAAAAGGCACATATCGAGTTTCATAAAAATAGTAAGGTATATGGCAAGGCTCTTGGAGTTTGTTTTAGGAAGAAGTGCTTGATTTTTATATAATTTACTTATAGTTTTCAGTTGGTAGTCTTGTAAAAATAGGAAGCAATTTTATCTCTTCAAATGTAGGGAGTTTTATAGTATTCCAAAAAATGAGGCACATAACGAGACTCATAGTGTGTGTTTTTGAAAGTAGTGTTTGATTTATATATAATTTACTTATAGCTGTTGAGTTGAGGTTATTAAAAAATATGGAGTGATTTTGGCTCCCCAAATATTATGAGTCTGGTAGTGATTCCAAATATAAAGAGGCACATAGCGAGTCTCTTGGAGGGTATGTTGGAACAGAGTGCTCGATTTGAATATAATTTACTTACGGTTATTGTATGGGGCTCGTAAGAAAATAGGAAGTAATTTTGGCTCTCCAAATATAGGGAATATGGCAGTGATCCAAAAAATAAGGGTACTTTTTAAGGAATTCTTGATTTATATATAATTTAATTATAGTTTATGGGTGGGGGTCTTCAAAAAATAGGGAATAATTTTGACTCATCAAATATCAAGAATTTAGTAGCGATTGAAAAAATTTGAATGCACATGGCAAATTTCTTAGAGGGTGGTTTGGGATAGAGTTCTCGATTTATAAATAATTTATTTATGGTTATCGTGTGAAGCTCATAAGAAAATAAGGAGCAATTTTAGCTCCCTAAACATAGGGAGTATGGTAATGATCCTTAAAATAGGGGCTCAAGATAAGGCTCATGGAGGATGTTTTTGAAAAATGCTTGATTTGTATATAATTTACTTATAGTTTATGGGTGGGGTCCGGAGAAAATAAGTAACAATTTTAGCTCAGCAAATATAGAAAATCTGGTAGCTATCAAAAAATTACGATACATATAACAATTCTCTTTGCGGGTGTTTTAGGAAGGAGTATTTGATTTATATATAATTTACTTATGGTTATCGGTTAAGGGTTCAGGGAAGATAGGAGGAGCAATTTTGGTTTTTCAAATATTAAAGTCATATAGCAACCCCTATTTTAGGGAGGCACATTACAAGGATCTTGGAGGGTATTTTAGGAAGGAGTACTCGATTTATAAATAATTTACTTATTATTGTCGGGTGGGGGTCCTGAAAAAATAGAGAGCGATTTTGGCTCTTCAAATATATAGAGTCTGGGAGCGATCCTAAGAATAGGGAGGTATATGGCGAGAATTTTAGAGTGTGTTTTCGGGAGGATATCTTGATTTGTATATAATTTACTTATGATTGTCGGGTGAGGGTCTTGAGAAAATAGGGATCGATTTTGGCTCCTTAAATATAAGGCGTTTGGTAGCGATCTCAAAAATAAGGTGGCATATAGTGAGAGTTTTGAAGTATTTTTTCAGACGGATTACTTGATTTGTATATAATTTACATATGGTTATTGGGTGGGGGTCCTAAGAAAATAAGGAGTGATTTTGGATCCCTAAATATAACGAGTCTGGTTGTGATTCAAAAAATAGAAAGGCACATGATGAGGTTCTTGGGGGGAGTTTTGAGGAGTGCTCAATTTGTATATAATTTACTTATAGAAGCATATCACGTGACTATTGAATGGTGTTTTGGAGAGGATTGCTCGATTTGTATATTATTTACTTATGTTTATCGGATAGGAGTTCTGAGAAAATAAAGAGCAAATTTAGCTTCCAAAATATCAAGAGTTTGTTATCAAGACCAAAAATAGGTAGGTACATGGCGAGGTTCTTGGAGGGTATTTTGAGGAGGAGTGCTCGATTTGATTTTTTTTTACTTATTATCGTCTGGGTTGGGCTCCTTAGATAATAGGGAGAGATTTTAGCTTCCCAAATATAGGGAGTCTGGAAACGATTCTAAAATTAGAGAGCTACATAGTGAGGCTCATGGAGGGTATTTATAAAAGAAGTACTTAATTTATATATAATTTATATATGGTTATAGATGGGGGATCCTGAGAAAATAGGATATGATTTTGCCTCCTTAAATATAGGGAGTATGGTAGTGATACCAAAAATAAAAAAGCTCATAGTGATATTATTGTAGGGTATTTTAAGGAGGACTGCTCATTTTATATATATTTTACTTATGCTTATCGGGTGGTTGTCCTTAGAAAATAGTGACCAATTTTGGCTCCCTAAATGTAGGGAGTCGGGTATCATTCAAAAAAATAAGGATAATCAAGTGGTGCTCTTGGAAAAATACGGAGCGATTTTGGCCCTATAAAAATAGGGAATCTAATTTCATCCTAAAAATAAAAAGGCATAAGGTGAGGCTCTTAGAGGTTATTTTTAGAAGGAGTGCTTAATTATTGTATAATTTACTTATGGTTATTAGTTAGTGGTCTTGAACAAGTAGGGAGATATTTTAGGTCCTCAAATATAGGGAGTCTGATAGTGATCACAAAAATAAGGAGGAACATAGCCAGAGTCATAATGTGTGTTTTTAAAAGTAGTGCTTTATTTGTATATAATTTATTTTGATTGTCGAGTTGAGGTCATGAGAAAATAGAGAGTGATTTTGGCTCTCCAAATGAAGAGAGCTGGTAGTAATCCCAAAAATAGAGAGGCATATATCAAGTTTCATAAAAATAATAAGGCACATACCGAGACTCTTGGAGTTTGTTTTGGGAAGAAGTGCTCGTATATAATTTACTTATGGTGTTCAGTTGGTGGTATTGAAAAAATAGGAAGCTATTTTATCTCCTCAAATATAGGGAGTCTGATAGTGATCCAAAAAATGAGGCATATAACTAGAGTTATAGTATGTGTTTTTGAAAGTAGTATTAGATTTGTATATAATTTACTTATGACTATTGAGTTGGGGTCGTGAGATAATAGTGAGCGATTTTGGCTCCCCAAATATTAGGAGTCTAGTAGTGATTCGAAAAATAAAGAGGCACATCGCGAGTCTTTTGGAGGATATTTTGGTACGGAGTATTCGATTTGTATATAATTTACTTACGGTTGTCTTATAAGGCTCGTGAGAAAAAAGAGAGTAATTTTGGCTCTCTAAATATAGGGAGTATGGTAACAATCTAAAAAATAAGGGGCATATGATAAGGCTCATGGAGGGTATTTTTTGAGAAATTCTCGATTTGTATATAATTTACTTATAGTTTATGTGTGGGGGTCTTCAGAAAATAGGGAACAATTTTGACTCACCAAATATCAGGAGTCTAGAAGCGAATAAAAAAATTAGAATACACATGGAGAATTTCTTAGAGGGTGTTTTGGGTTGGAGTTCTCGATTTATAAATAATTTATTTATGGTTATTATATGGGGCTTGTGAGAAAATAGGGAGCAATTTTAGCCCCCCAAATATCGGGAGTATGGTAATGATCCTATAAATAAGGGCTCAAGGCAAGGCTCATAGAGGATGCTTTTGAAGAAATGCTCGATTCATATATAATTTACTTATAGTTTATATGTGGGGGCCCGGAGAAAATAAGTAACAATTTTAGCTCACCAAATATATAAAAAATGGTAGCTATCAAAAAAAATACGATACATTTAGCGATGCTCTTTGCGGGTATTTTAGGGAGGAGTACTCGATTTATATATAATTTACTTATGGTTATTGGTTAAGGGTTTAGAGAAAATAGGAGGAGCGATTTTGGTTTTCCAAATATTGAAGTCATATAGCGACCCCTATTTTAGGGAGGCACACTATGAGGATCTTGAAGGGTATTTTGAGGAGGAGTACTCGATTTATATATAATTTACCTATTATTGTAGGTCATAAAAAAATAGAGAGTGGTTTTGGCTCCTCAAATATAAGGACTCTAGGAGCGATCCCAATAATAGGGAGGTATATAGTGAGACTTTTAGAGTGTGTTTTTGGGAGGATATCTTGATTTGTATATAATTTACTTATGATTTTCGGGTGGGGGTCTTAAGAAAATAGGGATTGATTCTGGATGCTCAAATATAGAGAGTCTGGTAGCAATCCCAAAAATAAGAAGACATATAGCGAGAGTTTTAAAGTGTGTTTTCAAAAAGAATACTTGATTTATATGTAATTTATATATTGTTATTAGTTGGTGTCTAGAGAAAATAGGGAGTAATTTTGGATCCTTAAGTATAGGGAGTCTAGTAGTAATTCAAAAAATAGAAAGGCACATGACGAGGTTATTGGGGGGTGTTTTGAGGAGGAATGCCAAATTTGCACATAATTTACTTATGAAAGCACATGACGTGGTTATTGGAGGGTGTTTTGGAAAGAAATGCTCGATTTGTATATTATTTATTTATGTTTGTCGTGTAGAAGTCTTGAGAAAATTAGGAGTAAATTTAGGTTCCTAAATATTGAGAGTTTATTATCGAATCCAAAAATAGATAGGCACATGGCGAGGTTCTTAGAGGGTATTTTAAGGAGCAGTGCTCGATTTGTATTTTTTTTGCTTATTATCGTCAAGTTAGGCTCCTAAGATAATACAAAGAGATCTTAGCTCCCTAAATATAGGGAGTCTGGTAATAATTCTAAAGTTAGGGAGCCACATAGTAAGGCTTATGGAGGGTATATTTGAAAGAAGTGCTCAATTTGTATATAATTAATATATGGTTGTCGGTAGGGGGTTCTGAGAAAATAAGATGTGATTTTTTCTCCCTAAATATAGAGAATATGGTAGTGATTCCAAAAATAGGAAGGCTCATGGCGATATTCTTGGAGGGTATTTTAAGGAGGACTGCTCGATTTATATATAATTTACTTATGGTTATCGGGTGGTGGTCCTTAAAAAATAGTGACCAATTTTGGCTCCCTAAATATAGGGAGTCGGGTATTGTTCAAAAAAATAAGAAGGCTTATAGCAATGCATTTTGAGGGTGTCTTGGTGGGGAGTGCTTGATTTATATATAATTTATTTAAGATTATCGGGTAGTACTCTTGGGAAAATAGAGAGATTTTGGCTCTACAAATATAGGGAATCTAATAGCATCCTAAAAATAAGAATGTATAAGGCGAGGCTCTTAGAGGTTATTTTTGGAAGGAGTACTCAATTTGTATATAATTTACTTATGGTTGTTAGTTTGTCATCTTGAGCAAGTAGGGAGAGATTTTAGCTCTTCAAATATAGGGAGTCTGGTAGCGATCCTAAAAATAAGGAGGAACATAGCCAAAATCATAATGTGTATTTCCGAAAGGAGTGCTTTATTTGTATATAATTTATTTTGATTGTCGAGTTAAGGTCGCGAGAAAATAAGGAGCGATTTTGGCTCTCTAAGTGTAGAGTACTGGTAGCGATCTCAAAAATAGAGACGTACTTGTCAAGTTTCATAAAAATAGTAAAGCACATGGCAAGGCTCTTGGAGTTTATTTTAGGAAGAAGTGTTTGATTTGTATATAATTTACTTATGGTTGTCAGTTGGTGGTCTTGAGAAAATAGGAAGTGATTTTATTTCATCATATATAGGGAGTCTGATAGTCATCCCAAAAATAAGGCATATAACGAGACCCATAGTGTATGTTTTTTAAAGTAGTGTTTGATTTATATATAATTTACTTATGGCTGTTGAGTTAGAGTCGTGAGAAAATAGAAAGTGATTTTGGCTCCCCAAATATTGGGAGTCTGGTAGTGATTCCAAAAATAGGGAGACACATAGCGAATCTCTTGAAGGGTGTATAGGGCTCGTAAGAAAATATGGAGCAATTTTGGCTCTCCAAATATAGAAAGTATGGTAGCGATCTAAAAAATATGGGGTACATGACAAGTCTCATGGAGGGTATTTTTTGAGAAATTCTCAATTTATGTATAATTTACTTATAGTTTATAGGTGGGGGTCTTTGAAAAATAGGGAACAATTTTGACTCATCAAATATCAGGAGTCTGGTAGCGATCGAAAAAATTGGAATGCACATGGTGCATTTCTTAGAGGGTGTTTTGGGGTAGAGTTCTTGATTTATAAATAATTTTTTTTTATGGTTATCATGTGGGGCTCGTGAGAAAATAAGGGACGATTTTGGCTCTCCAAATATAGGGAGTATGGTAATAATTTTAAAAATAGGGGCTGAAGGCTAGGCTCAAAGAGGATGTTTTTGAAGAAATGCTCGATTTGTATATAATTTACTTACAGTTTATGGTGGGGGTCCGGAGAAAATAAGTAATAATTTTACCTCACCAAATATAGGAAATCTAGTTGCTATCGAAAAAATTATGATACATAGCGATGCTCTTTGTGGGTGTTTTAGGAAGGAGTACTCGATTAATATATAATTTACTTATGTTTGTTGGTTAAGGATTCAGAGAAAATAGGAGGTGCTATTTTGGTTTTCCATATATTGAAGTCATATAACGACCCCTATTTTTGGAAGGCACACTGCTAGGCTCTTGGAGGGTGTTTATGGGAGGAGTACTCAATTTATATATAATTTACTTATTATTATCGGGTGAGGGTCTTGAAAAAATAAAGAGCGGTTTTGGCACCTCAAATATAAGGAATCTGGGACGAATCCCATGAATAGGGAGGTACATAGAGAGACTTTTAGAGTGTGTATTCGAGAGGATATCATAATTTATATATAATTTACTTATGATTGTCGGGTAGGGGTCTTGAGAAAATAGGGATCGATTTTGACTGCCCAAATACAAAGAGTTTGGTAGCGATCCCAAAAATATAGAGACATATAGAGAGAGTTTTAATGAGTGTTTTCAGAACTACTTGATTTGTATATTATTTATATATGGTTATTTGGTGGGGGTCCTGAGAAAATAGAGAGTAATTTTGGATCCCTAAATATAGGGAGTCTGGTAGTGATTCAAAAAATAGAGAGGGACATGACCAGGTTCTTCGAGGGTGTTTTAAGGAGGAGTACTCAATTTGTACATAATTTACTTATGGAAGCACATGACGTAGCTATTAAGGGTATTTTATGGAGGAATACTCGATTTGTATATTATTTACTTTTCTTTATTGGGTAGGAGTTCTGAGAAAATAGTTATCGATTTTGGCTCCCAAAATATATGGAGTCGGGTATCGTTCAAAAAAATAAAAAGGCTTGTAGCAATGCATTTTGAGGGTGTTTTGGTAAGGAGTGCTTGATTTATATATAATTTACTTAATATTATCGGGTGGTTCCCTTGAGAAAATAGGGAGCGATTTTGGCTCTATAAATATAGAAAATCTAATAGCATCCTAAAAATAAGAAGGCATAAGACGAGCCTCTTGGAGGTTATTTTTAGAAGGAGTGCTTAATTTATATATAATTTACTTATGGTTGTTAGTTGGTGGTCTTGAGCAAATATGGAGAACTTTTAGCTCCTTAAATATAGGTAGTCTGGTAGCGATCCCAAAAATATGGAGAAACATAGCCAGACTCATAATGTGTGTTTTTAGAAGGAGTGCTTTATTTATATATAATTTATTTTGATTATTGAGTTAAGGTCATGAGAAAATAGGAAGATATTTTGGCTCTCCAAATATAGAGTGGTGGTAGTGATCCCAAAAATAGAGAGACACATGTCAAGTTATATAAAAATAGTAAGGCACATGGCAAAGCTCTTGGAGTTTGTTTTGAAAAGAAGTGCTCGATTTGTATATAATTTACTTATGGTTGTCTATTGGTGGTCTTGAGAAATAAAAAGCGATTTTATCTCCTTAAATATAAGGAGTCTGATAGTGATCCCAAAAATAAGGCACATAACGAGACTCATAGTGTGTGTTTTTGGCAGTAGTGTTTGATTTATATATAATTTACTTATGGCTGTTGAGTTTGGGTCATGAGAAAATTGAAAGCAATTTTGGCTCCCCAAATATTGGGAGTCTGGTAGAGATTTCCAAAATAGAAAGACACATCATGAGCCTCTTGGAGGGTGTTTTGGGAAGGAGTACTTGATTTGTATATAATTTTATTACAGTTGTCATATGGCTCGTGAGAAAATAGGGAGTATTTTTAGCTCTCCAAATATAGGGAGTATGGTAGTGAACCAAAAAATAAAAGGTACATGACAAGGCTCATAGAAGGTATTTTTTGAGAAATTCTCGATTTGTATATAATTTACTTATAATTTATGGATGGGGGTCTTCGAAAAATAGGGAACAATTTTGACTTATCAAATATCAGAAGTCAGGTAGCGATCAAAAAAATTAGAATGCACATAGCGAATTTCTTTGAGGGTGTTTTAGGATGGAGTTCTCGATTTATAAATAATTTATTTATGGTTATCGTATGAGGCTTGTGAGAAAATAGGGAGCGATTTTGGCTCCCTAAATATAGGAAGTATGGAAATAATCCTAAAAATAGGGGCTGAAGGCAAGGCTCATGGAGGATATTTTTGAAGAAATACTTGACTTGTATATAATTTACTTATAGTTTTTTGGTGGGGGTTCGGAGAAATTAAGTAACAATTTTAGCTCACCAAATGTACAAAATCTAGTAGCTATCGAAAAAATTACAATACATATAGCATGCTCTTTGTGAGTTTTTAGAGAGGAGTACTCGATTTATATATAATTTATTTATGGTTGTCGATTAAGGGTTCGAAGAAAATAGGAGGATCAATATTGGTTTTCCAAATATTGAAGTCATATAGCGACCCCTATTTTAGGAAGGCAAATTGCGAGGCTTTTAGAGGGTATTTTGGAGAGGAGTACTCGATTTATATATAATTTACTTATTATTATCGGGTGGGGGTCCTGAAAAAATTGAGAGTGATTTTGCCTTCTAAAATATAAAGAGTTAAGGTGCGATCCAAGAATAGGGAGGTACATGGCGAAACTTTTAGAGTGTGTTTTTGGGAGGATATCTTAATTTGTATATAATTTAGTTATGATTATCGAGTGGGGGTCTTGTAAAAATAGGGATCGATTTTGGCTCCTCAAATATAAGGAGTCTGGGAGCGATCCCAAGAATAGGGAGGTACGAGACTTTTATAATGTATTTTCGGGAGGATATCTTGATTTGTATATAATTTACTTATACTTGTCGAGTGGGGGTCTTGAGAAAATAAGGATTGAGTTTGGCTCCTCAAATAATGGAAGTTTGGTAGCGATCCCAAAAATAAGAAGGCATATAGTAAGAGTTTTAAAGTATTTTTTTAGAAGGAGTACTTAATTTATATATAGTTATTGGGTGGGGGTCTTGAGAAAATTAGGAGCGATTTTAGATCCCTAAATATAGGGAGTCTGGTAGTGATTCAAAAAATAAAATGACATATGACAAGGTTTTTGGGGGGTATTTTGAGGAGGAGTGCTTAATTTGTATATAATTTATATATGGAAGTACATGAAGTGGCTATTGAAGGGTGTTTTGGGAAGAAATACTCGATTTGTATATTATTTACTTATGTTTGTCGGATAGAAGTCCTGAGAAATTAAGGAGCAAATTTAGTTTCCTAAATATCGAGAGTTTGTTATCGAGCCCAAAAATAGGTAGGCACATGGCGAGGTTCTTAGAGGGTATTTTAAGGAGTGCTTGATTTATATATTTTTTTACTTATTATCATTGGGTTGGCTTCTAAGATAATATGGAGAAATTTTAGCTCCCCAAATATAGGAAGTCTGGTAACAATTCTAAAATTAGGGAGCCATATGGCGAGGCTCATGGAGGGTATTTTTGAAAAAAGTGCTCAATTTGTAAATAATTTTTACATTGTTGTCAGTGGGGGGTCCTGAGAAAATAGGATATGATTTTTCCTCTATAAATATAGGGAGTAGGTTGTAATCCTAAAAATAGGAAGGCTCATAGTAATGTTCCTGGAGGGTATTTTAAGGAGGACTGCTCGATTTATATATAATTTACTTATTGTTATCGGGTGGTGGTCCTTAGAAAATAGTGACTGATTTTGGCTCCCTAAATCTAGGGAGTTGGGTATCGCTCAAATAATTAAGAAGGCTTATAGCAAGGCATTTTAAAGGAGTTTTGGTAAGGAGTATTTAATTTATATATAATTTATTTAAGATTGTCAGGTCGTGCTCTTGGGAAAATAGGGAGCGATTTTAGCTCTACAAATATAGGAAATCTAATGGCATCCTAAAATTAAGAAGGCATAAGGTGACGCTCTTGGAGGTTATTTTTAGGAGGAGTAGTCAATTTATATATAATTTACTTATGGTTGTTAGTTTGTGGTCTTGAGTAAGTAGGAAGAGATTTTAGCTCCTCAAATGTAGGGAGTCTGGTAGCGATCCCAAAAATAAGAAGAAACATAGCCAGACTCATAATGTGTGTTTTCGGAAGGAGTGGTTTATTTGTATATAATTTACTTTGGTTGTCGAATTGAAGTCATGAGAAAATAGGAAGTGATTTTGGCTCTCTAAATATTAAGTACTGGTAATGATGCCAAAAATAGAGAGGCACATGTCAAGTTTAATAAAATTAGTAAAACACATAGCGATGCTCTTGGTGTTTGTTTTGGTAAAAAGTACTCGATTTGTATATAATTTACTTATGGTAGTCAGTTGGTGGTCTGGAAAAAATAGGAAGTAATTTTATTTTCTCAAATATGGGGAGTTTGATAGTGATTCCAAAAATTAGGCACATAACGAGACTCATAACGTGTATTTTTGGAAGTCGTATTTGATTTGTATATAATTTATTTATGTAGTTGAGTTGGGGTCGTAAGAAAATGGGGAGCGATTTTGGCTCCCTAAATATTAAGAGTCTGGTAGTGATTTCAAAAATAGAGAGGTACATGGTGAGTCTCTTGGAGGGTGTTTTGGAAAGGGGTGCTCGATTTGTATATAATTTACTTACGGTTGTCGTATGGGGCTCGTAAGAAAATAGGGAGTAATTTTGGCTCTCCAAATATAGGGTGTATGGTAGCGATCCAAAAAATAAGGGTACATGACAGAGCTTATGGAGGGTATTTTTTAAGGAATTCTCGATTTGTATATAATTTACTTATAGTTTATGGGTGGTGGTCTTCGCAAAATAGGGAACAATTTTGACATATCAAATATCAAAAGTCTCGTAGCGATCGAAAAAATTGGAAGGTATATGACAAATTTCTTGGAGGGTGTTTTAGAGTAGACTTCTCGATTTATAAATAATTTATTTATGGTTATCGTGTGGGGCTCATGAGAAAATATAGAGTGATTTTGCCTTCCCAAATATAGGAAGTATGATAATGATCCTAAAAATAATGGCTAAAGGCATGGCTCATGGAGGATATTTTTGAAAAAATGCTCGATTTGTATATAATTTACTTATAGTTTATGGGTAGGATTCCGAAGAAAATAATAATTTTAGCTCATAAAATAAAGGAAATCTGGTAGCTATCAAAAAAGTTATGATATATATAGCGATGCTCTTTGTATATGTTTTACGATGGAGTACTTGATTTATATATAATTTACTTATGGTTGTCGGTTAAGAGTTTAGAGAAAATAGGAGGAGCGATTTTGGTTTTCTAAATATTGAAGTCATTTAGCTAGGGGTGGCAATGGGTCGGGTCGTGTCGGGTTCGTGTCGTGTCTAGTCGGATTCGTGTCCAAAACCCCCAGACCCGGACCCGACCTGTTTAATTAAATCGTGTCTAGATCCTAAACCCGTACCCGACCTGCTAATAAATGGGTAGACCTGATAAGACCCGGTAAGACCCGTTTATCACTCGGGACTATTCAGTTGACCCGATCTGACCCAATCCGACCCGACTCGACCTGACCCGAAAGACCCACTGGTATTATATATTATAGTATCGGATTGTGGGTAGACCCGACCCGACACGACCCGTTGAATACTAAACGGGTTTTCTCGGGTCTACCGTGTCCAGACCCTAAACTCGGACCCGACCCGTTTATTAAACGGGTCTATCGTGTCAACCTGTTTACGACTCGAACCCGTTTTGCCCTGACCCAGACCCACTAACTTCGTATCGGGTTGTGTCGGGTCTGTCGTGTCGGGTCCGAAATTGCCAGCCCTATATTTAGCAATCCCTATTTTAGGTAGGTATACTGCGAGGCTCTTGGAGGGTATTTTGGAAAGGAGTACCCGATTTATATTTAATTTACTTATTATTATCGGGTGAGGGTCTTAAAAAAATAGTGAGCGGTTTTGGCTCTTCAAATATAAGGAGTCTGAGAGTAGTCCTAAGAATAGGGAGGTACATGGAGAGACTTTTTTAGTGTGTTTTTTAGAGGATATGTTGATTTGTATATAATTTACTTATAATTATCGAGTGGGGGTCTTGAGAAAATAGGGATCGATTTTGGCTCCTAAAATATTGGGAGTTTGGTAGCAATTCCAAAAATAAGAAGGTATATAGCGAGAATTTTAAAGAGTATTTTCGGAAGGAGTACTTGATTTGTATATAATTTACATAAGGTTATTGGGAGGAGGTCCTACGAAAACTAGAAACAATTTCAGATCCCTAATTATAGGGAGTATGGTAATTATTCAAAAAATTGAGAGGCACATAACAAGGTTCTTGGGGGGTGTTTTGAGGAGGAGTGCTCAATTTGTATATAATTTACTTATGGAAGCACATGACGTGGCTATTGTAGTGTATTTTGGAGAGAATGCTCGATTTGTATATTATTTACTTATATTTATCGGGTAGGAGTCATGAGAAAATAAGGAACATATTTAGCTTCCTAAATATCAAAAATTTGTAATGGAGCCCAAAAATTGGTAGGCACTTGGTGAGATTCTTGGAGGGTATTTTAAGTAGTACTCAATTTATACAATTTTTTTATATATTATCGTCAGGTTGGGCTCCTAAGATAATAGGGAGAGATTTTAGGTCCCAAAATATAGGGAGTCTGATAATGATTCTAAAATTAGAGAGCCACATGGCGAGTCTCATGGAGGGTATTTTTGAAAGAAGTGCTCAATTTGTATATAATTTATATATGGTTATCGGAGGGGGGTCCTGAGAAAATAGGATATGATTTTTTCTTCCTAAATATAAGAAGTATGGTAGTGATCCCAAAAATAGGAAGGCTCATAGCGATGTTCTTGGAGGGTATTTTAAGGAGGACTGATCGATTTATATATAATTTATTTATGGTTTTTGAGTAGTGGTCCTTAGAAAATAGTGAACAATTTTGGCTTCCTAAATATAGGGAGTCAGGTATCGTTTAAAAAAATAAGGAGGCTTATAGCAAGGTATTTTGAGGGTATTTTGGTGAGGAGTGCTTGATTTATATATAATTTACTGAAGATTATCGGGTGGTGCTTAAGGAAAAATAGGGAGCGATTTTGGCTCTACAAATATACATAATCTAATAGTATCCTAAAAATAAGAAGGCATAAGGCGAGACTCTTAGAGGTTATTTTTGGAAGTTATGTTTAATTTTTATATAATTTACTTATGGTTGTTAGTTGGTGTTCTTGAATAAGTAGGGAGAGATTTTAGCTCCTCAAATGTAGGGAGTCTGGTAGCGATCCCAAAAATATAGAGGAACATAGCCAGACTTATAATATGTATTTTTGGAAGGAGTGATTTATTTATATATAATTTACTTTGATTATCGTATTAAGGTCGTGAGAAAATAAGGAGAGATTTTGGCTCTCGAAATATAGAGTGCTGGTTATGATCGCAAAAGCAGAGAGGCACATGTCAAGGTTTATAAAAATAGTAAGGCATATGGTGAGGCTTTTGGAGTTTATTTTGGGAAGAAGTACTCAATTTGTATATAATTTACTTATGATTATCAGTTGGTGGTCTTGAGAAAATAGGAAGTGATTTTATCTCCTCAAATATAGATAGTCTGATAGTGACCCAAAAAATAAGGTACATAACGAGACTCATAGTGTGTGTTTTTGAAAGTAGTGTTTGATTTATTTATAATTTACTTATGGCTTATGAGTTGGGGTCATGAGAAAATAGGAAGCGATTTTGGCTCCCCAAAATTGAAAGTCTGGTAGTGATTCCAAAAATAGAGAGGCACATAGTGACTTTCTTGAATGGTGTTTTAGGAAGAAGTGCTCGATTTGTATATTATTTACTTACGGTTATCGAATGGGGATCATGAGAAAATAGGAAGTAATTTTGACTCTCCAAATATAAGTAGTATAGTAGCGATCCAAAAAATAAGGGGTACATAACAAGACTCATGGAGGGTATTTTTTGTGAAATTCTTGATTTGTATATAATTTACTTATAGTTTACGGGTGGTGGTTTTCGAAAAATAGGGTAAGATTTTGATTCATCAAATATCAGGAGTCTGGTAGCGATCGAAAAAATTAGAATGCACATAGTGAATTTCTTAGAGGGTGTTTTGGAGTGGATATCTCGATTTATAAATAATTTATTTATGGTTTATGTATGGGGCTCGTGAAAAAATAGGGAGCGATTTTGGCTACCTAAATATTGGGAGTATGGTAATGATCCTAAAAATAGGGGCTCAAGACAAGGCTTATGGAGGATATTTTTGATGAAATACTCGATTTGTATATAATTTACTTATAGTTTATGGGTGGGTATCTGGAGAAAATAAGTAATAATTTTAGCTCACAAAATATAGAAAATCTGGTAGCTATTAAAAAAATTACGATACTCCTTGTGGGTGTCTTAGAAAGGAGTACTCGATTTATATATAATTTACTTATGGTTATTGGTTAAGGGTTTAGAGAAAATAGGAGGAGCGATTTTGATTTTCTAAATATTGAGGTCATATAGCGACCCTTATTTTAGGGAGGCACACTGCGACTCTTGGAGGGTATTTTGGGAAGGAGTACTCGATTTATATATAATTTACTTATTACTGTCGGGTGGGGGTCCTGAAAAAATAGAGTATGGTTTTGGCTCCTTACATATAAGGAGTTTGGGAGTGATACCAAGAATAAGGAGGTACATAGCGAGACTTTTATAGTATGTTTTCGGGATGATATCTTAATTTATATATAATTTACTTATGATTATCGGATGGGGGTCTTGAGAAAATATGGATTGATTTTGGCTCCTCAAATATAGGAAGTTTGGTAGTGATACCAAAAATAAGGAGGCACATAGCGAGAGTTTTAAAGTGTGTTTTCGAAAGGAGTACTTGATTTGAATGTAATTTACATATGGTTAATCGGTGGGGGTCCTGAAAAAATAGGAAGCGATTTTGGATCCCTAAATATAGGGAGTCTGGTAATGATTCAAAAAATAGAGAGGCATATGACGAGGTTCTTGTAGGGTGTTTTGAGGAGGAATGCTCAATTTGTATATAATTTACTTATGGAAGCACATGACGTGGCTATTGAAGGGTGTTTTAGGAAGGAATACTCGATTTGTATATTATTTACTTAATGTTTATCGAGTATAAGACCTGAGAAAATAATGAGCAAATTTAGCATCCAAAATATCAGGAGTTTGTTATCGAGCCCAAAAATTGGTAGGCACATGGCGAGGTTCTTGGAGGGTATTTTGAGGATAAGTGCTCGATTTGTATTTTTTTTACTTATTATCATCGAGTTGGGCTCCTAAGATAATAGAGAGTGATTTTAGCTCCCCAAATATAGGAAATCTGGTAATAATTCTAAAATAAAGGAGCTATATAGCGAGACTCATGGAGGGTATTTTTGAAAGAAGAATTATATTTATATATAATTTATATATGGTTGTCGGTGGAAGGTTTTGAGAAAATAGGATGTGATTTTTCCTCCCAAAATATAGGGAATATGGTAGTGATCCCAAAAATAGGAAGGCTCATAGCAATGTTCTTGGAGGGTATTTTAAGGAGGACTGCTCGATTTATATATAATTTACTTTTGGTTATCGGGTGGTGGTATTTAGAAAATAGTGACCGATTTTGGCTTCCTAAATGTAGGGAGTCAGGTATCATTCAAAAAAATAAGGAGGCTTATAGCAAGACATTTTGAGGGTGTTTTGGTGAGGACTGCTTGATTTATATATAATTTATTTAAGATTGTCGGGTGATACTCTAGGGAAATAGGGAGCGATTTTGGCTCTACAAATATAGGGAATCTAAAAGCATCCTAAAAATAAGAAGGCATAAGGCGAGTCTCTTTGAGGTTATTTTTGGGAAGAGTGATTAATTTATATATAATTTACTTATGGTTGTTAGTTGTTGTTCTTGAGCAAGTAGGGAGAGAGTTTAGCTCCTTAAATATAAGGAATCTAGTAGTGATCTTAAAAATACAGAGGAATATAGCCAGACTAATAATATGTATTTTTAGAAAGAGTGCTTTATTTGTATATAAGTTACTTTGAATATCGCGTTGAGGTCGTAAGAAAATAGGGAGCGAATTTGGCTCTCTAAATATAGAGTGCTGGAAGTAATCCCAAAATTAGAGAGGTACATGTCAAGTTACATAAAAATTGTAAGGAACATAGCGAGGCACTTGGAGTTTGTTTTGAAGAGAAGTGCTCGATTTGTATATAATTTACTTATGGTTGTCAGTTAGTGGTCTAGAGAAAATAGGAAGTGATTTTTTCTTCTCAAATATAGGGAGTCTGATAGTGATCCCAAAAATACGGTATATAACGAAACTCATAGTGTGTGTTTTTGGAAGTAGTATCTGATTTATTTATAATTTACTTATGGCTATTGAGTTGGGGTTGTAAGAAAATAGAGAGCGATTTTGGCTCCCCAAATATTGGGAGTCTGGTAGTGATTCTAAAAATAGAAAGGCACATGATGAGTTTCTTAAAGAGTATTTTGGGAAGGAGCGATCGATTTGTATATAGTTTACTTACGATTGTCATATGGGGCTCATGAGAAAATAGGAAGTAATTTTGGATCTCCAAATATAGGGAATATGGTAGCTATCCAAAAAATAAAGGATACATGAGTAGGCTCATAAAGGGTATTTTTTAAAGAATTTTTGATTTATATATAATTTACTACTAGTTTATGGGTGGGAGTCTTCGAAAAATAGGGAACGATTTTGATTCATCAAATATCAGGAGTCTGATAGTGATCAAAAAAATTAGAATACAAATGGCGAATTTCTTAGAGGGTGTTTTGGGGTGGAGTTCTTGATTTATAAATAATTTATTTATAGTTATCGTGTGGGGTACGTGAGAAAATAGGGAGTGGTTTTGGCTATCCAAATATAAGGAGTATGGTAATGATCCTAAAAATAGGGGCTCAAGGCAAGACTCATGAAGGATGTTTATGAAGAAATGCTCGATTTGTATATCATTTACATATAGTTTATGGATAGGGGTCTAGAGAAAATAAGTAACAATTTTAGTTCACCAAATGTAGGAAATATAGTAGCTATTAAAAAAATTATGATACATATAGCATGCTCTTTGCGGGTGTTATAGGGAGGAGTACTTGATTTATATATAATTTACTTATGGTTGTCTGTTAAGGGTTCAGAGAAAATAGGAAGAGAAATTTTGGTTTTCCAATTATTGAAGTCATATATTGACCCCTATTTTAGGGAGGCACACTGCGAGGCTCTTGAGGGGTGTTTTGGAAAAGAGTACTCAATTTTTATATAATTTATTTATCACTGTCGGGTGGGGGTCCTGAAAAAATAGAGAGTGATTTTGGCTCCTCAAATATAAGGAGTCTAGGAGTGATCCCAAGAATAGGGAGGTACATGGTGAGACTTTTTCCTCAAATATAGAGAGTTTGGTAGTGATCCCAAAAATAAGGAGGAATATAGTGAGAGTTTTAAAGTGTATTCTTGGTAAGAGTACTTGACGAGGTTCTTGGAGGGTATTTTGAGGAATAGTACACGATTTTTATTTATTTTTACTTATTATAGTCGGGTTGGGCTCCTAAGATAATAGGGAAAGATTTTAGCTCCCAAAATATAGGGAGTCTAGTAATGATTCTAAAATTAGGAAGCCACATGGTATGGCTCATGGAGGATATTTTTAAAAGAAGTGCTCAATTTATATATAATATATATATGGTTGTCGGTGGGGGGTCCTGAGAAAATAGGATGTGATTTTTTCTCCCTAAATATAGTAAGTATGGTAGTGATCCCAAAAATAGGAAGGCTCATAGCGATGTTCCTGGAGGGTATTTTAAGGTGGACTACTCTATTTATATATAATTTATTTATTGTTATCGGTTGGTGGTCCTTAGAAAATAGTGACCGATTTTGGCTCCCTAAATGTAGGGAGTCGAGTATCATTCAAAAAGATAAGGAGGCTTATAGCAAGGCATTTTGTGGGTGTTTTGGTGAGGAGTGCTTTATTTATATATAATTTATATAAGATTGTCGGGTGGTGCTTTAGGGAAAATAGGGAGCGATTTTGGCTCTACAAATATAGGGAATCTAATAGCATCCTAAAAATAAGAAGTCATAAGGCGAAGGTCTTTGAGGTTATTTTTGAGAGAAGTGCTTAATTTGTATATAATTTACTTATGGTTATTAATTGGTATTCTTGAGCAAGTAGTGACAGATTTTAGCTCCTCAAATGTACAGAGTCTGGTAGCGATCCCAAAAATAAGGAGGAATATAGCTAGACTCATAATGTGTGTTTTCGAAATAAGTTCTTTATTTATATATAATTTACTTTGATTATTTTGTTGAGGTCATGAGAAAATAGGGAATGATTTTGGCTCTCCAAATATAGAGTGCTGGTAGTGATCCCAAAAATAGAGAGGCACATATCAAGTTTTATAAAAATAGTCAGGCACATGGCGAGGCTCTTGGAGTTTGTTTTGGGAAGAAGTGCTCGATTTGTATATAATTTATTTATGGTTATCAGTTGGTGGTCTTGAGAAAATCGGAAGCGATTTTATGATAGCGATTCCAAAAATAGGGAGTAATTTTGGCTCTTCAAATATAGGTAGTATGGTAGCGATCTCAGAAATAAGGGGTATATGACAAGGCTCATGGAGGGTATTTTTTAAGAAATTCTCGATTTGTATACAATTTAATTATAATTTATAGGTGGAGGTCTTCGAAAAATAGGGTATGATTTTGATTCATCAAATATCAGGAGTCAAGTAGCAATCGAAAAAAGTGGAATGCACATGGCGAATTTCTTAGAGGGTATTTTGGGGTGGAGTTCTTGATTTATAAATAATTTATTTATAGTTATTGTGTAGGGATCGTGAAAAATAAGGGAGTGATTTTGGTTCCCTAAATATAGGGAGTATGGTAATGATCCTAAAAATAGGGGCTCAAGACAAGGCTCATGGAGGTTGTTTTTGAAGAAATGATCGATTTGTATATAATTTACTTATAGTTTATTGGTGGGGGTCCAGAGAAAATAAGTAACAATTTTAGCTTAACAAATATTGAAAATTTGGTAGCTATCTAAAAAATTAAGATATATATAGTGATACATATTGTGGGTGTTTTAGGGAGGAGTACTCGATTTATATATAATCTACTTATGGTTATCGGTTAAGGATTCAGAGGAAATAGGAGGAGCGATTTTGGTTTTCCAAATATTAAAGTCATATAGCAACCCCTATTTTAGGAAGACATACTACAAGACTCTTGGAGGGTGTTTTAAGGAGGTGTACTCAATTTATATATAATTTACTTATTACTGTCAAGTGGGGGTTCTGAAAAATAGAGAAATTTTGGCTCCTCAAATATAAGGAGTCTAGGAGTAATCCCAAGAATAGGGAGGTACATGGTGATACTTTTAGAATATGTTTTCGAGAGGATATCTTGATTTGTATTTAATTTACTTATGATTGTCGGGTGGGGTCTTGATAAAACAGGGATTGATTTTGGCTCCTCAAATATAGAGAGTTTGTTAGTGATCCCAAAAATAAGAAGGCATATAGCGAGAGTTTTAAAGTGTGTTTTCGAAAGGAGTACTTGACTTGTATATAATTTACATATGGTTATTGGGTCGGGGTCTAAAGAAAATAGGGAGCAATTTTGGATCCCTAAATATAAGAAGTTTGGTAGTGATTCAAAAAATAGAAAGGCACACGACAAGATTCTTGGGGGGTATTTTGGGAAAGAGTACTCAATTTATACATAATTTACTTATGGAAGCATATGACATAGCTATTAAAGGGTATTTTTAAAAGGAATGCTCGATTTGTATATTATTTACTTAATGTTTGTTGAGTATGAGTTCAGAGAAAATAATGATCAAATTTAGCTTCCTAAATATCGGGAGTTTGTTATCGAGCCCAAAAATAGATAGGCACATGGCGATGTTCTTGGATGGTATTTTGAGGAGGAGTGCTCGATTTTTATTATTTTTTACTTATTAGCATCGGGTTGGGCTCCTAAGATAATAGGGATAGATTTTAGCTCCCGAAATATAGGGAGTCTAGTAATGATTCTAAAATTAGGGAGCCATATGGCGAGGCTCATGGAGGGTATTTTTGAAAGAAGTGCTCAATTTATATATAGTTTATATATGATTATCGGTGGGGGTCTTGAGAAAATAGGATATGATTTTTTTCCTAAATATAGAGAGTATGGTAGTAATACCAAAAATAGGAAGGCTCATAGTGATATTCTTGGAGGGTATTTTAAAGATGACTGGTCAATTTATATATAATTTACTTATGGTTATCAGGTAGTGGTCCTTAGAAAATAGTGATCGATTTTGGCTCCCTAAATATAGGGAGTTGGGTATCATTCAAAAAAATAAGGAGGCTTATAGCAAGGCATTTTGAGGGTGTTTTGGTGAGGTATGCTTGATTTATATATAATTTACTTAAGATTGTCGGGTGGTGCTCTTGGAAAAATAGGGAGCAATTTTGGATCTCTATATATAAGGAATCTAATAGTATCCTAAAAATAAGAAGGCATAAAGCGAGGCTCTTGGAGGTTATCTTTAGGAGGAGTGCTCAATTTGTATATAATTTACTTATGGTTGTTAGTTGGTGGTCTTGAGCAAATAGGGAGATATTTTAGCTCCTCAAATATAGGTAGCCTGGTAGCAATCCCAAAAATAAGGAGGAATATAGCCAGACTCATAATTAATATATGTTTTTAGAAGGAGTACTTTATTTGTATATAATTTACTTTGATTGTCGAGTTGATATTGTGAGAAAATAAGGAGCGATTTTGGCTTTCTAAATATAGAGTGCTTGTAGTGATCCCAAAAATAAAGAGGCATATGTAAAATTTCATAAAAATAGTAGGGCACGTGGCTAGTCTCTTAGAGTTTGTTTTGGGAAGAAGTGCTCGATTTGTATATAATTTACTTATTATTATTAGTTGGTGGTCTTAAGAAAATAGGAAGTAATTTTATCTCCTCAAATGTATAGAGTCTAATAGTGATCCCAAAAATGAGGCACATAATGAGACTCATAGTGTGTGTTTTTTGAAGTAGTGTTTGATTTGTATATAATTTACTTATGGCTGTTGAGTGGGAATCGTGAGAAAATAGGGAGCGATTTTGGCTCTCCAAATATTAGGAGTATGGTAGTGATTCTAAAAATAGAAAGGCACATAACAAGTCTCTTAGAGGATGTTTTGGAAAGGAGTACTCGATTTGTATATAATTTACTTATAGTTGTCGTATGGGGCTCATGAGAAAATATGGTAAAGGGTGGGGGCCTTCAAAAAATATGAAACGATTTTGACTCGTCAAATATCAGGAGTTTGGTAGTGATAAAAAAAATTCGAATGCACATGGAGAATTTCTTGGAGGGTATTTTGGGTGGTGTTCTTGATTTAAGAATAATTTATTTATAGTTATCGTGTGGGGCTTGTGAGAAAATAGGGAGCAATTTTGGTTCCGCAAATATAGGGAGTATGGTAATGATCCTAAAAATAGGGACTCAAAACAAGGCTCATGGTGGATGTTCTTGAAGAAATACTCGATTTATATATAATTGACTTATAGTTTATGGGTGGGGGTCCGAAGAAAATAAGTAACAATTTTAGCTCACTAAATATAGAAAATCTGGTAGCTATCAAAAAATTTATGATACATATAGCGATGCTCTTTGTGGGCATTTTAGGGAGAAGTACTCAATTTATATAAAATTTACTTATGGTTATCGGTTAAGGGTTCAGAGAAAATAGGAGTAGCGATTTTGGTTTTCCAAATTTTGAAGTCATATAGTGACCACTATTTTAGAAAGGCATACTATGAGGCTCTTTGAGGGTATTTTGGGAAGAATTACTCGATTTAAATATAATTTAGTTATTATTATCGGGTGAAGGTCCTGAAAAAATAGAGAGCGATTTTGGCTCCTCAAATATAATGAGTCTGGGAGCGATCCCAAGAATAGGGAGGTATATGGTGAGACTTTTAGAATGTGTTTTCATAAGGATATATTGATTTGTATATAATTTACTTATGATTGTCGAGATCGGGATCTTAAGAAAATAGGGATCGATTTTGGCTCCTCAAATATAGGGAGTTTGGTAGCGATCCCAAAAATAAGAATATATATAGCAAGAGTTTTAAAATGTGTTTTCAGAAGGAGTACTTGATTTGTATATAATTTACATATGGTTATTGGGTGGCGGTCCTAAAAAAATGAAGAGCGATTTTGGATCCCTAAGTTTAGAGAGTTTAGTAGTGATTCAAAAATAGAGAGACATATAACGAGGTTATTGGGAGGTATTTTGAGGAGGAGTGCTCAATTTTTATATAATTTACTTATGGAAGCATATGATGTGCCTATTGAAGGATATTTTAGAGAGGAATGCTCGATTTGTATATTATTTACTTATGTTTGTCAAGTAGGAGTCCTGAAAAAATAAGGAACAAATTTAGCTTCTTAACTATCAGGAGTTTGTTATCGGGCCCAAAAATAGATAGGCACAAGGTGAGGTTCCTAGATGGTATTTTATGGAGGAGTGCTCGATTTGTATTTTTTTTTACTTATTTTCATTGTGTTAATTTCCAAAGATAATAGGGAGAGATTATAGCTCCCCAAATAAAGAGAGTCTAGTAATGATTCTAAAATTAGGGAGCCACATGGCGAGGCTCATGGAGGGTAATTTTGAAAGAAGTGCTCAATTTGTATATAATTTATATATCATTGTCGGGGCCTGAGAAAATAGAAAGTTATTTTTTCTCCCTAAATATAGGGAGTATGGTAGTGATCCCAAAAATAGGAAGGCTAACAGCGATGTTCTTGGAGGGTATCTTAAGGAGAACTACTCGATTTATATATAATTTATTTATGGTTATCAGGTGGTGGTCCTTAGAAAATAGTGATCGATTTTAGCTCCCTAAATATAAGGAGTCGGGTATCGTTAAAAAAAAAAGGAGGTTTATAGTAAGGCATTTTAACGGTGTTTTGGTGAGGAGTGCTTGATTTATATATAATTTACTTAAGATTGTCGGGTGGTGCTCTTGGGAAAATAGGGAGTGATTTTGGCTCTACAAATATTGGAAATCTAATAGTATCCTAAAAATAAGAAGGCGTAAGGCGAGGCTCTTGGAGGTTATTTTTGTGAGGGGTGCTTAATTTATCTATAATTACTTATGGTTGTTAGCTGGTGGTCTTAAGCAAGTAGGGAGAGATTTTAGCTCCTCAAATGTAAAGATTCTGGTAGTGATCCTAAAAATAAGGAGTAACATAGCCAGGCTCATAATGTGTGTTTTCGGAAGGAGTGCTTTATTTGTATATAATTTACTTTGATTATTGAGTTGAGGTTATGAGAAAATAGAAAACAATTTTGGCTCTCCAAATATCGAGTGCTGGTAGTGATCCAAAAAATAAAGAGGTACATATCAAGTTTCATAAAAATAGTATGGCATATGGTGAGGCTTTTGGAGTTTATTTTGGGAAGAAGTGCTCGATTTGTATATAATTTAATTATGGTTGTCAGTTGGTGGTCATGAGAAAATAGGAAGTATTTTATCTCCTCAAATATAGAGAGTCTGATAGTGATCCCAAAAATTAGGCACATAATGAAACTCATATTGTGTATTTTTGGAAGTAGTGTTTGATTTGTATATAATTTAATTATAGCTGTTGAGTTGGGGTTATGAGAAAATAGGGAACGATTGTGGCTCCCCAAATATTAAGAGTCATGTAGTTATTCTAAAAATAGAAAGGCACATATCGAATCTCTTAGAGGGTATTTTGGAAAGGAGTACTCAATTTGTATATAATTTACTTACGATTATCGTATGAGGCTCGTGAGAAAATAGGGAGTAATTTTGGCTCTCCAAATATAGAAAGTATGATAGCGATCCAAAAAATAAGGGGTACATGACAAGGCTCATGAAGGGTATTTTTTAAGGAATTCTTAATTTTTATATAATTTACATATAGTTTACAGGTGGGGGTCTTCATAAAATAGGGAACGATTTTGACTCATCAAATATCAGGAGTCTGGTAGCGATCGAATAAATTAGAATGCACATGGAAAATTTCTTGAAATATGTTTTAGGGTAGAGTTCTTGATTTATAAATAATTTATTTATGGTTATCATGTGGGGCTCGTGAGAAAATAGGGAGTAATTTTGGCTTCCCAAATATAGGGAGTATGATAATGATCCTAATAATAGGGCTCAAGTTAAGGCTTATGGAGGAGGTTTTTGAAGAAATGCTCGATATGTATATAATTAACTTATAGTTTATGGGTGGGGGTCTAGAGAAAATAAGCAATAATTTTAGCTCACTAAATATAGGAAATCTGGTAGCTATCGAAAACATTATGATACATATAGAAATACTTTTTGCGGGTATTTTAGGGAGGAGTACTCGATTTATATATAATTTACTTATGGTTATCGGTTAAGTGTTCAGAGAAAATAGGAGGTGCAATTTTGGTTTTCCAAATATTAATGTCATATAGCGACCCCTATTTTAGGGAGGCACACTGCGAGGCTTTTGGAGGGTGTTTTGGGGAGGAGTACTCGATTTATATATAAGTTACTTATTACTGTAGGGTGGAGGTCCTGAAAAAAAAGAGAGCGATTTTGGCTCCTCAAATATAAGGAGTCTAGGAGCAATCCCAAGAATAAGGAGGTACATGGAAAGACTTTTAGATTGTGTTTTCGGGAGTATATCTTGATTTATATATAATTTTTGGCAATCTTAACAAAATAGGGAACGATTTTGACTCATCAAATATCAGGAGTCTGGTAGTGATCGAAAAAATTGCAATACACATGACGAATTTCTTGGAGGTTGTTTTGGGATGGAGTTCTTGATTTATAAATAATTTATTTATGGTTATCGTGTGGGGCTCGTGAGAAAATAGGGAGTGATTTTGGCTCCCCAAATATAGGGAGTATGGTATAATCCTAAAAATTAGGGCTCAAGGTAAGGCTTATGAAGGATATTTTTGAATAAATGCTTAATTTGTATATAATTTACTTATAGTTTATGGCTGGGGGTCTGGAGAAAATAATTAACAATTTTAGCTAGCCAAATATAGAAAATCTGATAGTTATCAAAAAAATTATGATATATGTAGCGATGCTCTTTGCGGGTGTTTTAGGGAAGAGTACTCGATTTATGTATAATTTACTTATGGTTGTTGGTTAAGGGTTTAGAGAAAATAGGAGGAGCGATTTTGGTTTTTCAAATATTAAAGTTATATAGCGACCCCTATTTTAAGAAGGCACACTGCGAGGCTCTTGGAGGGTGTTTTATGGAGGAGTACTCGATTTATATATAATTTACTTATTACTATCGGGTGGGGGTCCTGAAAATATAGAGAGCAGTTTTAGCTCCTCAAATATAAGGAGTCTGGGAGCGATCCCAAGAGTAGAGAGGTATATAGCAAGACTTTTAGAGTGTGTTTTTAGAAGGATATTTGATTTATATATATAATTTACTTATGATTGTCGAGTGGGGGTCTTAAGAAAATAGGGATTGATTTTGGCTCCTCAAATATAGGGAGTTTGGTAGCTATTCCAAAAATAAGGAGGCATATAGTTAGAGTTTTAAAATTTATTTTCGGAAGGAGTACTTGATTTGTATATAATTTACATATGGTTATAGGGTAGGGGTCCTGAGAAAATAGGGAGTGATTTTTAATCCCTAAATATAGGGAGTCTAGTAGTGATTCAAAAAATAGAGAGGCACATGACAACTCTTGGGGGGTGTTTTGAAGAAGAGTCCTTAATTTGTATATAATTTACTTATGGAAGCACATGACATGGCTATTGAAGGCTGTTTTGGAAAGGAATTCTCGATTTATATATTATTTACTTAATATTTGTCTAGTATGATTCCTGTGAAAATAATGAGCAAATTTAGCTTCCTAAATATCGGGAGTTTGTTATCGAGCCCAAAATTAGGTAGGAACATGGCAAGGTTCTTGAAGGGTATTTAAAGAAAAGTGCTTGATTTGTATTTTTTTTACTTATTATCGTCGTTTTAGGCTTCTAAGATAATAGGGAGAAATTTTAGCTATCCAAATATAGAAAGTTTGGTAATGATTATAAAATTAGAGAGATACATGACGAGGGTTATGGAGGGTATTTTTGAAAGAAGTGCACAATTTGTATATTATTTATATATAGTTGTCGGTGGGGGGTCCTAAGAAAATAGGATAAGATTTTTCCTTCCTAAATATAGTGAGTATGGTAGTGATCCCAAAAATAGGAAGACTCATAGCGATATTCTTGGAGAGTATTTTAAGGAGGACTGCTTAATTCATATATAATTTATTTATGGTTATCAGGTGGTGGTCCTTAGAAAATAGTGACTGATTTTGGTTCTCAAAATGTATGTAGTCGGGTATCGTTCAAAAAAATAAGGTGGCTCATAGCAAGGCATTTTGAAGGTGTTTTAGAGAGGAGTGCTTGATTTATATATAATTTACTTAAGATTATCGGGTGGTGCTCTTGAAAAAATAGGGAGCGATTTTGGCTCTATAAATATAGGAAATGTAATAGCATCCTAAAAATAAGACGGCATAAAGCGAGGCTTTTGAAGGTTATTTTTGGAAGGAGTGCTCAATTTATATATAATTTACTTATGGTTGTTAGTTCATGGTCATGAACAAGTAAAGAGAAATTTTAGCTCCTTAAATATAGGGAGTCTGGTAGCAATCCCAAAAATAACAAGGAACTTAGCCAGACTCATAATGTGTGTTTTCGGAAGGAATGCTTTATTTATATATAATTTACTTTGATTGTCGAGTTGAGGTAGTGAGAAAATAAGAAGCGATTTTGGCCTTCCAAATATAGAGTGCTAGTAGTGATCCAAACAATAAAGGGGCACATATCAAGTTTTATAAAAATAGTAAGGCACGTGGCGAGGCTTTTGGGGTTTGTTTTGGACAAAAGTGCTCGATTTATATATAATTTACTTATGGTTGTCAGTTGGTGGTCTTGAGAAAATAGAGAGTGATTTTATCTCCTTAAATGTAGGGAGTCTGATAGTGATCCCAAAAATGAGGCACATAACGAGACTCATAGTGTGCATTTTTGGAAGTAGTATTTGATTTGTATATAATTTACTTATGGCTGTTGAGTTGGGGTCGTGAGAAAATAAGGAGCGATTTAGACTCCCCAAATATTGGGAGTCTGGTAGTGATTTCAAAAATAAAGAGGCACATGGCGAGTCTCTTGGAGGGTGTTTTGGGAAGGAGTAGTCGATTTGTATATAATTTACTTGCGATTATAGTATGGGGCTTGTGAAAAAATAGGGAATAATTTTGGCACTCTAAATATAGAGAGTATGGTAGTGATCCAAAACATAAGGGGTACATGACAGGGCTCATGGAGGGTATTTTTTCAAGAATTCTTGATTTGTATATAATTTACTTATAGTTTACAGGTGGGGGTTTTTTAAAATTAGGGAATAATTTTGACTCATCAAATATTAGGAGTCTACTAGTGATCAAAAAAATTAGAATGCACATGGCGAATTTCTTAGAGGGTGTTTTGGGGTGGAGTTCTTGATTTATAAATAATTTATTTATAGTTATCATGTGGGGCTCATGAGAAAATAGGGAGCAATTTTGGCTCCCCAAATATAGGAAGTATGGTAATGATCCTAAAATTAAGGGCTCAAGGCAAGGCTCATATAGGATGTTTTTGAAGAAATGCTCGATTTGTGTATAATTTACTTATATTTTATGGGTAGGGGTCCAAAGAAAATAAGTAACAATTTTAGCTCACCAAATATAGAAAATCTCGTAGCTATCTAAAAAATTACAATACATATGGCGATGCTCTTTGCGGGTATTTTAGGGAGGAGTACTCGATTTATATATAATTTACTTGTGGTTTTCGGTTAAGGGTTCAGAGAAAATAGGAGGAGCGATTTTGGTTTTCTAAATATTAAAGTTATATAGCAACCGCTATTTTAGGGTGGCACACTGCGAGGCTTTTGGAGGGTATTTTAGGAAGAAGTAGTTGATTTATATATAATTTACTTATTATTATCGAGTGGTGGTCCTAAAAAAATTAAGGGTGATTTTGGCTTCTCAAATATAAGGAGTTTGGGAGTGATCCTAAGAATAGGGAGGTACATGCGAGACTTTTAAAGTGTATTTTTAGGAGAATATCTTTATTTATATATAATTTACTTATGATTATCGAGTGGGGGTCTTTAGAAAATAGGGGTCAATTTTGGCTCCTCAAATATAGGGAGTTGAGTAGTGATCCCAAGAATAAGGAGGCATATAGCGAGAGTTTTAAAGTTTATTTTCGGAAGGAGTATATGATTTGTATATAATTTATATATGGTTATTGGGTGGGGGTCTTAAAAAAATAGGGAGTAATTTTGGATACCTAAATATAGGGAGTCTGATAGTGATTCAAAAAATAGAAAAGCACATGATGAGGTTCTTCGGGGGTGTTTTGAGGAGGAGCGCTCAATTTGTACATAATTTACTTATGTAAAATTATAACGTGGCTATTGAATGATGTTTTGGAAAAGAATGCTCGATTTATATATTATTTACTTATGTTTATCGGGTAGGAGTACTGAGAAAATAAGGAGCAAATTTAGCTTCCTAAATATCAAGAGTTTGTTATCAAGCCCAAAAATAGCTAGGCATATGGCGAGGTTCTTGGAAGATATTTTGAGGAGGAGTACTTGATTTATATTTTTTTTTTACTTATTATCATCGAGTTGGGCTCCTAATATAATAGGGAGAGATTATAGCTCCCCAAATATAGGGAGTCTGGTAACAAGTTTAAAAAAAGAACGCCACATGACGAGGCTCATGGAAGGTATTTTTGAAAGAAGTGCTCAATTTATATATAATTCATATATGGTTGTTAGTCGGGGGTCCTGACAAAATAGAATGTGATTTTTATTTCTTAAATATAGGGAGTATGGTAGTGATCCCAAAAATATGAAGGCTCGTAGCGATGTTCTTGGAGGGTATTTTAAAGCGAACTGCTCGATTTATATATAATTTATTTACGGTTATCGGGTGGTGGTCCTTTGAAAATAGTGATCGATTTTGGCTCCCTAAATATTAGGAGTCAAGTATCGTTCAACAAAATAAGGAGGCTTATAGCAAGGCATTTTGAGGGTATTTTGGTAAGGAGTGCTTGATTTATATATAATTTACTTAAGATTGTCGGGTTGTGCTCTTAGGAAAATAGGGAATGATTTTGGCTCTACAAATATAAGTAATCTAATAGCATCCAAAAAATAAGAAGGCATAAGGCAAGGCTCTCGAAGGTTATTTCTGGAAGGAGTGCTCAATTTGTATATAATTTACTTACGGCTGTTAGTTGGTGGTCTTGAGCAAGTAAGGAGAGATTTTAGCTCCTTAAATGTAAGGAGTCCGGTAGCTATCTCAAAAATAAGGAGGAACATAGCCAGACTCATAATATGTAATTTCGAAATGAGTGCTTTATTTGTATATAGTTTACTTTGATTGCCGAGTTAAGGTTATGAGAAAATTGGAGTGATTTTGGCTCTCCAAATATAGACTGCTGGTAGTGATCCTAAAAATAGAGAGGCATATATCAAGTTTCATAAAAATAGTAGGGCACTTGGAGAGGCTCTTGGAGTTTATTTTGGAAAAAAGTGCTCAATTTGTAAATAATTTACTTATGGTTATCAGTTAGTGGTTTTAAGAAAATATGAAGTGATTTTCTCTCCTCAAATATAGGGTGTCTGATAGTAATCCCAAAAATGAGGCACATAACGAGACTCATAGTGTGCATTTTTCAAAGTAATATTTGATTTGTATATAATTTACTTATGGCTATTGAGTTGGGGTCGTGAGAAAATAAGAAGCAATTTAGGCTCCCCAAATATAGGGAGTCTAGTAGTGATTCCAAAAATAGAGAGGCACATGGTAAGTCTCTTTGAGGATATTTTGGGGCGGAGTGCTCGATTTGTGCAAATATAGAGAGTATGGTAGCGATCCAAAAAATAAGGTGTACATAACAAAGCTCATGGTAGGTATTTTTTTAGGTATTCTTGATTTGTATATAATTTACATATAGTTTATGGGTGGGGATCTTCAGAAAATAGGGAACGATTTTGACTCATCAAATATCAGAAGTCTGGTAGCGATCGAAAAAATTAGAATACACATAGCAAATTTCTTGGAGGGTATTTTGGGGTTGTGTTCTCGATTTATAAATAATTTATTTATGGTTATTGTATAGGGCTCATGAAAAAATAGGGAGCGATTTTGGCTCCGCAAATATAGGGAGTATGGTAATGATCCTAAAAATAGTGGCTCAGGGCAAGGCTCATGGAGGATGTTTTTTAAGAAATGCTCGATTTGTATATAATTTACTTATAGTTTATGGGTGGGGGTCTGGAGAAAATAAGTAAAAATTTTAGCTCACAAAATATAGGAAATCTGGTAGCTATTGAAAAATTTATGATACATATAGAGATGCTCTTTGTGGGTGTTTTAGGGAGGAGTACTTGATTTATATATAAGTTATTTATAGTTGTCGGTTAAGGGTTTAGAGAAAATAGGAGGAGCAATTTTGGTTTTCTAAATATTAAAGTAATATAGCGACCTCTATTTTAGGGAGGCACACTACGAGGCTCTTGGTGGGTATTTTGTATAGGAGTACTCAATTTATATATAATTTACTTATTATTATCGGGTGAGGGCCCTGAAAAAATATGGAGTAATTTTGGCTCTTCAAATATAAGGAATCTAGGAGTGATACCAAGAATATGGAGGTACATGGCAAGAATTTTAAGGTGTGTTTTTGGAAGGATATCTTAATTTGTGTATAATTTACTTATGATTATCAGGTGGGGGTCTTGAGAAAATAGGGATCAATTTTGGTTCCTCAAATATAGGGAGTTGAGTAGCGATCCCAAAAATAAGGAGGCATATAGCATATAGGGAGTTGAGTAGCGATCCCAAAAATAAGGAGGCATATAGCGAGAGTTTTAATGTATGTTTTCGGAAGGAGTACTTGATTTATATATAATTTACATATGGTAATTGGGTAGGGGTTCTGAGAAAATAGAGAGTAATTTTGGATACCTAAATATAGGTAGTCTGATAGTGATTCAAAACATAGAGAGGCACATGATGAGATTCTTGGGGGGTGTTTCAAGGAGGAGCTCTTAATTTGTATATAATTTACTTATGGAAGCATATGACGTAGTTATTGAAGGGTGTTTTGGGAAGGAAGGCTCGATTTAGATATTATTTACTTATGTTTATCGGGTAGTAATCCTAAGAAAATAAGGAGCAAATTTATCTTCCTAAATATCGGGAGTTTGTTATCGAGCCCAAAAATAGGTAGGCAAATAGCGAGTTTCTTGGAGGGTATTTTGAGGAGGAGTGTTCGATTTGTATTTTTTTTTACTTATTATCATTGGGTTAGGCTTTTAAGATAATAAGTAGAGAGATTTTAGCTTCCTAAATATAGGGAGTCTGGTAACGATTCTAAAATTAGGGAGCAACATGGCAAGACTTATGGAGGGTATTTTTGAAAAAAGTGCTCAATTTGTATATAATTTATATATGTTTGTCGGTTGGAGGTCCTGAGAAAATTGGATATGATTTTTTCTCCCTAAATATAGAGAGTATGGTAGTGATTCCAAAAATAGGAAGGTTCATAGCGATATTCTTGGAAGGAATTTTAAGGAGGATTGCTCGATTTATATATAATTTACTTATGATTATCAAGTGGTGGTTCTTAGAAAATAGTGATCGATATTGGCTTCCTAAATGTAGGGAGTCGGGTATCGTTCAAAAAAATAAGGAGGCTTATAGAAAGGAATTTTTATAGTGTTTTGGTGAGGAGTGCTTGATTTATATAAAATTTACTTAAGGTTGTTGGGTGGTGCTCTTGGAAAAATAGGGAGCGATTTTGGCTCTATAAATATAGGGAATCTAATAGCATCCTAAAAATAAGAAGGCATAAGGAGAAACACTTGGAGGTTATTTTTGGGAGGAGTGGTCAATTTGTATATAATTTACTTATGATTGTTAATTGGTGGTCTTGAGCAAGTAGGGAGAGATTTTAGCTTCTCAAATGTACGGAATCTTGTAGCGATCCCAAAAATAAGGAGAAATATTGCCAAACTTATAATGTGTGTTTTTGAAAGGAGTGCTTTATTTGTATATAATTTACTTTGATTGTCGAGTTGAGCTTGTAAGAAAATAAGGAGCGATTCTAGCATCCAAATGTAGAGTGCTGATAGTGATCCTAAAAATAGAGAGGCACATATCAAGTTTTATAAAAATAGTAAGGCACATGGTGAGACACTTGTAGTTTGTTTTGGGAAGAAGTACTCGATTTGTATATAATTTACTTATGATTGTCAGTTGGTGGTCTTGAAAAAATAGAAAGGGATTTTATCTTCTCAAATATAGGGAGTCTGATAGTATTCCCAAAAATGAGGCATATAATAAGACTCATAGTGTGTGTTTTCGGAAGTAGTATTTGATTTGTATATAATTTACTTATGGCTGTTGAGTGAGGGTCGTGAGAAAATATGGAGCGATTTTGGCTCCCTAAATATTGGAAGTATGGTAGTGATTCCAAAAATAAAGAGGCACATGGTGAGTCTTTTGGAGGGTGTTTTGGGACGGAGTCCTTGATTTATATATAATTTACTTACGGTTGTCGTATGGGGCTCGTGAGAAAATAGGGAGCAATTTTGGCTCTCCAAATATAGGGAATATGGTAGTAATCCAAAAAATAAGGGGTACATGACAAGGCTCAAGGAGGGTATTTTTTTTAGGAATTCTCGATTTATATATAATTTACTTATAGTTTACGAGTGGGGGTCTTCTGAAAATAAGGAATGATTTTCAGTCATCAAATATCAGGAATCTAGTAGCGATCAAAAAAATTAGAATGCACATGGCGAATTCTTAGAGGGTGTTTTGGGATAGAGTTTTTGATTTATAAATAATTTATTTATGGTTGTCGTGTGGGGCTCGTGAGAAAATATAGAGTGATTTTGGCACTCCAAATATAGGGAGTATGGTAATGATCCTAAAAATAGGGGCTCAAGGCAAGGGTCATGGAGGATGTTTTTAAAAAATGCTCGATTTGTATATAATTTACTTATAGTTTATGGGTGGGGGTTCGAAGAAAATAAGTAACAATTTTAGCTTACCAAATATAAAAAATTTGGTAGCGATGCTCTTTGTGGGTGTTTTAGGGAGGAGTACTCGATTTATATATAATTTACTTATGGTTGTCGGTTAAGGGTTCAGAAAATATAGGAGTAGCGATTTTAGTTTTCCGAATATTGAAGTCATATAGCGACCCCTACTTTAGGGAGGCATACTGCGAGGCTCTTTGAGGGTGTTTTAGGGAGGAGTACTTGTTTTATATATAATTTACTTATTATTATCGGGTGGGAGTCTTGAAAAAATAGAAAGCGATTTTGGCTCCTTAAATATAAGGAGTCTGGGATCGATCCCAAGAATAGAGAGGTATATGGCGAGACTTTTAGATTGTGTTTATTAGAGGACATCTTGATTTGTATATAATTTACTTATGATTATCGGGTGGGGGTCTTGAGAAAATAGGGATCGATATTGGGTCCTCAATTATAGGGAGTTTGGTAGTGATCCCAAAAATAAGGAGGTATATATTGAGAGTTTTAAAATATATTTACTTATGATTTTAGAATATTTTTGGGAGGCAAAGGTGAGGCTTTTAGAGGTGTTTTTGGGAGGAATACTCAATTGTATATAATTTACTTCTGGTTATCGGGTGGGGGTTCAAAAAAAATATAGAACAGTTTTGGCTCCTTAAATATAAAGAGTCTAGTAGCAATCCAAAAAATATAGAGCATATTACTAGCCTCTTAGAGTGTATTTTAGAGGGTGTTTTTGGGAGAAATGCTCGATTGTATATAATTTACTTAAGGTTGTCGGGTGGGGGTTCAAAAAAAATATAAAAAAGTTTTGACTCCCTAAATATAGGGAGTCTATCAGTAATCCCAAAAATATAGAGTTTATTTCGTGGCTCTTTGAGTGTGTTTTACGGAGGAGTGCTCGATTGTATATAATTTAGTTATGATTATCGTGTGGGAGCCTTGAGAAATTGTGAGCAATTTTGGCTCCCCAAATATAGGGAATCTAATAGTGATCCCAAAAATAAGAAGGCAATGGTGAGGCTCTTATTAGGTATTTTTGGGAGGAATGCTCGATTGTATGTAATTTACTTAAAGTTGACGGGTTAGGGTCTAAAAAAAATATAGAGTGATGTTGGCTCCCTAAATATAGGGAGTCAAGTAGCAATCCTAAAAATAGAGAAAATATTATTTGGCTCTAATAGGTTGTTTTAGGGAGGAGTGCTCGATTGTATATAATTTACTAAAGGTTGTCCGGTAGGGGTTCAAAAAAAATATGGAGCGATTTTAGCTCCTTAAATATAGAGAGTCTGGTATAAATCCTAAAAATAGAGAGGTATATTGCAAGGCTCTTAGAGGGTGTTTTAGGGAGGAGTACTTTATTTATATATAATTTATTTATTATTTAATGGTATTTTTGGTAGGCAATGGCGTGGCTCTAAGAGGGTGTTTTTGGGAGGAATGCTCGATTGTATATAATTTACTTATAGTTAACGGATGAGGGTTCAAAAAAAAAAATGGAGCTATTTTGGCTCCCTAAATATATGGAATTTAGTAGTAATTCAAAAAATAAAGATCATATAGCGAGGCTCTTAGAGGGTGTTTTATGGAGGAGTGCTCGATTGTATATAACTTACTTTAAGTTGTCGGGTGGGTGTTCAAAAAAAATATGGATCGGTTTTGGCTACCTTAATATAGGGAGTCCAGTAGCAATCCCAAAAATAGAAAATCATATTGCGAGGCTCTTAGAAGGTGTTTTAGAAGAAGTGCTTGATTTATATATAATTTACTTATGACTTTAGGGTATTTTTGGGAGGCAATGGTGAGACTCTTAGAGGGTATTTTTGGGAGGCAATGGCGAGGCACTTAGAGGGTATTTTTGGGAGGAATGCTCGATTGTATATAATTTACTTAAGGTTATCGGGTGGGGTTTCAAAAAAAATATGGAGCGGTTTTGGCTCCCTAAATATAAAGAGTCTAGAAGTAATCCCAAACATAGAGAGCATATTACGAAGATCTTAGAGGATATTTCAGAGAGGAGTGCTCGATTGTATATAATTCACTTAACGTTGTTGGGTGGGGGTTCAAAAAAATATAGAGCAGTTTTGGCTCCCTAAATATAGGGAGTCTAGTAGCAATCCCAAAAATAGAGAGCATAATATGAGCCTCTTAGAGGGTATTTTAGGGAGGAGTGTTCGATTGTATATAATTTTCTTAAAATAGAGAGCATATTGTCAGGCTATTAGAGGGTGTTTTTGGGAAGAATGCTCGATTGTATATAATTTACATAAGGTTTTCGAGAGGGGATTCAAAAAAATATGGAGCAATTTTGGCTCCCTAAATATAGGGAGTCTAGTAGCAAACCCAAAAATAGAGAGGCATATTGCGAGGCTCTTAGAGGGTGTTTTAGGGGGGAGTGCTTGATTTATATATAATTTACTTATGATTTTAGGGTATTTTTGGGAGGCAAAGGAGAGCCGTTTAGAGGGTTTTTTGGGAAGGAATGCTCGATTGTATATAATTTACTTAAGGTTGTCATTAGGGAGTTCAAAAAAAATATAGAGCACTTTTGGCTAACTAAATATTGGGAGTCTAGTAATTATCCCAAAAATAAAAAGCATATTGTGAGTCTCTTTGAGTGTATTTTAGGGTGGAGTACTCGATTGTATATAATTTAGTTATAATTATCGGGTAAGAGCCATAAGAAATTATGAGCGATTTTGGCTCCCTAAATATAGGGAGTCTAGTAGCGATCCCCAAAATAAGGAGGCAATGGCGAGGCTGTTATTGCGTGTTTTTGGGAGGAATGCACGATTATATGTAATTTACTTAAGGTTGACAGGTGGGGGTAGAAAAAAAATATGAAGCAATTTTAGCTCCCTAAATATAGGAACTCTAGTAGCAATCATAAAAATAGAGAGAATATTGCGAGGCTCTAAGAGGGTGTTTTAGAGAAGAGTGCTCGATTGTATATAATTTACTTAAGGCTATCGGGTATGGGTTCAAAAAAAATATAGAGTGGTTTTGGCTCCTCAGATATAGATAGTCTAGTAGACATATTGCAAGGCTCTTAGAGGGTGTTTTAGGGAGGAGTGCTTTATTTATATATAATTTACTTATGATTTTAGTGTGTTTTTGGGAGGTAATGGCGAGTCTCTAAGAGGGTGTTTTTGGGAGGAATGCTCGATTATATATAATTTACTTAAGGTTGACGGGTGGGAGTTCAAAAAAAATACAGAGGTATTTTGGCTCCCTAAATATAGGGAGTCTAGTAGCAATCCCAAAAAATAGAGAGTATATTGCAAGGCTCTTAGATGGTGTTTTTGGAAGGAGTGCTCGATTGTATATAATTTACTTAAAGTTATCGGGTGGGCGTTCAAAAAAAATATGGATCGGTTTTGGCTACATAAATATCGAGAGTCTAGTAGTAATCCCAAAAATAGAAAGGCATATTACGAGGCTCTCTTAGAGGGTGTTTTAGGGAGGAGTGCTTGATTTAAGTATAATTTACTTATGATTTTGGGGTGTTTTTGGGAGGCAATATTGAGGCTCTTAGAGGGTGTTTTTTGGAGAAATGCTCAATTGTATATAATTTACTTATGGTTATCGGGTGGGAGTTTAAAAAAAATATGGAGCAGTTTTGCCTCCCTAAATATAGGGAGTCTAGTAGTAATCCCAAAAATAGAGAGCATATTGTGAGGCTCTTAGAGGATATTTTACAGAGAAGTGCTCAATTGTATATTATTTACTTAAAGTTGTCGGGTGGGGGTTCAAAAAAATATAGAACGGTTTTGGATTTCTAAATATAGGGAGTCTAGTTGTAATCCCAAAAATAGTGAGCATTTTGCAAGGCTATTAGAAGGTGTTTTAGGGAGGAATGCTCGGCTGTATATAATTTACTTAAGTCGGGTGGGTGTTTAAAAAAAATATGGAGCGGTTTTGGCCCTATAAATATCGAGAGTCTAGTAGCAATCCCAAAAATAGAGAGGCATATTGCGAGGCTCTTAAAGGGTGTTTTAGAAAGGAGTGCTTGATTTATATATAATTTACTTATGATTTTAGCATTTTTTTGGGAGGCAAAGGTAAGGCTTTTAGAGGGTGGAGGAATGCTCGATTGTATATAATTTATTTAAGGTTGTCTGGTGGGGGTTCTAAAAAAATATAGAGCAGTTTTGGTTCTTTAAATATAGGAAGCCTAGTAGCAATCCCAAAAATAGAGAGCATATTGTGAGGTTCTTAGAGTGTGTTTTAGAGAGGACTACTCGATTATATATAATTTAGTTATGATTATCGGGTGGGAGCCTTGAGAAATTGGGAGAGATTTTTGCTCCCAAAATATAGAGAGTCAAGTAGCGATCCCAAAAATAAGGAGGCATTGGCGAGGCTCTTATTTGGTGTTTTTAGGAGGAATGCTTGATTGTATGTAATTTACTTAAGGTTAACGGGTAGGGCTTCAAAATAAATATGGAGTAATTTTGGCTCCCTAATTATAGGGAGTCTAGTTGCATTCACAAAAATAGAGAGAATATTGCAAGACACTTAGAGGGTGTTTTAGGTAAGAGTGTTGGATTGTATATAATTTACTTAATATTATCGGGTAGGGGTTAAAAAAAAATAGAGCGATTTTGGCTCATTAAATATATAGAGTGTAGTAGAAATCCCAAAAATAGAAAGGCATATTGCGAGTCTCTTAGAGAATATTTTAGAGAGGAGTGTTTTATTTATATATAATTTACTTATGATTTTAGGTTCATTTTAGAAGGCAATGGCAAGGCTCTAAGTCGGTGTTTTTAGGAGGAATGCTCAATTGTATATAATTTACTGAAGGTTGACCGGTGGTGGTTAAAAAAAAATATTGAACTATTTTGGCTCCTTAAATATAGGGAGTCTAGTACCAATCCCAAAAATAGAGAACATATTACGAGGCTCTTAGAGGGTGTTTTATGGAGGAGTACTTGGTTGTATATAATTTACTTAAGGTTGTCGAGTGGGTGTTCAAAAAAAATATGGATCGGTTTTGGCTACTTAAATATAGAAAGTCTAGTAGCAATCCCAAAAATAGAAAGGCATATAACGAGGTTCTTTAAGGGTGTTTTAGGGAGGAGTGCTTGATTTATAAATAATTTACTTATGATTTTAGGGTGTTTTTGGGAAGCAATAGTGAGGCTCTTCGAGGTTATTTTTGGGAGGAATACTCAATTGCATATAATTTATTTAAGGTTACCGGGTGGGGGTTCAAAAAAATATGGAGCTGTTTTGGCTCGCTAAATTTAGGGAGTCTAGTAGAAATACCAAAAATAGAGAGCATATTGCGAAGCTCTTAGAGGGTGTTTTAGGAAGGAGTGCTCGATTATTTATAATTCACTTAAGGTTATCGAGTGGGGGTCAAAAAAAATATAGAACAGTTTTGACACCCTAAATATAGGGAGTCTAGTAGTAATCCCAAAAATAGAGAGCATATTGCGAGGCTCTTAAAGGGTATTTTTGGGAGGAGTGCTCTATTGTATATAATTTACTTAAAGTTATCGAGTGGGGGTTCAAAAAAAATATGGAGCGGTTTTGGCACCCTAAATATAGGGAGTCTAGTAGCAATCCCAAAAATAAAGAGGCATATTGCGAGGCTCTTAGTGGGTGTTTTAGGAAAGAGTGCTTGATTTATATATAATTTATTTACGATTTTAGGGTATTTTTGGGAGTCAAAGATGAGGTTTTTAGTGGGTGTTTTTGGGAGGCGTGCTCGATTGTATATAATTTACATAAGGTTATCGGGATGGCATTCAAAAAAAATATGGATCAATTTTGGCTCCCTAAATATAGGGAGTCTGGTAGCAATCCCAAATATAGAGAAGCTTGTTGCGAGGCTCTTAGAGGGTGTTTTTGGAAGAAATGCTCGATTGTATATAATCTACTTAACATTGTCGAGTGGGGGTTTAAAAAAATATAAAGTGATTTTGGCTCTATAAATATAGGGAGTATAGTAGCAATCTCAAAAATAGAGTGCAAATTGCAAGGCTATTAAAGGGTGTTTTTCGGAGGAATGCTTAATTGCATATAATTTGCTTAAAGTTGTCCGCTGGGGGTTCAAAAATAATATGAAGTGATTTTGGCTCCCTAAATATAGGGAGTCTAGTAGCAATCCCAAAAATAGAGAGGCATATTGTGAGGCTCTTAGTGGGTGTTTTAGGGAGGTGTTTTTGATTTATATGTAATTTACTTATAATTTTAGGATATTTTTAGTAGGCAAAGGCGAGGCTTTTAGAAGGTGTTTTTGGGAGGAATACTCAATTGTATATAACTTATGGTTTTCGGGTGGGGGTTCAAAAAAATATATATAGTAGTTTTGGCTCCTTAAATATAAAAAGTCTAGTAGCAATCCCAAAAATATAGAGCATATTACAAGGCTCTTAGAGTTTGTTTTAGGGAGGAGTGCTCGATTGTATATAATTTAGTTATAATTATCGTGTGGGAGTCTTCAGAAATTAGGAGTGATTTTGGAAGGAATGCTCGATTGTATGTAATTTACTTAAGGTTTATGGGTGGGGGTTCAAAAAAAATATAGAGTGATTTTGGCTCCCTAAATATAGGGAGTCAAGTAACAATCTCACAAATAGAGAAAATATTGTGAGGCTCTTAGAGGGTGTTTTAGGGAGGAGTCTTCGATTGTATATAATTTACTTAAGGTTGTCGGGTGGGGGTTCAAAAATAATATAGAGCAATTTTGGCTTCTTAAATATAGGGAGTCTAGTAGAAATCCCAAAAATAGAGAGGTATATTGCGAGGCACTTAGAGGGTGTTTTAGGAAGGAGTGCTTTATTTATATATAATTTACTTATAATTTTAGGGTGTTTTTGGAAGGCAATGGCGAGGCTCTAAGAGGGTGTTTTTGGGAGGAATGCTCGATTATATATAGTTTACTTATGGTTAATGAGTGGGGATTCAAAAAAAATATAGAGTTGTTTTGGCTCCCTAAATATAGGGAGTTTAGTAAAAATTTAAAAAATAGAGAGCATATTGCAAGGCTCTTAGAGGGTGTTTTATAGAGGAGTACTCGATTATATATAATTTACTTAAGGTTATTGGGTGGGCATTCAAAAAAAATATAGATCAGTTTTGGCTACCTAAATATAGGGAGTCTAGTAGCCATCCAAAAAATAGAAAGGCATATATTTTTTTTTTGAAAGGTAATAATTATCTATTGATTAATTTGTCAAGAAAGCATCAAGCACAAGTAGGGCACGCCCTAGTCCCCAAAGGACCCACAAAAGCCAATAATATAAACATATAACAATAAACCTATTTATTGCTGAAATTCTGCATATAACTACATATTTTCAACAATTCATGATACTCTTCCAAAATTGCAGGCTCAGCTTTTCCATCTCCGTTAGCTTTCGATGCTCCTCATCCTTGAAGAGGGAGAGGAGGAGAGTATAGATGATCTTTAGTATTTGTTGTTTGGTTCTTTCTGTCTCCTCGAAACTTCTTTTATTTATCTCTCCCTAAATTGCATAAACCGTGCATGCGAGCGATGCTCGAATAATTATGCCCTCTAGATTGGATGCTCCCCCTTTCTCACTAAGTCTCTCTAACAAGCTTATGAATTTCTCCTGATGGTTATGCCTAACCTTCATATTGTTGCATATTTGCTCCTAGATAGAGTAAGTCCTCTTGCATTAGAAGAACAAATGCTCCATAGATTCTTCTGCTGATTTGCACATGCAGCATCTATTCACCAATTGCATTCTCCTTCTTTGCATCACATCTTGCGTTGCGAGCCAATTTAGAGTTGCTCTCCACACACACATTGCCATCCTCGGTGGTACCGGTTTCTTCCATACCAAGTCCGCCCAAACTATCTCGGGGTGCTGCTCTCTAGCCGCTTGCCAAGCGGTGGCAAAACAGAAATCCGCATCAGCCGTCTTTTTCCATTGGACTGCACAATCAGCCCCAATTGGTTGTATTTCTAATTTTCTGATTTTATTGAATAGCCTCTCTACTCGAGCATTTGCCGGTCTAGGGAAGTGCCACATCTCCTCTTGAATGCAGTCCCTCACTAGCGCTCCTCTCATATTCGATACTCTTATAAGCTATTTTAGGGAGAAGTGCATGATTTATATATAATTTACTTATGATTTTAGGGTGTTTTTGGGAGGCAATGGCGAGGCTATTAGAGGGTGTTTTTGGGAGATAATGGTGAGGTAGTTATAGGGTGTTTTTGGAAGGAATGCTCGATTATATATAATTTACTTTAGGTTGTCGTGTATAGGTTCGAAAAAAATACGGAGCAGTTTTGGCTCACTAAATAGTCTTGTTGCAATCCCAAAAATATAGAGCATATTGCAAGGCTATTAGAGGGTGTTTTGGGGAGGAATGCTCGGTTGTATATAATTTACTTAAGGTTGTCGTGTGGGGGTTCAAAAAATATATGGAGCGGTTTTGGCTCCCTAAATATAGGGACTCTAGTAGCAATCCCAAAAATAGAGAGGCATATTGTGAGGCTCTTAGAGGGTGTTTTAGGAAGGATTGCTTGATTTATATATAATTTACTTATGATTTTAGGGTGTTTATGGGAAGCAAACGCGAGGCTTTTAGAGGGTTTTTTTGGGAGCAATGCTCGATTGTATATAATTTACTTAAGGTTGTTCGGTGGGGGTTCCAAAAAAATATAGAGCAGTTTTAGCTCCGTAAATATAGGTAGTCTGGTAGCAATCCCAAAAATAAAGAGCATATTATGAGGTACTTAGAGTGTGTTTTAGGGAGGAGTGCTCGATTATATATAATTTGGCTATGATTATCGGGTGGGAGCCTTGATAATTAGGAGCGATTTTTACTCCCCAAATATAGGGAGTCTAGTATCGATCCCAAAAATAAGGAGGCAATGGCGAGGCTCTTATTGGGAGGAATGCTCGATTGTATGTAATTTACTTAAGGTTGACGGGTAGGGGTTCAAAAACAATATGGAGCGATTTTGCCTCCCTAAATATAGGGAGTCTAGTAGCATTCACAAAAATAGAGAGAATATTGCGTGGCTTTTAGAGGGTGTTTTAAGGAAGAGTGTTTGATTGTATATAATTTACTTAAGGTAGTCGGGTGGGGGTTTAAAAAAAATATGGAGTGGTTTTGGCTCCTTAAATTTAGGGAGTATAGTAGGAATCCCAAAAATAGAGAGGCATATTGTGAGGCTTTTACAGGTGTTTTAGAGAGGAGTACTTTTTTTATATATAATTTACTTATGATTTTATGTTCTTTTTAGGAGGCAATGGCAAGGCGCTAAGACAGTGTTTTTAGGAGGAATGCTCGATTGTATATAATTTACTTAAGGTTGACGAGTGGGGGTTCAAAAAAAATATTAAACTATTTTGGCTCCCTAAATATAGGGAGTCTAGTACCAATCCCAAAAATAGAAAGCATATTACGAGGCTCTTAGAGGGTGTTTTAGGGTGGAGTGCTCGATTGTATATAATTTACTTAAGGTTGTCAGGTGGGCGTTCAAAAAAAATATGGATCGGTTTTGGCTACCTAACTATAGGGAGTCTAGTAGCAATTCCAAAAATAGAAAAGCATATTACGAGGCACTTAGAGGGTGTTTTAGGAAAGAGTGCTTTATTTATATATAATTTACTTATGATTTTAGGGTGTTTTTGGGAGGCAATGGCAAGGCTCTTCGAGGTTGATTTTGGGAGGAATGCTCGATTGTATATAATTTACTTAAGGTTGTCGGGTAGGGGTTCAAAAAAAATATGAAGCGGTTTTGGCTTCCTAAATATATGGAGTCTAGTAGCAATTCCAAAAATAGAGAGCATATTGTGGGAAGGAATGCTCGATTGTTTATAATTCACTTAAGGTTATAGGGTGGGGATTAAAAAAAAATATAGAATGGTTTTGGCACCTTAAATATAAGGAGTCTAGTAGCAATCCCAAAAATAGAAAGCCAATTGCGAGGCTCTTAGAGGGTATTTTTGGGAGGTGTGCTCGATTATATATAATTTACTTAAAGTTATCGGGTGGGGGTCAAAAAAAATATGGAGTAGTTTTGGCACCCTAAATATAGGGAGTCTAGTAGCAATCCCAAAAATAAAGAGACATATTGCAAGGCTTTTAGTGGGGGTTTTAGGAAGGAGTACTTGATTTATATATAATTTACTTATGATTTTATGGTGTTTTTGGGAGGCAAAGGCGAGGCTTTTAGTGGGTGTTTTGGGGAGGAGTGCTCGATTGTATATAATTTACATAAGGTTGTCAGGAGGGCATTCAAAAAAGATATGGATCTGTTTTGGCTCCCTAAATATAGGGAGTCTGGTAGCAATCCCAAAAATAAAGAGGCTTATTGTGAGGCTCTTAGAGGGTGTTTTTGAGAAGAATGCTCGATTGTATATAATTTACTTAAGTTTATTGGGTGGGGGTTCAAAAAAAATATAAAGCTATTTTGGCTCCATAAATATAGGAAGTCTAGTAGCAATCCCAAAAACAAAGTACATATTGCGAGGCTATTAGAGGGTGTTTTTCGGAGGAATGCTCGATTGCTTATAATTTACTTAAGGTTGTCGGGTGGGGGTTCAAAAAAAATATAAAGCGGTTTTGGCTCCCTAAATATAGGGAGTCTAGTAGCAATCCCAAAAATAGAGAGGCATATTGCAAGGCTTTTAGTGGGTGTTTTAAGGAGAAGTGCTTAATTTATATATCATTTACTTATTATTTTAGGATGTTTTGGGAGGCAAAGGCGAGGCTTTTAGAGGGTGTTTTTGGGAGGAATACTCCATTATATATAATTTACTTATGGTTGTCGGGTGGGGGTTTAAAAAAAATATAGCAGTTTTAGCTCCCTAAATATAGGGAGTCTAGTAGCAATCCCAAAAATATTAAGCATATTACGAGGCTCTTAGAGTGTATTTTAAGGAGGAGTGCTCGATTGTATATAATTTAGTTATGATTATCGTGTGGGAGTCTTGAGAAATTGGGAGTGATTTTGGCTCCCTAAATATAGGGAGTCTAATAGCGATCCCAAAAACAAGGAGGCAATAGCGAGTCTCTTATTGGGTGTTTTTGGGAGGAATGATCAATTGTATGTAATTTACTTAAGGTTGACGGGTGGGGGTTTAAAAAAAATATAGAGTGATTTTGGCTCCCTAAATATAGGGAGACAAGTAGCAATCCAAAAAATAGAAAGAATATTGCGAGGCTCTTAGACGGTATTTTAGGGAGGAGTGTTCGATTGTATATAATTTACTTAAGGTTGTCGGGTGGGGATTCAAAAAAAATATGGAGCGGTTTTGGTACCTTAACTATAGGAGTCTAGTGAAAATCTCAAAAATAGATAGGCATATTGCGAGGCTCTTAGAGGGTGTTTTAGGGAGGAGTGCTTTATTTATATATAATTTACTTATGATTTTAGGATGTTTTTGGGAGGCAATGGCGAGGCTCTAAGATGGTGTTTTTGGAAGGAATGCTCGATTGTATATAATTTACTTATGGTTGACGGGTGGGGGTTTAAAATAAATATGGAGCTGTTTTGCTTTCTAAATTTAGGGAGTTTAGTAATAATTCAAAAAATAGAGAGCATATTGCGAGGCTCTTAGAGGGTGTTTTATGGAGGAGTGCTCGATTGTATATAATTTACTTAAGGTTGTCGGGTGGGTATTCAAAAAAAATATAGATCGGTTTTGGCTACCTAAATATAGGGAGTCTAGTATGAATCCCAAAATTAGAAGGGCATAATGCGAGGCTCTTAGAAGGTGTTTTAGGGAGGAGTACTTGTTTTATATATAATTTACTTATGATTTTAGGGTGTTTATTGAAGGCAATGGTGAAGCTCTTAGAGGGTGTTTTTGGGAGTAATGCTCGATTGTATATAATTTATTTAAGGTTGTTGGGTGCGTGTTCAAAAAAAATATAATACGATTTTGGCTCCCTAAATATAGAGAGTCTAGTAGCAATCCCAAAAATAGAGAGCATATTGCGATGCTCTTAGTAGATATTTTAGGGAGGAGTGCTCGATTGTATATAATTCACTTAAGGTTGTCGGGTGGGGCTTCAAAAAAAATATAGAGTGCTTTACCTTCCTAAATATATGGAGTCTAGTAGCAATCCCAAAAAAATAGGGCATATTACGAGGCTCTTAGAGGGTATTTTAGGGAGGAGTGCTCGATTGTATATAATTTACTTAAAGTTGTCGGGTGGGGGTTCAAAAACAATATGGAGCGGTTTTGGCTCCCTAAATATAGGGAGTCTAGTAGCAATCCGAAAAATAGAGAGCATATTACGATGCTATTAATGGGTATTTTTGGGAGGAATGCTCGATTGTCTATAATTTACGAAAGGTTATCGGGTGGGGGTTCAAAAAAAATATAGAGTGATTTTGGATCCCTAATTACAGGGAGTCTAGTAGCAATCCCAAAAATAGAGAGCATATTGCGATGCTATTAGAGGGTGTTTTTGGGAGGAATGCTCGATTGTATATAATTTAGTTAAGGTTATTGGGTGGGGGTTCAAAAAAAATATAAAGCGGTTTTGGCTCTCTAAATATAGGGAGTCTAGTAGTAATCCCAAAAATAGAGAGGCATATTTAGGAAGGAGTGCTTTATTTATATATAATTTACTTATGACTTTTAGGGTATTTTTGGGAGGCAATGGCATGGCTCTAAGAGGGTGTTTTTGGGAGAAAAGCTCAATTGTATATTATTTACTTATGGTTTACGGGTGGGGGTTCAAATAAATTATGGAGCTATTTTGGCTCCCTAAATATTCGGAGTTTAGTAGTAATTCAAAAATAGAGAGCATATTGCTACGCTCTTAGAAGGTGTTTTAGGGAGGAGTGCTCGATTGTATATAATTCACTTAAGATTATCGAGTATGGGTTTTAAAAAATATAGAGCAGTTTTGACTCCCTAAATATAGGGAGTCTCATAGCAATCCCAAAAATAGAGAGCATATTACGAGGCTCTTAGAGGGTATTTTAGGGAGGAGTGCTCGATTATATATAATTTACTTAAAGTTATCGGGTGGGGGTTCAAAAAAAATATAGAGCGGTTCTAGCTCCCTAAATATAGGGAGTCTAGTAGTAATCCCAAAATTAAGATCATATTGCGAGACTATTAGATGGTGTTTTTGAAAGGAATGCTCGATTGAATATAATTTACTTAAGGTTGTCAGGTGGGGCTTCAAAAAAAATATGGAGCTGTTTTGGCTCCCTAAATATAGAGAGTCTAGTAGCAATCCCAAAAATAGAGAGGCGTATTGCGAGGATCTTCGAGGGTGTTTTAGGGAGGAGTGCATGATTTATGTATAATTTACTTATTATTTTAGAGTGTTTTTTGAAGGCAAAGGCGAGGCTTTTAGAGTGTAGTAATAATCCCAAAAATAATCCCAAAAATAAAAAGCATATGGTGAGGCTCCTAGAGTGTGTTTTAGGGAGGAGTGCTCAATTGTATATAATTTAGTTATGATTATCGGGTGGGAGCCATGAGAAATTAGGGGCGATTTTGGCTTCCCTTATATAGAGAGGCTAGTAGTGATCCCAAAAATAAGAAGGCAATGGCGAGACTCTAATTGGGTGTTTTTGGGAGGAATGCTCGATTGTATGTAATTTACTTAAGGTTGACGGGTGGGAGTTCAAAAAAAATATGAATCGATTTTGGCTCCCTAAATATAGGGAGTCTAGTAGCAATGACAAAAATAGATAGAATATTGCGAGGCTCTTAGAGGATATTTTAGAGAGGAGTGTTTATTTGTATATAATTTACTTAAGGTTGTCGGGTGGGGGTTTAAAAAAAATATAGAGCAGTTTTGGCTTCTTAAATATAGGTAGTCGAGTAGAAATCCCAAAAATATAGAGGCATATTGCAAGGCTCTTAAAGGGTATTTTCGGGAGGAGTGTTTTACTTATATATAATTTACTTATGATTTTAGGGTGTTCTTGGGAGGAAATAGCGAGGCTCTTAGAGGGTGTTTTAGGAAGGAGTGCTTGATTGTATACAATTTGCTTAAGGTTGTCGGGTGGGGGTTCAAAAAAAAAATGGAGCGATTTTGGCTCCCTAAATATAGGAAGTCTAGTAGCAATCCCAAAAATAGAGAGCATGTTGTGAAACTCTTAGAGGGTATTTTAGGGAGGTGCGCTCCATTATTTATAATTCACTTAAGATTGTCTAGTAGGGGTTCAAAAAAAATATAGAGCGGTTTTGGCTCCCTAAATATAGATAGTCTAATAGCAATCACAAAAATAGAGAGCATATTATGAGGCACTTAGAGGGTATTTTAGGGAAGAGTGCTCGATTATATATAATTTATTTAAACTTGTCAGGTGAGGGTTCAAAAAATATATAGAGCAGTTTTGGCTCTCTAAATATAGGGAGTCTAGTAGCAATCCCAAAAATAGAGAGCATATTGCGAGGTTCTTAGAGTGTGTTTTAGGGAGGAGTGCTCGATTGTATATAATTTGGTTATAATTATCAGGTGGGAGTTTTGAGAAATTAAAAGCGATTTTGTCTCCCCAAATATAGGGAATCTAGTAGCGACCCCAAAAATTAGGAGGCAATGGTGATGCTCTTATTGAATATTTTTGGGAGTAATACTCGATTATATGTAATTTACTTAAGATTGATGGGTGAGGGTTCAAAAAAAATATGGAGCGATTTTGGCTCCCTAAAAATATGGAGTCTAGTAGCAATCACAAAAATAGAGAGAATATTACGAGGCTCTTACAGGGTGTTTTAGAGAAGAGTACTGGATTGTATAAAATTTACTTAAGGTTGTCGGGTGGCGGTTCAAAAAAAATATGGGGCGGTTCTGGCTCCTTAAATATATAGCGTCTAATTGAAATCACAAAAATAGAAAGGCATATTGCAAGGCTTCTAAAGGGTGTTTTAGATAATTTTATATAATTTAATTATGATTTTAGGTTCTTTTTGGGAGGCAATGGCGAGGCTCTAAAAGGGTATTTTTGGAAGGAATGCTCGATTGTATATAATTTACTTAAGGTTGATGGAATGGTGATCAAAAAAATATTGAACTATTTTGGTTCCCTAAATATAGGGTGTCTAGTACTAATAGTAAAAATAGATATCATATTGCGAGGCTCTTAGAAGGTGTTTTAGGGTAGAGTGCTCGATTGTATATAATTTACTTAAGGTTATCGGGTGGGTGTTCAAAAAAAATATGAATTGGTTTTGGCTACCTAAATATAGGAAGTCTAGTAGCAATCCCAAAAATAGAAAGGCATATTTCGAGACTCTTAGAGGGTCTTTTAGGGAGGAGTGCTTGATTTATATATAATTTACTTATGATTTTAGTATATTTTTGGAAGGCAATGGCGTGGCTTTTAGAGGTTGTTTTTGCGAGGAATGCTCGATTATATATAATTTACTTAAGGTTGTCGGGTGGGGGTTCAAAAAAAATATGGAATAATTTTAGCTCCCTAAATATAGGAAGTCTAGTAGCAATCCCAAAAATAAAGAGCATATTATAAAGCTCTTAAAGGGTGTTTTAGGGAGGAGTGCTAGATTATTTATAATTCACTTAAGGTTGTCAGGTGGGGGTTAAAAAAAAATATAGAGCGGTTTTGGCACCCTAAATATAGGGAGTCTAGTAGCAATCCCAAAAATAGAGAGCATATTGCAAGGCTCTTAGTGGGTATTTTTGGGAGAAGTGCTCGATTGTATATAATTTACTTAAAGTTGTCTGGTGGGGGTTCAAAAAAAATATGGAGCGGTTTTGGTACCTAAATAAATGGAGTCTAGTTGTTATCCCAAAAATAAAGAGGCATATTACGAGGCTCTTAGTGGGTATTTTAGGGTGGAGTGCTTGATTTATATATAATTTATTAGAGGGTGTTTTTGGGAGGAGCTCACGATTGTATATCATTTACTTAAGGTTGTCGGGTGGGCATTAAAAAAAAATATGGAGTAGTTTTAGCTCCCTAAATATAAGTAGTTTTATAGCAATCCCAAAAATAGAGAGGCTTGTTGTGAGGCTCTTAGAGGGTGTTTTTGGGAGGAATGCGCGATAGTATAAAATTACTTAAGATTATTAGATTGGGGTTCAAAAAAAATATAAAGCGATTTTGGCTTCCTAAATATAGGGAGTCTAGTAGCAATCCCAAAAATAGAGTGCATATTGCATGGCCATTAAAGGGTGTTTTTGGGAGAAATGCTCAATTGTATATAATTTACTTAAGGTTGTCGGGTAGGGGGTCAAAAAAAAAATATAGAGCAATTTTGGCTCCCTAAATATAGGGAGTCTAGTAACAATCCAAAAAACTCTTAGTGGGTATTTTAGGGAGGAGTGCTTGATTTATATATAATTTACTAATAATTTTAGGGTATTTTTAGGAGGCAAAGGCGAGACTTTTAGAGGGTATTTTTAGGAGAAATGTTCGATTGTATATAGTTTACTTAAGGTTGTCGGGTGGGGGTTCAAAAAAAACATAGAGTTGTTTTGGCTCCCTAAATATAGGGAGTCTAATAGTAATCCTAAAAATATAGAGCATATTGCAAGGCTCTTAGAGTGTGTTTTAGGGAGGAGTGCTTAATTGTATATAATTTAGTTATGATTATCATGTGGGAGCCTTGAGAAATTAGGAGCAATTTTGTCTCCCCAAATATAGGGAGTCTAGCAGTGATCTCAAAAATAAGGACGCAATGGTGAGGCTCTTATTGGGAATTTTTGGGAGGATTACTTGATTGTATGTAATTTACTTAAGGTTGACGGGTTGGGGTACAAAAAAAATATGGAGTAACTTTGGCTCCCTAAATATAGGGAGTTAAGTAGTAATCCCATAAATAGAGAGAATATTGTGAGGCTCTTAGAGAGTGTTTTAGGGAGGAGTGCTTGATTGTATATAATTTACTTAAGGTTGTCGGGTAGGGGTTCAAAAAAAATATAGAGCGGTTTTGGCTCCTTAAATATAGGGAGTCTAATAGAAATCCCAAAAATAGAGAGGCATATTGCAAGGCTCTTAGTGGGTGTTTTAGAGAGGAGTGCTTTATTTATATATAATTTACTTATAATTTTATGGTGTTTTTGGGAGGCAATGGCGTGGCTCTAAGAGGGTGTTTTTGGGAGGAATGCTCGATTGTATATAATTTACTTATGGTTGACGAGTGGGGGTTCAAAAAAAATATAGAGCTATTTTGGCTCCCTAAATATACAGAGTTTAGTAGTAATTCAAAAAATAGAGAACATATTATGAGGCTCTTAAAGGGTGTTTTATGAAGGTGTGCTCGATTGTATATAACTTACTTAAGGTTCTCGGGTGGGCCTTCAAAAAAAATATGAATCAGTTTTGGCTACCTAAATATATGGAGTCTAGTAGCAATCCCAAAAATAGAAAGGCATATTGTGAGGTTCTTAGAAGGTGTTTTAGGGAGGACTGCTTGATTTATAGATAATTTATGTATGATTTATAGGTATTTTTGGGAAGCAATGGCAAGGCTCTAAGCGGGTGTTTTTAGGAGGAATGCTTGATTGTATATAATTTACTTAAGGTTATCGGGTGCGGGTTTAAGAAAAATATAAAACAGTTTTGGCTCCCTAAATATAGGGAGTCTATTAGTAATCCTAAAAATAGAGAATATATTGCAAGGCTATTAGAGGGTGTTTTTGGGAGGAATGCTCGGTTGTATATAATTTACTTAAGGTTGTCGGGTTTTGGTTCAAAAAAAATATGGAACGGTTTTGGCTTTCTAAATATAGGGAGTCCAGTAGCAATCCCAAAAATAGATAGGCATATTACGAGGCTCTTAGAGGGTGTTTTAGGGAGAAGTGCTTGATTTATATATAATTTATTTATGATTTTAGGGTGTTTTTTAGAGGCAAAGACGAGGCTTTTAGATGGTTTATATATAATTTACTTAAGGTTGTCAGGTGGGGGTTATAAAAAAATATATAGCAGTTTTGGCTCCCTAAATATAGAGAGTCTAGTAGCAATCCCAAAAATAGAGAGCATATTGCGAGGTTCTTTGAGTGTGTTTTAGAGAGGAGTGCTCGATTATATATAATTTGGTTATGATTATCGGGTGGGAGCCTTAAGAAATTGGGAGCGATTTTTGCTCCCCAAATATAGGGAGTCTAGTAGTGATCCTAAAAATAAGGAGATAATGACGAGGTACTTATTAGGTATTTTGGGGAGGAATACTGATTTGTATGTAATTTACTTAAGATTGACGGGTGGGGGTTCAAAAAAAATAAGGTGCGATTTTGGCTTCCTAAATATAGGGAGTCTAGTAGCATTCACGAAAATAGATAGAATATTGCGAGGCTCTTATAGGGTGTTTTAGGAAAGAGTGTTGGATTGTATATAATTTACTTAAGATTGTCGGGTGGGGGTTCAAAAAAAATATGGAGCGGTTTTGGCTCCTTAAATATAGGGAGTGTAGTAGGAATCCCAAAAATAGAGAAGCATTTTGCGAGGCTCTTAGATGGTGTTTTAGGGAGGTATGCTTTATTTATATATAATTTACTTATGATTTTAGGTTCTTTTTGGGAGGAAATGGCAAGGCTCTAAGGGAGTGTTTTTGGGAGGAATGCTCGATTTTATATAATTTACTTAAGGTTGACAGGTAGGGGTTCAAAAAAAATATTAAACTATTTTGGCTCCCTAAATATAAGGAGTCTAATACCAATCCAAAAAATAAAGAGCATATTACTAGGCTCTTAGAGAGTGTTTTAGGGAGGAGTGCTCGATTGTATATAATTTACATAAGATTATCGGGTGGGCGTTCAAAATAAATATGGATCGATTTTGGCTACCTAAATATAGGGAGTCTAGTCGCAATCCCAAAAATAGAAAGGCATATTACGAGTCTCTTGAAGGGTATTTTAGTAAGGAGTGCTTGATTTATATAAAATTTACTTATGATTTTAGGGTGTTTTTGGATGGCAATGGCGAGGCTCTTAGAGGTTGTTTTTGGGAGGAATGCTCGATTGTATATAATTTACTTAAGGTTGTCAGGTGGGGGTTCAAAAAAATTATAGAGCGGTTTTGTCTCCCAAAATATAGGGAGTCTAGTAGCAATCCCAAAAATAGATAGCATATTGCGAAGCTCTTAGAGGGTGTTTTAGGAAAGAGTGCTCGATTATTTATAATACACTTAAGGTTATCGGGTGGGGGTTCAAAAAAAATATAGAACGATTTTCATACCCTAAGTATAGGGAGTCTATTAGCAATCCCAAAAATAGAGAGCATATTACGAGGATCTTAGAGGGTATTTTTTGGATTAGTGCTCGAGTATATATAATTTACTTAAAGTTATCGGGTGGGGGTTCAAAAAATATATGGAGCAATTTTGGCACCCTAAATATAGGGAGTCTAGTAGCAATCCCAAAAATAGAGAGGCATATTGTGAGACTCTTAGTGGGTGTTTAAGGAGGAGTGCTTGATTTATATATAATTTACTTATGATTTTAGGGTTTTATTGGGTGGCAAAGGCGAGGCATTTAGTGGGTGTTTTTGGGAGGAGTGCTCGATTGTATATAATTAACATAAGGTTGTCGGGAGGGCATTCAAATAAAATATAGATCAGTTTTGGCTCCCTAAATATAGGGAGTCTGGTAGCAATCCCAAAAATAGAGAGGCTTATTGCGAGGCTCTTAGAGGGTGTTTTTGGAAGGAATACTTGATTGTATATAATTTACTTAAGGTTGTCGGGTGGGGTTCAAAAAAAATATAAATCGATTTTGGCTCTATAAATATAGGGAGTCTAGTAGCAATCCCAGAATCAGAGTGCATATTGCAAGTCTATTAGAGGATGTTTTTAAGAGGAATGCTTGGTTGTATATAATTTACTTAAGGTTGTCGGGTGGGGGTTCAAAAAAATTATAGAGCAGTTTTGGCTCCCTAAATATAGAGAGTCTAGTAGCGATCCAAAAAATAGAGAGACATATTGTAAGGCTTTTAGTGGGTGTTTTAGAGAGGAGTGCTTGATTTATATATAATTTACTTATAATTTTATGATGTTTTTGGGAGGGAAAGGCGAGGCTTTTAGAGGGTGTTTTTGGGAGGAATGCTCGATTGTATATAATTTACTTATGGTTGTCGGGTTGGGGTAAAAAAAAAAACATAGATCAGTTTTGGCTCCCTATATATACGGAGTCTAGTAGCAATCCCAAAAATATAGAGCATATTACGAGGCTCTTATAATGTGTTTTAGGGAGGAGTGCTCGATTGTATATAATTTAGTTATAATTATCGTATGCGAGCTTTGAGAAATTAGGAGTGATTTTGGCTCCCAAAATATAGGGAGTCTAGTAGCGATCCTAAAATTTAGGAGACAATGTCAAGGCTTTTATTGGGTGTTTTTGGGAGGAATGCTCGATTGTATGTAATTTAGTTATGGTTGACAGGTGGGGATTAAAAAAAAATATAGAGTGATTTTGGCTCCCTAAATATAGGGAGTCAAGTTGCAATCCCAAAAATAGAGAGAACATTATGAGGCTCTTAGAGGGTATTTTTGGAAGGACTTCTCGATTATGTATAATTTACTTAAGTTGTCGGGTGGGGGTTCAAAAAAAATATGGAGCGGTTTTGGCTCCTTAAATTTAGGGAGTCTAGTAGAAATCCCAAAAATAGAGAGGCATATTGCTAGGCTCTTAGAGGCTATTTTAGAGAGGAGTACTTTATTTATATATAATTTACTTATGGTTGACGGGTGGGTGTTCAAAAAAAATTTAGAGCTATTTTGGCTCCCTAAATATATAGAGTTTAGTAGCAATTAAAAAAATAGATAGCATATTGCGAGGCTCTTAGAGGGTGTTTTATGGAGGAGTGCTCAATTGTATATAATTTACTTAAGGTTGTCGGGTGGAAATTAAAAAAAAATATGGATCAATTTTGGCTACCTAAATATAGAGAGTCTAATAGCAATCCCAAAAATAGAGAGGCTTGTTGCGAGGCTATTAGAGGGTGTTTTTGAGAGGAATGCTCGATTGTATATAATTTACTTAAGATTGTCGGGTGAGGGTTCAAAAAAAATATAAAGTGATTTTGGCTCCATAAATATAGGAAGTCTAGTAGTAATCCCAAAAATAGAGTACATATTGCGAGGCTATTAGAGGGTGTTTTTCGGAGGAATACTCGATTATATATAATTTACTTAAGGTTATCTAGTGGGGGTTCAAATAAAATATAGAGCGGTTTTGGCTCCCTAATTATAGGGAGTCTAGTAGCAATCCCAAAAATAGAGAACCATATTGCGAGGCTCATAGAAGGTGTTTTAAAGAGGATTGTTTGATTTATATATAATTTACTTATGATTTTAGGATGTTTTTAGGAGGCAAAGGCGAGGCTTTTAAAGGGTGTTTTTGGGAGGAATACTCGATTGTATATAATTTACTTATGGTTATCGAGTAGGGGTTCAAAAAAAATATACAGCAGTTTTGGATCCCTAAATGCATGGATTCTAATAGCAATCCAAAAATATAGAGCATATTACGAGGCTCGTAGAGTGTGTTTTAGGGAGGACTACTCGATTGTATATAATTTAGTTATGATTATCGTGTGGGAGCCTTGAGAAATTGAGAGTGATTTTAGCTTCCCAAATATAGGGAGTCTAGTAGCGATCCCAAAAATAAAGAGGCAATGGCGAGGCTCTTATTGGGTGTTTTTGGAAGGAATACTCAATTGTATGTAATTTACTTAAGGTTGATGGGTGGGGATTCAAAAAAAATATGGAGTGATTTTAGGGAGGAGTACTTGATTTATATATAATTTACTTATGAATTTAGGGTGTTTTTGGGAGGCAATGATGAGGCTCTTAGAAGGTGTTTTTGGGAGGCAATGGTGAGGCTTTTATAGGGTACTTTTGGAAGGAATACTCGATTGTATATAATTTACTTAAGGCTGTTGAGTGCGGGTTCAAAAAAAATATGGAGCGATTTTGGCTCCCTAAATATAGAGAGTCTAGTAGCAATCCCAAAAATAGAGAGCATATTGCGAAGCTCTTAGAGGGTGTTTTAGGGAGAAGTGCTCGATTATATATAATTCACTTAAGGATGTCGGGTGGGGGTTCAAAATGAAATATAGAGCACTTTTGGCTCCCAAAATATAGGGAGTCTAGTAGCAATCCCAAAATTATAGAGCATATTGTGAGACCTTTAGAGGGTATTTTAGGTAGGAGTGCTCGATTGTATTTTTTTTACTTAAAGTTATCTGGTGGGGGTTCAAAAAAAATATAGAGCGGTTTTGGCTCCCTAAATATAGGGAGTCTAGTAGCAATCTCAAAAATAGAGAGTATATTGTGATGCTATTAGAGGGTGTTTTGGGGAGGAAAGCTCAATTGTATATAATTTACTTAAGGTTGTCGGGTGGGGGTTCAAAAAAAATATAGAGCGGTTTTGGCTCCCTAAATATAGGGAGTCTAGTAGCAATCCCAAAAATAGAGAGTATATTGCGATGCTATTAGAGGGTGTTTTTGGGAGGAATGGTCGATTGTATATAATTTACTTAAGGTTGTCGGATGGGTGTTCAAAAGAAATATAGAGCATTTTTGGCTCCCTAAATATAGGGAGTCTAGTAGCAATCCCAAAAATAGAGATGCATATTGCGAGGCTCGTAGAGAGTGTTTTAGGGGCGAGTGCTTTATTTATATATAATTTACTTATGACTTTTAGGGTGTTTTTGGGAGGCAATGGCATAGCTCTAAGAGGGTGTTTTTGGGAGGAATGCTCAATTATTTATAATTTATTTATGGTTTATGGATGGGGGTCTAAAAAAAAATATGGGCTATTTTGGTTCCCTAAATATACGGAGTTTAGTAGTAATTCAAAAAATAGATAGCATATTGTTAGGCTCTGAGAGGGTGTTTTATGGAGGAGTGCTCAATTGTATATAATTTACTTAAGGTTGTCGGGTGGGATTTAAAAAAAATATGAATCGGTTTTGGCTACTTAAATATAGGGAGTCTAGTAGCAATCCCAAAAATAGAGAGGCATATTGCGAGGCACTTAGAAGGTGTTTTAGGAAAGAGTATTTGATTTATATATCATTTACTTATGATTTTAGGGTGTTTTTGAGAGGCAATGGCAAGGCTCTCAGAGGGTATTTTTGGGAGGCAATAGCAAGGCTCTTAGAGGGTGTTTTTAGGAGGAATGCTCGATTGTATATAATTTACTTAAGATTATCGGGTGAGTGTTCAAATAAAATATGAAGTGATTTTAGCTCCCTAAATATCGAGAGTCTAGTAGTAATCCTAAAAATAGAGAGTATATTGTGAAGCTCTTAGAGGGTGTTTTAGGGATGAGTGCTCGAGTGTATATAATTCAATTGAGGTTGTCGGGTAGGGGTTCAAAAAAATATAGAATGGTTTTAGCTTCCTAAATATAGGGAGTCTAGTAGCAATCCCAAAAATAGAGACCATATTACGAGGCTCTTAAAGGGTATTTTAGGGAGGAGTGCTAGATTGTATATAATTTACTTAAAGTTGTCGGGTGGGGGTTCAAAAAAAATATGGAGCAATTTTGGCTCCATAAATATAAAGAGTCTAGTAATAATCCCAAAAATAGAGATCATATTGCGAGGCTATTAGAGGATATTTTTGGGAGGAAAGCTTGATTGTATATAATTTACTTAAGGTTGTCGGGTAGGGGTTCAAAAAAAATATGGAATGGTTTTGGCTCCCTAAATATAGAGAGTCTAGTGGCAATCCCAAAAATAGAGAGACATATTGCGAGGCTCTTAGAGGGTGTTTCAGGAAAGAGTGCTTGATTTATATATAATTTACTTTAGATTTTAGGATGTTTTTTGGAGGTAAAGGCGAGGCTTTTAGTGGGTTTTTTTAGGAGAAATACTCGATTGTTTATAATTTACTTAAGTTTGTCGTGTGGGAGTTCAAAAAATATATAGAGTGATTTTGGCTCCCTAAATATAGGGAGTCTAGTAATAATCCCAAAAATAAAAACCATATTGTGAGGCTCTTAGAGTGTGTTTTAGAGAGGAGTGCTCGATTGTATATAATTTAGTTATAATTATCAGGTGGGAGCCTTGAGAAATTAGGAACGATTTTGGCTCCCCAAATATAGGGAGACTAGTAGCGATCCCAAAAATAAGGATGCAATGTCGAGGCTCTTATTGTGTGTTTTTGGGAGGAATGCTCGATTGTATGTAATTTACTTAAGGTTGAAGGGTGGGGGGTTCAAAAAAAATATGAATCGATTTTGGCTCCCTAAATGTAGGAAGTCTAGTAGCAATCACAAAAATAAAAAGAATATTGCAAGACTCTTATAGGGTATTTTAGGGAGAAGTGCTCGATTGTATATAATTTACTTAAGGTTATCGGGTGGGGGTTCAAAAAAAATATGGAGAGGATTTGGCTTCTTAAATATAGGTAGTCTAGTAGAAATCCCAAAAATAGAGAGACATATAGCAAGGCTCTTAGAGGGTGTTTTAGGGAGGAGTGATTTACTTATATATAATTTACTTATGATTTTAGGGTGTTTTTAGGAGGTAATTGCGAGGCTCTAAGAGGGTGTTTTTGGGAGGAATGCTCGATTGTATATAATTTACATAAGGTTGACGGGTGGGTGTTCAAAAAAAATAAGGAGCTGTTTTGGCTCCCTAAATTTATGGAGTCTAGTAGCAATTCCAAAAAATAGAGAGCATATTGTGAGGCTCTTAGAGGGTGTTTTAGGGAGGAGTGCTCGATTGTATATAATTTACTTAAGGTTGTCGGGTGGGCATTAAAAAAAAATATGGATCGGTTTTGGCTACCTAAATATAGAGAGTCTAGTAGCAATTCCAAAAATAGAAAGGCATATTGTGAGACTCTATTAGAGGGCATTTTAGGGTGGAGAACGTGATTTATATATAATATACTTATGATTTTAGGGTGTTTTTAGGAGGTAATAGCGAAGCACTTAGATGGTGTTTTTGGGGAGAATGCTCGATTATAAATAATTTACTTAAGGTTGTCGGGTGGGGGTTCAAAAAAAAAATAGAGGGGTTTTGGCTCCCTAAATATAGGATGTCTAGTAGCAATCCCAAAAATAAAAAGCATATTATGAAGCTCTTTAAAGAGGTGTACTCGATTATTTATAATTCACTTAAGGTTGTTGGGTAGGGGGGTTCAAAAAAAATGTAGAACGGTTTTGGCTCCCTAAATATAGGGAGTCCAGTAGCAATCCCAAAAATACAAAGCATATTGTGATGCTCTTAGAGGGTATTTTAGGGAGGAGTGCTCGATTGTATATAATTTACTTAAACTTGTCGGGTGAGGGTTCAAAAAAAATATAGAGCAATTTTGGCTCCCTTAATATAGGGAGTCTAGTAGCAATCCAAAAAATAGAGAGTATATTGTGAGGTTCTTATAGTGTGTTTTAGGGAAGAGTGCTCAATTGTATATAATTTGGTTATAATTATCGGGTGGGAGCCTTAAGAAATTGGGAGCAATTTTGTCTCCCCAAATATAAGGAGTCTAGTAGCAATCCCAAAAATTAGGAGGCAATGGCGAGGCTCTTATTGGATATTTTTGGGAGGAATACTCGATTGTATGTAATTTACTTAAGGTTGATGGGTGGGGGTTCAAAAAAAATATATAGCGATTTTTGCTCCCTAAATATAGGGAGTCTAGTAGTAATAACAAAAATAGAGAAAATATTGCGAGCCTCTTAGAGGGTGTTTTAGGGAAGAGTGCTGGATTGTATATAATTTACTTAAGTTTGTCGGTTAAGGGCTTAAAAAAAATATGGAGCGGTTTTGGCTCCTTAAATATAGGGAGTCTTGTGGAAATTCCAAAAATAGAGAGGCATATTGCAAGGCTCCTAGAGGGTGTTTTAGGGAGGAGTGCTTTATTTATATATAATTTACTTATAATTTTAGGTTCTTTTTTGGAGTCAATGGCGAAGATCTAAGAGGGTGTTTTTTAAAGGAATGCTCTATTGTATATAATTTACTTATGGTTGACGGGTGAGGGTTTAAAAAAAATATTGAACTATTTTGGTTCCCTAAATATAGGGAGTCAATTATCAATCCAAAAAATAGAGAGCATATTGCGAGGCTCTTAGAGGGTGTTTTAGGAAGGAGTGCTTGATTGTATATAATTTACTTAAGGTTATCAGGTGGGCATTCAAAAAAAATATGGATTAGTTTTGGCCACATAAATATAGGGAGTCTAGTAGCAATCCTCAAAATAGAAAGGTATATTTCGAGGCTCTTATAGGGTATTTTAGGATAGAGTGCTTGATTTATATATAATTTACTTATGATTTAAGTGTATTTTTAGGAGGCAATGGCGAGGCTCTTAGAGGTTGTTTTCGGGAGGAATGCTTGATAGTATATAATTTACTTAAAGTTATCGGATAGGGATTCAAAAAAAATATGGAGCAATTTTGGCTCCCTAAATATAGGGAGTTTAGTAGCAGTCCCAAAAATAGAGAGCATATTGCAAGCTCTTAGAGGGTGTTTTAGGGAGGAGTGCTCGATTGTTTATAATTCACTTAAGGTTGTCAAGTGGGGGTTCAAAAAAAATATAAAGCGGTTTTGGCACCCAAAATATAGGGAGTCTAGTAATAATCCCAAAAATAAAAAGCATATTGTGAGACTCTTAGAGGGTATTTTTGGGAGAAGTGGTCAATTGTATATAATTTACTTAAAGTTATTGGGTGGGGGTTCAAAAAAAATATGGAGCGGTTTTAACACCCTAAATATAGGGAGTCTAGTAGCAATCCCAAAAATAGAGAGGTATATTGTAAGGGTCTTAGTAGGTATTTTAGGGTGGAGTGCTTGATTTATATATAATTTACTTATGATTTAAGGGTATTTTTGGGATACAAAGGCGAGGCTTTTAGAGGGTGTTTTTTGGAGGAGTGCTCGATTGTATATAATTTACTTAAGGTAGAAGGGTGGGTATTCAAAAAAAATATGGAGCATTTTAGCTCCCTAAATATAGATAGTTTTATAGCAATCCAAAAAATAGAGAGGTTTGTTGCGAGGCTTTTAGAGGGTGTTTTTGGGAGGAATGCTTGATTGTATAAAATTACTTAAGGTTGTCAGGTGGGGGTTAAAAAAAAATATAAAGTTATTTTGGTTCCCTAAATATAGGGAGTCTAGTAGCAATCCCCAAAATAGAGTGCATATTGCGAGGCTATTAGAGGGTGTTTTTGGGAGGAATGATTGATTGTATATAATTTACTTAAGGTTGTCGGGTGGGGGTTCAAAAAAAATATAAAGTAGTTTTGGCTCTCTAAATATAGAGAGTCTAATAGCAATCCCAAAAATAGAAAGGCATATTGCGAGGCTCTTAGTGGGTGTTTTAGGAAGGAGTGCTTGATTTATATATAATTTACTTATAATTTTAGGGTATTTTTGGGAGGCAAAGGCGAGGCTTTTAGAGGGTGTTTTTGGGAGGAATGCTCGATTGTATATAATTTACTTAAGTTTTCGGGTGGGGGTTTAAAAAAATATAAAGCAATTTTGGATCCCTAAATATAGGGAGTCTAGTAGTAATCCCCAAAATATAAAGCATATTGCGAGGCACTTACAGTGTGTTTTAGGGAGGAGTACTCGATTATATATAATTTAGTTATATTTATCATATGGGAGCCTTGAGATATTGGGAGCAATTTTGGCTCCCCAAATATAGGGAATCTAGTAGCGATCCCAAAAATAAGGAGGCAATGGTGAGGCACTTATTGGATATTTTTGGGAGGAATACTAGATTGTATGTAATTTACTTAAGGTTGACAGGTTGGGGTTAAAAAAAAATATAGAGAGATTTTGGCTCCCTAAATATAGGGAGTAAAGTAGCAATCACAAAAATAGAGAGAATATTGTGAGGCTCTTAGCTGGTGTTTTAGGGAGGAGTGCTCGATTGTATATAATTTACTTAAGGTTGTCGGGTAGGGATTCAAAAAAAATATGAAGCGATTTTGGCTCCTTAAATATAAGGAGTCTAGTAGAAATCCCAAAAATAGAGAGGCATATTGCATGGCTCTTAGAGGGTGTTTCAGAGAGGAGTGCTTTATTTATATATAATTTACTTATGATTTTAGGATATTTTTGGGAGGCAATGGCGTGGCTCTAAGAGGGTGTTTTTGGGAGGAATGCTTGATTGTATATAATTTACTTATGGTTGACGGGTGGGGGTTCAAAAAAAATATGGAGCTATTTTGGCTCCCTAAATATATAGAGTTAAGTAGTAATTCAAAAAATAGAGAGCATATTACGAGGCTCTTACAGGAAGTTTTATAGAGGAGTACTCGATTATATATAATTTACTTAAAGTTATCGGGTGGGCATTCAAAAAAAATATGAATCAGTTTTGTCTACCTAAATATAGGGAGTCTAGTAGCAATCCCAAAAATAGAATGGCATATTGCGAGGCTCTTAGAAGGTGTTTTAGGAAGGAGTGCTTGATTTATATATAATTTACTTATTATTTTAAGGTGTTTTTGGGAGGCAATGGTGAGGCTCTCAGAGGGTGTTTTTGGAAGGCAATGGCGAGGCTCTTAGAGGGTGTTTTTGGGCGGAATGTCTAATTATATATAATTTACTTAAGGTTATCGGGTTGGGGGTTCAAAAAAAATATAGAACGGTTTTAGCTCCCTAAATATAGAGAGTCTAGTAGCAATCCCAAAAATAGAGAGCATATTGTGAAGATCTTAAAGGGTGTCTAAGGGAGGAGTGCTTGATTGTATATAATTCACTTAAGTTTATCGGGTGGGGGTTAAAAATATATAGAGCGGTTTTCCATCCCTAAATATAGGGAGTCTAGTAGGAATCCCAAACATAGAGAGCATATTGCATGGCTCTTAGAGGCTATTTTAGGAAGGAGTACTCGATTGTATATAATTTAAATAAAGTTGTCGGGTGGGGGTTCAAAAAAAATATGGAGCAGTTTTTACTCCCTAAATATAGGGAGTCTAGTAGCAATTCCAAAAATAGAGAGCATATTGCGAGGCTATTAGAGGGTGTTTTTGGAAGGAATGCTCGATTGTATATAATTTACTTAAGGTTGTCGGGTGCGGGTTCAAAAAAATATAGAGCGGTTTTGGATCCCTAAATTTAGGGAGTCGAGTAGCAATCCCAAAAATAGAGAGGCATATTACGAGGCTCTTAGAGGATGTTTTAGGGAGGAGTGCTTGATTTATATATAATTTACTTATGATTTTAGGATATTTTTGGGAGGCAAAGGCGAGGCTTTTAGAGGGTTTTCTTGGGAGGAATGCTCAATTGTATATAATTTACTTAAGGTTATCATATGGGATTTTAAAAAAGAGCAATTTTGGCTTCTTAAATATAGAGAGTCTAGTAATAATTCCAAAAATAAAGAGCATATTGCGAGACTCTTAGAGTGTATTTTACGGAGGAGTGCTCGATTGTATATAATTTACATAAAGTTATCGGGTGAGGATTCAAAAAAAATATGGACCGGTTTTGGATCCCTAAATATAGGGAGTCTAGGAACAATCCCAAAAAGAGAAAGCATATTGCAAGGCTATTAGAGGGTATTTTTGGAAGGAATGCTCGATTGTATATAATTTACTTAAGGTTGTCGGGTGGGGCTTTAAAAAAAATATGGAGCGGTTTTGGCTCCCTAAATATAGGGAGTCTAGTAGCAATTTCAAAAATAGAGAGGCATATTGTGAGGCTCTTAGAGGGTGTTTTAGGGATTACTTGATTTATATATAATTTATTTCTAATTTTAGGGTTTTTTTGGGAGGCAAAGTCGAGGCTTTTAGGGGGTTTTTTTGGGAGGAATGTTCGATTGTATATAATTTACTAAAGGTTACCGGGTGGGGGTTCTAAAAAAATATAGAATACTTTTGGCTCCCTACATATAAGGAGTCTAGTAGCAATCCCAAAAATAGAGAGCATATTTCGAGTTTCTTAGAGTGTGGTTTAGGGAGGAGTGCTGGATTATATATAATTTGGTTATGATTATTGGGTGGGAGCCTTGAGAAATTAGGAGCGATTTTTGCTTCCTAAATATAGGGAGTCTAGTAGCGATCCTAAAATAATGAGGCAATGGCGATTGTATATAATTTACTTAAGATTGTTGGGTGCGGGTTCAAAAAAAATATGAAGCGATTTTGTCTCCCTAAATATAGAGAGTATAGTAGCAATCCCAAAAATAGATAGCATATTTCGAAACTCTAAGAGGGTGTTTTAGGGAGGAGTGCTCGATTGTATATAATTCACTTAAGATTATTGGGTGGGGGTTCAAAGAAAATATAGAGCGCTTTTGGCTCCCTAAATATAGGGAGACTAGTAGCAATCCCAAGAATAAAGAGCATATTGCAAGGCTCTTAGAGGGTATTTTAGGAAGGAGTGCTCGATTATATATAATTTACTTAAAGTTGTTAGGTTGGGGTTCAAAAAAAATATGGAGCAGTTTTGGATCCCTAAATATAGGGAGTCTAGTTGCAATCCTAAAAATAAAGAGCATATTACGATGCTGTTAGAGGGTGTTTTTGGGAGGAATACTCGATTGTATATAATTTACTTAAGGTTGTCGGGTTGGAGTTCAAAAAAAATATGGAGTTGTTTTAGCTCCCTAAATATATGGAGTCTAGTAGCAATCCCAAAAATAGAGAGGCATATTGTGAGGCTCTTCAAGGGTGTTTTAGGGAGCGGTGCTTGATTTATATATAATTTACTAATGATTTTAGGGTGTTTTTGGAAGGAAAAGGCTAGGCTTTAAGAAGGTGTTTTTGGGAGAAATACTCGATTGTATATAATTTACTTAAGATTATTAGGTAGGGGTTCAAAAAAAAATATAGAGCGGTTTTGGCTCCCTAAATATAGGTAGTCTAGTAGCAATCCAAAAAATAGAGAGTATATTATGAGGCTCTCGGAGTGTGTTTTAGGGAGGAGTGCTCGATTGTATTTAATTTAGTTATGATTATCATGTGGGAGCCTTGAGAAATTGGGAGCGATTTTGGCTCCCCAAATATATATAGTCTAGTAGCGATCCTAAAAATAGGGAGGCAATGGCAAGGCTCTTATTAGGTATCTTTGGGAGGAGCAATTTTGGTTTTCTAAATATTAAAGTCATATAGCGACCTCTATTTTAGGGAGGCACACTACGAGGCTCTTGGTGGGTATTTTGTATAGGAGTACGCAATTTATATATAATTTACTTATTATTATCAGGTGAGGGTCCTGAAAAAATATGGAGTAATTTTGGCTCTTCAAATATAAGGAATCTAGGAGCGATACCAAGAATAGGGAGGTACATGGCAAGAATTTTAAGGTATGTTTTTGGAAGGATATCTTAATTTATATATAATTTACTTATGATTATCAGGTGGGGGTCTTGAGAAAATAGGGATCAATTTTGGTTCCTCAAATATAGGGAGTTGAGTAGCGATCCCAAAAATAAGGAGGCATATAGCATATAGGGAGTTGAGTAGCGATCCCAAAAATAAGGAGGCATATAGCAAGAGTTTTAATGTATGTTTTCGGAAGGAGTACTTGATTTATATATAATTTACATATGGTAATTGGGTAGGGGTTCTGAGAAAATAGAGAGTGATTTTGGATACCTAAATATAGGTAGTCTGATAGTGATTCAAAACATAGAGAGGCACATGATGAGATTCTTGGGGGGTGTTTCAAGGAGGAGCTCTTAATTTGTATATAATTTACTTATGGAAGCATATGACGTAGTTATTGAAGGGTGTTTTGGGAAGGAAGGCTCGATTTAGATATTATTTACTTATGTTTATCGGGTAGTAATCCTAAGAAAATAAGGAGCAAATTTATCTTCCTAAATATCGGGAGTTTGTTATCGAGCCCAAAAATAGGTAGGCAAATAGCGAGTTTCTTGGAGGGTATTTTGAGGAGGAGTGTTCGATTTGTATTTTTTTTTACTTATTATCATTGGGTTAGGCTTTTAAGATAATAAGTAGAGAGATTTTAGCTTCCTAAATATAGGGAGTCTGGTAATGATTCTAAAATTAGGGAGCAACATGGCAAGACTTATGGAGGGTATTTTTGAAAAAATTGCTCAATTTGTATATAATTTATATATGTTTGTCGGTTGGAGGTCCTGAGAAAATTGGATATGATTTTTTCTCCCTAAATATAGAGAGTATGGTAGTGATTCCAAAAATAGGAAGGCTCATAGCGATATTCTTGGAAGGAATTTTAAGGAGGACTGCTTGATTTATATATAATTTACTTATGATTATCGAGTGGTGGTTCTTAGAAAATAGTGATCGATATTGGCTTCCTAAATGTAGGGAGTCGGGTATCGTTCAAAAAAATAAGGAGGCTTATAGAAAGGAATTTTTATAGTGTTTTGGTGAGGAGTGCTTGATTTATATAAAATTTACTTAAGGTTGTTGGGTGGTGCTCTTGGAAAAATAGGGAGCAATTTTGGCTCTACAAATATAGGGAATCTAATAGCATCCTAAAAATAAGAAGGCATAAGGAGAAACACTTGGAGGTTATTTTTGGGAGGAGTGGTCAATTTGTATATAATTTACTTATGATTGTTAATTGGTGGTCTTGAGCAAGTAGGGAGAGATTTTAGCTTCTCAAATGTACGGAATCTTGTAGCGATCCCAAAAATAAGGAGAAATATTGCCAGACTTATAATGTGTGTTTTTGAAAGGAGTGCTTTATTTGTATATAATTTACTTTGATTGTCGAGTTGAGGTTGTAAGAAAATAAGGAGCGATTCTAGCATCCAAATGTAGAGTGCTGATAGTGATCCTAAAAATAGAGAGGCACATATCAAGTTTTATAAAAATAGTAAGGCACATGGTGAGACACTTGTAGTTTGTTTTGGGAAGAAGTACTCGATTTGTATATAATTTACTTATGATTGTCAGTTGGTGGTCTTGAAAAAATAGAAAGGGATTTTATCTTCTCAAATATAGGAAGTCTGATAGTATTCCCAAAAATGAGGCATATAATAAGACTCATAGTGTGTGTTTTCGGAAGTAGTATTTGATTTGTATATAATTTACTTATGGCTGTTGAGTGAGGGTCGTGAGAAAATATGGAGCGATTTTGGCTCCCTAAATATTGGAAGTATGGTAGTGATTCCAAAAATAAAGAGGCACATGGTGAGTCTTTTGGAGGGTGTTTTGGGACGGAGTCCTTGATTTATATATAATTTACTTACGGTTGTCGTATGGGGCTCGTGAGAAAATAGGGAGCAATTTTGGCTCTCCAAATATAGGAAATATGGTAGTAATCCAAAAAATAAGGGGTACATGACAAGGCTCAATGAGGGTATTTCTTTTAGGAATTCTCGATTTATATATAATTTACTTATAGTTTACGAGTGGGGATCTTCTGAAAATAAGGAATGATTTTCAGTCATCAAATATCAGGAATCTAGTAGCGATCAAAAAAATTAGAATGCACATGGCGAATTCTTAGAGGGTGTTTTGGGATAGAGTTTTTGATTTATAAATAATTTATTTATGGTTGTCGTGTAGGGCTCGTGAGAAAATATAGAGTGATTTTGGCTCTCCAAATATAGGGAGTATGGTAATGATCCTAAAAATAGGGGCTCAAGGCAAGGGTCATGGAGGATGTTTTTAAAAAATGCTCGATTTGTATATAATTTACTTATAGTTTATGGGTGGGGGTCGAAGAAAATAAGTAACAATTTTAGCTTACCAAATATAAAAAATTTGGTAGCGATGCTCTTTGTGGGTGTTTTAGGGAGGAGTACTCGATTTATATATAATTTACTTATCGTTGTCGGTTGAGGGTTCAGAAAATATAGGAGTAGCGATTTTAGTTTTCCGAATATTGAAGTCATATAGCGACCCCTACTTTAGGGAGGCATACTGCGAGGCTCTTTGAGGGTGTTTTAGGGAGGAGTACTTGTTTTATATATAATTTACTTATTATTATCGGGTGGGAGTCTTGAAAAAATAGAAAGCGATTTTGGCTCCTTAAATATAAGGAGTCTGGGATCGATCCTAAGAATAGAGAGGTATATGGCGAGACTTTTAGATTGTGTTTATTAGAGGACATCTTGATTTGTATATAATTTACTTATGATTATCGGGTGGGGGTCTTGAGAAAATAGGGATCGATATTGGGTCCTCAATTATAGGGAGTTTGGTAGTGATCCCAAAAATAAGGAGGTATATAGCGAGAGTTTTAAAATATATTTACTTATGATTTTAGAATATTTTTGGGAGGCAAAGCTTTTAGAGGTGTTTTTGGGAGGAATACTCAATTGTATATAATTTACTTCTGGTTATCGGGTGGGGGTTCAAAAAAAATAAAGAACAGTTTTGGCTCCCTAAATATAAAGAGTCTAGTAGCAATCCAAAAAATATAGAGCATATTACTAGCCTCTTAGAGTGTATTTTAGGGAGGAGTGATCTATTGTATATAATTTAGTTATGATTATTATATGGGAGCCTTGAGAAATTAGGAATGATTTTGTCTCCCCAAATATAGGGAGTCTAGTAGCGATCCCAAAAATAAGGAAGCAATGGCGAGGCTCTTATTGGGTGTTTTTGGAAGGAATGCTCGATTATATGTAATTTACTTAAAGTTGACATATGGGGGTTCAAAAAAAATATAGAGTAATTTTGGCTCCCTAAATATAGGGAGTCAAGTAGCAATCCCATAAATAGAGAAAATATTGCGAGGTTCTTAGAGGGTATTTTAGGGAGGAGTGCTCGATTGTATATAATTTACTTAAGGTTGTCGGGTAAGGGTTCAAAAAAAATAAGAAGTGGTTTTGGCTCTTTAAATATAGGGAGTCTAGTCGAAATCCTAAAAATAGAGAGGCATATTGCGACGCTCTTAGAGTGTGTTTCAGGGAGGAGTGCTTTATTTATATATAATTTACTTATAATTTTAGGGTGTTTTGTGGAGGCAATGGTGAGGCTTGAAGAGGGAGTTTTTGGAAGAATGCTCAATTGTATATAATTTAATTATGGTTGACTGGTGGGGGTTCAAAAAAAATATAAAGCTATTTTATCTCCCTAAAAATAGGGAGTTTAGTAGAAATTTAAAAAATAGAGAGCATATTAATAAGTTCTTAGAGGGTGTTTTATAGAGGAGTGCTCGATTGTATATAATTTACTTAAAGTTGTTGGGTGGGCATTCAAAAAAAAAAAAGAACTAGTTTTGGCTACCTAACTATAGGGAGTCTAGTAGCTATCCCAAAAATAGAAAGGCATATTACGAGGCTCTTATTAGGTGTTTTAGGGAGGAGTGCTTGATTTATATATAATTTATTTATGATTTTAGGGTGTTTTTGGGAGGCAAATGGCGAGGCTCTTAGAGGATGTTTTTGGGAGGCAATGGTGAGGCACTTAGAGGGTGTTTTTGGGAGGAATGCTCGATTGTATATAATTTACTTAAGGTTGTCGGGTACGGGTTCAACAACAAATATGGAGCAGTTTTGGCTCCCTAAATATAGGGAGTCTTGTAGCCATCCCAAAAATAGAGAGCATATTGCAAGGCTATTAGAGGGTGTTTTTAGAAGGAATGCTCGGTTTTATATAATTTACTTAAGGTTGTCGAGTGGGGGTTCAAAAAATATATGGAGCGGTTTTGGCTCCCTAAATACAGGGAGTCTAGTAACAATCCCAAAAATAGGCAGGCATATTACGAGGCTCTTAGAGGGTATTTTAGGAAGGAGAGCATGATTTATATATAATTTACTTATGATTTTAGGGTGTTTTTGGGAGGCAAAGGCGAGGCTTTTAGAGGGTTTTTTTGGGAGCAATGCTCGATTGCATATAATTTACTTAAGGTTGTTGGGTAGGGGTTCCAAAAAAATACAGAGCAGTTTTTGCTTCCTAAATATAGGGAGTCTAGTAGCAATCCCAGAAATAGAGAGCATATTATGAGGTACTTAGAGTGTGTTTTAGGAAGGAGTACTCGATTATATATAATTTTGTTATGATTATCGGGTGGGAGCCTTGAGAAATTGGGAGCGATTTTTGCTCCCCAAATATAGGGAGTCTAGTATCGATCCCAAAAATTAGGAGGCAATGACGAGGCTCTTATTGGGTGTTTTTGGGAGGAATGCTCGATTATATGTAATTTACTTAAGGTTGACGGGTGGGGGTTCAAAAAAAATATAGAGCGATTTTGCCTTCCTAAATATAGGGAGTCTAGTAGCATTTACAAAAATACACAGAATATTACGAGGCTCTTAGAGGGTGTTTTAAAGAAGAGTGTTGGATAGTATATAATTTACTTATGATTGTCGGGTGGGAGTTCAAAAAAAATATAGAAAGGTTTTGGCTCCTTAAATATAGGGAGTGTAGTAGGAATCCCAAAAATAGAGAGGCATATTGCGAGGCTCTTAGAGGATGTTTTAGAGAGGAGTGCTTTCTTTATATATAATTTACGTATGATTTTAGATTATTTTTGGGAGGCAATGACGAGGCTCTAAGACGATATTTATTGGTAGAATGCTTGATTGTATACAATTTAGTTAAGGTTGACGAGTGGGGGTTCAAAAAAAATATTGAACTATTTTGGCTCCCTAAATATAGGGAGTCTAATACCAATCCCAAAAATAGAAAGCATATTACGAGGCTCTTAGAGGATGTTTTAAGGAGGAGTGCTTGCTTTATATATAATTTACTAATGATTTTAGGGTATTTTTGGGAGGTAATGGCGAGACTCTTAGAGGTTATTTTTGGGAGGAATGCTCGATTGTATATAATTTACTTAAGGTTGTCGGGTGGGGGTTCAAAAAAAATATAGAGCGGTTTAGGATCCCTAAATATAGGGAGTCTAGTAGCAATTCTAAAAATAGAGAGTATACTGCGAAGCTCTTAGAGGGTGTTTTAGGAAGGAGTACCCGATTGTTTATAATTCTCTTAAGGTTATCAAGTGGGGGTTAAAAAAAAAATAGAACGGTTTTGGCATGCTAAATATAAGGAGTCTAGTAGCAATCCCAAAAATAGAGAGCATATTATGAGGCTCTTAGAGGGTTTTTTTGGGAGGAGTGTTCGATTGTATATAATTTACTTAAAGTTATCGAGTGGGGGTTTAAAAAAAATATGGAGCGGTTTTGGCACCCTAAATATAGGGAGTCTAGTAGCAATCCCAATAATAGAGAGGCATATTGCGAGGCTCTTAGTTGGTGTTTTAGGAAGGAGTGCTTGATTTATATATAATTTACTTATGATTTTAGGGTGTTTTTAGGAGGCAAAGGCGAGGCTTTTAGTGCGTGTTTTTGGGAGGAGTACTCAATTGTATATAATTTACATAAGGTTGTAGGGAGGGTGTTCAAAAAAATATGGATCAGTTTTGGCTCCTTAAATATAGAGAGTCTGGTAACAATCCCAAAAATAGAGAGTCTTATTGCGAGGTTCTTAGAGGGTGTTTTTGGAAGGAATGCTCGATTGTATATAATTTTTTTAAGTTTGTTGGGTGGGGGTTCAAAAAAATATAAAGCGATTTTGGCTTCATAAATATAGGGAGTCTAGTAGCAATTCCAAAAACAGAGTGCATATTGCGAGGCTATTAGAGGGTGTTTTTCTGTAGAATGCTCGATTGTATATAATTTACTTAAGGTTGTTGGGTGGGGGTTCAAAAAAAATATGGAGCGGTTTTGGCTCCCTAAATATCGGAAGTCTAGGGGCAATCCAAAAATAGAGAGGCATATTACGAGGCTTTTAGTGGCTGTTTTAGGGAGGAGTGCTTGATTTATATATATAACTTATTTATGATTTTAGGATTTTTTTGCGAGGCAAAGGTGAGGCTTTTAGAGGGGGTTTTTGGGAGGAATGCTCGATTATATATAATTTACTTCTGGTTATCGGGTAGGGGTTCAAAAAAAATATAGAGCACTTTTGGCTCTCTAAATATAGGGAGTCTAGTAGTAATCCCAAAAATATAGAACATATTACGAGGCTCTTAGAGTGTGTTTTAGGGAGAAGTGCTCGATTGTATAAAATTTAGTTATGATTATCGTGTGGGAGCCTTAAGAAATTAGCAGTGATTTTAGCTCCCCAAATATAGGGAGTCTAGTAGCGATCCCAAAAATAAAAAGGCAATAGCGATGCTCTTATTAGATGTTTTTAGGAGAAATGCTTGATTGTATGTAATTTACTTAAGATTGACGGGTGGGGGTTCAAAAAAAATATTGAGTGATTTTGGCTCCCTAAATATAGGGAGTCAAGTAGCAATCCCAAAATATGAGAGAATATTATGAGGCTCTTAGAGGGTGTTTTAGGGAGGAGTGCTCGATTGTATATAATTTACTTAAGGTTGTTGGGTGGGGTCTTAAAAAAAATATGGATTGGTTTTGGCTCCTTAAATATAGGGTGCCTAGTAGAAATCCCAAAAATAGAGAGTCATATTATGAGGCTATTAGAGGGTGTTGTAGGGAGGAGTGCTATATTTATATATAATTTACTTATGATTTTAAGGTATTTTTGGGAGGCAATGGTGAGTCTCTAAGAGGGTGTTTTTTGGAGGAATGCTCGATTGTATATAATTTACTTATGGTTGACGGGTGGGGATTCAAAAAAAATATGGAGCAATTTTGGCTCCCTAAATATAGGAAGTCTAGTAGCGATCCCAAAAATATAGAGCATATTGCCAGACTCTTAGAGTGTATTTTAGGGAGGAGTGCTCGATTGTATATAATTTAGTTATGATTATCGTGTGGAAACCTTGAGAAATTAGGAGCAATTTTGGCTCCCCAAATATAGGGAGTCTAGTAGCGATCCCAAAAATAAGGAGGCAATGGTGAGGCTCTTATTGGGTATTTTTAGGAGGAATGCTCGATTGTATGTAATTTACTTAAGGTTGACGGGTTGGGGTCCAAAAAAAATATAGAGTGATTTTGGCTTCCTAAATATAGGGAGTCAAGTAGTAATCTAAAAAATATAGAGAATATTATGAGGCTCTTAGAGGGTGTTTTAGGGAGGAGTGCTCGATTATATATAATTTACTAAAGGTTGTCCGGTAGGGGTTTAAAAAAAATATGGAACGATTTTGCCTCCTTAAATATAGGGAGTCTAGAAGAAATCCAAAAAATAGAGAGGCATATTGCAAGGCCCTTGGAGGGTGTTTTAGGGAGGAGTGCTTTATTTATATATAATTTACTTATGATTTTTTGGTATTTTTGGAAGGCAATGGCATGATTCTAAGAGGGTGTTTTTGGGGGAAATGCTCGATTGTATATAATTTACTTATAGTTGACAGGTGGGAGTTAAAAAAAAAAAAATAGAGCTATTTTGGCTCCCTAAATATACAAAGTTTAGTAGTAATTAAAAAAATAAAGATCATACAGCGAGGCTCTTAGAGGGTGTTTTATGGAGGAGTGCTCGATTGTATATAACTTACTTAAGGTTGTCTGGGGGGCGTTCAAAAAAAATATGGATCAGTTTTGGCACCTAAATATAGGGAGTCTAGTAGCAATCCCAAAAATAGAAAGGCATATTACGAGGTTTTTAGAGGGTGTTTTTGGGAGGAATGCTCGATTGTATATAATTTACTTAAGGTTGTCGGGTGGGGGTTCAAAAAAAATATAAGACTCCCTAAATATAGGGAGTCTATCAGTAATCCCAAAAATATAGAGTTTATTTTGTGGCTCTTTGAGTGTGTTTTACAGAGGAGTGCTCGATTGTATATAATTTAGTTATGATTATCGTGTGGGAGTCTTGAGAAATTGTGAGCAATTTTGGCTCCCCAAATATAGGGAATCTAGTAGTGATCCCAAAAATAAGGAGGCAATGGTGAGGCTCTTATTGGGTATTTTTAGGAGGAATGCTCGATTGTATGTAATTTACTTAAAGTTGACGGGTTAGGGTCTAAAAAAAATATAGAGTGATATTGGCTCCCTAAATATAGGGAGTCAAGTAGCAATCCTAAAAATAGAGAAAATATTATTTGGCTCTAAGAGGGTGTTTTAGGGAGGAGTGCTCGATTGTATATAATTTACTAAAGGTTGTCCGGTAGGGGTTCAAAAAAAATATGGAGCGGTTTTGGCTCCTTAAATATAGGGAGTCTAGTATAAATCCTAAAAATAGAGAGGTATATTGCAAGGCTCTTAGAGAGTGTTTTAGGGAGGAGTACTTTATTTATATATAATTTACTTATTATTTAATGGTATTTTTGGTAGGCAATGGCGTGGCTCTAAGAGGGTGTTTTTGGGAAGAATGCTCGATTGTATATAATTTATTTATAGTTAACGAGTGAGGGTTCAAAAAAAAAAAATGGAACTATTTTGGCTCCCTAAATATATGGAATTTAGTAGTAATTCAAAAAATAAAGATCATATAGCGAGGCTCTTAGAGGATGTTTTATGGAGGAGTGCTCGATTGTATATAACTTACTTTAAGTTGTCGGGTGGGTGTTCAAAAAAAATATGGATCGGTTTTGGCTACCTTAATATAGGGAGCCCAGTAGCAATCCCAAAAATAGAAAATCATATTGCGAGGCTCTTAGAAGGTGTTTTAGAAGAAGTGCTTGATTTATATATAATTTACTTATGACTTTAGGGTATTTTTGGGAGGCAATGGTGAGACTCTTAGAGGGTATTTTTGGGAGGCAATGGCGAGGCACTTAGAGGGTATTTTTAGGAGGAATGCTCGATTGTATATAATTTACTTAAGGTTATCGGGTGGGGTTTCAAAAAAAATATAGAGCGGTTTTGGCTCCCTAAATATAGAGAGTCTAGAAGTAATCCCAAACATAGAGAACATATTACGAAGATCTTAGAGGGTGTTTCAGGGAGGAGTGCTCGATTGTATATAATTCACTTAACGTTGTCGGGTGGGGGTTCAAAAAAATATAGAGCAGTTTTGGCTCCCTAAATATAGGGAGTCTAGTAGCAATCCCAAAAATAGAGAGCATATTATGAGCCTCTTAGAGGGTATTTTAGGGAGGAGTGCTCGATTGTATATAATTTTCTTAAAATAGAGAGCATATTGTCAGGCTATTAGAGGGTGTTTTTGGGAAGAATGCTCGATTGTATATAATTTACATAAGGTTTTCGAGAGGGGATTCAAAACAATATGGAGCGATTTTGGCTCCCTAAATATAGGGAGTCTAGTAGCAAACCCAAAAATAGATAGACATATTGCGAGGCTCTTAGAGGGTGTTTTAGGGGGGAGTGCTTGATTTATATATAATTTACTTATGATTTTAGGGTATTTTTGGGAGGCAAAGGAGAGCCGTTTAGAGGGTTTTTTGGGAAGGAATGCTCGATTGTATATAATTTACTTAAGGTTGTCATGAGGGAGTTCAAAAAAAATATAGAGCGCTTTTGGCTAACTAAATATTGGGAGTCTAGTAATTATCCCAAAAATAAAAAGCATATTGCGAGTCTCTTTGAGTGTATTTTAGGGTGGAGTACTCGATTGTATATAATTTAGTTATAATTATCGGGTAAGAGCCATAAGAAATTATGAGCGATTTTGGCTCCCTAAATATAGGGAGTCTAGTAGCGATCCCAAAAATAAGGAGGCAATGGCGAGGCTGTTATTGGGTGTTTTTGGGAGAAATGCTCGATTATATGTAATTTAGTTAAGGTTGACAGCTGGGGGTAAAAAAAAAATATGAAGCAATTTTGGCTCCCTAAATATAGGAAGTCTAGTAGCAATCATAAAAATAGAGAGAATATTGCGAGGCTCTAAGAGGGTGTTTTAGATAAGAGTGCTCGATTGTATATAATTTACTTAAGGTTGTCGGGTATGGGTTCCAAAAAAATATAGAGTGGTTTTGGCTCCTCAAATATAGATAGTCTAGTAGACATATTGCAAGGCTCTTAGAGGGTGTTTTAGGGAGGAGTGCTTTATTTATATATAATTTACTTATGATTTTAATGTGTTTTTGGGAGGTAATGGCGAGTCTCTAAGAGGGTGTTTTTGGGAGGAATGCTCGATTATATATAATTTACTTAAGGTTGACGGGTGGGAGTTCAAATAAAATATAGAGGTATTTTGGCTCCCTAAATATAGGGAGTCTAGTAGCAATCCCAAAAAATAGAGAGCATATTGCAAGGCTCTTAGATGGTGTTTTTGGAAGGAGTGCTCGATTGTATATAATTTACTTAAAGTTGTCGGGTGGGCATTCAAAAAAAATATGGATCGGTTTTGGCTACATAAATATCGAGAGTCTAGTAGTAATCCCAAAAATAGAAAGGCATATTATGAGGCTCTCTTAGAGGGTGTTTTAGGGAGGAGTGCTTGATTTAAATATAATTTACTTATAATTTTGGGGTGTTTTTGGGAGGCAATGTTGAGGCTCTTAGAGGGTGTTTTTTGGAGGAATGCTCAATTGTATATAATTTACTTATGGTTGTCGGGTGGGAGTTTAAAAAAAATATGGAGCAGTTTTGCCTCCCTAAATATAGGGAGTCTAGTAGCAATCCCAAAAATAGAGAGCATATTATGAGGCTCTTAGAGGATATTTTACAGAGAAGTGCTTAATTGTATATTATTTACTTACAGTTGTCGGGTGGGGGTTCAAAAAAATATAGAGCGGTTTTGGATCCCTAAATATAGGGAGTCTAGTTGTAATCCCAAAAATAGTGAGCATATTGCAAGGCTATTAGAAGGTGTTTTTGGGAGGAATGCTCGGCTGTATATAATTTACTTAAGGTTGTCGGGTGGGTGTTTAAAAAAAATATAGAGCGGTTTTGGCTCTATAAATATCGGGAGTCTAGTAGCAATCCCAAAAATAGAAAGGCATATTGCGAGGCTCTTAAAGGGTGTTTTAGAAAGGAGTGCTTGATTTATATATAATTTACTTATGATTTTAGCATTTTTTTGGGAGGCAAAGGTAAGGCTTTTAGAGGGTGGAGGAATGCTCGATTGTATATAATTTATTTAAGATTGTCTGGTGGGGGTTCCAAAAAAATATAGAGCAGTTTTGGTTCTTTAAATATAGGAAGCCTAGTAGCAATCCCAAAAATAGAGAGCATATTGTGAGGTTCTTAGAGTGTGTTTTAGAGAGGACTACTCGATTATATATAATTTAGTTATGATTATCGGGTGGGAGCCTTGAGAAATTGGGAGAGATTTTTGCTCCCAAAATATAGAGAGTCAAGTAGCGATCCCAAAAATACGGAGGCATTGGCGAGGCTCTTATTTGGTGTTTTTAGGAGGAATGCTTGATTGTTTGTAATTTACTTAAGGTTAACGGGTAGGGGTTCAAAAAAAATATGGAGTAATTTTGGCTCCCTAATAATAGGGAGTCTAGTTGCATTCACAAAAATAGAGAGAATATTGCAAGACACTTAGAGGGTGTTTTAGGTAAGAGTGTTGGATTGTATATAATTTACTTAAGATTATCGGGTAGGGGTTAAAAAAAAATAGAGCGATTTTGGCTCATTAAATATATAGAGTGTAGTAGAAATCCCAAAAATAGAAAGGCATATTGCGAGTCTCTTAGAGAATATTTTAGGAAGAAGTGCTTTATTTATATATAATTTACTTATGATTTTAGGTTCATTTTAGAAGGCAATGGCAAGGCTCTAAGTCGGTGTTTTTAGGAGGAATGCTCAATTGTATATAATTTACTTAAGGTTGACCGGTGGTGGTTAAAAAAAAATATTGAACTATTTTGGCTCCTTAAATATAGGGAGTCTAGTACCAATCCCAAAAATAGAGAACATATTACGAGGCTCTTAGAGGGTGTTTTATGGAGGAGTACTTGGTTGTATATAATTTACTTAAGGTTGTCGAGTGGGTGTTCAAAAAAAATATGGATCGGTTTTGGCTACTTAAATATAGAAAGTCTAGTAGCAATCCCAAAAATAGAAAGGCATATAACGAGGCTCTTTAAGGGTGTTTTAGGGAGGAGTGCTTGATTTATATATAATTTACTTATGATTTTAGGGTGTTTTTGGGAAGCAATAGTGAGGCTCTTCGAGGTTATTTTTGGGAGGAATACTCAATTGCATATAATTTATTTAAGGTTACCGGGTAGGGGTTCAAAAAAATATGGAGCTGTTTTGGCTCGCTAAATTTAGGGAGTCTAGTAGAAATACCAAAAATAGAGAGCATATTGCGAAACTCTTAGAGGGTGTTTTAGGAAGGAGTGCTCGATTATTTATAATTCACTTAAGGTTATCGAGTGGGGGTCAAAAAAAATATAGAACAGTTTTGACACCCTAAATATAGGGAGTCTAGTAGTAATCCCAAAAATAGAGAGCATATTGCGAGGCTCTTAAAGGGTATTTTTGGGAGGAGTGCTCGATTATATATAATTTACTTAAATTTATCGAGTGGGGGTTCAAAAAAAATATGGAGCGGTTTTTGCACCCTAAATATAGGGAGTCTAGTAGCAATCCCAAAAATAGAGAGGCATATTACAAGGCTCTTAGTGGGTGTTTTAGGAATGAGTGCTTGATTTATATATAATTTACTTACGATTTTAGGGTATTTTTGAGAGTCAAAGATGAGGTTTTTAGTGGGTGTTTTTGGGAGGCGTGCTCGATTGTATATAATTTACATAAGGTTATCGGGATGGTATTCAAAAAAAATATGGATCGATTTTGGCTCCCTAAATATAGGGAGTCTGGTAGCAATCCTAAATATAGAGAAGCTTGTTGCAAGGCTCTTAGAGGGTGTTTTTGGAAGAAATGCTCTATTGTATATAATTTATTTAACATTGTCGAGTGGGGGTTTAAAAAAATATAAAGTGATTTTGGCTCTATAAATATAGGGAGTATAGTAGCAATCCCAAAAATAGAGTGCAAGTTGCGAGGCTATTAAAGGGTGTTTTTCGGAGGAATGCTTAATTGTATATAATTTGCTTAAAGTTGTCCGCTGGGGGTTCAAAAAAAATATGAAGCGATTTTGGCTCCCTAAATATAGGGAGTCTAGTAGCAATCCCAAAAATAGATAGGCATATTGTGAGGCTCTTAGTGGGTGTTTTAGGGAGGTGTTTTTTATTTATATATAATTTACTTATAATTTTAGGATATTTTTAGTAAGCAAAGGCGAGGCTTTTAGAAGGTGTTTTTGGGAGGAATACTTGATTGTATATAACTTATGGTTTTCGGGTGGGGGTTCAAAAAAAAATATAGAGTAGTTTTGGCTCCTTAAATATAAAAAGTCTAGTAGCAATCCCAAAAATATAGAGCATATTACAAGGCTCTTAGAGTTTGTTTTAGGGAGGAGTGCTCGATTGTATATAATTTAGTTATAATTATCGTGTGGGAGCCTTCAGAAATTAGGAGTGATTTTGGAAGGAATGCTGGATTGTATGTAATTTACTTAAGGTTTATGGGTGGGGGTTCAAAAAAAATATAGAGTGATTTTGGCTCCCTAAATATAGAGAGTCAAGTAACAATCCCACAAATAGAGAAAATATTGTGAGGCTCTTAGAGGGTGTTTTAGGGAGGAGTCTTCGATTGTATATAATTTACTTAAGGTTGTCGGGTGGGGGTTCAAAAATAATATAGAACAATTTTGGCTTCTTAAATATAGGGAGTCTAGTAGAAATCCCAAAAATAGAGAGGTATATTGCGAGGCACTTAGAGGGTGTTTTAGGGAGGAGTGCTTTATTTATATATAATTTACTTATAATTTTAGGGTATTTTTGGGAGGCAATGGCGAGGCTCTAAGAGGGTGTTTTTGGGAGGAATGCTCGATTATATATAGTTTACTTATGGTTGACGAATGGAGGTTCAAAAAAAATATAGAGTTGTTCTAATATAGGGAGTTTAGTAAAAATTTAAAAAATAGAGAGCATATTGCGAGGCTCTTAGAGGATGTTTTATAGAGGAGTACTCGATTATATATAATTTACTTAAGGTTATTGGGTGGGCATTCAAAAAAAATATAGATCAGTTTTGGCTACCTAAATATAGGGAGTCTAGTAGCCGTCCAAAAAATAGAAAGGCATATATATTTTTTTTTGAAAGATAATAATTATCTATTGATTAATTTGTCAAGAAAGCATCAAGCACAAGTAGGGCACGCCCTAGTCCCCAAAGGACCCACAAAAGCCAACAATATAAACATATAACAATAAACCTATTTATTGCTGAAATTCTGCATATAACTGCAGATTTTCAACAATTCATGATACTCTTCCAAAATTGCAGGCTCAGCTTTTCCATCTCCGTTAGCTTTCGATGCTCCTCATCCTTGAAGAGGAAGAGGAGGAGAGTATAGATGATCTTTAGTATTTGTTGTTTGGTTCTTTCTGTCTCCTCGAAACTTCTTTTATTTATCTCTCCCTAAATTGCATAAACCGTGCATGCGAGCGATGCTCAAATAATTATGCCCTCTAGATTGGATGCTCCCCCTTTCTCACTAAGTCTCTCTAACAAGCTTATGAATTTCTCCTGATGGTTATGCCTAACCTTCATATTGTTGCATATTTGCTCCTAGATAGAGTAAGTCCCCTTGCATTAGAAGAACAAATGCTCCATAGATTCTTCTGCTGATTTGCACATGCAGCATCTATTCACCAATTGCATTCTCATTCTTTGCATCACATCTTGCGTTGCGAGCCAATTTAGAGTTGCTCTCCACACATACATTGCCATCCTCGGTGGTACCGGTTTCTTCCATATCAAGTCCGCCCAAACTATCTCGGGGTGCTGCTCTCTAGCCGCTTACCAAGCGGTGGCAAAACGGAAATCCGCATCAGCCGTCTTTTTCCATTAGACTGCACAATCAGCCCCAATTGGTTGTATTTCTAATTTTCTGATTTTATTGAATAGCCTCTCTACTCGAGCATTTGCCGGTCTAGGGAAGTGCCACATCTCCTCTTGAATGCAGTCCCTCACTAGCGCTCCTCTCATATTCGATACTCTTATAAGCTGTTTTAGGGAGAAGTGCATGATTTTTATATAATTTACTTATGATTTTAGGGTGTTTTTGGGAGGCAATGGCGAGGCTATTAGAGGGTGTTTTTGGGAGACAATGGTGAGGTAGTTATAGGGTGTTTTTGGAAGGAATGCTCGATTATATATAATTTACTTTAGGTTGTCGGGTATAGGTTCAAAAAAAATACGGAGCAGTTTTGGCTCCCTAAATATAGGGAGTCTTATTGCAATCCCAAAAATATAAAGCATATTGCAAGGCTATTAGAGGGTGTTTTGGGGAGGAATGCTCGGTTGTATATAATTTACTTAAGGTTGTCGTATGGGGGTTCAAAAAATATATGGAGCGGTTTTGGCTCCCTAAATATAGGGACTCTAGTAGCAATCCCAAAAATAGAGAGGCATATTGTGAGGCTCTTAGAGGGTGTTTTAGGGAGGATTGCTTGATTTATATATAATTTACTTATGATTTTAGGGTATTTATGGGAAGCAAACGCGAGGCTTTTAGAGGGTTTTTTTGGGAGCAATGCTCGATTGTATATAATTTACTTAAGGTTGTTCGGTAGGGGTTCCAAAAAAATATAGAGTAGTTTTAGCTCCGTAAATATAGGTAGTCTGGTAGCAATCCCAAAAATAGAGAGCATATTATGAGGTACTTAGAGTGTGTTTTAGGGAGGAGTGCTCGATTATATATAATTTGGTTATGATTATCGGGTCGGAGCCTTGATAATTAGGAGCGATTTTTACTCCCCAAATATAGGGAGTCTAGTATCGATCCCAAAAATAAGGAGGCAATGGCGAGGCTCTTATTGGGTGTTTTTGGGAGGAATGCTCGATTGTATGTAATTTACTTAAGGTTGACGGGTAGGGGTTCAAAAACAATATGGAGCAATTTTGCCTCCCTAAATATAGGGAGTCTAGTAGCATTCACAAAAATAGAGAGAATATTGCGTGGCTTTTAGAGGGTGTTTTAAGGAAGAGTGTTTGATTGTATATAATTTACTTAAGGTAGTCGGGTGGGGGTTCAAAAAAAATATGGAGCGGTTTTGCCTCCTTAAATTTAGGGAGTATAGTAGGAATCCCAAAAATAGAGAGGCATATTGTGAGGCTTTTACAGGTGTTTTAGAGAGGAGTACTTTTTTTATATATAATTTACTTATGATTTTATGTTCATTTTAGGAGGCAATGGCAAGGCGCTAAGACGGTGTTTTTAGGAGGAATGCTCGATTGTATATAATTTACTTAAGGTTGACGAGTGGGGGTTCAAAAAAAATATTAAACTATTTTGGCTCCCTAAATATAGGGAGTCTAGTACCAATCCCAAAAATAGAAAGCATATTACGAGGCTCTTAGAGGGTGTTTTAGGGAGGAGTGCTCGATTGTATATAATTTACTTAAGGTTGTCAGGTGAGCGTTCAAAAAAAATATGGATCGGTTTTGGCTACCTAACTATAGGGAGTCTAGTAGCAATTCCAAAAATAGAAAAGCATATTACGAGGCACTTAGAGGGTGTTTTAGGAAAGAGTGCTTGATTTATATATAATTTACTTATGATTTTAGGGTGTTTTTGGGAGGCAATGGCAAGGCTCTTCGAGGTTGATTTTGGGAGGAATGCTCGATTGTATATAATTTACTTAAGGTTGTCGGGTAGGGGTTCAAAAAAAATATAAAGCGGTTTTGGCTTCCTAAATATATGGAGTCTAGTAGCAATTTCAAAAATAGAGAGCATATTGTGAAGCTCTTAAAACGTGTTTTAGGAAGGAATGCTCGATTGTTTATAATTCACTTAAGGTTATAGGGTGGGGATTAAAAAAAAATATAGAATGGTTTTGGCACCCTAAATATAAGGAGTCTAGTAGCAATCCCAAAAATAGAGAGCCAATTGCGAGGCTCGTAGAGGGTATTTTTGGGAGGTGTGCTCGATTATATATAATTTACTTAAAGTTATCGGGTGGGGGTCAAAAAAAATATGGAGTAGTTTTGGCACCCTAAATATAGGGAGTCTAGTAGCAATCCCAAAAATAAAGAGACATATTGCAAGGCTTTTAGTGGGTGTTTTAGGAAGGAGTACTTGATTTATATATAATTTACTTATGATTTTATGGTGTTTTTGGGAGGCAAAGGCGAGGCTTTTAGTGGGTGTTTTGGGAAGGAGTGCTCGATTGTATATAATTTACATAAGGTTGTTAGGAGGGCATTCAAAAAAGATATGGATCTGTTTTGGCTCCCTAAATATAGGGAGTCTGGTAGCAATCCCAAAAATAAAGAGGCTTATTGTGAGGCTCTTAGAGGGTATTTTTGAGAAGAATGCTTGATTGTATATAATTTACTTAAGTTTATTGGGTGGGGGTTCAAAAAAAATATAAAGCTATTTTAGCTCCATAAATATAGGGAGTCTAGTAGCAATCCCAAAAACAAAGTGCATATTGTGAAGCTATTAGAGGGTGTTTTTCGGAGGAATGCTCGATTGTTTATAATTTACTTAAGGTTGTCGGGTGGGGGTTCAAAAAAAATATAGAGCGGTTTTGGATCCCTAAATATAGGGAGTCTAGTAGCAATCCCAAAAATAGAGAGGCATATTACAAGGCTTTTAGTGGGTGTTTTAAGGAGAAGTGCTTAATTTATATATCATTTACTTATTATTTTAGGATGTTTTGGGAGGCAAAGGTGAGGCTTTTAGAGGGTGTTTTTGGAAGAAATACTCTATTACATATAATTTACTTATGGTTGTCGGGTGGGGGTTTAAAAAAAATATAGCAGTTTTAGCTCCCTAAATATAGGGAGTCTAGTAGCAATCCCAAATATATTGAGCATATTACGAGGCTCTTAGAGTGTATTTTAAGGAGGAGTGCTCGATTGTATACAATTTAGTTATGATTGTCGTGTGGGAGTCTTAAGAAATTGGAAGTGATTTTGGCTCCCCAAATATAGGGAGTCTAATAGCGATCCCAAAAATAAGGAGGCAATACCGAGTCTCTTATTGGGTGTTTTTGGGAGGAATGATCAATTGTATGTAATTTACTTAAGGTTGACGGGTGGGGGTTTAAAAAAAATATAGAGTGATTTTGGCTCCCTAAATATAGGGAGTCAAGTAGCAATCCAAAAAATAGAGAGAATATTGTGAGGCTTTTAGAGGGTGTTTTAGGGAGGAGTGTTCGATTGTATATAATTTACTTAAGGTTGTCGGGTGGGGATTCAAAAAAAATATGGAGCGGTTTTGGTACCTTAACTATAGGAGTCTAGTGAAAATCCCAAAAATAGATAGGCATATTGCGAGGCTCTTAGAGGGTGTTTTAGGGAGGAGTGCTTTATTTATATATAATTTACTTATGATTTTAGGGTGTTTTTGGGAGGCAATGGCGAGGCTCTAAGATGGTGTTTTTGGAAGGAATGCTCGATTGTATATAATTTACTTATGGTTGACGGGTGGGGGTTCAAAATAAATATGGAGCTATTTTGCTTTCTAAATTTAGGGAGTTTAGTAACAATTCAAAAAATAGAGAGCATATTGCGAGGCTCTTAGAGGGTGTTTTATGGAGGAGTGCTCGATTGTATATAATTTACTTAAGGTTGTCGGGTGGGTATTCAAAAAAAATATAGATCGGTTTTGGCTACCTAAATATAGGGAGTCTAGTATGAATCCCAAAATTAGAAGGGCATATTGCGAGGCTCTTAGAAGGTGTTTTAGGGAGGAGTACTTGTTTTATATATAATTTACTAATGATTTTAGGGTGTTTATTGAAGGCAATGGTGAAGCTCTTAGATGGTATTTTTGGGAGTAATGCTCGATTGTATATAATTTATTTAAGGTTGTCGGGTGCGTGTTCAAAAAAAATATAATACGATTTTGGCTCCCTAAATATAGAGAGTCTAGTAGCAATCCCAAAAAAAGAGAGCATATTGCGATGCTCTTAGTAGATGTTTTAGGGAGGAGTGCTCGATTGTATATAATTCACTTAAGGTTGTCGGGTGGGGCTTCAAAAAAAATATAGAGTGCTTTACCTTCCTAAATATATGGAGTCTAGTAGCAATCCCAAAAAAATAGGGCATATTACGAGGCTCTTAGAGGGTATTTTAGGGAGGAGTGCTCGATTATATATAATTTACTTAAAGTTGTCGGGTGGGGGTTCAAAAACAATATGGAGCGGTTTTGGCTCCCTAAATATAGGGAGTCTAGTAGCAATCCCAAAAATAGAGAGCATATTACGATGCTATTAATGGGTATTTTTGGGAGGAATGCTCGATTGTCTATAATTTACTAAAGGTTGTCGGGTGGGGGTTCAAAAAAAATATAGAGTGATTTTGGATCCCTAATTACAGGGAGTCTAGTAGCAATCCCAAAAATAGAGAGCATATTGCGATGCTATTAGAGGGTGTTTTTGGGAGGAATGCTCGATTGTATATAATTTAGTTAAGGTTATTGGGTGGGGGTTCAAAAAAAATATAAAGCGGTTTTGGCTCTCTAAATATAGGGAGTCTAGTAGTAATCCCAAAAATAGAGAGGCATATTACGAGACTCTTAGAGGGTGTTTTAGGAAGGAGTGCTTTATTTATATATAATTTACTTATGACTTTTAGGGTATTTTTGGGAGGCAATGGCATGGCTCTAAGAGGGTGTTTTTGGGAGAAAAGCTCGATTGTATATTATTTACTTATGGTTTACGGGTGGGGGTTCAAAAAAATTATGGAGCTATTTTGGCTCCCTAAATATACGGAGTTTAGTAGTAATTCAAAAAATAGATAGCATATTGCTACGCTCTTAGAAGGTGTTTTAGGGAGGAGTGCTCGATTGTATATAATTCACTTAAGATTATTGAGTGCGGGTTTTAAAAAATATAGAGCAGTTTTGACTCCCTAAATATAGGGAGTCTTATAGCAATCCCAAAAATAGAGAGCATATTACGAGGCTCTTAGAGGGTATTTTAGGGAGGAGTGCTCGATTATATATAATTTACTTAAATTTATCGGGTGGGGGTTCAAAAAAAATATAGAGCGGTTCTAGCTCCCTAAATATAGGGAGTCTAGTAGTAATCCCAAAATTAAGATCATATTGCGAGACTATTAGATGGTGTTTTTGGAAGGAATGCTCGATTGTATATAATTTACTTAAGTTTGTCAGGTGGGGCTTCAAAAAAAATATGGAGCTATTTTGGCTCCCTAAATATAGAGAGTCTAGTAGCAATCCCAAAAATAGAGAGGCGTATTGCGAGGATCTTCGAGGGTGTTTTAGGGAGGAGTGCATGATTTATGTATAATTTACTTATTATTTTAGAGTGTTTTTTGAAGGCAAAGGCGAGGCTTTTAGAGTGTAGTAATAATCCCAAAAATAATCCCAAAAATAAAAAGCATATGGTGAGGCTCCTAGAGTGTGTTTTAGGAGGAGTGCTCAATTGTATATAATTTAGTTATGATTATCGGGTGGGAGCCATGAGAAATTAGGGGCGATTTTGGCTTCCCTTATATAGAGAGGCTAGTAGCGATCCCAAAAATAAGAAGGCAATGGCGAGACTCTAATTGGGTGTTTTTGGGAGGAATGCTCGATTGTATGTAATTTACTTAAGGTTGACGGGTGGGAGTTCAAAAAAAATATGAATCGATTTTGGCTCCCTAAATGTAGGGAGTCTAGTAGCAATGACAAAAATAGATAGAATATTGTGAGGCTCTTAGAGGATGTTTTAGAGAGGAGTGTTTATTTGTATATAATTTACTTAAGGTTGTCGGGTGGGGGTTTAAAAAAAATATAGAGTAGTTTTGGCTTCTTAAATATAGGTAGTCGAGTAGAAATCCCAAAAATATAGAGGCATATTGCAAGGCTCTTAGAGGGTGTTTTCGAGAGGAGTGTTTTACTTATATATAATTTACTTATGATTTTAGGGTGTTCTTGGGAGAAAATGGCGAGGCTCTTAGAGGGTGTTTTAGGAAGGAGTGCTTGATTGTATACAATTTGCTTAAGGTTGTCGGGTGGGGGTTCAAAAAAAATATGGAGCGGTTTTGGCTCCCTAAATATAGGAAGTCTAGTAGCAATCCCAAAAATAGAGAGCATGTTGTGAAACTCTTAGAGGGTATTTTAGGGAGGTGCGCTCTATTATTTATAATTCACTTAAGATTGTCTAGTAGGGGTTCAAAAAAAATATAGAGCGATTTTGGCTCCCTAAATATAGGTAGTCTAGTAGCAATCCCAAAAATAGAGAGCATATTATGAGGCACTTAGAGGGTATTTTAGGGAGGAGTGCTCGATTATATATAATTTATTTAAACTTGTCGGGTGAGGGTTCAAAAAATATATAGAGCAATTTTGGCTCTCTAAATATAGGGAGTCTAGTAGCAATCCCAAAAATAGAGAGCATATTACGAGGTTCTTAGAGTGTGTTTTAGGGAGGTGTGCTCGATTATATAAAATTTGGTTATAATTATCAGGTGGGAGCTTTGAGAAATTAAAAGCGATTTTGTCTCCCAAATATAGGGAATCTAGTAGCGATCCCAAAAATTAGGAGGCAATGGTGATGCTATTATTGAATGTTTTTGGGAGTAATACTCTATTATATGTAATTTACTTAAGATTGATGGGTGAGGGTTCAAAAAAAATATGGAGCGATTTTGGCTCCCTAAAAATATGGAGTCTAGTAGCAATCACAAAAATAGAGAGAATATTACGAGGCTCTTACAGGGTGTTTTAGAGAAGAGTACTGGATTGTATAAAATTTACTTAAGGTTGTCGGGTGGCGGTTCAAAAAAAATATGGGGTGGTTCTGGCTCCTTAAATATATGGAGTCTAATTGAAATCTCAAAAATAGAAAGGCATATTGCAAGGCTCCTAAAGGGTGTTTTATAGTGGAGTACTTTAATTTTATATAATTTAATTATGATTTTAGGTTCTTTTTGGGAGGCAATGGCGAGGCTCTAAGAGGGTATTTTTGGAAGGAATGCTCGATTGTATATAATTTACTTAAGGTTGACGGAATGGTGATCAAAAAAATATTGAACTATTTTGGTTCCCTAAATATAGGGTGTCTAGTACTAATAGTAAAAATAGATATCATATTGCAAGGCTCTTAGAAGGTGTTTTAGGGTAGAGTGCTCGATTGTATATAATTTACTTAAGTTTATCGGGTGGGTGTTCAAAAAAAATATGAATTGGTTTTGGCTACCTAAATATAGGAAGTCTAGTAGCAATACCAAAAATAGAAAGGCATATTTCAAGACTTTTAGAGGGTCTTTTAGGGAGGAGTGCTTGATTTATATATAATTTACTTATGATTTTAGTATATTTTTGGAAGGCAATGGTGTGGCTTTTAGAGGTTGTTTTTGCAAGGAATGCTCGATTGTATATAATTTACTTAAGGTTGTTGGGTGGGGGTTCAAAAAAAATATGGAATAATTTTAGCTCCCTAAATATAGGAAGTCTAGTAGCAATCCCAAAAATAAAGATCATATTGTAAAGCTCTTAAAGGGTGTTTTAGGGAGGAGTGCTAGATTATTTATAATTCACTTAAGGTTGTCAGGTGGGGATTAAAAAAAAATATAGAGCGGTTTTGGCATCCTAAATATAGGGAGTCTAGTAGCAATCCCAAAAATAGAGAGCATATTGCAAGGCTCTTAGTGGGTATTTTTGGGAGAAGTGCTCGATTGTATATAATTTACTTAAAGTTGTCTGGTGGGGGTTCAAAAAAAATATGGAGCGGTTTTGGCACCTAAATAAATGGAGTCTAGTTGTTATCCCAAAAATAAAGAGGCATATTACGAGGCTCTTAGTGGGTATTTTAGGGTGGAGTGCTTGATTTATATATAATTTATTAGAGGGTGTTTTTGGGAGGAGCTCACGATTGTATATAATTTACTTAAGGTTGTCGGGTGGGTATTAAAAAAAAATATGGAGTAGTTTTAGCTCCCTAAATATAAGTAGTTTTATAGCAATCCCAAAAATAGAGAGGCTTGTTGTGAGGCTCTTAGAGGGTGTTTTTGGGAGGAATGCGCGATAGTATAAAATTACTTAAGATTATTAGATTGGGGTTCAAAAAAAATATAAAGCGATTTTGGCTTCCTAAATATAGGGAGTCTAGTAGCAATCCCAAAAACAGAGTGCATATTGCATGGCTATTAAAGGGTGTTTTTAGGAGAAATGCTCAATTGTATATAATTTACTTAAGGTTATCGGGTGGGGGGTCAAAAAAAAAATATAGAGCAATTTTGGCTCCCTAAATATAGGGAGTCTAGTAACAATCCAAAAAACTCTTAGTGGGTGTTTTAGGGAGGAGTGCTGTATTTATATATAATTTACTAATGATTTTAGGGTATTTTTAGGAGGCAAAGGCGAGACTTTTAGAGGGTGTTTTTAGGAGAAATGTTCGATTGTATATAGTTTACTTAAGGTTGTCGGGTGGGGGTTCAAAAAAAATATAGAGTTGTTTTGGCTCCCTAAATATAGGGAGTCTAATAGTAATCCCAGAAATATAGAGCATATTGCAAGGCTCTTAGAGTGTGTTTTAGGGAGGAGTGCTTAATTGTATATAATTTAGTTATGATTATCATGTGGGAGCCTTGAGAAATTAGGAGCAATTTTGTCTCCCCAAATATAGGGAGTCTAGTAGTGATCTCAAAAATAAGGACGCAATGGTGAGGCTCTTATTGGGTATTTTTGGGAGGATTACTTGATTGTATGTAATTTACTTAAGGTTGACGGGTTGGGGTATAAAAAAAATATGGAGTGACTTTGGCTCTTTAAATATAGGGAGTTAAGTAGTAATCCCATAAATAGAGAGAATATGGTGAGGCTCTTAGAGAGTGTTTTAGGGAGGAGTGCTTGATTGTATATAATTTACTTAAGGTTGTCGGGTAGGGGTTCAAAAAAAATATGGAGCGGCTTTGGCTCCTTAAATATAGGGAGTCTAATAGAAATCCCAAAAATAGAGAGGCATATTGCAAGGCTCTTAGTGGATGTTTTAGAGAGGAGTGCTTTATTTATATATAATTTACGTATAATTTTATGGTGTTTTTGGGAGGCAATGGCGTGGCTCTAAGAGGGTGTTTTTGGGAGGAATGCTCGATTGTATATAATTTACTTATGGTTGACGGGTGGGGGTTCAAAAAAAATATGGAGCTATTTTGGCTCCCTAAATATACAGAGTTTAGTAGTAATTAAAAAAATAGAGAGCATATTATGAGGCTCTTAAAGGGTGTTTTATGGAGGTGTGCTCGATTGTATATAACTTACTTAAGGTTCTCGGGTGGGCCTTCAAAAAAAATATGAATCAGTTTTGGCTACCTAAATATATAGAGTCTAGTAGCAATCCCAAAAATAGAAAGGCATATTGTGAGGTTCTTAGAAGGTGTTTTAGGGAGGACTGCTTGATTTATAGATAATTTATGTATGATTTATAGGTATTTTTGGGAAGCAATGGCAAGGCTTTAAGCGGGTGTTTTTAGGAGGAATGCTCGATTGTATATAATTTACTTAAGGTTATCGGGTGCGGGTTCGAAAAAAATATAAAACGGTTTTGGCTCCCTAAATATAGGGAGTCTATTAGTAATCCTAAAAATAAAGAGCATATTGCAAGGCTATTAGAGGGTGTTTTGGGAAGGAATGCTCGGTTGTATATAATTTACTTAAGGTTGTCGGGTTTTGGTTCAAAAAAAATATGGAACGGTTTTGGCTTTCTAAATATAGGGAGTCCAGTAGCAATCCCAAAAATAGATAGGCATATTACGAGGCTCTTAGAGGGTGTTTTAGGGAGGAGTGCTTGATTTATATATAATTTATTTATGATTTTAGGGTGTTTTTTAGAGGCAAAGACGAGGCTTTTAGATGGTTTATATATAATTTACTTAAGGTTGTCAGGTGGGGGTTATAAAAAAATATATAGCAGTTTTGGCTCCCTAAATATAGAGAATCTAGTAGCAATCCCAAAAATAGAGAGCATATTGCGAGGTTCTTTGAGTGTGTTTTAGGGAGGAGTGCTCGATTATATATAATTTGGTTATGATTATCGGGTGGGAGCCTTAAGAAATTGGGAGCGATTTTTGCTCCCCAAATATAGGGAATCTAGTAGTGATCCTAAAAATAAGGAGGTAATGGCGAGGTACTTATTAGGTATTTTGGGGAGGAATACTCATTTATATGTAATTTACTTAAGATTGACGGGTGGGGGTTCAAAAAAAATAAGGAGCGATTTTGGCTTCCTAAATATAGGGAGTTTAGTAGCATTCACGAAAATAGATAGAATATTGCGAGGCTCTTATAGGGTGTTTTAGGAAAGAGTGTTGGATTGTATATAATTTACTTAAGATTGTCGGGTGGGGGTTCAAAAAAAATATGGAGCGGTTTTGGCTCCTTAAATATAGGGAGTGTAGTAGGAATCCCAAAAATAGAAAAGCATTTTGCGAGGCTCTTAGATGGTGTTTTAGGGAGGTATGCTTTATTTATATATAATTTACTTATGATTTTAGGTTCTTTTTGGGAGGAAATGGCAAGGCTCTAAGGGAGTGTTTTTGGGAGGAATGCTCGATTGTATATAATTTACATAAGGTTGACAGGTAGGGGTTCAAAAAAAATATTAAACTATTTTGGCTCCCTAAATATAAGGAGTCTAATACCAATCCAAAAAATAAAGAGCATATTACTAGGCTCTTAGAGAGTGTTTTAGGGAGGAGTGCTCGATTGTATATAATTTACATAAGATTATTGGGTGGGCATTCAAAATAAATATGGATCGATTTTGGCTACCTAAATATAGGGAGTCTAGTCGCAATCCCAAAAATAGAAAGGCATATTACGAGTCTCTTGAAGGGTATTTTAGTAAGGAGTGCTTGATTTATATAAAATTTACTTATGATTTTAGGGTGTTTTTGGATGGCAATGGCGAGGCTCTTAGAGGTTGTTTTTGGGAGGAATGCTCGATTGTATATAATTTACTTAAGGTTGTCAGGTGGGGGTTCAAAAAAATTATAGAGCGGTTTTGTCTCCCAAAATATAAGGAGTCTAGTAGCAATCCCAAAAATAGATAGCATATTGAGAAGTTCTTAGAGGGTGTTTTAGGAAAGAGTGCTCGATTATTTATAATACACTTAAGGTTATCGGGTGGGGGTTCAAAAAAAATATAGAACGATTTTCGTACCCTAAGTATAGGGAGTCTATTAGCAATCCCAAAAATAAAGAGCATATTACGAGGATCTTAGAGGGTATTTTTTGGATTAGTGCTCGAGTATATATAATTTACTTAAAGTTATCGGGTGGGGGTTCAAAAAATATATGGAGCGATTTTGGCACCCTAAATATAGGGAGTCTAGTAGCAATCCCAAAAATAGAGAGGCATATTGTGAGACTCTTAGTGGGTGTTTAAGGAGGAGTGCTTGATTTATATATAATTTACTTATGATTTTAGGGTGTTATTGGGTGGCAAAGGCGAGGCATTTAGTGGGTGTTTTTGGGAGGAGTGCTCGATTGTATATAATTAACATAAGGTTATCGGGAGGGCATTCAAATAAAATATAGATCGGTTTTGGCTCCCTAAATATAGGGAGTCTGGTAGCAATCCCAAAAATAGAAAGGCTTATTGTGAGGCTCTTAGAGGGTGTTTTTGGAAGGAATACTTGATTGTATATAATTTACTTAAGGTTGTCGGGTGGGGTTCAAAAAAAATATAAATCGATTTTGGCTCTATAAATATAGGGAGTCTAGTAGCAATCCCAGAATCAGAGTGCATATTGCAAGTCTATTAGAGGATGTTTTTAAGAGGAATGCTTGGTTGTATATAATTTACTTAAGGTTGTCGGGTGGGGGTTCAAAAAAATTATGGAGCAGTTTTGGCTCCCTAATTATAGAGAGTCTAGTAGCGATCCAAAAAATAGAGAGACATATTGTAAGACTCTTAGTGGGTGTTTTAGAGAGGAGTGCTTGATTTATATATAATTTACTTATAATTTTATGATGTTTTTGGGAGGCAAAGGCGAGGCTTTTAGAGGGTGTTTTTGGGAGGAATGCTCGATTGTATATAATTTACTTATGGTTGTCGGGTTGGGGTACAAAAAAAATATAGATCAGTTTTGGCTCCCTATATATACGGAGTCTAGTAGCAATCCCAAAAATATAGAGCATATTACGAGGCTCTTATAGTGTGTTTTAGGAAGGAGTGCTCGATTGTATATAATTTAGTTATGATTATCGTATGGGAGCTTTGAGAAATTAGGAGTGATTTTGGCTTCCAAAATATAGGGAGTCTAGTAGCGATCCTAAAATTTAGGAGACAATGTCAAGGCTTTTATTGGGTGTTTTTGGGAGGAATGCTCGATTGTATGTAATTTAGTTATGGTTGACAGGTGGGGATTAAAAAAAATATAGAGTGATTTTGGCTCCCTAAATATAGGGAGTCAAGTTGCAATCCCAAAAATAGAGAGAACATTACGAGGCTCTTAGAGGGTATTTTTGGGAGGACTTCTCGATTATGTATAATTTACATAAGGTTGTCGGGTAGGGGTTCAAAAAAAATATGGAGCGGTTTTGGCTCCTTAAATTTAGGGAGTCTAGTAGAAATCCCAAAAATAGAGAGGCATATTGCTAGGATCTTAGAGGCTATTTTAGAGAGGAGTACTTTATTTATATATAATTTACTTATGGTTGACGGGTGGGTGTTCAAAAAAAAATTAGAGCTATTTTGGCTCCCTAAATATATAGAGTTTAGTAGCAATTCAAAAAATAGATAGCATATTGCGAGGCTCTTAGAGGGTGTTTTATGGAGGAGTGCTCAATTGTATATAATTTACTTAAGGTTGTCGGGTGGAAATTAAAAAAAAATATGGATCGGTTTTGGCTACCTAAATATAGAGAGTCTAATAGCAATCCCAAAAAAAGAGAGGCTTGTTGCGAGGCTCTTAGAGGGTGTTTTTGAGATGAATGCTCGATTGTATATAATTTACTTAAGATTGTCGGGTGAGGGTTCAAAAAAAATATAAAGTGATTTTGGCTCCATAAATATAGGAAGTCTAGTAGTAATCCCAAAAACAGAGTACATATTGCGAGGCTATTAGAGGGTGTTTTTCGGAGGAATACTCGATTATATATAATTTACTTAAGGTTATCTAGTGGGGGTTCAAAAAAAATATAGAGCGGTTTTGGCTCCCTAATTATAGGGAGTCTAGTAGCAATCCCAAAAATAGAGAACCATATTGCGATGCTCATAGAAGGTGTTTTAAAGAGGAGTGTTTGATTTATATATAATTTACTTATGATTTTAGGATGTTTTTGGGAGGCAAAGGCGAGGCTTTTAGAGGGTGTTTTTGGGAGGAATACTCGATTGTATATAATTTACTTATGGTTATCGAGTAGGGGTTCAAAAAAAATATAGAGCAGTTTTGGATCCCTAAATGCATGGATTCTAATAGCAATCCAAAAATATAGAGCATATTACGAGGCTCGTAGAGTGTGTTTTAGGGAGGAGTACTCGATTGTATATAATTTAGTTATGATTATCGTGTGGGAGCCTTGAGAAATTGGGAGTGATTTTAGCTTCCTAAATATAGGGAGTCTAGTAGCGATCCCAAAAATAAAGAGGCAATGGCGAGGCTCTTATTGGGTGTTTTTGGAAGGAATGCTTGATTGTATGTAATTTACTTAAGGTTGATGGGTGGGGATTCAAAAAAAATATGGAGTGATTTTAGGGAGGAGTACTTGATTTATATATAATTTACTTATGAATTTAGGGTGTTTTTGGGAGACAATGATGAGGCTCTTAGAAGGTGTTTTTGGGAGGCAATGGTGAGGCTTTTATAGGGTACTTTTGGAAGGAATACTCGATTGTATATAATTTACTTAAGGCTGTTGAGTGCGGGTTCAAAAAAAATATGGAGCGATTTTGGCTCCCTAAATATAGAGAGTCTAGTAGCAATCCCAAAAATAGAGAGCATATTGCGAAGCTCTTAGAGGGTGTTTTAGGGAGAAGTGCTCGATTATATATAATTCACTTAAGGATGTCGGATGGGGGTTCAAAATAAAATATAGAGCACTTTTAGCTCCCAAAATATAGGGAGTCTAGTAGCAATCCCAAAATTATAGAGCATATTGCGAGACCTTTAGAGGGTATTTTAGGTAGGAGTGCTCGATTGTATTTTTTTTACTTAAAGTTATCTGGTGGGGGTTCAAAAAAAATATAGAGCGGTTTTGGCTCCCTAAATATAGGGAGTCTAGTAGCAATCTCAAAAATAGAGAGTATATTATGATGCTATTAGAGGGTGTTTTGGGGAGGAAAGCTCAATTGTATATAATTTACTTAAGGTTGTCGGGTGGGGGTTCAAAAAAAATATAGAGCGGTTTTGGCTCCCTAAATGTAGGGAGTCTAGTAGTAATCCCAAAAATAGAGAGTATATTGCGATGCTATTAGAGGGTATTTTTGGGAGGAATGGTCGATTGTATATAATTTACTTAAGGTTGTCGGATGGGTGTTCAAAAAAAATATAGAGCATTTTTGGCTCCCTAAATATAGGAAGTCTAGTAACAATCCCAAAAATAGAGATACATATAGCGAGGCTCGTAGAGAGTGTATTAGGGGCGAGTGCTTTATTTATATATAATTTACTTATGACTTTTAGGGTGTTTTTGGGAGGCAATGGCATAGCTCTAAGAGGGTGTTTTTGGGAGGAATGCTCGATTTTATATAATTTATTTATGGTTTATGGATGGGGGTCTAAAAAAAAAATATGGGCTATTTTGGTTCCCTAAATATACAGAGTTTAGTAGTAATTCAAAAAATAGATAGCATATTGTTAGGCTCTGAGAGGGTGTTTTATGGAGGAGTGCTCAATTGTATATAATTTACTTAAGGTTGTCGGGTGGGATTTTAAAAAAATATGAATCGGTTTTGGCTACTTAAATATAGGGAGTCTAGTAGCAATCCCAAAAATAGAGAGGCATATTGCGAGGCACTTAGAAGGTGTTTTAGGAAAGAGTATTTGATTTATATATAATTTACTTATGATTTTAGGGTGTTTTTGAGAGGCAATGGCAAGGCTCTCAGAGGGTATTTTTGGGAGGCAATGGCAAGGCTCTTAGAGGGTGTTTTTAGGAGGAATGCTCGATTGTATATAATTTACTTAAGATTATCGGGTGAGTGTTCAAATAAAATATGAAGTGATTTTAGCTCCCTAAATATCGAGAGTCTAGTAGCAATCCTAAAAATAGAGAGTATATTGTGAAGCTCTTAGAGGGTGTTTTAGGGATGAGTGCTCGAGTGTATATAATTCAATTGAGGTTGTCGGGTAGGGGTTCAAAAAAATATAGAATGGTTTTAGCTTCCTAAATATAGGGAGTCTAGTAGCAATCCCAAAAATAGAGACCATATTACGAGGCTCTTAAAGGGTATTTTAGGGAGGAGTGCTAGATTGTATATAATTTACTTAAAGTTGTCGGGTGGGGGTTCAAAAAAAATATGGAGCAATTTTGGCTCCATAAATATAAAGAGTCTAGTAACAATCCCAAAAATAGAGATCATATTGCGAGGCTATTAGAGGATATTTTTGGGAGGAAAGCCTGATTGTATATAATTTACTTAAGGTTATCGGGTAGGGGTTCAAAAAAAATATGGAATGGTTTTGGCTCCCTAAATATAGAGAGTCTAGTGGCAATCCCAAAAATAGAGAGACATATTGCGAGGCTCTTAGAGGGTGTTTTAGGAAAGAGTGCTTGATTTATATATAATTTACTTTAGATTTTAGGATATTTTTTGGAGGCAAAGGCGAGGCTTTTAATGGGTTTTTTTAGGAGAAATACTCGATTGTTTATAATTTACTTAAGTTTGTCGTGTCGGAGTTCAAAAAATATATAGAGTGATTTTGGCTCCCTAAATATAGGGAGTCTAGTAATAATCCCAAAAATAAAAAGCATATTGTGAGGCTCTTAGAGTGTGTTTTAGAGAGGAGTGCTCGATTGTATATAATTTAGTTATAATTATCTGGTGGGAGCCTTGAGAAATTAGGAACGATTTTGGCTCCCCAAATATAGGGAGTCTAGTAGCGATCCCAAAAATAAGGATGCAATGTCGAGGCTCTTATTGGGTGTTTTTGGAAGGAATGCTCGATTGTATGTAATTTACTTAAGGTTGAAGGGTGGGGGGTTCAAAAAAAATATGAATCGATTTTGGCTCCCTAAATATAGGAAGTCGAGTAGCAATCACAAAAATAAAGAGAATATTGCGAGACTCTTATAGGGTATTTTAGGGAGAAGTGCTCGATTGTATATAATTTACTTAAGGTTATCGGGTGGGGGTTCAAAAAAAATATGGAGAGGATTTGGCTTCTTAAATATAGGTAGTCTAGTAGAAATCCCAAAAATAGAGAGACATATAGCAAGGCTCTTAGAGGGTGTTTTAGGGAGGAGTGCTTTACTTATATATAATTTACTTATGATTTTAGGGTGTTTTTAGGAGGTAATTGCGAGGCTCTATGAGGGTGTTTTTGGGAGGAATGCTCGATTGTATATAATTTACATAAGGTTGATGACTGGGTGTTCAAAAAAAATAAGGAGCTATTTTGGCTCCCTAAATTTATAGAGTCTAGTAGCAATTCCAAAAAATAGAGAGCATATTGTGAGGCTCTTAGAGGGTGTTTTAGGGAGGAGTGCTCGATTGTATATAATTTACTTAAGGTTGTCGGGTGGGCATTAAAAAAAAATATGGATCGGTTTTGGCTACCTAAATATAGAGAGTCTAGTAGCAATCCCAAAAATAGAAAGGCATATTGTGAGGCTCTATTAGAGGGTATTTTAGGGTGGAGAACATGATTTATATATAATATACTTATGATTTTAGGGTGTTTTTAGGAGGTAATAGCGAGGCACTTAGAGGGTGTTTTTGGGGGGAATGCTCGATTATAAATAATTTACTTAAAGTTGTCGGGTGGGGGTTCAAAAAAAAAATATAGCGGTTTTGGCTCCCTAAATATAGGATGTCTAGTAGCAATCCCAAAAATAAAGAGCATATTATGAAGCTCTTAGAGGGTATTTTAAAGAGGTGTACTCGATTATTTATAATTCACTTAAGGTTGTTGGGTGGGAGGGTTCAAAAAAAATGTAGAACGGTTTTGGCTCCCTAAATATAGGGAGTCCAGTAGCAATCCCAAAAATACAAAGCATATTGTGATGCTCTTAGAGGGTATTTTAGGGAGGAGTGCTCGATTGTATATAATTTACTTAAGGTTATCAGGTGGGCATTCAAAAAAAATATGGATCGGTTTTGACCACATAAATATAGGGAGTCTAGTAGCAATCCTCAAAATAGAAAGGTATATTTCGAGGCTCTTATAGGGTATCTTAGGATGGAGTGCTTGATTTACATATAATTTACTTATGATTTAAGTGTATTTTTAGGAGGCAATGGCGAGGCTCTTAGAGGTTGTTTTCGGGAGGAATGCTTGATAGTATATAATTTACTTAAAGTTATCTGATAGGGGTTCAAAAAAAATATGGAGCAATTTTGACTCCCTAAATATAGGGAGTCTAGTAGCAGTCCCAAAAATAGAGAGCATATTGCAAGCTCTTAGAGGGTGTTTTAGGGAGGAGTGCTCGATTGTTTATAATTCACTTAAGGTTGTCAAGTGGGGGTTCAAAAAAAATATAAAGCGGTTTTGGCACCCAAAATATAGGGAGTCTAGTAATAATCCCAAAAATAAAAAGCATATTGTGAGACTCTTAGAGGCTATTTTTGGGAGAAGTGGTCAATTGTATATAATTTACTTAAAGTTATTGGGTGGGGGTTCAAAAAAAATATGGAGTGGTTTTAACACCCTAAATATAGGGAGTCTAGTAGCAATCCCAAAAATAGAGAGGTATATTGTAAGGGTCTTAGTAGGTATTTTAGGGTGGAGTGCTTGATTTATATATAATTTACTTATGATTTAAGGGTATTTTTGGGATACAAAGGCGAGGCTTTTAGAGGGTGTTTTTGGGAGGAGTGCTCGATTGTATATAATTTACTTAAGGTAGAAGGGTGGGTATTCAAAAAAAAATATGGAACATTTTAGCTCCCTAAATATAGATAGTCTTATAGCAATCCAAAAAATATAGAGGTTTGTTGCGAGGCTCTTAGAGGGTGTTTTTGGGAGGAATGCTTGATTGTATAAAATTACTTAAGGTTGTCAGGTGGGGGTTAAAAAAAAATATAAAGTTATTTTGGTTCCCTAAATATAGGGAGTCTAGTAGCAATCCCCAAAATAGAGTGCATATTGCGAGGCTATTAGAGGGTGTTTTTGGGAGGAATGATTGATTGTATATAATTTACTTAAGGTTGTCGGGTGGGGGTTCAAAAAAAATATAAAGTAGTTTTGGCTCTCTAAATATAGAGAGTCTAGTAGCAATCCCAAAAATAGAAAGGCATATTGCGAGGCTCTTAGTGGGTGTTTTAGGAAGGAGTGCTTGATTTATATATAATTTACTTATAATTTTAGGGTATTTTTGGGAGGCAAAGGCGAGGCTTTTAGAGGGTGTTTTTGGGAGGAATGCTTGATTGTATATAATTTACTTAAGTTTTTGGGTGGGGGTTTAAAAAAATATAAAGCAATTTTGGATCCCTAAATATAGGGAGTCTAGTAGTAATCCCTAAAATATAAAGCATATTGCGAGGCACTTACAGTGTGTTTTAGGGAGGAGTACTCGATTATATATAATTTAGTTATAATTATCATATGGGAGCCTTGAGATATTGGGAGCAATTTTGGCTCCCCTAATATAGGGAATCTAGTAGCGATCCCAAAAATAAGGAGGCAATGGTGAGGCACTTATTGGATATTTTTGGGAGGAATACTCGATTGTATGTAATTTACTTAAGGTTGACAGGTTGGGGTTCAAAAAAAATATAGAGAGATTTTGGCTCCCTAAATATAGGGAGTAAAGTAGCAATCACAAAAATAGAGAGAATATTGTGAGCTCTTAGCTGGTGTTTTAGGGAGGAGTGCTCGATTGTATATAATTTACTTAAGGTTGTCGGGTAGGGATTCAAAAAAAATATGAAGCGATTTTGGCTCCTTAAATATAAGGAGTCTAGTAGAAATCCCAAAAATAGAGAGGAATATTGCATGGCTCTTAGAGGGTATTTTAGAGAGGAGTGCTTTATTTATATATAATTTACTTATGATTTTATGATATTTTTGGGAGGCAATGGCGTGGCTCTAAGAGGGTGTTTTTGGGAGGAATGCTTGATTGTATATAATTTACTTATGGTTGACGGGTGGGGGTTCAAAAAAAATATGGAGCTATTTTGGCTCCCTAAATATATAGAGTTAAGTAGTAATTCAAAAAATAGAGAGCATATTACGCGGCTCTTACAGGAAGTTTTATAGAGGAGTAATCGATTATATATAACTTACTTAAAGTTATCGGGTGGGCATTCAAAAAAAATATGAATCGGTTTTGTCTACCTAAATATAGGGAGTCTAGTAGCAATCCCAAAAATAGAATGGCATATTGCGAGGCTCTTAGAAGGTGTTTTAGGAAGGAGTGCTTGATTTATATATAATTTACTTATTATTTTAAGGTATTTTTGGGAGGCAATGGCGAGGCTCTCAGAGGGTGTTTTTGGAAGGCAATGGCGAGGCTCTTAGAGGGTGTTTTTGGGCGGAATGTCTAATTATATATAATTTACTTAAGGTTACCGGGTTGGGGGTTCAAAAAAAATATAGAACGGTTTTAGCTCCCTAAATATAGAGAGTCTAGTAGCAATCCCAAAAATAGAGAGCATATTGCGAAGATCTTAAAGGGTGTCTAAGGGAGGAGTGCTTGATTGTATATAATTCACTTAAGTTTATCGGGTGGGGGTTAAAAATATATAGAGCAGTTTTCCATCCCTAAATATAGGGAGTCTAGTAGGAATCCCAAACATAGAGAGCATATTGCATGGCTCTTAGAGGCTATTTTAGGAAGGAGTGCTCGATTGTATATAATTTAAATAAAGTTGTCGGGTGGGGGTTCAAAAAAAATATGGAGCAGTTTTTGCTCCCTAAATATAGGGAGTCTAGTAGCAATTCCAAAAATAGAGAGCATATTGCGAGGCTATTAGAGGGTGCTTTTGGAAGGAATGCTCGATTGTATATAATTTACTTAAGGTTATCGGGTGGGGGTTCAAAAAAATATAGAGCGGTTTTGGATCCCTAAATTTAGGGAGTCGAGTAGTAATCCAAAAATATAGAGGCATATTACGAGGCTCTTAGAGGATGTTTTAGGGAGGAGTGCTTGATTTATATATAATTTACTTATGATTTTAGGATATTTTTGGGAGGCAAAGGTGAGGCTTTTAGAGGGTTTTCTTGGGAGGAATACTCAATCGTATATAATTTACTTAAGGTTATCATATGGGATTTTAAAAAAGTGCAATTTTGGCTTCTTAAATATAGAGAGTCTAGTAATAATTCCAAAAATAGAGCATATTGTGAGACTCTTAGAGTGTATTTTACGGAGGAGTGCTCGATTGTATATAATTTACATAAAGTTATCGGGTGAGGATTCAAAAAAAATATGGACCGGTTTTGGATCCCTAAATATAGGGAGTCTAGGAACAATCCCAAAAAGAGAGAGCATATTGCAAGGCTATTAGAGGGTATTTTTGGAAGGAATGCTCGATTGTATATAATTTACTTAAGGTTATCGGGTGGGGCTTTAAAAAAAATATGGAGCGATTTTGGCTCCCTAAATATAGGGAGTCTAGTAGCAATTTCAAAAATAGAAAGGCATATTGTGAGGCTCTTAGAGGGTGTTTTAGGGAGTACTTGATTTATATATAATTTATTTCTAATTTTAGGGTTTTTTTGGGAGGCAAAGTCGAGGCTTTTAGGGGGTTTTTTTGGGAGGAATGTTCGATTGTATATAATTTACTAAAGGTTACTGGGTGGGGGTTCTAAAAATATATAGAACACTTTTGGCTCCCTACATATAAGGAGTCTAGTAGCAATCCCAAAAATAGAGAGCATATTTCGAGTTTCTTAGAGTGTGGTTTAGGGAGGAGTGCTGGATTATATATAATTTGGTTATGATTATTGGGTGGGAGCCTTGAAAATTTTGGAGCGATTTTTGCTTCCTAAATATAGGGAGTCTAGTAGCGATCCTAAAAAAAATGAGGCAATGGCGATTGTATATAATTTACTTAAGATTGTTGGGTGCGGGTTCAAAAAAAATATGAAGCGATTTTGGCTCCCTAAATATAGAGAGTATAGTAGCAATCCCAAAAATAGATAGCATATTTCGAAACTCTAAGAGGGTGTTTTAGGGAGGAGTGCTCGATTGTATATAATTCACTTAAGATTATTGGGTGGGGGTTCAAAGAAAATATAGAGAGCTTTTGGCTCCCTAAATATAGGGAGACTAGTAGCAATCCCAAGAATAAAGAGCATATTGCAAGGCTCTTAGAGGATATTTTAGGAAGGAGTGCTCGATTATATATAATTTATTTAAAGTTGTTAGGTTGGGGTTCAAAAAAAATATAGAGCGGTTTTGGATCCCTAAATATAGGGACTCTAGTTACAATCCTAAAAATAAAGAGCATATTACGATGCTGTTAGAGGGTGTTTTTGGGAGGAATGCTCGATTGTATATAATTTACTTAAGGTTGTCGGGTTGGAGTTCAAAAAAAATATGGAGTTGTTTTAGCTCCCTAAATATATGGAGTCTAGTAACAATCCCAAAAATAGAGAGGCATATTGTGAGGCTCTTCGAGGGTGTTTTAGGGAGGGGTGCTTGATTTATATATAATTTACTAATGATTTTAGGGTGTTTTTGGAAGGAAAAGGCGAGGCTTTAAGAAGGTGTTTTTGGGAGAAATACTCGATTGTATATAATTTACTTAAGATTATTAGATAGGGGTTCAAAAAAATATATAGAGCGGTTTTGGCTCCCTAAATATAGGTAGTCTAGTAGCAATCCCAAAAATAGAGAGTATATTATGAGGCTCTCAGAGTGTGTTTTAGGGAGGATTGCTCGATTGTATTTAATTTAGTTATGATTATCATGTGGGAGCCTTGAGAAATTGGGAGCGATTTTGGCTCCCCAAATATATATAGTCTAGTAGCGATCCTAAAAATAGGGAGGCAATGGCAAGGCTCTTATTAGGTATCTTTGGGAGGAATGCTCGATTGTCTGTAATTTACTTAAGGTTGGAGGGTGGGTGTTCAAAAAAAATACGAAGCGATTTTGGCTCTCTAAGTATAGGAGTCTAGTAGCAATCCCAAAAATAGAGAGAATATGTTTAGGCTCTTAGAGGGTGTTTTAGGAAGGAGTGCTCGATTGTATATAATTTACTTAAGGTTATCGGGTGGACGTTCAAAAAAAATATGGAGCAGTTTTGACTACCTAAATATAAGGTGTCTAGTAGCTATCCCAAAAATAGAAAGGTAAATTATGAGGCTATTAGTGGGTATTTTAGGGAGAAGTGCTCGATCTATATATAATTTATTTATGATTTTAGGGTGTTTTTGAGAGGCAATAGCGAGGCTTTTAGAGGGTGTTTTTGGGAGGAATGCTCGATTGTATATAATTTATTTAAAGTTGTCGGGTGGGGGTTCAAAAAAAATATGGAGTGGTTTTGGCTCCCTAAATATTTAGAGTCTAGTCGTAATCCCAAAAATAGAGAGTATATTATGAGGCTCTTGGAGGGTATTTTAAGGAGGAGTGCTCGATTGTATATAATTCACTTAAGGTTATCGGGTGGGGGTTCAAAAAAAATATTGAGTTGTTTTGGCTCCCTAAATATAGGGAGTCTAGTAGCAATCCCAAAAATAGAGAGCATATTGTGAGGCTCTTAGAGGGTATTTTAGGGAGGAGTGCTCGATTGTATATAATTTACTTAAAGTTGTCCGGTGAAGGTTCAAAAAAAATATAGAGCGATTTTGGCTCCTTAAATATAGAAAATCTAGTAGCAATCCCAAAAATAGAGAGCATATTACGAGGTTATTAGAGGGTATTTTTGGGAGGAATGCTCGATTGTATATAATTTACTTGAGGTTGTCGAGTGGGGGTTCAAAAAAAATATAAAGTGGTTTTTGCTCCCTAAATATAGGGAGTCTAGTAGCAATCCCAAAAATAGAGAGCATATTGTGATGCTCTTATAGGGTGTTTTAGGGAGGAGTGCTCGATTGTATATAATTTACTTAAGGTTTTTGGTGAGGGTTCAAAAAAAATATAGGACGATTTTGGCTCCCTAAATATAGGGAGTCTAGTAGCAATCCCAAAAATAGAGAGGCATGTTACAAGGCTCTTAGAGGGTGTTTAAGGGAGGAATACTTGATTTTTATATAATTTACTTGTGATTTTAGGGTGTTTTTGCGAGACAATTGCGAGGCTCTTAGAGGGTGTTTTTGGGAGGAAGGCACGATTATGTATAATTTTCTTAAAATTGTCGAGTTAGAATTCAAACAAAATATAAAGCAGTTTTGGCTCCCTAAATATAGGGAGTCTAGTAGCAATCCCAAAAAATAGATAGCATATTGCTAGGATATTAGAGGGTCTTTTAGGGAGGTACGCTCAATTGTATATAATTACTTAAGGTTATCTGGTGGGAGTTCAAAAAAAATATAAAACGATTTTGGCTCCTTAAATATAGGAAGTCTAGTAGCAATCCCAAAAATAGAGAGGCATATTGCGAGGCTTTTAGATGGTGTTTTAGAGAAGAGTGTTTGATTTATATATAATTTACTTATAATTTTTGGATATTTTTGGAAGACAATAGTGAGTCTCTTAGAGGGTGTTTTTGGGAAGAATGCTCGATTGTATTAAATTTACATAAGGTTATCAGGTGGGATTAAAAAAAAATATGGAGCGGCTTTGGCTTCCTAAATATAGGAGTCTAGTAGCAATCCCAAAAATAAAAAGCATTGTGAGGCTCTTAGAGGATGTTTTAGGAAGGAGTGCTTGATTGTATATAATTTACTTAAGGTTGTCGGGTGGGGGTTCAAAAAAAATAAAGGACGATTTTGGCTCCCTAAATATAGGGAGTCTAGTAGCAATCCTAAAAATAGGGAGGCATATTGCGAGGCTCTTAGAGGGTGTTTTATGGAGAAGTGCTTGATTTATATATAATTTAATTATGATTTTATGGAGTTTTTGGGAGGCTATGGCGAAACTCGTAGAGGGTGTTTTTGGAAGGAATGCTTGATTGTTGTCAGGTGGGGGTTCAAAAAAAATATGAAGCAATTTTGGATCCCTAAATATAGGGAGTCTAGTAGTAATCCCAAAAATAAAGAGCACATTGCGAGGCTCTTAAAGTGTGTTTTTAGGAGGAGTGCTTGAATGCATATAAATTACTTAAGGTTGTCAGGTAGGGGTTCAAAAAAAATATGGAGCGATTTTGGCTCTCTAAATATAGGGAGTCTAGTAGCAATCCCAAAAATAGCGAGGCATACTGCGAGTCTCTTAGAGGGTGTTTTAAGGAGGAGTGCTTGATTTATATATAATTTATTTATGATTTTAGGGTGTTTTTGGGAGGCAATGGCGAGGCTTTTAAAGGGTGTTTTTGGGAGAAATTCTCAATTGTATATAATTTACTTAATCTTATCGGGTGGGGGTTTAAAAAAATATGGAGCGGTTTTGGCTCCCTAAATATAAGGAGTCTAGTAGTAATCCCAAAAATAAAGAGCATATTACGTGGCTTTTAGAGATTATTTTAGGGAGGAGTGCTCGACTGTATATAATTTACTTAAGGTTACCGGGTGAGGGTTCAAAAAAAATATAGAGCGGTTTTGGCTCCCTAAATATAGTAAGTCTAGTAGCAATCCCAAAAATAGAGAGGCATATTGCGAGGTACTTAGAGGGTGTTTTAGGGAGGAGTGCTTGATTTATATATAATTTACTTTTGTAATTACGGTGTTTTTGGGAGGCAATGGCAAGGCACGTAGAGGGTTCAAAAAAAAATATGGAATGGTTTTGGCTCCCTAAATATATAGAGTCTAGTAGCAATCCCAAAAATAAAGAGCATATTGTGAGGCTCTTAGAGGGTGTTTTAGGGAGGAGTACTCTATTGTATGCAATTTACTTAAGGTTGTCGGATGGGAGTTCAAAAAAAATATAAAGTGGTTTTGGCTCCCTAAATATAGAGAGTCTAGTAGCAATCCCAAAAATAGAGAGGGATATTGCGAGGCTCGTAGAGGGTGTTTTAGGAAGGAGTGCTTGATTCATATATAATTTACTTATAATTTTAGGGTATTTTTGGGAGGTAATAACGAGGCTCTTAGAGGGTGTTTTTGAGATTAATGCTTGATTGTATATAATTTACTTAAGGTTATCGGGTGGGGGTTCAATAAAAATATAGAAGTGATTTTAGGGAGTGATTTTGGCTCCCTAAATATAGGTAAGCACTTAGTAAGGATCTTGGTGGGTGTTTTGGGGGGGACTACATATTTTGTAAATTTTTTTCTTGGTCTTATCAGGTGGGGGTCCTGAGAAATTAAGGAGCGATTTTTGGTCCCCAAATATAAGGAGTTTGGTAGAATCCCAAAATACAGAGGCATATAATGAGGCCTTTAAGGGTATTTAGGAGAGGAGTACTTAATTTTTATATAATTTACTTATAATTTTATGGTGTTTTTGGGAGGCAATGGCGTGGCTCTTAGAGAGTTTTTTTGGGAGGAATGCTAGATTGTATATAATTTATTTAAGGTTATCAGGTGGGGGTTCAAAAAAAAATATTAAGTGGTTTTGGCTCCCTAAATATAGGGAGTCTAGTAGTAATCTTAAAAATAAAGAGCATATTGCGAGTCTCTTAGAGGGTATTTAGGGAGGAGTGCTCGATTGTATATATGTTACTTATGGTTGTCAGGTGGGGGTTCAAAAAATATGAAGCAGGTTTGGCTCCCTAAATATAGGGAGTCTTGTAGCAATCCCAAAAATAGAAAGGCATATTGCAAGGCTCTTATAGGGTGTTTTAGGGAGGAGTGCTTGATTTATATATAATTTACTTATAATTTTATGGTGTTTTTGAAAGACAATAGCGAGGCTTTTAGAGGATATTTTTGGGAAGAATGCTTGATTGTATATAATTTACTTAAGGTTATTGGGTAGGGGTTAAAAAAATATGGAAGTAGTTTTAAGGAGCGATTTTGGCTCCCCGAATATAGGGAAGCACTTAGTGAGGATCTGGTGGGTGTTTTGGATTGGAGTGCATATTTTCTATATAATTTACTTATACTTATCGAGTGATGGTTCTGAGAAGTTAGGGAGCGATTTTGGCACCCCAAATATAAAGAGTTTGGTAAAAATCCCAAAATAGAGAGACATATAATCAGGCTTTTGAAGGGTGTTTAGGAAAGAAGTGCTCGATTTATAAATAATTTATTTTAGATTGTCAGGTAGGGGTCCTTAGAAAATAAGGAGCGATTTTGGTGCCCCAATTATAGAAAGTTGGGTAGCGATCTTAAAAATAGGAAAGTACATTGCTAGTCCATAGGAGGATATTTTGGGGAGAATGTTTGATTTGTGTATAATTTTTTTATGATTGACGAGTAGGGATCCTAAGAAAATAGAGAACCATTATGGCACTCTGAATATAAGGAGTCTGGTAGCTATCCTAAAAATATGGAGGCATATTATGAGGCTCTTGGAGAGTATTTTAGGGATGACTGCTTGATTTATAAATTATTTTACTTACGGTTATTGGGTAGGGGTCCTGAAAAAATAGAGATCCATTTTGGCTACCCAAATAAAAAGGGTCTGGTTACGATTCTAAAACTATGGAGACACATAGTAAACATCTTGAAGGTTATTTTGAGAAGGAGTGCTCGATTTGTATATAATTTACTTATGGTTGTTGTGTGAGTATTCTAAAAAAATAGGAAGCAATTTTGGTTCCCCAAATATAAGGAGTCTGGTAGCGATATTAAAATAGGTTAGCACATATCGAGCCTCTTTAAAGAGTATTTTAAGGAGGAGTGCTCGATTTATATATAATTTAATTTTGATTATCGAGTGGGGGGTCCTAAGAAAGTCGAGAAGCACATGACGAAACTCTTGGAGGGTGTTTATGGAAGAAGTACTTAATTTGTGTATAATTTACTTATGATTATCGGCGGAAATCTTAAGAAATTGGGAGCGATTTTGGCTCCCCAAATATAGGGAGTCTAGTAGCGATCCCAAAAATAAGAAGACAATGGCAAGACTATTAGAGGGTATTTTTAGGAGAAATGCTTGATTATATATAATTTACTAAAGGTTATCGGGTGGGGGTTCAAAAAAAATATAGAGTGGTTTTGGCTCCGTAAATATAGGGAGTCAAGTAGCAATCCCAAAAATAGATACCATATTGTGAGGCTCTTAGAGGGTGTTTTAGGAAGGAGTGCTCGATTGTATATAATTTAATTAAGGTTATCGGGTAAGGGTTCAAAAAAATATAGAGCGGTTTTAGCTTCCAAAATATAGGGAGTCTAGTAGCAATCCCAAAAATAGATAGGCATATTGCGAGGCTCTTAGTGGGTATTTTAGGGAGGAGTGCTTGATTTATTTATAATTTACTTATGATTTTAGGGTATTTTTGGAAGGCAATGGTGAGGCTCTTAAACGATGTTTTTGGAATGAATGCTCGATTGTATATAATTTACTTAAGGTTGTCAGGTGGGGGTTCAAAATAAATATGAAAGATCAAATATCAGGAGTCTAGTAGCGATCGAAAAAATTGGAATACACATGGTGAATTTCTTGAAGGGTGTTTTGGGGTGGAGTTCTCGATTTATAAATAATTTATTTGTGGTTATCATGTAGGGCTCATGAGAAAATAAGGAGCAATTTTGGCTCTCTAAATAAAGGAAGTATGGTAATTATCCTAAAAATAGGGACTCAAGGGAAGGCTTATGGAGGATGTTTTTGATAAAATGCTCAATTTGTATATAATTTACTTATAGTTTATGGGTGGGGGTCCGAAGAAAATAAGTAATAATTTTAGCTTACCAAATATAGAAAATCTGGTAGCTATCAAAAAAATTATGATTCATATGGTGATGCTCTTTGTGGGTATTTTAGAAAAGAGTACTCGATTTATATATAATTAACTTATGATTGTCGGTTAAGGATTCAGAGAAAATAGAGGGAGCGATTTTGGTTTTCCAAATATTGAAGTCATATAGTGACCCCTATTTTAGGAAAGCACACTGCGAGGCTTTCGGAGGGTGTTTTGGGAAAGAGTACTCGATTTTCGATTTATATATAATTTACTTATTATTATCGGGTAAAGGTCCAGAAAAAATAGATAGCAATTTTGGCTCCTTAAATATAAAGAGTCTAGGAGCGATTCCAATAATAGGGAGGTACATGGCGAGACTTTTAGAGTGTGTTTTTGGGAGAATATCTTGATTTGTATATAATTTACTTTTAATTATCAGGTAGAGATCTTGAGAGACACATGACGAGGTTCTTGGGGGTGTTTTAAGGAAGAGAACTTAATTTGTATATAATTTACTTATAGAAGCACATGACGTAGCTATTAAAGGATGTTTTGGAGAGGAATGCTTGATTTGTATATTATTTACTTATGTTTGTCGGGTAGGAGTCCAGAGGAAATAAGGAGCAAATTTAGCTTTCTAAATATTGGGAGTTTGTTATCGAGTCCAAAAATAGATAGGCACATGTTTTAGATTCTTGGAGGGTATTTTTAGGAGGAGTGCTCGATTTGTTTTTTTTTTATTATTATCGTCGGGCTGGGCTCCTGAGATAATAGGGAGAGATTTTATCACCCCAAATATAGGGAGTATGGTAATGATTCTAAAATTAGGGAGCCACATAGCGAGGCTCATGGAGGGTATTTTTGAAAATCCCAAAAATAGAGAGCATATTACGAGGTTATTAGAGGGTATTTTTGGGAGGAATGCTCGATTGTATATAATTTACTTGAGGTTGTCGAGTGGGGGTTCAAAAAAAATATAAAGTGGTTTTTGCTCCCTAAATATAGGGAGTCTAGTAGCAATCCCAAAAATAGAGAGCATATTGTGATGCTCTTAGAGGGTGTTTTAGGGAGGAGTGCTCGATTGTATATAATTTACTTAAGGTTTTTGGTGAGGGTTCAAAAAAAATATAGGACGATTTTGGCTCCCTAAATATAGGGAGTCTAGTAGCAATCCCAAAAATAGAGAGGCATGTTACAAGGCTCTTAGAGGGTGTTTAAGGGAGGAATACTTGATTTTTATATAATTTACTTGTGATTTTAGGGTGTTTTTGCGAGACAATTGCGAGGCTCTTAGAGGGTGTTTTTGGGAGGAAGGCACGATTATGTATAATTTTCTTAAAATTGTCGAGTTAGAATTCAAACAAAATATAAAGCAGTTTTGGCTCCCTAAATATAGGGAGTCTAGTAGCAATCCCAAAAAATAGATAGCATATTGCTAGGATATTAGAGGGTCTTTTAGGGAGGTACGCTCAATTGTATATAATTACTTAAGGTTATCTGGTGGGAGTTCAAAAAAAATATAAAGCGATTTTGGCTCCTTAAATATAGGAAGTCTAGTAGCAATCCCAAAAATAGAGAGGCATATTGCGAGGCTTTTAGATGGTGTTTTAGAGAAGAGTGTTTGATTTATATATAATTTACTTATAATTTTTGGATATTTTTGGAAGACAATAGTGAGTCTCTTAGAGGGTGTTTTTGGGAAGAATGCTCGATTGTATTAAATTTACATAAGGTTATCAGGTGGGATTAAAAAAAAATATGGAGCGGCTTTGGCTTCCTAAATATAGGAGTCTAGTAGCAATCCCAAAAATAAAAAGCATTGTGAGGCTCTTAGAGGATGTTTTAGGAAGGAGTGCTTGATTGTATATAATTTACTTAAGGTTGTCGGGTGGGGGTTCAAAAAAAATAAAGGACGATTTTGGCTCCCTAAATATAGGGAGTCTAGTAGCAATCCTAAAAATAGGGAGGCATATTGCGAGGCTCTTAGAGGGTGTTTTATGGAGAAGTGCTTGATTTATATATAATTTAATTATGATTTTATGGAGTTTTTGGGAGGCTATGGCGAAACTCGTAGAGGGTGTTTTTGGAAGGAATGCTTGATTGTATATAATTTACTTAAGGTTGTCAGGTGGGGGTTCAAAAAAAATATGAAGCAATTTTGGATCCCTAAATATAGGGAGTCTAGTAGTAATCCCAAAAATAAAGAGCACATTGCGAGGCTCTTAAAGTGTGTTTTTAGGAGGAGTGCTTGAATGCATATAAATTACTTAAGGTTGTCAGGTAGGGGTTCAAAAAAAATATGGAGCGATTTTGGCTCTCTAAATATAGGGAGTCTAGTAGCAATCCCAAAAATAGCGAGGCATACTGCGAGTCTCTTAGAGGGTGTTTTAAGGAGGAGTGCTTGATTTATATATAATTTATTTATAATTTTAGGGTGTTTTTGGGAGGCAATGGCGAGGCTTTTAAAGGGTGTTTTTGGGAGAAATTCTCAATTGTATATAATTTACTTAATCTTATCGGGTGGGGGTTTAAAAAAATATGGAGCGGTTTTGGCTCCCTAAATATAAGGAGTCTAGTAGTAATCCCAAAAATAAAGAGCATATTACGTGGCTTTTAGAGATTATTTTAGGGAGGAGTGCTCGACTGTATATAATTTACTTAAGGTTACCGGGTGAGGGTTCAAAAAAAATATAGAGCGGTTTTGGCTCCCTAAATATAGTAAGTCTAGTAGCAATCCCAAAAATAGAGAGGCATATTGCGAGGTACTTAGAGGGTGTTTTAGGGAGGAGTGCTTGATTTATATATAATTTACTTTTGTAATTACGGTGTTTTTGGGAGGCAATGGCAAGGCACGTAGAGGGTTCAAAAAAAAATATGGAATGGTTTTGGCTCCCTAAATATATGGAGTCTAGTAGCAATCTCAAAAATAAAGAGCATATTGTGAGGCTCTTAGAGGGTGTTTTAGGGAGGAGTACTCTATTGTATGCAATTTACTTAAGGTTGTCGGATGGGAGTTCAAAAAAAATATAAAGTGGTTTTGGCTCCCTAAATATAGAGAGTCTAGTAGCAATCCCAAAAATAGAGAGGGATATTGCGAGGCTCGTAGAGGGTGTTTTAGGAAGGAGTGCTTGATTCATATATAATTTTAGGGTATTTTTGGGAGGTAATAACGAGGCTCTTAGAGGGTGTTTTTGAGATTAATGCTTGATTGTATATAATTTACTTAAGGTTATCGGGTGGGGGTTCAATAAAAATATAGAAGTGATTTTAGGGAGTGATTTTGGCTCCCTAAATATAGGTAAGCACTTAGTAAGGATCTTGGTGGGTGTTTTGGGGAGGACTACATATTTTGTAAATTTTTTTCTTGGTCTTATCAGGTGGGGGTCCTGAGAAATTAAGGAGCGATTTTTAGTCCCCAAATATAAGGAGTTTGGTAGAATCCCAAAATACAGAGGCATATAATGAGGCCTTTAAGGGTATTTAGGAGAGGAGTACTTAATTTTTATATAATTTACTTATAATTTTATGGTGTTTTTGGGAGGCAATGGCATGGCTCTTAGAGAGTTTTTTTGGGAGGAATGCTAGATTGTATATAATTTATTTAAGGTTATCAGGTGGGGGTTCAAAAAAAAATATTAAGTGGTTTTGGCTCCCTAAATATAGGGAGTCTAGTAGTAATCTTAAAAATAAAGAGCATATTGCGAGTCTCTTAGAGGGTATTTAGGGAGGAGTGCTCGATTGTATATATGTTACTTATGGTTGTCAGGTGGGGGTTCAAAAAATATGAAGCAGGTTTGGCTCCCTAAATATAGGGAGTCTTGTAGCAATCCCAAAAATAGAAAGGCATATTGCGAGGCTCTTATAGGGTGTTTTAGGGAGGAGTGCTTGATTTATATATAATTTACTTATAATTTTATGGTGTTTTTGAAAGACAATAGCGAGGCTTTTAGAGGATATTTTTGGGAAGAATGCTTGATTGTATATAATTTACTTAAGGTTATTGGGTAGGGGTTAAAAAAATATGGAAGTAGTTTTAAGGAGCGATTTTGGCTCCCCGAATATAGGGAAGCACTTAGTGAGGATCTGGTGGGTGTTTTGGATTGGAGTGCATATTTTCTATATAATTTACTTATACTTATCGAGTGATGGTTCTGAGAAGTTAGGGAGCGATTTTGGCACCCCAAATATAAAGAGTTTGGTAAAAATCCCAAAATAGAGAGACATATAATCAGGCTTTTGAAGGGTGTTTAGGAAAGAAGTGCTCGATTTATAAATAATTTATTTTAGATTGTCAGGTAGGGGTCCTTAGAAAATAAGGAGCGATTTTGGTGCCCCAATTATAGAAAGTTGGGTAGCGATCTTAAAAATAGGAAAGTACATTGCTAGTCCATAGGAGGATATTTTGGGGAGAATGTTTGATTTGTGTATAATTTTTTTATGATTGACGAGTAGGGATCCTAAGAAAATAGATAACCATTATGGCACTCTGAATATAAGGAGTCTGGTAGCTATCCTAAAAATATGGAGGCATATTATGAGGCTCTTGGAGAGTATTTTAGGGATGACTGCTTGATTTATAAATTATTTTACTTACGGTTATTAGGTAGGGGTCCTGAAAAAATAGAGATCCATTTTGGCTACCCAAATAAAAAGGGTCTGGTTACGATTCTAAAACTATGGAGACACATAGTAAACATCTTGAAGGTTATTTTGAGAAGGAGTGCTCGATTTGTATATAATTTACTTATGGTTGTTGTGTGAGTATTCTAAAAAAATAGGAAGCAATTTTGGTTCCCCAAATATAAGGAGTCTGGTAGCGATATTAAAATAGGTTAGCACATATCGAGCCTCTTTAAAGAGTATTTTAAGGAGGAGTGCTCGATTTATATATAATTTAATTTTGATTATCGAGTGGGGGGTCCTAAGAAAGTCGAGAAGCACATGACGAAACTCTTGGAGGGTGTTTATGGAAGAAGTACTTAATTTGTGTATAATTTACTTATGATTATCGGCGGAAATCTTAAGAAATTGGGAGCGATTTTGGCTCCCCAAATATAGGGAGTCTAGTAGCGATCCCAAAAATAAGAAGACAATGGCAAGACTATTAGAGGGTATTTTTAGGAGAAATGCTTGATTATATATAATTTACTAAAGGTTATCGGGTGGGGGTTCAAAAAAAATATAGAGTGGTTTTGGCTCCGTAAATATAGGGAGTCAAGTAGCAATCCCAAAAATAGATACCATATTGTGAGGCTCTTAGAGGGTGTTTTAGGAAGGAGTGCTCGATTGTATATAATTTAATTAAGGTTATCGGGTAAGGGTTCAAAAAAATATGGAGCGGTTTTGGCTTCCAAAATATAGGGAGTCTAGTAGCAATCCCAAAAATAGATAGGCATATTGCGAGGCTCTTAGTGGGTATTTTAGGGAGGAGTGCTTGATTTATTTATAATTTACTTATGATTTTAGGGTATTTTTGGAAGGCAATGGTGAGGCTCTTAAACGATGTTTTTGGAATGAATGCTCGATTGTATATAATTTACTTAAGGTTGTCAGGTGGGGGTTCAAAATAAATATGAAAGATCAAATATCAGGAGTCTAGTAGCGATCGAAAAAATTGGAATACACATGGTGAATTTCTTGAAGGGTGTTTTGGGGTGGAGTTCTCGATTTATAAATAATTTATTTGTGGTTATCATGTAGGGCTCATGAGAAAATAAGGAGCAATTTTGGCTCTCTAAATAAAGGAAGTATGGTAATTATCCTAAAAATAGGGACTCAAGGGAAGGCTTATGGAGGATGTTTTTGATAAAATGCTCAATTTGTATATAATTTACTTATAGTTTATGGGTGGGGTCCGAAGAAAATAAGTAATAATTTTAGCTTACCAAATATAGAAAATCTGGTAGCTATCAAAAAAATTATGATTCATATGGTGATGCTCTTTGTGGGTATTTTAGAAAAGAGTACTCGATTTATATATAATTAACTTATGATTGTCGGTTAAGGATTCAGAGAAAATAGAGGGAGCGATTTTGGTTTTCCAAATATTGAAGTCATATAGTGACCCCTATTTTAGGAAAGCACACTGCGAGGCTTTCGGAGGGTGTTTTGGGAAAGAGTACTCGATTTTCGATTTATATATAATTTACTTATTATTATCGGGTAAAGGTCCAGAAAAAATAGATAGCAATTTTGGCTCCTTAAATATAAAGAGTCTAGGAGCGATTCCAATAATAGGGAGGTACATGGCGAGACTTTTAGAGTGTGTTTTTGGGAGAATATCTTGATTTGTATATAATTTACTTTTAATTATCAGGTAGAGATCTTGAGAGACACATGACGAGGTTCTTGGGGGTGTTTTAAGGAAGAGAACTTAATTTGTATATAATTTACTTATAGAAGCACATGACGTAGCTATTAAAGGATGTTTTGGAGAGGAATGCTTGATTTGTATATTATTTACTTATGTTTGTCGGGTAGGAGTCCAGAGGAAATAAGGAGCAAATTTAGCTTTCTAAATATTGGGAGTTTGTTATCGAGTCCAAAAATAGATAGGCACATGTTTTAGATTCTTGGAGGGTATTTTTAGGAGGAGTGCTCGATTTGTTTTTTTTTTTATTATTATCGTCGGGCTGGGCTCCTGAGATAATAGGGAGAGATTTTATCACCCCAAATATAGGGAGTATGGTAATGATTCTAAAATTAGGGAGCCACATAGCGAGGCTCATGGAGGGTATTTTTGAAAGAAGTGCTTAATTTATATATAATTTATATATGGTTATTGGTGGGGGGTCCTGAGAAAATAGGATATGATTTTTCCTTCCTAAATTTAGGGAGTATGGTAGTGATCCCAAAAAAAGGAAGGCTCATAGCAATTTTCTTAGAGGGTATTTTAAGGAGGACTGCTCGATTTATATATAATTTACTTATGGTTATCGGGTGGTGCCCCTACCCCCATGAAATTTAGCTCAAGATTAATATCGACTAATATATTGGAACAATCTGATAATGAATTTGGAGATGTATTATTTTCCACTTCAAAGTAAGTTGATGCATTAAACAGCTAAAAAAAAAAGTGGCAAAGAGAAAAAGGATCTTCTAAACTTCCATTCACAAACTCCAGCATCCATCCAAACTACAGAGACATTAGAAAATAGAGAACAGAACCAAACACGTATAGACATCACCACCCACCATCAATCTATAGACCTAGTTAAATCAAATAAAAGCGAGAAGAGGAGCAGAGGGGGGTTCTAGAACTCGTCATCAGCAGGGGCAGACTTGGAGGCCCCGGCCTTCTTGGGGAGCAAAAGGTTGTGGATGTTGGGCATCACGCCGTCGTTGGCGATGTGACGGTACCGAGCAGCTTCGACAGCTCCTCGTCGTTCCTCACCGCTAGCTGAATGTGACGGGGCATGATCCTTGTCCTCTTGTTGTCCCTCACCGCATTCCCCGCCAGTTCCAACACCTTATAGAAGAACATTATGTTTTGAATAAATACGGCGAATTAATACAAAAAAGGAGCAAACTTTGTAAATTTCTAAATTGTGATGGTACCAAATTGAAGAGAAATAACTAAGAAAAAAAATCCACAAATAAGAATTAAAAATTGTCATAGATTCTACTTATAATCCTCACAAAACCAAAATTTCGAAGGAGCAATCATGACACACTTGGAAATTTCGAAGTTACCGCCAAATAAATTCCCACTTGCAAAACAGAGATTGCTTCCAATTTCAAAGCCCCAAACAAATTTTCCAAAAAAAAAAAATCCCAAATAGATTCCCAAAATACCCAGAAGGAGAACCAAATCTATAAAAGAAAGTGGTGATTTATAGAATAAAAGAGAGAATTTCAAAAGCAACAATCGATACCCATTTGATAAAGAAATCTGGGGATGTATTATTTCCCGCTTCAAAGTAAGTTGATGCATTAACAAAGATTTATGCAATCATGGCAAAAATTTCATTACAAATATGATTCTAAAATGTCTTTGTAAACACTAAGAATTGCTATGCATTAAACATGGTTCAGAACCACTATCCAGCAAGAAACTAATTTGGTAAATAAAAGTTTTAGCTTCAGCAAGAGAAAGGGGGAGGGGGCCAACGTGATTGGCTCCAAAGATCCAAGAGTCCTGCAATAACTCAACACCTTTACAAAAAAAAAACATAGTTTCAAAAAAAAAAATACACACAAAAATCACTAATATAGTTTTGTTATGTTAATATATGAGCAAATTCAAAACATAGAGTCCAAAAAAGGCCTATTATGCCATCTACAACCTATTAATTCCCATCATCTTTTGCTCAAACTCGGCATTTACAGAGGAAGAATGACTGCATCACCTCTGATTTGATATAAAATAAAGTAGTTTAAAAAATAAAGTAGTTCATTCAAAAGAACAGCTAAAAGAACTCATGCAAACTAATGATAAAGAAGGGATGGAGGAGAAATTGGGGAGGGAAGGGAAGGGAAGGGATGGAGGAGAAATTGGGGAGGAAGAAAAAGGGATGCGGGAGGATCGTGTAGAGAGAGAGAGAGGTGGCCAGGGCTACGGATCGGAGTGGTGGCAGGCGGCGGCTGAACACAGTGGGGCAACGACATTTAGGGTTTGAGGGGGTGGATCAGAGAGAGAGAGAGAGAGAGGTGGGGTGCCTACTGAAGCAGAAGGGGAGGGATCCCGTCGATTGAGGCCATGTGCAATTCACATGGGTGCCTTCTGCTCTTTTTTATCCTCTTATCTTCCTCTCCGATGGAGTTGCCAGTAAGTGGTTCTTGTCCTTGGAGAAGCCATCTGGGTCCGAGCAAGCGAAGCGAGATCAAGTGATGGATTCGAGATCTAGGCAGCCCTTGAGGTGGCTTATGGTTGCCTGCATGAGCATCTGGCCACAGATCGGTGGAGCTTTCGGAGGCAAAGAACACTATGGCCTGCTGAAGCTCTGTAACGTTGTCCCTTTGCAAACATGATCGAGAGAGAGAGAGAGGGGATTAGGAGAGAGAGGGGGGGATCATAGAGAGAGAGGAAGAGGGAGAAATCAAGATGGAGGGAGAGAAGGGGATCGAGAGGGATAGGGGGGCACTGGATCACGAGGGATGGGAGAGAAAGCGATCACGAGGGATCGGGGGGTAGGGGACGCTGGATTGCGAGGGACGGGAGAAATGAGGATTGAGGAAACTTTTAGCACATCTTGCTTATGCTACAACCATTGCCTAGAGCCTATAAGGGCGCTCTATGCGCTGGGGGCCACTACTATCCCATATCTCTTGAATCACAGTGGGCCCCGCAGTTGTAGGGTACGCAGGATATGCTGAAAAAATTTTGATCGAGAGAGACGAGGAGCAGATCGTGGGATTTCAGAATGCTAATGCTGATTTCTCTCCCTACAAATCAAAGAAATGATTAAGGTATTGTTAATGCCACATGATCAGCGGAGGGGGGAATGATCGTGATTAGTGAAGGGCTGAGGTGTAATGGACGAATTAGTTGATTGTGTGGTTGAGAGTGGGTTAGAGAGTGACGATCACAATTGTTGTTTGTACCCCCCATAAAACTGTCCCATATTATATAGATGTTTGTCGGGTAGGAGTCCTAAGAAAATAAGAAGCAAATTTAGCTTCTTAAATATCTAGAGTTTTTATCGAGCCCAAAAATAGGTAAGCACATGGCGAGGTTCTTATAGGGTATTTTGGGAAGGAGTGCTCGATTTGTATTTTTTTTTTACTTATTATTGTCGGGCTGGGCTTCTAAGATAATAGGGAGAGATTTTAGCTTCCCAAATATAGGGAGTATGGTAACGATTCTAAAATTAGAGAACCACATAGCGAGGCTCATGGATGGTATTTTTGAAAGAAGTGCTCAATTTGTATATAATTTATATATGGTTGTCGGTGGGGGGTCCAGAGAAAATAAGATGTGATTTTTCCTCCCTAAATATAGGGAGTATAGTAGTAATCCCAAAAATAGGAAGGCTCATAGTGATGTTCTTGGATGATATTTTAATAAGGACTCCTCGATTTATATATAATTTACTTATGGTTATTGGGTGGTGGTCCTTAGAAAATAGTGACCAATTTTGGCTTCCTAAATGTAGGGAGTCGGGTATCGTTCAAAAAAATAAGGAGGCTTATAGCAAGATATTTTGATGATGTTTTGGTGAGAAGTGCTTGATTTATATATAATTTACTTAAGATTGTTGGGTGATGCTTTTGGGAAAATAGGGAGCAATTTTAGGTCTACAAATATTGGGAATCTAATAGCATCCTAAAAATAAGAAAGCATAAGAGGAGGCTCTTGGAGGTTATTTTTGGGAGGAGTGCTCAATTTGTATATATTTTACTTATGGTTGTTAGTTGGTGGTCTTGAGCAAGTAGGGAGAGATTTTAGCTCCTCAAATATAAGGAGTATGGTAGCAATCCCAAAAATAAGAAGGAATATAGCCAGACTCATAATGTGTGTTTTCGAAAGAAGTGCTTTATTTGTATATAATTTACTTTGATTGTCGAGTTGAGGTCGTGAGAAAATGTGGAGCGATTTTGGCTCTCGAAATATAGAGTATTGGTAGTGATCCCAAAAATAAAGAGGCACATGTTAAGTTTCATAAAAATAGGAAGGCACATAGCGAGCCTCTTGGAGTTTATTTTAGTAAGAAGTGCTCGATTTGGATATAATTTACTTATGGTTGTCAGTTGGCATTCTTGAGAAAATATGATGCGATTTTATCTCCTTAAAAATGAGGCACATAACGAGACTTATAGTGTGTATTTTTTGAAGTAGTTTTAAATTTGTATATAATTTACTTATGGCTATTGAGTTGGGGTTGTAAGAAAATAGGAAGCAATTTTGTCACCCTAAATATTGGGAGTCTGGTAGTGATTCCAAAAATAGAAAGGCAATTGGGAGCCTGGTAGTGATTCCAAAAATAGAGAGGCAAATGACGAGTCTCTTGGAGGGTATTTTAGGAAGAAGTACTCGATTTGTATATAATTACTTACGGTTGTCGCATGGGGCTCATAAGAAAATAGGGTATAATTTTGGCTCTCCAAATATAAGGAGTATGGTAACGATCAAAAAAATAAGGGGTACATGACAAGGCTCATGGAGGGTATTTTTTGAGGAATTATCGATTTATATATAATTTACTTATAGTTTACGGGTGGGGGTCTTCGGAAAAAAGGAAACGATTTTGACTCATCAAATATCAGGAGTCTGATAGCGATCGAAAAAATTGGAATGCACATGGCAAATTTCTTGGAAGGTGTTTTGGGATGGAGTTCTCGATTTATAAATAATTTATTTATGGTTATCGTATGGGGCTTGTGGGACAATAGGGAGCGATTTTGGCTTTCCAAATATAGGGAGTATGGTAATGATCCAAAAAATAGAGGCTCAAGGCAAGGCTCATGGAGGATGTTTTTGACGAAATGCTCGATTTGTATATAATTTACGTATAGTTTATAGGTGGGATCTAGAGAAAATAAGTAAAAATTTTAGCTCACAAATATAGTAAATCTGATAGCTATCAAAAAAATTATGATACATATAGCGATGCTCTTTGCGGATGTTTTAGAGAGGAGTACACAGTTTATATATAATTTACTTATGGTTGTCATTTAAGGGTTCAGAGAAAATAGGAGGAGCGATTTTGGTTTTCCAAATATTGAAGTTATATAGCGACCCCTATTTTAGGGAGGCACACTGTGAGGCTCTTGGAGGGTGTTTTGTGGAGGAGCACTCGATTTATATATAATTTACTTATTATTATCGGGTGAGGGTCCTAAAAAAATAAAGAGCAGTTTTGGCTCCTCAAATATAAGGAGTCTGAAGTGATCCCAATAATAAGAAGGTACATGGCGAGACTTTTAGAGTGTGTTTTCAAGAGGATATCTTGATTTGTATAGAATTTACTTATGATTGTCGGGTAAGGGTTTTGAGAAAATAGGGATCGATTTTGACTCCTCAAATATATGAAGTTTGGTAGTGATCCTAAAAATAAGGAAGCATATAGCGAGAGTTTTAAAGTGTGTTTTCGGAAGGAGTACATGATTTGTATATAATTTACATATTATTATTGGGTGGGGTCCTAAGAAAATAGGGAGCTATTTTGGATCCCTAAATATTAGGAGTCTAGTAGTAATTTAAAAAATAGAGAGGCACATGACTAGGTTCTTGGGAGGTGTTTTGATGAGGAGTGCTCGATTTGTATATTATTTACTTATATTTGTCGGGTATGAGTCTTTAGAAAATAAGGACAAATTTAGCTTCCAAAATATCGGGAGTTTGTTATCGAGCCTAAAACTAGGTAGGCACATGGCGAGGTTCTTGGCGGGTATTTTTAAGAGGAGTGCTCGATTTGTATTTTTTTTACTTATTATCATCGGGTTGGGCTTCTAAGATAATAGGAAGAGATTTTATCTCCCCAAATATAGGGAGTATAGTAACGATTCTAAAATTAGGGTACCACATGGCGAAGCTTATGGAGGGTATTTTTGAAAGAAGTGCTCAATTTGTATATAATTTATATATGGTTATCTATGGGGGGTTCTGAGAAAATAGGATGTGATTTTTCCTTCCTAAATATAGGGTGTATGGTAGTGATCCCAAAAATAGGAAGGCTCATAGCGATATTCTTGGAGGGTATTTTAAGGAGGACTACTCGATTTATATATAATTTATTTATGGTTATCGATTAATGGTCCTTAGAAAATAGTGACCAATTTTGGCTCCCTAAATATAGGGAGTCGGGTATTGTTCAAAAAAATAAGGAGGCTTATAGCTAGGTATTTTGAGGATATTTTTGTGAGGAGTGCTTGATTTATATATAATTTACTTAAGATTATCAGGTGGTGCTCTTGGAAAAATAAGAAGTGATTTTGGCTCTACAAATATAAGAAATCTAATAGCATCCTAAAAATAAATAGGCATAAGGCAAGGCTCTTGGAGATTATTTTTGGCAGGAGTGCTTAATTTATATATAATTAACTTATGGTTATTAGTTGGTGGTCTTGAGCAAATAGGGAGAGATTTTAGCTCCTTAAATATAGGGCATCTGGTAACAATCCCAAAAATAAGGAGGAACATAGCCAGACTCATAATATGTGTTTTCAAAAGGATTGCTTTATTTATATATTAATTACTTTGATTGTCGACTTGAAGTCATGAGAAAATAGGGAACGATTTTTGCTTTCCAAATATAGAGTACTAGTAGTGATCCCAAAAATAGAGAGGCACATATCAAATTTCATAAAAATAGTTAGGCACATAGCGAGGCTCTTGGAGTTTGTTTTGGAAAAAGGTACTCGATTTGTATATAATTTACTTATGGTTGTCAATAGATGTTCTTGAGAAAAAAGAAAGCGATTTTATCTCCTCAAATATAAGGAGTCTGATAGTGATCCCAAAAATGAGGCACATAACGAGACTCATAGTGTGTATTTTTGAAAGTAGTATTTGATTTGTATATAATTTACTTATGGCTATTGAGTTGGGATTGGGAGAAAATAGAGAGCAATTTTGGCTCCCAAATATTGGGAGTCTAATAGTGATTCTAAAAATAGAGGCACATGGTAAGTCTCTTGGAGGGTGTTTTGGGTAGGAGTGCTCGATTTGTATAGAATTACTTACAATATCGTATGGAGCTCGTGAGAAAATAGGGGGTAATTTTGGCTCTCCAAATATAGGGAGTATGGTAGCAATCCAAAAAATAAGGGGTACATGACAAAGCTCATGGAGGGTATTTTTTGAGGAATTCTTAATTTGTATATAATTTAATTATAGTTTACGGGTGGGGTTCTTTAGAAAATAGGGAATGATTTTGACTCATCAAATATCAGGAATCTGGTAGCAATCAAAAAAATTGGAATGCACATGGCGATTTTCTTGGTGGGTGTTTTTAGGTGGAGTTCTCGATTTAAAAATAATTTATTTATGGTTAACGTGTAAGGCTTGTGAGAAATTAGGTTACGATTTTGGCTTCCCAAATATAGAGAGTATGAAAATAATCCTAAAAATAGGGGCTCAAGGCAAGGCTCATGGAGAATGTTTTTGATGAAATGCTCGATTTGTATATAATTTACTTACAGTTTATGGGTGGGGATCCGGAGAAAATAAGTAATAATTTTAGCTCACTAAATGTACAAAATCTGGTAGCTATTAAAAAAATTATGATACATATAGCGATGCTCTTTTCGAGTGTTTTAGGGAGTACTCGATTTATATATAATTTACTTATGATTATCGGTTAAGGGTTCAAAGAAAATAGAAGAAGCAATTTTGGTTTTCCAAATATTAAAGTCATATATTTTAAAGAGGCATAATTTGAGGCTCTTGAATGATGTTTTGGGGAAGAGTACTTAATTTATATATAATTTACTTATTATTGTCAAGTGGGGGTCCTGAAAAAATAGATAGCAAATTTGGCTCCTAAAATATAAGCAGTCTGGGAGCAAGCCAATTAATAGGGAGGTACATGGCGGGACTTTTAGAGTGTATTTTTGGGAGGATATCTTGATTTGTATATAATTTACTTATGATTATTGGGTGGGGGTCTTAAGAAAATAGGGATCGATTTTGGCTCCTCAAATATATAGAATTTGGTAGCGATCCCAAAAATAAGGAGGCATATAGCGAGAGTTTTAAAGTATATTTTCAGAAACAGTACTTGATTTGTATATAATTTACATATGGTTATTGGGTGAGGGTCCTGAGAAAATAGGGAGTGATTTTGGATCCCTAAATATAGGGAGTTTGGTAGTTATTCATAAATTAGATGGGCACATGACAAGGTTCTTAGGGGGTATTTTTAGGAGGAGTAGTCAATTTGTACATAATTTACTTATGGAAGCATATGACGTGGCTATTGAAGGGTGTTTTAGAGAGGAATGCTCAATTTGTATATTATTTACTTATGTTTATTGGGTAAGAGTCCTGAGAAAATAAGGAGCAGATTTAGCTTCCTAAATATCAAGAGTTTGGTATCGAGCCTAAAAATAGAAAGGCACATGGCAAGGTTCTTGGAGGGTATTTTAAAAAAGAGTACTCGATTTATATATGTTTTTACTTATTATCTACAGGTTGGGCTCCTAAGATAATAGGGAGAGATTTTAGATCCCCAAATATAGGGAGTATGGTAACGATTCTAAAATTAGGAAGCCATATGGCGAGGCTGGAGGGTATTTTTGAAAAAAATGCTCAATTTGTATATAATTTAAATATGGTTGTCGATGGGGGGTCCTGAGAAAATAGGATGTGATTTTTCCTCCCTAAATATAGGGAGTACGGTAGTGATCCCAAAAATAGGAAGGCTCATAGCAATATTCTTAGAGGGTATTTTAAGGAGAACTGCTCGATTTATATATAATTTACTTATGGTTATCGGGTGGTGGTCCTTAAAAAAATAGTGATCGATTTTGGCTTCCTAAATGTAGGGAATCGGGTATCGTTCAAAAAAATAAAGAGGCTAATAGCAAGGCATTTTGAGGATGTTTTAGTGAGGAGTGCTTGATTTATATATAATTTACTTAAGATTGTCAGATGGTGCTCTTTGGAAAATAGGGAGTGATTTTAGCTCTATAAATATTGGGAATCTAATAGCATCCTAAAAATAAGAAGGCATAAGGTGAGGCTCTTTGAGGTTATTTTTGGTAGGAGTGCTCAATTTATATATAATTTACTTATGGTTATTACTTGGTGGTCTTGAGCAAGTAGGGAGAGATTTTAGCTCCTCAAATATAGGGAGTCTTTTAGCAATCCTAAAATAAGTAGAAACATAGCCAGACTCATAATGTGTATTTTCGAAAGGAGTGCTTTATTTGTATATAATTTTCTTTGATTGTCAAGTTGAGGTCGTGAGAAAATAGGGAGTAATTTTGACTCTCCAAAAATAAAGTGCTGGTAGTGATCCCAAAAATAGAGAGGCATATGTCAAGTTTCATAAAAATAGTAAGGTACATGGCGAGGCTCTTGGAGTTTGTTTTGGGAAGAAATGTTCGATTTATATATAATTTACTTAAGGTTGTCAGTTGGTATTCTTGAAAAAATAGGAAGCGATTTTAGCTCCTCAAATATAGGGAGTCTGATAGTGATCAAAAATGAGGCACATAACGAGACTCATAATGTGTGTTTTATAAAGTAGTATTTGATTTGTATATAATTTACCTGTGGCTGTTGAGTTAGGGTCATGAGAAAATAGGGAGCAATTTTGGCTTCCTAAATATTAGGAGTCTGGTAGTGATTCCAAAAATAGAGAGGAACATGGCGAGTCTCTTGAATGGTGATTTGGGAAGGAGTGCTCGATTTGTATATAATTCCTTACAAATATCGTATGGGGCTTATGAGAAAATAGGAAGTAATTTTGGCTCTCAAAATATAAGGAGTATGGTAGCGATCCAAAAAATAAGGGGTACATAACAAGGCTTATAGAGGGTATTTTTTAAGGAATTCTCAATTTGTATATATTTTACTTATAGTTTACGGGTGGGGGTCTTTGGAAAATAGGGAACGATTTATTGGAATACACATGGCGAATTTCTTAGAGCGTGTTTTGGAATAGAGTTCTCGATTTATAAATAATTTATTTATAGTTATCGTATGGGGCTCGTGAGAAAATAGGTTGCGATTTTGGCTCCCTAAATATTAAAAGTATAGTAATGATCCTAAAAATAGAGGCCCAAGGCAAAACTCATGGACGATATTTTTGATGAAATGCTCGATTTATAATAATTTACTTATATTTTTTGGGTGGGGGTTTGGAGAAAATAAGTAACAATTTTAGCTCACCAAATATAGAAAATCTGGTACCTATCAAAAAAATTACGATACATATAACGATGCTCTTTGCGGGTATTTTAGGGAGGAGTACTCGATTTATATATAATTTACTTATCGTTTCAGAGAAAATAGGAGGAGCGATTTTGGTTTTCCAAATATTGAAGTTATATAGCGAACCCTATTTTAGGGAGGCACACTGTCAGGCTCTTGGAGGGTGTTTTGGGGAGGAGTACTCGATTTATATATAATTTACTTATTATTATCAAGTAGGGGTCTTGAAAAAATAGAGAGCAGTTTTGGCTCCTCAAATATAAGGACTCTTGAAGTGATCCCAATAATAGGGAGGCATATAGTAGAGTTTTAAAGTGATTTTTAGGAAGGAGTACTTGATTTGTATATAATTTGTATATGGTTAATGGGGAGGGTCCTGATAAAATAGGGAGTGATTTTGGATCCCTAAATATAGGGACTCTGGTAGTGATTCAAAAAATAGAGAGGCACATGATGAGGTTCTTGAGGGGTATTTTAAGGAGGAGTGCTCAATTTGTATATAATTTACTTATAAAAGCACATGATATAGCTATTGAAGGGTATTTTAGGAATGAATGTTGGATTTGTATATTATTTACTTATATTTATCGGGTAGGAGTCCAGAGAAAACAATGAACAAATTTAGCTTACTAAATATCGGGAGTTTTTTATCAAGCCCAAAAATAGGTAGACACATGGCGAGGTTCTTGGAGGGTATTTTAAGGAGTGCTCAATTTGTATTTTTTATACTTATTATTGTTGGGTTGGGCTCCTAAGATAATAGGAAGAGATTTTAGCTCCCCAAATAAAGGGAGTATGGTAACGATTCTAAAATTAGGGAGCCACATGGCGAGTCTCATGGAGGGTATTTTTGAAAGAAGTGCTCAGTTTGTATATAATTTATATATGGTTATCGGTGAGGATTCCTGAAAAAATAGGATATGATTTTTTTCTCCCTAAATATAAGGAGTATAGTAGTGATCCCAAAAATAGAAAGGCTCATAGCGATGTTCTTGGATGGTATTTTAAGAAGGACTGCTCGATTTATATATAATTTACTTATGATTACCTGGTGGTGGTCCTTAGAAAATAGTAACCAATTTTTGCTCCCTAAATATAGGCTGTCGGGTATCATTCAAAAAAATAAGAAGGCTCATATCAAGGCATTTTGAGGGTGTTTTGGTAAGATGTGCTTGATTTATATATAATTTACTTAAGATTATCGGGTGGTGCTGTTGGGAAAATAGGGATCGATTTTGACTCTACAAATATTGGGAATCTAATAGCATCCTAAAAATAATAAGGCATAAGACGAGGCTCTTGGAGGTTATTTTTGGAAGAAGTACTTAATTTGTATATAATTTACTTATGGTTGTTAGTTGGTGGTCTTGAGCAAATAAGGAGAGATTTTAGCTCCTCAAATATAGGGAGTCTGGTAGTAATCCCAAAAATAAGGAGGAACAAAGCCAGACTCATAATGTGTATTTTTGAACGGAGTACATTATTTGTATATAATTTACATAAATTATCCAGTTAAGGTCGTGAGAAAATAGGGAGCAATTTTGGCACTCCAAACATAGAGGGTTTGTAGTCATCCCAAAAATAGAAAGGCACATGGAGGGTATTTTTTATGGGATTCTCGATTTGTATATAATTTACTTATAATTTACGGGTTGGGGTCTTCGGAAAATAGGAAATAATTTTGACTCATCAAATATCAAAATTCAGGTAGCGATCGAAAAAATTATTATACACATGGCAAATTTCTTGGAGGGTGTTTTGGGGTGGAGTTCTCGATTTATAAATAACTTATTTATGGTTATCGTGTGGGGCTCATAAGAAAATACGGAGTAATTTTGGCTCCTCAAATATAAGGAGTATAGTAATGATCCTAAAAATAGGGGCTCAAGGCAGATCTCAAGGAGGATGTTTTTGGTGAAATGCTCGATTTATATATAATTTACTTATAGTTTATGGGCGAGATTCCAGAGAAAATAAGTAACAATTTTAGCTCACCCAATGTAGAATATCTAGTAGCTATCGAAAAAATTACGATACATATAATGATGATCTTTATCGGTGTTTTAGGGAGGAGTACTCGATTTATATATAATTTATTTATGGTTGTCGGTCAAGGATTCAGAGTAAATAGGAGTAGAGATTTTGGTTTTCCAAATATTAAAGTCATATAGCGACCCCAATTTTAGGGAGGCACTCTGTGAGGCTTTTAGAGGGTGTTTTGGGAAGGACTACTCGATTTATATATAATTTACTTATTATTATCAAATGGGGGTCCTGAAAAAATATAGAGTGGTTTTGGCTCTTCAAATATAAGGAGTCTGGGAGTGATCCCAATAATAGGGAGGTACATGGTGAGACTTTTATAGTATGTTTTGAAGAAGATATCTTGATTTGTATGTAATTTACTTATAATTGTCGAGTGGGGGTCTTGAGACAATAGGAATCGATTTTGACTCCTCAAATATAGGGAGTTTGATAGTGATCCCAAAAATAAGGAGTCATATAGTGAGAGTTTTAAAGTATGTTTTCGAAAGTAGTACTTGATTTAAATATAATTTATATATGGTGATTGGGTGGAGTTCTGAGAAAATAGGGAGTGATTTTGGATACCTAAATATAGGGAGTCTGGTAGTGATTTAAAAAATAAAAAAACACATGATAAGGTTCTTGGGGGGTATTTTGAGGAGTAATCAATTTGTATATAATTTACTTATGAAAGTATGATGTGGTTATTGAATGGTGTTTTGAGAAGAAATGCTTGATTTGTATATTATTTTCTTATGTTTGTCGAGTAGGAGTCCTTAGAAAATAAGGAGCAAATTTAGGGTGTGTTTGGCATTGGTTTTGGAGGCCTAGTTTTGCATCAAAACTAGTTTCGCTTGCCAAACTGATTTTGGTATAAGATTTTAGTGCGTTTGGGATTCGATTAGAAAATTGGTTTTTCAAAACCAAAACCAGAAAATCATCAAAACCCAAAAGCAGAAATTTTCTGCTTTTGGGTTCTTGAGACAAGAAGGCAAAACAATAATTAAAAGAAATTATTATGAATAACATATATGTTGTAGAGAGAAACTATTATAAAGAGAAAAAATTAAAACCGGAAAAATATATACATATCATATTGTAGAGAGAGAAAATTATTATAGAGAGAATACTTTAGAGAAAATATATGACAGATATAAAAATATTATAGAGAGAAAATTCTAAAGAGAAGAATATAGATAGAGATTATTAAATAAATAAATATATAGTGAGAGAAAATATTGAAGATAAAAAATATTTTAGAGAGAAAATATTATAGAGAGAGAAAATATTGTAGAGAGAATATTGTAGAAAAAGAAAATATTATAGAGAGAGAAAATATTATAGAAAGAGAATATTTTAGAGAGAAAATATTATAAAAAGATAATACTTTAGAGAGAGAGTATGTTATAGAGAGTAGTTTAGATAGAAAATATTGAAGAAAAAAAAAAACATAGAGAGGAGAAAAATATTAATAATAGAGAGAAGATATCATAGAGAGAGAAAATATAATAGAAATAGAATATTTTAGAGAGAGAAAATATTATAAAAATAAAATATTTAGAGAGAGAAATATTATAGAGTGGAAACTTTATAGAAATAGGATATTTTAGAGAGAGAAAATATTATAGAAATAGAATATTTTAGAAAGAGAAAATATTATAGAGAATATTTTAGAAAAAGAAAAAATTATAGAAAGATAATATTTTAGAGAGAGAATATGTTATAGAAAGTAGTTTTGATAGAAAATATTGTAGAGAGAGAAAAACATAGAGAGGAGACAAATATTAATAATAGAGAGAGAAGATATCATAGAGAGAAAAAATATAATAGAAATAGAATATTTTAGAGAGAGTAAATATTATAAAAAGAGAATATTTTAGAGAGAGAAATGTTATGGAGTGGAAACTTTATAGAAATAAGATATTTTACAGAGAGAAAATATTATAGAAAGAGAATATTTAGAGAGAAAATATTATAGAACGAGAATATTTTAGAAAGAAAAAATATTTTAGAGAGAGAAAATATTATAGAAAGAGAATACTTTATAGAGATAAAATATTATAGAAAGAATATTTTAGAGAGAATATATTATAGAGAGAAATTTAGAAAAAAAATATTATAGAGAGAAAATAACGTAAAGGGGAGAAAAATATTAATTATAGAGAGAGAAGATATAATAGAGAGAAAATATTATAGAAAGAATATTTTAGAGAGAGAAAATAGTATACAAAAAGAATATTGTAGAGAGAGAAATGTTGTAGAGAGAAAACATTATAGAATATGATATTTTAGAGAGAAAACTTTATAGAAAGAGAATATATTAGAGAGAGAAAATATTATAGAGAAAATATTTTAGAAAGAGAAAAAAGAGAAAATGACATAAAGAAGAAAAAATATTATAAAGAGGAAATATCATAGAGAAAAAATGGTATAGAGAAAAAATATTATTGAAAGAGATCGAGGATATTGCAGATAGAAAAAATGTTATAGAAAGATAATATTTTATAAAGAGAAAATATTATAAAGAGAAAATATTGTAGAAAGAGAATATTATAAAGAGAGAAAATATTGTACAAAAAAAATATTTTAGAGAGAAAATATTGTAAAGACAAAATATTTTAAAGAGCAAATATTTAAAAGAGAAACTAAATGAGAGAAAATATATATTATAGAGAGAAAATATCATAGAGAAAAAATGGGGTAGAGAGAGGAGAAATAATATTATAGGGAGAAAATATTAGAGAAAGTGTTATAGAGAGAGTATTTTTAGAGAGAGAATCTTATAGCAAGAGAATATTTTAGAGAGAGAAAATATTATAGAATGAATATATTTTGGAGAGAAAATATTGTAGAGGGATAAAATATTGTAGGAGAGTAATTTAGATAGAAAATGACGTAGGGAGAAGAGAAAATATCATAGAGATAATGTTGGAAAGAAAATATTGTAGAAAGAGAAAATATCGTAGAGAGAAAATATTGAACAGAACAATTTTAAAAAATAAAATATTGTAGAGAGGAATTGACATAAGAGAGAGAAGAAGAAAATATCAAAGAGAAAATATTGTAGATAAAAAATATTATAGAGAGAGAAAGTACTCTAAAGATAAATATTCTATAGAGAGAATATAAGCAGAGAGAGTATTACACAAATAATGTTTTAGAATGAAAAATTATTGGAGAGAAAATGGTATAGAAAAAATATTATAGAGAGAATATACTATAGAAAAAGAATATGACGGATAGAGTATGTTATATAGATAATGTTTTACATATAGAATATTTAAAAATAGAGAAAATAACTACAAAACTAGTTTTAGGCTAAAAACTGGTTTTATTGCCAAATGCTCAAATGTTGATAATTCTAGAACTGGTTTTCGATAAGCTAAAACTGGTTTTGCACAAAACTAGTTCTTGGTATTCCAAAATCAAAACCTAAAATTTCAAAACCAATACCAAACGCACCCTTAGTTTCCTATATATCGGGAGTTTGTTATCAAGCCCAAAAATAGGTAGGTATATGGCGAGGTTCTTGGAGGGTATTTTCAAGAGGAGTACTCGATTTGTATTTTTTTTACTTATTATCATTAAGTTGGGCTCCTAAGATAATAGAAAGAGATTTTAGCTTCCTAAATATAGAGAGTCTGGTAACGATTCTTAAATTAGGAATCTACATGGCGAGGCTCATGGAGGGTATTTTTGAAAGAAGTGCTCAATTTGTATATAATTATATATATGGTTATCGGTGGGGGTCCTGAGAAAATAGGATGTAATTTTTCCTCCCTAAATATAGGGAGTATGGTAGTGATCCCAAAAATAAGAAGGCTCATAGTGATGTTCTTGGAGGATATTTTAAGGAGGACTGCTTGATTTATATATAATTTACTTACGGTTATCGGGTGGTGGTCCTTTGAAAATAGAGACCGATTTTGGCTCCCTAAATATAAAGAGCGGGTATCGTTCAAAAAAATAAGGAGACTTATAGCAAGGCATTTTGAGGGTATTTTGGTGAGAAATACTTGATTTATATATAATTTACTTAATATTGTCAAGTACTGCTCTTGGAAAAATACTGAGCGATTTTGGCTCTATAAATATAGGGAATCTAATAGCATCCTAAAAATAGGAAGGCATAAGGCGAGGCTCTTTGAGGTTATTTTTGGGAGGAGTGCTCAATTTGTATATAATTTACTTTTGATTGTTAGTTTATGGTCTTGAGAAAGTAGGAAGATATTTTAGCTACTCAAATATAGAGAGTCTCGTAGCGATCCCAAAAATAAGGAGGAACATAGCCAGACTCATAATATGTGTTTTCGGAAGGAGTACTTTCTTTGTATATAATTTACTTTAATTATCAAGTTGAGATCGTGAGAAAATAGGGAGCGATTTTGGCTCTCTAAATGTAGAGTGCTGGTAGTAATCCAAAAAATAGAAAGGCACATGTCAAGTTTCATAAAAATAGTAAGGTAAATGGCGAGGCTCTTGGAGTTTATTTTGGAAAAATGTGCTCGATTTGTATATAATTTATTTATGGTTGTCAGTTAGTGGTCTTGAGAAAATAGGAAGCGATTTTATCTCCTCAAATGTTGGGAGTCAAATAGTGATCTCAAAAATGAGGCACCTAACGAGACTCATAGTGTGTGTTTTTAGAAGTAGGGTTTGATTTGTATATAATTTGCTTATGGCTGATGAGTTGGGGTCGTGAGGAAATAGGGAGCGATTTTGGCTCCCTAAATATTGAACGTCTGGTAGTGATTCCAAAAATAGAGAGGCACATGGCGAGTCTCATAGAAAGTGTTTTAGGAAGGAGTGCTCGATTTGTATATAATTTACTTACAATTGTCGTATAGGGCTCGTGAGAAAATAGGAAGTAATTTTGGCTCTCCAAATATATAGAGTATGGTAGTGATCCAAAAAATAAGGGATACATGACAAGGCTTATGGAGGGTATTTTTTTAGAAATTCTTGATTTGTATATAATTTACTTATAGTTTATAGGTGGGGGTCTTCGAAAAATAGGAAACAATTTTGACTCATCAAATATCAGGAGTCTGGTAGCAATCAAAAAATTTGGAATGCACATGGTAAATTTTTTGGAGGGTGCTTTGGGGTGGAGTTCTCGATTTATAAATAATTTATTTATGGTTATCGTGTGGGACTCGTGAGAAAATAGGGAGCGATTTTGGCTCCCCAAATATAGGGAGTATGGTAATGATCTTAAAAATAGCGGCTCAAAGCAATGCTCATAGAGGATGATTTTGATGAAATGCTCGATTTGTATATAATTTACTTATAGTTTCTGGGTGAGGATCTGGAGAAAATAAGTAACAATTTTAGCTCACCAAATATAAAAAATCTGGTAGCTATCGAAAAAATTATGATACATATAGTGATGCTCTTTGCGGGTGTTTTAGAAAGGAGTACTCGATTTATATATAATTTACTAATGGTTGTCGGTTAAGGGTTCAGAGAAAATAGGAGGAGCGATTTTGGTTTTCCAAATATTGATGTCATATAGCGACCTCTATTATAGGGAGGCACACTGCGAGGCTCTTGGAGGATGTTTTGGGGAGGAGTACTGGATTTATATATAATTTACTTATTATTGTCGGGTGGGGGTCCTGAAAAAATAGAGAGCGGTTTTGGCTCCTCAAACATAAGGAGTCTGGGAGCGATCCCAATAATATGGAGGTACATGGCGAGACTTTTTTAGTGTGTTTTCGAGAGGATATCTCGATTTGTATATAATTTACTTATGATTGTCGGGTAGGGGTCTTGAAAAAATAGGGATCGATTTTGGCTCCTCAAATATATGGAGTTTAGTAGCAATCCCAAAAATAATGAGGCATACAGCAAGAGTTTTAAAGTATGTTTTTCGAAGGAGTACTTGATTTGTATATAGTTTATATAAGGTTATTGGGTGAGGATCCTGAGAAAATAGAAAGTGATTTTAGACCCCTAAATATAGGGAGTCTGGTAGTGATTTAAAAAATATAGAGGCACATGACGAGGTTCTTGGGGGGTGTTTTGAGAAGGAGTACTCAATTTGTACATAATTTACTTATAGAAACACATGACATGGCTATTAAAGGGTGTTTGTCGGGTAGGAGTCCTGAGAAAATAAGAAGCAAATTTAGCTTCCCAAATATTGGGAGTTTGTTATCGAGCCCAGAAATAAGTAGGCACATGGTGAGGTTCTTGTAGGGTAATTTGAGGAGGAGTGCTCGACTTGTATTTATTTTTACTTATTATCGTCGGGTTGGGCTTCTAAGATAATAGGAAGAGATTTTAGCTCCTCAAATATAGGAAGTCTAATAACGATTCTAAAATTAGGGAGCCACATGAAGAGGCATATGGAAAGTATTTTTGAAACATGTGCTTAATTTCTTTATAATTTATATATGGTTGTCGGTAGGGGGTCTTGAGAAAATAGGGTGTGATTTTTTCTCCATAAACATAGGGAGTATGCTAGTGATCCCAAAAATAGGAAGGCTCATAGCGATATTCTTGGAGGGTATTTTAAGGAGGACTGCTCGATTTATATATAATTTATTTATGGTTATCGGGTGGTATACATTAGAAAATAGTGACCGGTTTTGGATCCTTAAATATAGGGAGTCGGGTATCGTTAAAAAAAATAAGGAGGCTTAGAGCAAATCATTTTGAGGGTGTTTTGGTAAAGAGTGCTTGATTTATATATAATTTACTTAAGATTGTCAGGTGGTGCTCTTGGAAAAATAGGGAGCCATTTTGGCTCTATAATTATAGGGAATCTAATAGCATCTTAAAAATAAAAAGGCATAAGGCGAGGCATTTGGAGGTTATTTTTGGGATGAGTGCTTAATTTGTATATAATTTATTTATAGTTGTTAGCTAATGGTCTTGAGCAAGTAGGGAGAGATTTTATCTTCTTAAATGTTAGGAGTTTGGTAGCAATCCCAAAAATAAGGAGGAACATAGCCAGACTTATAGTGTGTGTTTTAAAAAGGAGTGCTTTATTTGTATATAATTTACTTTGATTATTAAGTTGAAGTCGTGAGACAATAGGGAGCAATTTTGGCTCTCCAAATATAGAGTGCTGGTAATGATCCCAAAACTAGAGAGGTACATGTCAAGTTTCATAAAAATAGTAAGACACATGGTGAGGCTCTTAGAGTTTGTTTTGGGAAGAAGTGGTCAGTTTGTATATAATTTACTTATGATTGTCAGTTGGTGGTCTTGAGAAAATAGAAAGCGATTTTATCTTTTCAAATGTAGGGAGTCTGATTGTGATTCCAAAAAAAAGGCACATAACAAACTCATAGTGTATGTTTTTGAAAGTACTATATAATTTGTATATAATTTACTTATGGCTGTTGAGTTGGGGTCGTAAGAAAATAGGGAGCGATTTTGGCTCCCCAAATATTAGGAGTCTGGTAGTGATTCCAAAAATAGATAGGCACATGGCGAGTCTCTTGGAGGGTATTTTGGGAAGGAGTGCTCGGTTTGTATAGAATTTATTTACAGTTGTCGTATGGGTCTCATGAGAGAATAGGAAGTAATTTTGGCTCTCCAAATATAGGGAGTATGGTAGCGATCCAAAAAATAAGGGGTATATAACAAGGCTCATGGAGGGTATTTTTTGAGGAATTCTCGATTTGTATATAATTTACTTATAGTTTACGGGTGGGGGTCTTCGGAAAATAGGGAACGATTTTGACTCATCAAATATCAGGAGTCTGGTAGCGGTCAAAAAAATTGGAATACACATGGCGAATTTCTTGGAAGGTATTTTGGGGTGGAGCTCTTGATTTATAAATAATTTATTTATGGTTATCGTATGGAGCTCGTGAGAAAATAGGGATCGATTTTGGCTCCCTAAATATAGGGAGTATGGTAATGATCCTTAAAATAGGGGCTCAAAGCAAAGCTCATGAAAGATGTTTTTGAAGAAATACTCGATTTGTATATAATTTACTTATAGTTTATGGGTAGGGGTCCGGAGAAAATAAGTAACAATTTTAGCTCACCAAATGTAGAAATTTGGTAGCTATCGAAAAAATTACGATACATATAGCGATGCTCTTTGCGGGTATTTTAGGGAAGAGTACTCGATTTATATATAATTTACTTTTAGTTGTTGGTTAAGGGTTCAGAGAAAATAGGAGGAGCGATTTTGGTTTTCCAAATATTGAAGTCATATAGTGACTGCTATTTTAGGGAGGCACACTACGAGGCTTTTGGAGGGTATTTTAGGAAGGAGTACGTGATTTATATATAATTTACTTATTACTATCGAGTGGGGGTCTTGAAAAAATAGAGAGTGGTGTTGGCTCCTCAAATATAAGGAATCTGGAAGCGATCCCATGAATAGCGAGGTATATGACATAACTTTTAGAGTTTGTTTTCTGGAGGTTATCTTGATTTGTACATAATTTACTTATGATTGTCGGGTGAGGGTGGGCCTTGAGAAAATAGGGATCAATTTTGGCTCCTCAAAGATAGGGAGTTTGGTAGAGATTCCAAAAATAAGGAGGCATATAGTGAGAGTTTTAAAGTGTGTTTTCGGAAGGAGTACTTGATTTGTATATAATTTACATATGGTTATTGGGTGGGGGTCCTAAGAAAATAGGGAGCGGTTTTGGACCCCTAAATATAGGGAGTCTGGTAGTGATTCAAAAAATAGAGAGGGACATGACAAGGTTCTTGGGGGTGTTTTGAGGAAGAGTGTTGAATTTGTACATAATTTACTTATGTAAGCATATCACGTGGCTATTGAAGGGTGTTTTGAGGAGGAATGCTCGATTTGTATATTATTTACTTATGTTGTCGGGTAGGAGTTCTGAGAAAATAAGAAGCAAATTTAGCTTCATAAATATCAGGAGTTTGTTATCGAGCCTAAAAATAGATAGGCACATGGCGAGGTTCTTGGAGGGTATTTTGAGGAGTGCTCGATTTGTATTTTTTTTTTACTTATTATCGTCAGGTTGGGCTCCTAAGATAATATGGAGAGATTTTAGCTCCCCAAATATAGGGAATCTGGTAACGATTCTAAAATTAGGGAGCCACATGGCAAGGCTCATAGTGGGTATTTTTGAAAGAAATGCTCAATTTATCTATAATTTAAATATGGTTGTCGGTGAGGGGTCCTGAGAAAATAGGATGTAATTTTTTCTTCCTAAATATAGAGAGTATGGTAGTGATCCCAAAAATAGGAAGGCTCATAGCAATATTATTGGAGGGTATTTTAAGGACGACTGCTCGATTTATATATAATTTACTTATGGTTATCGGGTAGTGGTTCTTAGGAAATAGTGACCGATTTTGGCTCCCTAAATATAGGGAGTCGGGTATCATTCAAAAAAATAAGGAGGCTTATAGCAAGGCATTTTGAAGATGTTTTGGTGAGGAGTGCTTGATTTATATATAATTTATTTAAGATTGTCGGGTGGTGCTCTTGGAAAAATAGGGAGCGATTTTGGCTCTACTAATATAAGGAATATAATAGCATCCTAAAAATAAGAAGGCATAAGGCGAGGCTCTTAGAAGTTATTTTTGGGAGGAGTGCTCAATTTGTATATAATTTACTTATAGTTGTTAGTTGGTGGTCTTGAGCAAGTAGGGAGAGATTTTAGCTCCTCAAATGTAGGGAGTCTGGTAGTGATCCCAAAAATAAGGAGGAACATAGCCAGACTCATAATGTGTGTTTTCGAAAGGAGTGATTTATTTGTATATAATTTACTTTGATTGTCGAGTTGAGGTCGTGAGAAAATAGAGAGCGATTTTGGCTCTCTAAATATAGAGTATTGGTAGTGATCTCAAAAATAGAGAGGCACATGTCGAGTCTCTAGGAGGGTGTTTTGGGGAGGAGTACTCGATTTGTATAAAATTTTCTTATCGTTGTCGTGTGGGGCTCGTGAGAAAATTGAGAGCGGTTTTGGCTCTCCAAATATAGTGAGTATGGTCGTGATCCTAAAATTAGGGGGCACATGACGAGGCTCATCGAGGGTATTTTTAGAGGAATGTTTGATTTGTATATAATTTACTTATAGTTTACTGGTGGAGGTCTTTAGAAGATTAAATACATTTTTGGCTCACCAAATATCGGGAGTCTGGTAGCGATCAAAAAATAGGGATGCACATGGTGACGCTTTTTGTGGGTGTTTTATTGAGAAGTCCTCGATTTGTATATAATTCACTTATGGTGATCAGATAGGGGTCCTAAGAAAATAGGAAATGATTTTGGCTCCACAAATAAAGAGTCTAATATCGATCCTAATCTTACGGAGGTATATGGCGAGGCTCTTGGAGAGTATGTTGGGGAGGGGTACTCGATTTGTATATAATTTACTTATTGTTGTTGATGGTGCCAAAACTGTCACCGGTTAGTCATCCACGTGGCAGTAGCAAGAGAAATGACACAACGAGACAGTGGACGTCCCCAGGGAGGTTGCCTCTGTCTTGGGGCGCGCCCAGGGCAACCTTCGTGATCGAAGCTGGAAGCCCTCCCCTCCCTTCGGGGGTGGGTTCGAGGCTCAAGGTCAACCACGATTTTTTGGACAGGTAGGCTTATAACCTGGATAGGTCTTGAAATTCAAATACCACTTCCAAATAACTTGCCCTGGCCGCCGCAACCAGATCTCCAGCAGAAGAGACTGCCTATGGCTGGTGCTCACAGCCCGCCCGGGGTTGACCCTGGTCATATGCGACCAGCTCGCACGCGAAAGAGGTCACCCCACGGTTGGTGCTCGTAACCCACCCAGAGCTTATAATAGTGGTTTGTGGCTCATAGCCCGCCCAAGGCTGACCCTGGCCACATGCGACCAGCTCACACGTGGAAAAGGTCACCCTGCGGCTGGTGCTCGTAGCCTGCACGGAGCTTACAGTAGCGGTTCGTGGCTCACAGCCTGCCCGGGCCTGACCCTAGCCGCATGCGACCAGCTCACACGCAGAAGAGGTCGCCCCGCGGCTGGTGCTCATAGCCCGCTCGGAGTTTACAGTAGCAGTTCGTGGCTTACAGCCCGCCCGGGGCTGACCTTGGCCACATGCGACCACCTCACACGCGGAAGAGGTTGCCCTGTGGCTGGTGCTCATAGCCTACCCGGAGCTTACAGTAGCGGTTCATGGCTCACGGCTCGCCCAAGGCTGACCCTGGCCGCATGCGACCAGCTCGCACACGAAAGTGGTCGCCCTACGACTGGTGCTCGTAACCTACCCGGAGCTTATAGTAGCGGTTCGTGGCTCACAGCCCGCCGGAGATGACCCTGGTCGTATGCGACCAACTCGCACGAGGAAGAGGTCACCCTGCGGCTGGTGCTCGTAGCCTACCCGAAGCTTACAGTAGCGGTTTATGGCACACAGTCCGCCCGGGACTGACCCTGGCCGTATGCGACCAGCTCGCACGTAGAAAAGGTCGCCCCGCAGCTGGTGCTCATAGCCCGCCCGATGCTTAGTAGCAGATCATTGCGTCCCTTAGACAGAGCAGTATCTTCCTCGATGCCTCATTCATAAGGTACTGTGAGTCAAAGTTCTTAACACAGCTCACTAGGAAGCTCACTCTATCTGCACATGATCGGCTCGCTCACAAAAGAGATCGCTTCTGGCAGAATCCAAAGAACATTTTTGAAACGCCCAACACCAACAGCTCGCTTAGGGGATCGTCCAATCATGCAACCACTATAAAGCTCACCTATTAACAATAGGGAGAAGTGGGCGGAGCAACGACACCAATGGGGTCTCCGTGGATCATGCCCTATCGTGCAACGACCAGGAGCTCGCTCCCCATCCTACCGAATCACCTACAGTAAGGTGGTATCGAGCTGGCAGGTGTCGCCACCCCCATGGAGCTATGTGGACAACTGCGGGCCGCGGAAGCCAACCCGAGTCAGTCTAGGACCTCCCAGACTAGAGCTTTCCAGAATCTCCACCTGGCAAAGACAAGACCGGTTCATCCCCCCTCCCTTACCATCGCTTGGTAGGCTAAACGACAAGGGCCATCAGAGACCCATATAGGCTGGCACATGGGGGCGTAAAAGGTACGGGAAGGTGCTGCCACGTGTCAAACTCTGACGGTCTGCAGGAAGTCTATAAAGGTACAACCCCCGGCTCCAAAGTACAAGTTCGAAACTCAGAAACCCTAAATCGTTTTGACTACTTTAGCTCTCCCTTGTCTGAACCTTCACTGACTTGAGCATCAAAGGGTCTGCGCTCCTAAGGGAGCCAGTCGTTCTCATGTTTCCTTTGCCTTGCAAGAGGAGTGCACGAGCCAACAAAAAATATCTCCCAATATTTAGCGCCGTCTATGGGATTTTTTCGGCTGGTTCCTGCGAGAACGCCCACGACCACATAGTTGAAAGCCATATTTTCAAAGGATACCCTGATGACTCTGGCCACGCGGGGACAGAGACGGGCGAAAGCCCGTGCTAGGTCTACGTAAAGCGAGCTTCTCGCTCAAGCTTCCTAACCCCCCATCCCGCTCGGTGATCAGCTCCTTTTGGAGATATTGGCTACTCAGCAGGCCATGATGGACAAACTGGCGTGACTGGGCCATGTTTCGTTAATGAGCAGAAGAACTGATCTCTCCCCCGGGCTCGACCTGCAGAGGGAACGATCAGCGATTCAACCATGGCGTCTAGTAGTGTCGGCGAGGATCGCTCCCCCTGCGTGACCTCCTCCAGTCCCAATGTCGTATCAACCCACGTTGGCGCCCACAAGACGGGCATCCCAGCAGAAGCCCCTGTAGAAGATGCAATAGAACACAGGGCGAGAGGGACGGCTCTCGAACAGCTGCAGCGACTTGTCACTCAGCGTTCCAGCAATGAGCCGACTCCGCCTTCAGCCTTTCCTCGCCGACAAAGCCAAAGTATGGGGTTCGACGAGTCAGAGGCAAGGTCTCGAGGGAGAGACTGTAACCCGCACCATCAGCGTGAGCAGGAACCACAGTGGAAGTGTTACCCCATACGGAGACCCGCTAGGTGACGGCCTCACACTGACCTTTCCCTGCACCGAGGCGACTATCGGTGAAGCAGCGTAGCAGACACCGAGACGTCGTCTCCGAACATCACCATAGCAAGGACGTGGTCCTACCTCAAGGAAACATGCAAGACCGCTTGGGGCCTGCGCAGCCGCTCTTGGGGGATCACCCTGGGCACTGGCAGTTACCCGGCATGCCCGTCGACCTCTTGGAAGACCTGGCCACTCGGGGAGGGAGCTCACCCTTCATGAGGGAGGTGCATTGAGGAGACTTTCCCCAGCTTTGGACTCCTCCGAAGTTCATCCTGTTCGACGGATCGTATGATCCAGTCGACCATGTGTTGGCTTATCGAAGTTATTATTCTTCTGCGACCAGGACCATGTTCTGTGTCGTGCCTTCCCGAGCAGCTTGATGGGTTCGGCCCTGGACTGGTTTCATAAGTTACCTCTGAGCTTGATCCCGAGCTTCACTGCTCTGTCCGGGCTGTTCTTGGAACAATACTGGTGCAATCGATAACCTCTGAAGCAAATCGAATCACTGTTCGGTCTTACCATGGGCCCACGGGAGACCCACCGGTGCTTCTCGATGCGATTCTAGAATGCCTATCTCACCCTCGAGGACTCGGTCGGGCGAGATCGGACAGCTGTGAGTGTCTTTCAGAGCGCGCTCCCCAATAGAGGTGAGCTTCATGACGCTATTGTCATTTCCGATCCTCGCACCATGGCCGAGCTCTTCGCCTTGGTCAAGCAACACATTAAGCTTGTAGATGTGGTGTTAGATCGTCGAGGGAAGATTGTCGAACAGCAACCTCCTCCTACCTTGCACGTAGGCGCCCTCTTGTAGACCATTTTATGAAATAGAGGATCTTTGGACTGAATGAATATTTTCAAATCTGTGCTCGATAGTGATCCACAAGAACAGCTTGCACGCAATCAGCTCACACCCAGCTGCCTCAAAGAACAGTCCATCATCGTGCAGACTTAAAGCAAGACCGGGGTTCTCAGTGGTCGTCCCAAACGATCTTGAGATCACCGGGGTAGTCCGCTGTCTAGAGGACTTTAAACATGATCGGGGTCCTTCGCATTCACATGCCATGATAGGAAGCACCCCGGGGTGATCTAAGGGGACCTGAATGGGCGACCACCCATTTAGACGACCTGAAAATCTATTGTCAATCCTCGAAGCTTGACAACATGGTGAGGTCGCAAAAGAGAAATGTGAAAACCACTAACGTCGAAGACTAGGGGCAAGGCCACTGTCCGCTGTCATACGGACGCGATAAGCAAAACCGGAGTTCTGAGGATTCTTAACCGGACAGGGGGTAGCTAGCTTTTGATTCTTTTATCGCTCGTCGAACTTCCACCCTTTGGCCCTTACGCTCTGTTTTGATTCAATTTCTATCGATTTGTATTTTTGTCGAGCTATAGGGCCCTATTATTTTACACATGTCGAATTTTCATGCATGTCGACCTTTTTGTGATATCATTTATTTTTTATCGATTTAGCTACCTCATCCAGGGTATGGTCATCAAATCGTCGAGGAAACAACACACGTGACCTGATGCCATGCAGCTTAGCTCGTTGAGTGACCTGGTGACATTACGGGCAGACACGATAGAAACACCTTACACGGCCTAGGTGCCATGCAGGTTAGCTCATTGAGTGACCTGATAACATCACGGGTAAACGCGACGGAGACACCTTACGTGGCCTGATGCCATGCAGCTTAACTCATTGAGCGACCTGGTGATATCACGAGCAGACGCGATGGAGACAACTTACGCGGCCTGATGCCAGCAGCTTAGCTCGTTGAGCGACCTGGTGACATCACGGGCAGACGCGATGGAGAAACCTTACACGGCCCGGTGCCATGCAGGTTAGCTCATTGAGCGACCTAGTGACATCACGGACAGACTCGATGGAGACAACTTACGTGGTCTGATGCCACGCAGCTTAGCTCATTGAGCGATCTGGTGACATCACGGGCAGACGCGAGATGCCATGCAGCTTGGCTCGTTGAGCGACCTGGTGACATCACGGGCAGACGCGGTGGAGACAACATACATGGCCTGATGCCATGCAGCATAGCTCGTTGAGCAACCTGGTGACATCATGAGCAGACGCGACGAAGACAACTTACGCGGCCTGATGCCACGCAGCTTAGCTCATTGAGCAACCTGGTGATATCACGGGCAGGCACGATAAAGACACCATATACGGCCTGATGCCACACAGCTTAGCTCGTGGAGCGACCAGGTGACATCACGGGCAGACGTGACAGAGACAACTTACGCGGCCTAATGCCAGCAGCTTAGCTCATTGAGCGACCTGGTGACATCACGGGCAGTCGCGATAGAGACACTTTACGCGACCTGGTGCCATGAAGGTTAGCTCGTTAAACAACCTGGTGACATCACGGGCAGACGCAACGGAGATAACTTAGGCGGCCTTATGCCATACAGCTTAGCTCGTTGAGCGACCTGATGACATCACGGGCAAACGCGACGGAGACAACTTACACGGTCTGATACCACACAGCTTGGCTCGTTGAGCGACCTGGTAACATCATAGGCAGACGCGACGAAGACAACTTATGCGGCCTGATGCTACTCAGCATAGCTCGTTGAGCGACTAGGTGATATCATGGGCAGACGCGGCGAAGATAACTTACGCGGCCTGATGCCACGCAGCTTAGCTCATTGAGTGACCTGGTGATATCGTAGGCAGGCGCGATGAAGACACCATATGCGGCCTGATGTCACACCCTATAGCCGACTTCACAGAATGGAATACAGTTTAGCTAGATCTGGTCAGCAGATGGAAGGATCAAACTGGTCTACGTGGACGACCTCGCTGGGCTCCTGAGCGGACAGAGTTGTGCCTGACCGCCCCCTCAAGAGGGGGTAATGATGGTGCCAAAAATATCATCGGCTAGTCTTCCACGTGGCAGTAGCAGGAGAAAGAACACAACGAGACAACGGACATCCCCAGGGAGGTTGCCCCTGTCTTGGGGCACCCCCAAGGTGACCTTGGGTGATCGAAGCAGGAAACCTCCCTCCCTCCGGGGGTGGGTTCGAGGCTCATGGTCAACCACGATTTTTTGGGCAGGTAGCCTTATGACCTGGATAGGTCTTGGAATTCAAAGACCACTTCCAGATAGCTTGCCCTGGTCGCCGCAACAAGATCGCCAATAGAACAGACTGCATGTGGTTGGTGCTCATAGCCCGCCCGGGGCTGACCCTGGCCGCATGCGACCAGCTCGCATGCGGAAGAGGTCGCCCCGCGGTTGGTGCTCGTAGCTCGCTCGGAGCTTACAGTAGTGGTTCGTGGCTTACAGCCCGCCTGGGGCTAACCCTGGCCGCATGCGACCAGCTCGTATGCGGAAGAGGTCACCCCGCGGCTGGTGCTCGTAGCCCGCCCGGAGCTTATAGTAGCAGTTCGTGGCTTACAGCCTGCCCGGGGTTGACCCTGGCCACATGCAACCAGCTCGCACACGGAAGAGGTCACCCCGCGGCTGGTACTCGTAGCCCGCCCGGGCTGACCTTGGTCGCATGCGACTAACTCACACGCGGAAGAGGTAGCCCTGCGGCTGGTGCTCGTAGCTTACCCAAAGCTTACAGTAGCGGTTCGTGGCTTACAACCCGCCCGGTGCTGACCCTAGCCGCATGTGACCAGCTCGCACGTGGAAGAGGTTGCCCTGCAGCTGGTGTTCGTAGCCTACCTGGAGCTTACAGTAGCGGTTCATGGCTCACAGCCTACCCGGGGCTGACCCTGGCCATATGCGACCAGCTCGCACGCGAAAGAGGTCGCCCCGCGGCTGATGCTCGTAGCCCGTCCGAAGCTTAGTAGCGGATCGTTGCGTCCCTTAGACAGAGTAGCATCTTCCTCGAGACCTCATTCATGAGGTACTACGAGTCAAAGTTCTTGAAACAGCTCGCCAGGAAGCTCGCTCTGTCCGCACATGATCGGCTCGCTCACGAAAGAGATCGCTTTTAGCAGAATCCAAATAACATTTTCGAAAGGCCCAACACCCACAGCTCGCTCAGGGGCTCGTCCAATCATGCAACCGACATAAAGCTTGCCTATTAACAATAAGGAGAAGTGGGCGGAGCAACAACAACAATGGGGTCTCCGCGGAGCTTGCCCGATCATGTAACGACTAGGAGCTCGCTCCCCGTCCTACCGAATCACCTACAGTAAGGCAGTTTCAAGCTGGCAAGTGTCGCCACCCCCATGGAGTTACGTGGACGACTGCGGGTCACGGAAGCCAGCCCGAGTCGGTCTAGGACCTCTCAGACTAGAGCTTTCCAGAATCTCCACCTGGCAAAGACAAGACCGGTTCATCCCCCCCCCCCCCCCCCCCCTTTACCACCGCCTGGCAGGCTAAACGACAAGGGCCATCAAAGAACCATGTGGACTGGCACATGGGGGCGTAGAAGGTGCGAGAAGGCGCTGCCACGTGTCAAACTCTGGCGGTCTGCAGGAAGCCTATAAAGGTACAACCCCCGGCTCCAAAGTACAGGTTCGAAACTCAAAAACCCTAATGCTTTTCGACTACTTTAGCTCTCCCTTGTCTGAACCTTCACTGACTTGAGCATCGGAGGGTCTGCGCTCTTAAGGGAGCCAGCCTTTCTCATGTTTCCTTTGCCTTGCAGGAGGAGCGCACGAGCCAGCGAAAAATATCCCCCAACAGTTATCGAGTGGCTCCAGCCTCCCCTAATCACATGTCAACGGGCTACCATCGACATGTGTTCTGGTTGTCTTAAGGTTTCATCCCGAGGAAGATGGATGAACAGAGAAAAAAAAAGGAATGATGGCAACAGGATGGCAAGGAGGGGACAACAATGTAAGTGGAGGGGATGCAGGCAGCGCCAAGGAAAAGGGGGGGATGAGGACATTTTCGGTATTTAAACAATTTAAAAATCCGAATGACATGCTAAATCCGATGTGTGTAGCTTGCTTCACCCTCATCCTCTACTCTCAGCCTCTACATCAGGTAGAGGCCAAAGAACTTTACCAAACGATCTATTGACTCGAACCTCACCTCTTATTCGGTATTCGGGTATAGGTTAAGCAATCAAGGCTCCATTTGGTCGAAGTATCTCATATAGTACTAGTGCTTGCTCGTGCCGATTGGCACGAAGCGGGCGCTTTTGACGCAACCACTGCCCCTCCACCCTGAACTCAAATCTTATACCTCATTTCTCTGCCCCATCGTCTGCCCCCCCAAGTCACAGCCATTTGTTGCACCCATACCCGACCTGTGCATCGCACTCACCCCCAAAGGCTGACAAAGAAACGAATGTGATTGACCCCCTGATATATGCTCCAGGTTGTACCTGATCACTGTCGTCCCTTTGCCTGTCGGTTGGGCATGAGTGTCATGCATCGGTCGGGTCTGGGTACAACGGACGACTGTGACTTTCGGGGCAGACGATGGGGCAAAGAAATGCGGCATAAGATTTGGGTTCCCAACCTCCCCCGAAAAGAGAGAGAGAAAGAGATCGAGAGAGAGAGAGAGAGAGAGAGAGAGAGAGAGAGAGAGAGAGATACAGAGACGAAGAGAGAAAGAGATCGTGGAGAAGAGAGAGAGAAGCAGAGAGAGAGAGACATACAGAGAGAGAGGTTGTGGGGAAGAGAGAGAGAGAGATACAGAGAGATAGATATCGTGGGGAAGAGAGAGAGATCGTGGAGGAGAGAGAGAGATTGTGGGGAAGAGAGAGACGGAGAGATAGATGATCATTTTTGTCTAATCAGCGTTTCATTTTATCTAGTCAGCATGTAGACCGTCGTGCCATGTTATATATATATATATATATATATATATATATATATATATATATATATATATATATATATATATATATATATATATATATATATATATATATATATATATATATATATATATATATATATATATATATATATATATATATATATATATAGTTCTGAGGTAAGTATTCATAATACATCATGTGACTTACTTTGTTTGGTTTGAAGCAAGTCGTTTTGAGATAAGATATTCAACTTACCTCGAGCATCTCGGCTAACTCATAACTCAAGTATTCCAATACCCCAAAATCTGTGGTAAGGCAAATACCATATCTCACCAGTTGCTCCCGATCCCAATGCAACCATCTGACCACCACTAGACAACCGGCGTCGATCGTTGGACGATCGCCAGACCGCCGTCATCGATCGCCGGACCGTCTCCTCCAATCATCGAGCCGTTGTTGATCGCCAAGGGACTACCGCAAAACCGCCATCGACCACCAAACCAACACCTCTTGTTGCCGAACCATCATCTCCCACCACCGAATCATCGTTGATCCCGGACCACCGTCGGACCATCAACTCTGGACCTCCGGTCACCAAATAACCACTAATGCTTAAAAATAAAATTTATTATTTTGACAAACTTTTCAATACTTACCTCAAATCTTATGGAGTATTGTTATACTTTAGTAATCTGGTCCGTTACTTGTATGTGTGATACCTCCATCCAAAGCTCCAAACGGAAAGGGCTTTGAAATAGAGGTACCAAACGGGCCCTAATAAAGACAGAGAAGGCCGCGTTCGAGCGAGCTCGGTAGCCATGGCGGCTTTGAGAGCGATGTCGCGCCTTCTGAATAACATCGGCAGCCAATGCCCGCTTCCTCGGAACCCTAACCCTACCTTTCTTCCTTCTCGGCTCGTCCCTTGCAGAGGGGTCGCCTCCAGGCTCTTCATCGGAGGTATGCTGTCAAGATATGCAAACAGAATCATTGGTTCCTCTGCTATCTACTGCATCGTTTGGGGCCCCTAGGGTTCATACAGGCTTAGAAACCAAATCTTGATTAGGGTTTTTAGTCTCCAGGAGCTCCCTCTCTAGAGGAGTTCTTAGAAAGCTGGGAGCTTTCTAATCATGGAGTGTATGTCAGATAGGCTTTAAGTGTGGTGGAAGGAATCAGATTGAAGAATCCATACATAACCATAGTTCAGTGGTTTTGGGGGGGGGGGGGAGTTCTCCTTCCTCCTTCACATGTGCTTGCACCCGAATACTAACACCTTTGGTGAATTGGTTATTGGCGTCTAGATGAAGGAGGACCCTCCGACAGGAGAATTGTTACAAGTTCTGATAGATGAATAACCGAAAAATACAAGTCGGAGTCAGGGTTCTGTACTTGTACCTGTGCCCCTTAGGAGGCTTATACACGATAGAGGTTCTGCGGTGTGAATCGGACCTATAGTCGCGCCACGACTAGCTCTGTGTGATCTACCATTATCCCTTGTACTTGTGCGTGTTTTCTTCTTCCTAAGGAGTGTGTGTTGCTCTGTCGTGGTGTGGTCTATAGGACTCACCCACGGGCTAGATGTAACTAACGATAGCGATTCAATATGTATTAAATTTTCATTTTAGTTGTTTTCTACGAGGTTTTTTCGGTTATTGAAATATATATGAATTGCAAACATACATAAAATATAAATTTAAAAATATTCATTTATTTTGCCGTGTCCCCGCCGTACCCGTGTCCTCAGTTTTTAGGATTTGCCGTGTCGGCGAACCCGTGTCGTGTCGTACCCGTGTCCCCGTACCAGTGTCAGTGCTTCTTAGGTTTTCTCACAAACCATGACAGATTTACAACTTTACATTGAACCCATGTCGCATTTGACTACCTTTTGGGATCTTACAACAATCGGTGTGTAGAACGACCTATGTACGATAAGTCAAATACAAGATTGATAGCGTATTATGGATGCCATTTGTTTGCAATAGGTAGAATTAGTATGCTATGGCCACATTAGGGTACCCCCTTGCTACACCATTGCTTCTAGCATGAATCATCCAATTTAGCGGATTATCCAAATGATTTTTCATTGAGTGATGAATGAATTTTAACGAATATATGTGCTCCATGTATCCATTCAAAAAAATAAAAGCTCATTTGTCCAACACCCATGGCCCACATGATATGCAACACTTGGTACCCACTTCATATTGGTCTTGTTTTCAAAAGAGTTGGATTTTTGCTTTACCTATATTTTTTTTGTCAAAAAGCTAAAAAATCAATATTCTAAATTTTGGCTAAATCTAGAGGAAAAACGAGTTCTTATGAAAGAAAATTTTATAGATGCAAAATATTTTTCTGATCTTTGGGTTTTTAAGCTGATCTTATTAGGGGTTCAACTTTGGTCGGATTAGTTCGGGTATTTTGACCTAATGGGTTTGTTTAGTTCTTAGTTTTGTGGACTCAACTAAATACGAGCCGATCCTGGATTAAGGCTCGGATAGAACCAGTGTTTTGAAAACCGAACCGGACCGGGCGATTCGACCGGTTTGGACCGGAACTGGAATGTGTTTTGGTTCAGTCTTTGAATAAACCGGTTTCTTTGTTAACTCAAGAATAAACCTTGTCATTAAAGAATTTAGTAAATATCTATTTAAAAAAACATATTTTCATACGGTTCAAACGGTTGAACCACCGGTTTAAGCCAATTTGGACCAAACCGGATGCCTTTTCGGTTCATCTTCCAATCCGGTTTTTAAAACACTAGATAGAACTGACCCCCCCCCCCAACACACACACACACACACACACACACACACACACACACACACACACACACATATATATATATATATATATATATATATATATATATATATATATATATATAGAGAGAGAGAGAGAGAGAGGAATGGGATGCTGCCTATCAAAGCAGCGTTTTTTGCTGCTTTGATACATTGTTTGACCATCCTAGAGGTTTTGGAATTTGATGAAATTTGGTGAGGGTGTTGTCTAGGGTTTTAAATCTCGGCCGATACCGGTACGTACCGGCCGGTACGTACCGGCCGGTACGTACCGGTTTTGGCCGGTTCGAGACCGGTACTGCATCCGATCCCGATACCTGGCCCGTATCGGCCGGTACCGGTACGTACCGGTCCGTATCGGCCGGTTCAGGCCGGTACAGGCCAGTACCGACCGGTACGGCCGGTACGGACCCGTACCGACAGCTTAAATTTTTTTTTTTTGGGTTTTTTTCAGGTTTTTTTTTTCAACCGGTATCGGTCCGTATCGGTCGGTACCGGTACGTACCGACCGGTACATACCGATTCGGGGCCGACCGATACCGCGATCGATACCGTGATTTTAAACCTTGGCTCTAGGGTAAGATGATCATCCTCACAAATTTTCATCAAATTCCAAACCTTCTAAGAGGGTCAAATGGTCGAAGCAAAATCTGCAGATTTTGCAGATTTTGCTTCGACCATTTGACCCTCTTAGAAGTTTTGGAATTTGATGAAAATTTGTGAGGATGATCATCTTACCCTAGACAACACCCTCACCAAATTTCATCAAATTCCAAAACTTCTAGGATGGTCAAACAATGTATCAAAGCAGCAAAAAACGCTGCTTTGATAGGCAGCATCCCATTCCTCATATATATATATATATATATATATATATATATATATATATATATATATATATATATATATATATATATATATATATATATATATATATATATATATATATATATATATATATATATATATATATATATATATATATAGGGTCAGGTTCAATGGACATTGTTTTTGCACTCAATTTTTTACACCGATTTTCAAACCATTAGATAGAGGTTTTAGAATTTCTTGATTTTTTGTGAGCATAATCATCTTGCCTTAGATAACACATCCACAAAAAATCAGCACATTCTAAATCCTCTAGACTTATTAAATGTGCTCTTCAAATTAACGATTAAAATGGATGGTCGATAAAGCCTTTTAGTTTTGATGTACTTAAAGGCTTTAGAATGTTCCAATTTTTTGTGGACATGCTATCTAGGATAAGGTGATTATGCTCACAAAAAATCAAGAAATTCTGAAACCTCTATCTAATGGTTTTGAAAATCGATGTAAAAAATTATGTGCAAAAATAGTGTCCATTGAACCTACCCATATATATATATATATATATATATATATATATATATATATATATATATATATATATATATATATATATATATATATATATATATCTTAGTCCACCAATATGGGAAGTCCACATATTTATGTCACGGGTTTGGACTTGGGAGTCACATCACACTAGCACATGAGTAACCATTTGTTGTTTGCTATCGTTGAACCAATTACCAAGAGAACCCAATATGTGGCTAATGCATAAAGCTTAATGTGGGCCTCTAACTTGCTAGTAAATAGCTAATAGCCATTCTTTTTTTAAACCAACTACTAACCCGAGAACCGACCCGACCCGACCTTATTATTGGTCAGGTCAGTTCAGGTCTATGCCCCATCTGGGTTGGTTCAGGTTTCAATATGGTAGAACCGAACTAATTTGGTTGGCTCAAACGTGAACCAACCTAACTCGAGTTGCACCCCTAGATCTTGTACGTCGAGATTTTCTAAGATTTTTTCTAGTCTAAATTTTTTTTGTTCTGCCGAACTTTCTTTTTAAGTAAAAACTATAGAGTTTGATTTTGTAAGGGACTGGAAAATTATATTTTGTATTCCTTTGTATTTTCATTTTTTTGGATATTTTTATTAAATCAAAATAGGGGGTATTTGCTTATTTACATAAACTAACTTAAAGTAATACTTAAATATTTTTTTTGTAAATAAGGTCGATGTGCAAGTTGCCTACTAAAATACCCCTTTACCCTGGAAACCAGTCTGAAACCCAAAACATGGGGGTTTCAGGACCGATTTCGGCCAAAACTCAAAACTCCGCTTTCAGCAATGATCCGTCGGATCATCAAATTGAATTGGATTAATTTTAACTCTTAACTAATTGGATAAGGGTATAGGCTAATCCGGTTCGTATACAATCCGTTGGTGGATCTATGTATATCGGAGGACAAAGAAGGAAGGAATCCATGTAGAGATCGGACCTCGATTGACATTTGACATCATTAAAGCTATCGTTTGTTGTCTAGTTTATTAACTTTATTTATGGGTATTTTCTTAGTTTGGAGGTCTTTTTTGTTAGTTTTAGTTGAGCGATCAGGATACAAAGCCTACAAGTCATATGGGGGGCGGATTGCACAGAACTTGATTGATTTGCCACCTCATCAACCAATGGGTCCCCACCACAGGACCAGTGGTGTTATTGGAACCACGATGAGATTTATGGATCTCCTCATGCGGAAACATTTGTTCCCCGTGAAAGAGATACGAAGAAATTCTTTGGTTTATTCCGTCACTCACCAATCCATGGAAGCACAATCGGGTCTTTTTCTTTTCTAGTTTTTATTGGTTTGGGTTCTATTAAATGGGACACTTGGTTTTCACTGAATATGGAGATTTGAAGTGGAAATAAAAAACTGTAAGCCATTATCTCTCTCTCTCTCTCTCTCTCTCTCTCTCTCTCTCTCTCTCTCTCTCTCTCTCTCTCTCTCTCTCTCTCTCTCTCTCTCTCTCTCTCTCTCTCTCTCTCTCTCTCTCTCTCTCTCTCTCTCTCTCTCTCTCTCTCTCTCTCTCTCTCTCTCTCTCTCTCATTTTATCTGATCTTCTCTCTTATTTCCAGGCTTCCAGCAAGTACTTGCATTTTTTTTTTTTTGGAAGGAGCAAAACACTTGCATAGAATGTTGGATTCTAGTTTCTTTTCAATTTAAAAAATCATGTGTGATCTGAGCTACTTTTTACTATCTAAATCTGCAGATCTGAGATTGAGTTGAATGAAATCTGCAATTATCTGCTAACATGCAGATTGAAAGTTGGATACATCTGCTTTCTTTTTTATATCAACCACTTACATGTTATAGGTTCTTTCCTTTTGATCTCTTATTTCTCGTTTGTGTATAAAACATGTTGCACGATCAGATTACGTCTAATTCATCATTGTATATTCTGATTATGTCTGATCGCAATGCTTCGATCTGAAATTTTTATGCTGTGTGCAGTCCTGTAACTTAATGCTTTGAAATTTCTGTGCCATGAACTTCCTTTTAGTAATAGTTGATTCAAATCCTACACGAACACTTCAAAATTGTTTTACGTTCGGCCTGTTATGGTTGCTGGACCACGCATACCTATTACCTTATATCCCAATTTGAACTCTTTCGAGGAGCTCAAAAGCCCTGATCTGAGTAACATTAGTCAAGTAGGGTTTCATCAAATTAACTATCAGCCCCTTTCCCATGTTCCCTCTATCTTTAATCTCCATTTCCAAGATCCTCCTTTTCATCTTTCCATCTTTCACCAAGTACTCAATCCAGCGATTCCAGCGTAGGTCTCGAACATCTTGAGGCAGGCATGATCGTAGGGGGATAGACGGGCGACCGACTTCTAGGCTAGTCCTGGTTGTACTTCCTCAGGTCAGCTACGTCTTGTTGGAACCCCAATCTTAGCTGCGCACGCGTCTGCCCAAACCCCATCTCGACTACCCAATAGCACCTCAGCCATACCGATGTAGGTCACTCCTTCGGTTGTTATTCCTAACATGCGCATACTCCAAAGATTATGGGGCACGTGCCAATGACCAAAGAGATCGTGGCTCAATGGGTGCACATAGGGACCATACGCACTTGTACCACATCCACCACATCCCAAAAATCAGGGTGTTTGTCCTCATCCTAGCTAACACTCAACAGTGGGTGCCACATCAGCCTCGCTCAGAGATCATGGGGTGTCCCCTAACCATAGGAGGGAATAGTGAAGGGCAGTCTGGTAGGACGGTTACGAAAGAAGACAAGATATCAGCCTATCCGACCACATCAGCCACCTCTCGGAGATTGTGGTGTGATAGGGAACAAGACCAACACGGACATTACAGAAAGGACCGAACGTGTCCCCCGTCCTCCCTATAAAAACAAATAAAGTTGTGGACGGGTAAAGGGTACCAACCTTCTCCTCCCATATCTCTTCTAATTCAATAGATCTACAGTCCATCCTTGGGTCATCCACTAACTCAAGTGTTGAAGGGCCTTTGGCTCCTCCAGGCCCCAAGGCACTTGTTTGCAGGTTGGAGCTTATGCGGCGACTCATCCTCCTCCTCCTTCGAACTTGTCAAGTGTGCCACTTGGCATTGCAAGAGGTGGTGGAACCCGACTTGTTCTCCAGAAATCTGATTGGAGAAGTCTGCATCTCAGATTCATTATACATGCATAGGGAAACTTCATAAGATTATAATCGATGAAGGCAACATGGAATTTTTGTTTCAGCGGAGTCGTGGGGAAGCTGAACTTGAATGTGGAGGAGCACCATATCAGCTGGTATGGTCTCGCGGTTGTAACTGACTCATCATTCGCAACAAGTGCTCAGTTTTTCTCTCTTGGCAAGTATGAGGACCAAGTGCTGTTCAATGTGGTAATGATGACAAACTAGCGTCCGTTGTTGTTAAGAGTGACCCTGTATCCTATTGTGCAATCGGCGATCACATATGCGAAAGTAGACCAAATAAAAGAGAGAGTGTTATCTTCAGTCAAGGTTTGAGAATTCGGGTTTGGGCAGGGGACAAGCGGTTCCACCATTTTGGCAAAAAATATTAAAGAATTAGAAATTCAAGTTAGATTCAGCCGGTTCAATTATGATTTACCTTATTTGGGCCCAATTTGGTTCATTCAGATTCAATGTAAGCTTGATTCAGCTTAATAGGGTATGATTCGCCTTTATTCGAATCCGATTCAGCTGAACTAGATCCGAAGTACGTTAAATGGGTTCCGAACTAGATCAAACCAAAGAGTCAAGTATGAATTGCAAATATTTTGGGTTCGATTGGTGCTTCAGTTAGGACCAATAGAAATCCAAACGAGTTCAGTTTGGTTTCGGACGGACCCTCGACCCTTGATTTGAGGTTTTCCTAGTTTGCCATTTTTATTATTTTCAGTTGAACAAGTAGGTTTTAAAATTTTCAATGGAGGCCAGGATGGTAGAGCTTAGTATTAGTTTAGAAACAGGTCAGAGGCATTTTCATGTAATTTAACTCATGCTTACAGCTACAGATTCTAATATCCTTTCAATTTTTTCTTTTACAATTTAATGTCATAGGGCTTTCATTCTACACAACAGAAGAGGCCTTATCTGAAGCTTTCGCACGGTTTGGCCAAGTGGTTGAAGGTATTTCTGCAAGATCCATGGCTTTGCATTCTTATCTTTCATCGAGCTGATGACTCATGCATATTATTACTCTGTTTGTCTGCCAGCCAAGATCGTAATGGACCGAATCTCCAACAGGTCCAAGGGTTTCGGATTCGTGACATTTGCCTCGGAAGATGAAGCACAGAGAGCCATGGCAGAAATGAACGGCAAGGTGAAGAACATATTTCGATTAAGATCACTGCTATTCCGCCAACCGCTTTGCCAACTTGATGTGGCGCCCGATCACAGCGTTTCGTTTGCTTGCTTGTTGGGGTAGAGTGTGATTCACTGGTTGGGGCTGGGTGCAACGGACGGCTGTTGTCGTGCCACGTCAAGTTGGCAAAAGCGGGTTGGCAGAATAGCATTATTGCTCGATTAGCTACTAATGGATAGTATGGATATAAGGGATTTCATACTTAAAATCACTGGATGCAGGTATTGAATGGGAGGGTTGTCTTTGTGGACAATGCAAAGGCCAAACCCCGCTTCGATGACGACCTTCTTCCAGTTGCAAGAGGGCCACCGGAGCCATCACCGGGTGACAAATGATTCTTCTGTAGATTTTTCACAATGTGAAACTCTATGAATCCCCAATCACCGAATCGTAATCAAAACTTCTTTCCATTTGGAACCTTGAGATCCTCGAAACAAATATGTGATTCCATGAACATTAAAATTCAACGGTCTAGATCAACAAAAATGAATTCCGTTCTTCCAGATCAAGGATAATTTACAATGCATTCAACCCAGCGCTACATGATCAACTAGGAGAAGCCCCGGCTTGCATCTGTCTCGCAACCAACAGAACCACCACGGCTCAGACCGCCTTGACCTTGTGGGATGGAGACTGACTGAACATATTTGATGAGATCATCAAGAAATCTGCATAACATTGTCCTGCAGTGAGAGAGGCTTCGAACTTCAAATGCTCCCTATTAGTTCATTTGTAAATAGATTGAAAGTGTGTTGGTATATATTGAGCTTTGCTTTTGTTGAATAAAAGGTGAACATACCATCAATGGTCTCATGTTGTACATGCTCCTCAACCGTATGATCAAACAATTCCTGCCCCTAATGATGGAACTCTCTTAAGATTACACTGAAACAATGAAAGCATGCAAAAAAAAAAAAAAAAAAGGGTGAAATTTAGAATGTGCTAACGTTTTATGAGGATGATAACCTTATTTTAGAGTGTCCACAAAAAATTGGTACATTTTAAAACTTTTAAGAGCAAGTTTTATCAGTCATCTATTTTAATTGTTTAGTTGAAAATCATATTTAATGTCCTCAGAAGCTTAGATACTCCCTATGACATGTCATATATATATATATAGAGAGAGAGAGAGAGAGAGAGAGAGAGAGAGACTACACCCCAAAACAATCAAGTCAGAGTAGTTGGTTACACCCCAAAACAATCAAAGTTCCTATGCATGCATATTGATGCTAGCAGAGAAACTGAATATACAAATATATGACTAATAGGGTATTAGTCCAAGCCCGAAGTGGGTTCATTGCCCGAAAGGTTTCAGGACATCCGACCACAGAAGATGAAGCACGGAGAGCCATCGCAGAAATGAACAGCAACATGAACATATTTCGATTAAGAACACTGCTATTCCGCCAACCGCTTTGCCAACTTGACCACCCGATCACAGCGTTCCCTTCGCTTGCTTGTTGGGGAAGAGTGCGATTCACGAGTCAGGGCTGGGTGCAACAGACTGCTGTGGCCGTGTGGCGTCAAGTTGGATAGTATGGATACAAGGGATTAATATTTAAAATCACTGGCAGCAGGTCCTGAATGAGAGAGTTATCATTTTGGACAAATCAAGGGCCAATGCTCCACTTTGACGATGCTCCTCTTCCAATTGCAAGAGGGCCACCGGAGCCACCACCATACAACAAATGATACTTCTGTAGATTTAATCATAGTCAAAACTTCTTTCCATTTGGAACCTTGAGATCCTCAAAACGAATATGCGACTCCGTGAACAATAAAATTCAACGGTCTCGATCAACAAAAATGAATTTGGTTCTTCTAGATCGAGGATAATTTACAACCCATTCAACACAGTGCTACGCAATCAACTAGGAGAAGCCAGAAGCCCCAGCTTGCGTCCGTCTCGAAACTAGCAGAACCACTACAGCTCATGCCGCCTTGACCTTGCGGGATGGAGGCCGACGGAACATGTTGATGAGATCATCAAGACCCTGAGGGAAAAAAGGTGTATTTCTTTGCATGTTAGAAGATTTGCATAACATTGTACTGCGGTGAGAGATGCTTCGAATGCAAACATCCATACCCGTGTTGTGATGACAAGGAAACTGAAGAGGAGAATCAGATAAGATCCGAGGACTAGTAGCAGAAGAAGATCGAAAGTGACGCTTGCAACCTGCAATTTCAAATACTCCCTGTTGGTTCATTTGTAAATAAATTGAAAGTGTGGAGGTATTCTTTATAAATGTAGTATAAGCACCTGGTATATATTGAGCTTCGCTTTTGTTGAATCATAAAAGGTGAACATCCCATCGATGGTCTCGTGTTGTACATGCACCTCAACTGTGTGATCAGACAATTCCTGACCCAAATGATGGAACTCTCTTAGATTACACCGAAACAATGAATTCGTCGACAAAAAAAAAAATCATGAACTTCTAGAATGTGCTGATGTTTTATGAAGATGATCACCTTACCTTAGATAGGATGTCCACAAAAAATCAACACATTCTAAAACTTCCAAGGACATCAAATGCCAGAAGCTTTATCAGCCATCCATTTTAATTGTTAAGTTGAAAAGCGTATTTGATGTTCCTAGAAGTTTTAGAATGTGCTGATTTTTTGTAGGTGTTCTAAGATAAGGTGATTATCCTCATAAAAAATCAACGCATTCAAAGTGTCATGTGTCGCGAAATGACTATATGCCATAGGGTATTCCCTATGATGTTTCATAGGAACCAATTTCACACACACACACACACACACACACACACACACACACACACACGAGAGAGACGGAGAGAGAGAGACCCAAAAACAATCAAAGTTCTTATGCATGCATATTGATTCTGGCAGAAAAACCAAATATACAAATCTATAATGACTAACTGGGTATTAGTCCGATCCCGAAGTGTGGGTCCTTTGCCAGAAAGGTTTCGGGACACACGCCGACCTCAAAAAATAAAAATAAAAACATACAAGCATATAATGCTTCTACTTCTAAAATATGTGAAGATGAGGTGACTAACCGCAAATATAAATGTTTACATACAAAGCATCTATTTCAGGTGTCCCTATAAGATCTGATAGAAGCTAACTGCAGATTCTGTAACATGAAAAGCTTGCACTCTTTTTAATAAGGTTGATATGGTAATTATTCACCAAAAACAAGAGCAACATTATTCATACCGATAGCTTTTACCGATTCATTCACATAGAATGATGTGGTATCCAATCACAGCGTCCCTTTGCCCGGCAACCCGGGCTATTTGAGATTCACTGGTCGGGTCTGGGTGAAACAAATGGTGGTGATCATGCACGTCATTCTGTGCGAAAGAATCGGTACAAGCTATGGGGGTAAATAGTATTTTCCCAAAAACAAAGGCAAAAGAAGAATAGGTAACAACTAGATATCTGAATCGATGAACTAAACCAACATATGCCAATTATCACACATTAATGAATGATTTTAACGTTCGAACCTTTTTCAATGCTGAAATAAATGGGTCGGTCTTGGAGAGGAAGGGCGCCACCCGAGGTGTTCTTGATAGAAGATCCAACCATGTGTTCACATAAGAAGGGTTTATTGCCAAACTGCTGTTATCTGCAAAAATTTGAATATTCCTTCCTTGGTGTCCATAAATATGCCTCTACATGGAAAGTGAGGAAACATATACTGCGTTAAAACCAAAACCATGTTTGCAAAAAAAAAAATTCAACCTTGGAATTGAAATACATGAGCTATTACGGGAAACAGGTTCTCGATAATCTGCAGATTCACTATCATGCATATTACATCAATATATGTTTCATTCCTAGGAAAAGTAAATACATTAATATATGTTTAAAACACCAGAAATTTGTACTATGTATGTTTTTTGGTGTTTTTTCCATTACAAAAAAAAAATCACCAAACGAAAGTGTTTTTCTTCCTTTACTAAATCATTCACTGGACAATTCTAATTAAAGAAGAAGCTAGTGAAAATTCTTGAAAAGAATGCCAAGTGTCTGGCTCTATAGATATAGATTTATTTTTTTGGGAAAGGGCTCTATAGATATAGATGGCATTCTAATAATACGTATGAAAAACGGTGGAAACAAGGGATCCAGTTTGGTTAGCAAACTAGTTCAAAGCGGTTTGAAGAAGATCAATGGAAGTGTAACAAGCCATGTGTATGAGAATAAAGGCAAGAAACAAAATTGCACTGGTCATGGTAACAACAATCATATGAGAAATAGAATGAGATCATATGAAGGGAGGGTAGAAAAATAAGTTAAGACAAAGGATCAGCACATAAGCCACCCAATTTGGTTTTATGCTAGGTACATCCACCATTGAAGAAGTATGCTTGATTAGGCAATTAATGAAATGGTTTATGTACAACGAACGAAACCTACATATGGTTTTTATCAAGACAAGTGTGGCATATAGCACAAGAGGTTCATTTGGTGTTCTTTTGAAGGATGTCTCTAAGTGTTTTGAGATAGTTAAAGAGATGTAAGAGGGTGTTATAAGTGTACAAACTACTTGTTTGTCACGCAAATGAAGTTGTATCAAAAGACCATCCCTTTAGCCCACACATTCGTTTCATTTGTTCTCTAAGGCTACGTTTGTATGGCGCTGATGGCGGTGGTCGTGGTGGCCAGCAGTGCTGACGACGGCAATGGTGGTCACAATAGCCAGTTGTCGTGGCCGGTAATGGCATGGGGGTGGAAGCCAACAGTGAAGAAGGCCGGTGGAAGCATGGCGGTTGTGCCAGTGATGGAGTCCAGCGACGACGGCCGGTGGCGGTCGCAGCAGCAATGGCGCGCAGCAGCAATGGCGATGATGTTTGTGGTAGCAGTCAGTTGAGCAAACGCCGATGGTGGTGGTGGAGGCAATAGTTACTTTCGGTGGAGTGGACGATAGTGGCGATAATGGGGGGGACTAATGTTAAATCAAAAGATTCACCGGGTGTTCTAGTTGAACAAGTTGGTTGGGTGGCCCAGTTGGTCTAGCCAGACCACCGGATGTCTAGGATTCACTTGGGGGGGCTTCTCTCGGACCTTAATTAGTGGATTTCGGGCCCCAGATCTTCACCAACTGCAAACTTTCTGCATAAACAAGTAATGTTGCATAATTTACTTGATTCCTCGTCTTCCTCTTGCATACTCTCGTGGATGCTTCATCAACATTTGTAAATATTTCTAAATATAGGCCTGGATGAAGTGAACAACACTATCATAGTGTTATGTATCAAGCGAATACATGGGTGACCCAAACAAAAATTACCAGACCGCCAACGTTGTATGAATATAATATTGGGAACATATATAATGATGTTACGGGCAAGGTTCGAAATCTCCATTTCGGTGAAAATTTCGACCTTCTGGATATGGAAATATTTCGTGGAAATATTTCGACAATGTGGAAATATTGCAATTTTGTAGAAATGGTGGAAATATTGATTTTTTGATGGAATTTTTTAGTGAAACTCCAGATAGTCATAAACCAAGTATAGATACACACTTTGGAACACTCAAATAATATTTGTACCCTATCTAGGGGTGTAGAGCTTCACGTAACATGTATTCAATGTATTGAGTCTATGAGTCTTGTGCAATCTTATTTGGTTCGGTTTTGATATATATTTTTCAAATGTTTTTTAATCTTTTTTTTGGATAAAAATATTTTTGAAATAAAGATTAGTTGATTGTTAAAATAATATTTCAAACGATTTTGAAAGCGGACTTAAAACAAGAAAGTTATGCATATTTGAAATTGTGCAAAAATTATGCTGAAATGTGAAACACTGTTTTTTTACTAAGTCTGAAAAAAAAAAAGTTTTTATATAGAAAAGGTTTTATACATTCAAAATTTCCTAAGACGGATCATGGTTTTCTAGATTCACTCGTACTTCTACATCTTGTGGAATTTTTTGAGCTAAAAAGGAGTTGATTTAATCACTTTTCTCACCATGTAGATTTTATAAAAATCCATAAAAACTGTTTTCTTCTACTAAAACTGAAAGTTTATTTTTTGATTCCTTTGTTTTTTTATTTTTTTGATATTTTTATTGAAATCAAATGGGGGGGTATTTGCTTATTTATATATAATAACTTAAAGTAAATGGAGAAAATAAAATTAAGTAAAACGATATTTACTATAAAATTAAGTAAAATGTTATTATATCTAAATAAGCTGCTGAGAACCAGGCCCCCCAGTTCCCTTTTATAACCAGTCAGTCACAGAATTTCGGATATATTTCGCGACTTTTTTCAAAATTTTTGCGAAATTTCAACAAAATCTCGCGATATTTCGTGGAGATGGAAATATTTCGTGAAAATATCGCGATATTTTATGAAACCGCTCGATATTTTGACATTTCCAGTTCTGCTCGAGATTGCAGGTGGTATTTCGTATCGGGTTTTTATTTTTCCGATATATTTCGCGAAATATATCGATTTTTTGTTCCTTGGTTACGGGTAATACTAAAACAACAAAGGATAAGATTAGAATGAGGAAATCAATCAATTGCTCCATCAGAAGTTAAGATGGCGCAATACATGTATTGTAATTTGGTCACAAAACACATGGATTAGAAGATGCACGTATAAAGGGAGGACACAGGCTTATGTAAAGTAAGGAATGTATGGTTTAAGGTTACATGATTAGGAGTCATATTGATTGTTCTGAAGATCATTAAACTTGATACCAAGGTTCTAAAACTCAATATCAGGGATCGTAACGGCCAGCCAACAAGACTCAGATGATACCAAGTCGTATCGGTCATTTCTGCCTGATACATGAAAATTCCTATTGCTTTTGTACATATTGTACACGCCATGTGTGTTGTTAGTGGTTGTGGCCCAGATCCAATCATCTCGATTGTGTCGGTCCTGACTCGACTGCCTCGACCAATTCGTGTCGCAATAGAGTCGGGCTCCATACCAGTGTATCGAACCCAAGGTTCAAAATCGTGGTATCGGTCGGCCCCGAACCGGTATGTACCGGCCGGTACGTACCGGTACCGGCTGATACAGACTGATACCGGTTGAAGAAAAAAAAAACATGTCGGTATCAGTCCATACTGGCTGTATCGGTCGGTACCGGCCTAAACTAGCCGATACATATTGGTACCGGCCAGTACGGACAAGGTATCGGGATCGGGTGCAGTACCGGTCTCGAACCGGGCAAAACCGGTACGTACCGATATAGGCTGATATTTCAAACCTTGATCGGACCTTGTACCGATCTTGGATCATGGAAAGCGAGTACAAAACCAACCGAGTTGAATATATTGGCCAAGTTTTAGAACATTGCTTGATATCAAGAAGTTGAGGTTCCATAAATAGCATAGTTGTTAAAGAGAGTGTAAAGAAAGTTTTGTTCTGCATTTCCATTAATCCTTTATCATTCTATTTCTAAGATCTATCCCAAGTAGTTGGTAATTCAGTACGACGGTAAAAAGTAGAGGTCGAGATAATAGTACGAGTAAGGTAGTATAGAGTAAGTTCGTTGCGAGCTTTTATTAAGGTCTAATTGTTCTATTCTTAATTTACCAAATATAATTCTCTCTCCCCACCTATCTCCTGAAGGTCAAGGTAGTTGTACAATGGATGCTTGAATACCATGAAAATTCTTCTATTCATTATTCCTAGGAAAGGTCAAGGTAGCCGCTTAGGCGTTTGGTCCCTAGGCTACCCCACCTAGGCCCCAAGTGCCTAATCACATGGGTTGGGTCCAAGGCAAATGCTTGGTCAAAGATTCCCCCTAAGAAAAAGTCGAGGTGTTTTGGCTGGTGATCCCAGGGTTGGGCAAAGAAGAGGACCAAAGATAGGGAAGATGTGAAGACGAAGATAAAACTGAAATAAGCACAAGTCAAAATATAAGCTTTTAAAATTCTTGTAAGATGCATGATTCATACTCAAAATTCCATGTTGAATCTATCTTTTTTAAAAATTATAGCTAATATAAAAAATCAATATTTTTTCAAATTCGTGATCAACTTACTAATATGTATTTGGAGGCGCATAATGACCATCTTGTTATCAGATATGATGCATTGTGTAGTACTAAGAAATGGACCTATGTGAAATATTTAGTTTGGTTTGCTGAAGAATAGCACAAGTGGCCTTGAGCGAAAATGATACATAGGCAGTATAATACATTTAATTGCATGCATGATGGTTGAAAGGAAAAAAGATGTGTCACCAAGTGATAAGTGAGAACCGATCATACCGCGAGACTCTCGGCAACTAATCTGATACTTTTATAGATTGCCGCTTCATCCACTGAATCCCTGTAGCAAAAGCCACAGACTTAACATAGTAAAATTTTAAAAAGAATGAATATGAAATACAGAAGATAACTTGTAATCCTACCTTGTGTCATAAATACCTCCTGTGCTTTCTAGTAATTTGGGTGCAACAGCAAGTTCAGAAAGAGTGGCGGCAGTTATTCTTAGTCTGGAAAATTGCTCATGCTCCCATGCAACCTACACCAGACTCAAGTATCTGTCTATTTAAGAGCTTTTCTAATATTAACCCAAGGCAAGCTTACATATCTTCTATTGTGCTAATGAAATTGGTCAGACTCAGTTTAATCAAGTAATTGAGTTTCAACTCTTGATAACAGAAAAGGAGTTCAAACGGGACATTATTTCATTGATTTAGACATTACAGTAGGAATAAACATGCAAAGGGAGATTATAAGCAGAAGAAAAGGTCAAATTTATTTCTAATTTCATATTCTTCAATGTCAGATTGGATGGTGATTGAATCTCTTACAAAACCTGTTTGAATGAGATTTCTAACCATTTTAATCCTTAAAAATTGATGTTTTGGGTTTTAACTAAAAGTAATTTAATTTCTACCTTAAAATTTGTTAACCTACTTGTCACTAACCTCATTCATTGGTGGAAAATGTGATCTCCACAGTCATATTGGATAATGTGGCATCTCCTGCTAGATAGAGAAAATCTTTAAACTTGGCCAAGTTCCTAAATAGACGCCTTCCCTTAGAATATGTAGACTCTAAATGCATTAATCAATAACAATTGTACTGTCAAGAAGAATAAGCTTGATCTTTGCAAAATCTTACAAGCCCAGTTAATGTGACTCAAAATAAACGAGTATTGCAAGATAAACCTAAGGAGTTTATTTACTTCAAGGGAAAAAAAAAAGAAACAAGAATGGTAGGAGTAAGGAAATAGTAGAGAAAATAAAGTTTGCCTGTTAGATATAAAGCAGACGATCTAATCTGGGAGAAATATTGAGGAAGATAAGAGAGAAAATTAATTATTTGTTGTTCAGAACAAAAAAAAAACTAGCTAGGTCCCTATGGATATTTTTTTGAATGATAACTAGAACTGGAATCAAAAGGGGAAGAGGAAAGAACTGTACAAGGGACACAAGCACCCCCAAAACAAATCAAAAGAGTTTAAAAAAAACAAAAAAGAGTCAAGGAGTTCTGCTCGCAGCCTTATCAAAGCGATCCAAGCTCCCCGCTTAACCTCCAATCTGTATCCACGTTAGCTAATCGCACTGCCACACGCAAAACAGCTCCACACATATCCGAGGACCACTAAACAGGTACCTCGAAGCGCCTCCGACTGCTACAAAATTATAAATGAGCCGATGCAGCCCTATTCACTGATCCAGGTCAGGATCCAGTTCCCTCAACGGGCTTAATTTGACCACCCAACCCGCTAGATCAGCTGACTCCCCATCTGTGCTTCTACAATTAAGAATGTCCTTATGCATTTGATTACTCTCTGGATAAGCACAGAGATAGTGCTAAGTTTGTCCCCAAAGACCCTACTATTCCTTTTCATCCAGACAAAATAGATGATGGCATTCATCACCACCTTGGCAATGGAGGTTTCAGCCGGTTTTCCTTCAAATTAGTTTGAGATAAACTGGCCTGAGCTGCTGATGGACGATCCCACATCATTTTTTTCTCCACTCCATAATAGTGCATCAATGTTCCAAAAGAGCCGAGGTAATCAAGCATCTGAAAAATAAATGGTCCATGATTCGCTATCCTTTTGACAAATCCAACACCGATCAGTTGCCTCTCCTCTTTTCTGTGTATGGCCCACCATAGGAAGTCTGTTCCAACTCGCTCTCCAAGAACAAAAGTAGTAGTTAAGGGGCTGATCGTGTTCCAAACCATCGGCACCCAATCTTTTTCATCACCTACTTGTCTTAGAGCATCTCCAGCCCTTACTCAAATTTTTACTCAAATCTGAGTAAAAAATTGAGTAAAAACTCAATTTGATCTTGAGTACTCCAGTTCTTACTCAAATTTAAGTAAAACCCATTCTGGTACAAGAACTCCTGCCCTTTTACTCAAATTTTAAAAAAAAACTAAAAAATTGGATGGCACGTTTGTAAATAGGAAGGCATTGGGAGATGACCGTTAGAATTTGGTATGGGATTTGAGACTCTCCCAATTTCGTGAAAAATTTGAGTAAAACTCACTTTGGTATAGGGTTATGCTATGATGCGACCACCTTCAAGTGCGGCTAATGTGCAGTATGCAAGGTTCGAAATTTCCATTTCGGTCAATATTTCGACCCCTCTGGATATGGAAATATTTCGTGGAAATATTTCGACAGTGTGGAAATATTGTGATTTTATAGAAATGGTGAAAATATTGATTTTTTAATGGAATTTTTCAGTGAATCTCTGCATAGTCATAAACCAAGTATATATACACAATTTGGAACACTCAGATAATATTTATACTCTATCTACGGGTGTAGAGCATCACAAAGCATGTATTCTGCATTTGAGTCTGTGAGTCTTATGCAGTCTTGTTTGGTCATGTTTTGATCTATGTTTTTAAAATGGTTTTTAATCTTTTTTGTGGATAAAAATATTTCCAAAATAAAGATTAGTTGATTGTTAAAATAATGATTTAAATGATTTTGAAAACGGACTTAAAACAAGAAAGTTGTGCAAGTTTGAAATCGTGCAAAAATTATGCTGAAATGCAAAACACTGTTTTTTTTCTAAGTCTAAAAACATGAGTTTTTATAAAGAAAAGGTTTTATACATGCAAAATTTTCTTTGACGGACCATGGTTTTCTAAATGTACTTGTAGTTCTACATTTTGTGGAATTTTTTGAGCTAAAAATGAGTTGATTTAACCACTTTTCTCAACGTATAAATTTTATGAAAAACCGAAAAAACTGTTTTCTCCTACTAAAACTGAAAACCTACTTTTTGATTCACTTGGTTTTTGATTTTTTTGATATTTTTATTAAAATCAAATGGGAGGGTATTTGCTTATTTACATATAATAACTTAAAGTAAATGAAGAAAATAAAAATTAAGTAAGACGACATTTGATACATCTAGATGTCTTAGAATGAACTGATTTTTGACATGTGGCTTATCAAAGGGAAGGTGATCATCCTAAAAAAAAACCTCCATAGCATGGTTGTATGTTGGTCGCACCATAAAATTTTTAATATATATATATATATATATATATATGGGAATAGGGAGTATGGTCCTTCCCTCCACCGTACATGTCGGTCCTCCGCTCTAAAAAGGTGCCATGTGGCACCTTTCAACGAGAGTTGGAACTTGGTCAACTTGGGTTAAAACCTCCCAATAGTGATCAAAAAAATAATTTAAAAAAATCACATGCCAAGTATCATTTTTAGCATCTAAAATATATGTATGTTTGCAAATAGCATATTACCCTTGAATTTGCTTTAACTTTGATTGAATTGCTTTAAAAAAAAATTTCCTTTGATTTTATTTTAGTGACCATAATCTAATTATAGTGGATTGACCATACTTTCAAAAAAAAATAGGTTGAAAGGTGCCACATGGCACTTTTTTAAGGGAGAGGACCGACGTGTACGGTGAAGGAGAGGACCATCGGAAATTCCCTATATATATATATATATATATATATATATATATATATATATATATATATATATATATATATATATATATATATATATATATATATATATAAGTATGAAGTAACTAAAGCATAGAAAAGGCAGAACTTTAGCTTCTCATTTATACATTTTACAACAATGGTTTAATTTACGTATATCGCTTATCAGACAACAAAGCCATATAATGTGTTGATGTTTCTTGGTCATTGAATTTACTTTTGTTGCAATGTCAATTAAGGGGAAAATTGACTGATGGCTGTGTGGGTGCATTCCTAAAGTTTGGACAACATGTCATGCAACTTAGAAACATATGAGCCGTTGAGAAGATAAGGTATCGAGAAGATAAGGTATCGAGAAGATGAGGCTTCAGAAAAATGAGGCTTCGAGGGTGCTCTCCATCGATCGTAGGTGTCCTGAAGAAAAGGCAGGGCCTCGGATGTGCGTCATGGTGTAGGGGAGAGTTCTACAACGAGTGGAGGTGTTAGGGCGACGAGTGGATCGCAGCTACTGATGGAGTGGTGGTGGTGGTGGTGGTGGTGCACAAGTTGTTCGATTGGTTAAGGGCCCCAGATGTGAGTCAAGGACTCAAGGTGAATGGGAGGGGGATGCAGGGGACGGGCAATCGAGGTTATGCTACCGCCAACGATGGCTTGGGGTGGGGTGTGTGTGTGTGTGTGTGTGTGTGGGGGGGGGGGGGGGGGGGGGGGGGGGAGGCGTTCTTCGTGGCTGCAAGCGACATTCGTTAGTCAGAGTTGCCAGAATCATTTGCCGGTGCAGAGGGGAGAGAGAACGAGACAGGACAGTTCGCTAGAGTGCTAAGAACATGGTTCGTTGGAGAGCAGAGAACGAGTGAAACCCTAGCCTCGATGAATTGAAGTTAAAGAGGAATAACTCGGGTCAGAATCCCAATTATACCCTCTAGAATTTTGAACATTTACTTAAAAAAATCAACTGATACAACTTGGACCGAGCCCCGCGACTCACCCGAGTCGCCCAAGCCGCACCCCGAGTTATGGCACAACCAAGTACCCACCTGGTCGACTCGAAAGTTGAGTCGACTCGGCCAAGTTTCGACTCAACTGAGCAAGTTTTAATACACCGAACCACATTCACTAAATGTAGATTAGCATATTCTAAAAAAATATGATAAATGTGAAAAAACTAAAGGTGGCCCTTTGGATGCGTCGCTTTGCGCGCAGCTCCACCTAGTGCTAGAACTCCGGCCCTGATTGAAAGGAGAGGGAGCAGTGAATATTCAAAAGAGGATAGTGTAATACTGTAATTCAAAATTCATTTGTAGCATTACAGGATTTAGAGCTTCATAGAGCCATATATAAAGATCATCTAACATTCGTTTCTTTATGTCATCCACCCAAAAAGGGAGGTTGGATCTTTCTAATCCAATCTATAACCAAATTTTTGACAACCAATTCTACTCAAGATAAGGCTTCTAGAACATAGCAACTTTGTTTCTTAGTGTAAACATCTCTTTAATTAGCTAAAAACAAGTCCTTAAATTCAGTGGTTGTAATCCATCCTGAATACTTGTATTTATTCATTTTTAGATGCAATAAAAATAGTTATTACGGGAATACCAACTTACCAAGTGCTAAGACACTTCCTCAATAAAAGGATGTGGAACACTGATTCAACATAAAAGTCAATAAATAAATAAATAAAGAGAACCATAAACAAGTATCATCTAATAGGGATGCATGCAAGTATATGATCTACCCAACAAAAGAACCTCTTCCCTAGACTACAAACTCATTGTAGACAATTTATGGTTGAGCGTCCCTTTAGTATAATTTTGTCACGCAACTATATCATAGATGTTAAATTCTGGGTGATAAATGTAAGTTCTCAGTGTGCATGAGGCAGATATACTTACTCGCGAATTCGAGATATTTATCTTTTTGTGTTTTATACCAACTGTAACTCCCATCTCTTGAGCAACATCTGATAAACCCTGGCATCAAAATTATCTATTAGATATAAAAAGAGAGATTTTCTTTGATGATGAAGAAAGAGGTGTGCTTTCATTATTTCCACTAAAACAAATACTAACTCAGTTTTCAATTGTGGCGTTGGACTTACTTCAAATACTTGTTTTATGTAGGCATTTTCTGGAGGCTTCGACACATGAATCCATAACTCGTTCTCCCAGGAACCAATACTATTCAAGCATATAGCATAGTCTATACTCTCTCGTAAACGCTGATCAAAACTCCTTAGCCACTGAGAAGAGAGAGAATCACAGCAAGTGTTAAACTACTACTATAGAGTGACCTATGATCAAGAAGGGCACTAAGTACCAAACTGACCTTCAAAGTTCCATTATAGTTGTAAGGTCCACCAGATGTCAACCCAAAAAGAATGTTATATCTCCCCCGAGTTTTTGGATTTGAATAAAGACGAGAGAATAGCCTTGCTATCTCTAAAAGAGCCACAACTCCACTTCCATTACTATCACTTCCCACAGAAAGTGCCTTGAAACATTAAGTAGAATTAAACCTTGAATGTTGCAGAAGGGTACCAGTAATGTGTAAAGATTATAACATACCGGAGCAGCACCGAAAGTGTCATAGGATGCAACAACAGCAATTGTTGGTAGCTGATTAGCATCTCCATCTCCTTTCAGCCCTGGTAACCATCCCTGTTATATAGAACAAGTTTAAAACTAAAATATTAAATTATTGAGTACTAAAAGTATTTGCAAGTATAATTAGTAAAACTACTCTCTAAACCATGTATGGACTCTCAAATGTTGACGTACATAATACAAATCCCTGTTTTAGGAGCAGGACAATGGGACAATAAGTTCTTACGTGAACCTTTTATTTAGCTTCGCTATACAGCTATATCATTAATTACATGCTCTAAAGGAGCAGCTTGGATTCTAGATCTAGCAAATAGTACGCTTGACCTGAGTTTTATTTAAACAGAATGATTGGAGGAAGATCAACAAAAGTTTTGTTGGCCTTCGAAGCTTTCACCTTCTAGTATTAGTGTCCTTGAATCTCATTCTTGATTTCCACCATCTTGTTATAGTCCCTTCTGGATGATGTGAGTATTGGTGTTTGAAACTTCCAGTTGAAATCTTTGATGGTTTTTCTGTTGCATTTCCCCGGGTGAAATAGCTGGAATTCTGCAAAACCAAGTTTTCTTGCCCTAAAAGACGGAAATTCTTGCCGCCTTGGCGCCTTGTATCATGTAAGCACCTGATTCTCCACAGACATTACTACCACACTCTAAGAAATTGGCCTTCAGTTGCATGAAGACGTGTTATTGCCTCAAGATTTTTCTGCTCCATTATACATCACGGTCAGTGTTTTCAGAGGCGGGGGCGTAAGGCGAGGTGTTTTGCCTGCTGTGGGGCAGGGCGTAAGCCCCAGGACGTGGGGCGTAAGCTCCATGAATTTTTATTTTTTTAATTTAAAAAAATATATATAAATAAAAAATAGTATATAAAAGAGTGAAAATAGATTAAAAAAAACAAAATAAAAAATACTATGAGCAAAGTTAGCAAACAAAGCATTTAAGCCTATAAACATGGTTGATAAATCATAAATATATAAAAAACGATAATAAAAATGAACTTGTCACTGTCTTTCAATATCATTTACGATCTAATTATAAGTTTCTAATCAAAATTCAAACTATCAATGTTTTTATTCCATAGATTCTACCATTCCATACATGATACAGAACCAATTTAAAACAACTTTAGTTCCCAAAATATCATAATTGTCATTCAAAAGAGTAAGACGCATATAAAGGATCACACGGTAGCAATCAAATCATTTTTTTTAACTATGCAAACAAACTCCAGTGGAGCGTAAGCCCAGGCCATTGGGGCGTAAAAGGCGTGCCCGGGCGTTCGAGGCGTACGCAATGTTTTAAAAAACGGAAGGCGGAAGACGGGCGGTCAAGTGGTTTCAAGGCGGAAGGCGAAAGGCGGACGACTAGGCGGGCGCCCGGAGAAAAAGGCGGGCACCCACCTATATAAAATATATTATATATATTCTATATGTATGTATATATATAAATTCATAATTCTATATAAAAAAATAATATTAGAAAGTTTTACATATGCAAACATCAAAACTACCGATCTGAATATAAAAGTTTTATGAAAAGGGAGGAGGGGATTGGGTGGGTAGGAGTATTTCGGTATGGTTACCTCAATACCTATACCCGATTGTCCCTCTAACTTGAGTATACCAGATAATACAGTTGTACTCCAACTTTATTGTGATGTACCCAAATTCCAACCAATCATATATTGTTATCCAAATTCTATCCAAACTCATACCATACAAGAACCAATATAGTAAAAAATCGTAAGAGCTTAAACATTTCATCACAATACATTGAAAAAAAAAATTCCTCAAGCAATTGCATATGGTGAAGAAACAGAAAATCTATTACAAAAAAAAAAAATTTCCTCAAGCAATTGCATACAGTGAGACCGCCTAGGCGCCCGCCTTTGTTCAACCCGCCTGCAGTGCCGCTTTTTGCTGAAGCGGAGCGGCCAACCCTCTAAAACGCCTAGGCGGCCGCCCGGACCGCTTTTTAGAACAGTGGGCGTACGCCCCAGTGGTTCGGGCGTAAGCCCCATAGGAAAAAAGCCCCAGCTGGAGCCGCCCCGGGCGTTTTAGGACCGCCCCGCCTCGGGGCGAGCCCCGGGCGTACCCTGGGGTGAGTTTTTTAAAACACTGATCACGGTACAATGGAGCAGAAAAATCTTGAGGCAATAGCATGTCTTTATGCACCTGAAGGCCAAACTTTTAGAGCATGGTAATAATGTCTGTGGAGAATCAAGTGATTACATGATACAAGGCGGTATAAAGTACCCTTTTTTAGGGCAAGAAAGCTTGGTTGTGCAGAATTCTGACCATTTCACCCGGGGAAATGCAACAAAAAAACCATCAAAGATAGGTAGTTTCAAGCTACACCAATTCTTCACATCAGGGACCATAACATGAAAGTGGAAGTCAAGAACGAGATTCTAGCAGGACACTAATACTAGAATGTGAAAGCTTTGAAGGCCAACAGAACTTTCGTTGATCTTCCTCCAATCATTCTCTTCAAACAAAACTCAGATCAAGTGGCCTATGCTAGATCTAGAATCAGAGATGCTCCTTTAGGACATGTAATTAATGATACAACTGTATAGAGAAGCTAAATAAAAGGTTCGCGTAAGAACTTATTCAACGCACACGTATAGTGCTAACAGGGGAATGTCCACCTACAAAGAATGCAACTTTCTACTATTGGTAAACTAAAAACTGTTTTTTTGATATTAAAAAGTACGCAGAAAAGGTAAATTATTTAAAGCAAGAAAAATCAAATATATAAGATGCTCCAGAAAATTTCGTAAGCTTGCACGCAATTATGTCTTTATACTTCATGTACAGAGGAGAGTTTGGACCTGAATGTTCGTGATGGTCGGAGATAATATTTTCCTAGGTTCCGATGACGACACAACAAACTTGTACCTGCACCATCTCACAACAAAAAGGCATTTAGTGGAAGCCAAGAAAATACATCTATAACCACAAGCAATAATCACACAATGAGAAAGAAATGATGAGTCCATAAGTTACTATTACAAAATGTTCATCATATAACGGCAAATCTTAAGACAAGAAATTTCCATTAGAATACAAACTGAAGATCAAAATGATCAAAGAAAACATAAATGAATAGAACGAACAGCAGACTCTGTATACTATCATGTTCTCATAATAATCGCCTTTACAGTCAACAGGGAATCAAGGATTATAACAAATTCTTTAGAGGGTGCCTTATGAACACTTTTTAGGATCCCCCAGGTGGATTTCTTCAAATCATTTACCATGACTTCCAACCAATTTTCATGCCCTCTCCTACTTGAGACTTCGTTATAACAACTTGATTTTTCATCGCTACGCACCATGAATTGAACACAAGCTTCAAATAGCAAACGTATTTCAAACTACTTACCTAGTTTTTAACCACACATTCACCTCAACAATCGCTAGGACTTCTTTCTATTTAGTGTGTATTCCCAAAATTTACCAATTTGTTTGCCTATCAAACTAACGTTTGGACATTTTTCAGATGAAATCGACACATCTCTAGATTATTGAGCTTGACTTGAGATTCTTTGAGTGTTGTTGAAACTGACTGATCCCCTTCCAAGGAGATCTACTAATGGGCTCCTTACGGCAACAAATGAACTTAATTGGCTATTATATAAGATGATTAACGATTCATGTCTTTATTACTCGATAGTCCATGGCATGAAAAGCAAATTAAAAGCGCAAACTAGGTACTCCTTCCATTATAAATTATAAGTAATACTCTATGCGTCGTCCAGGCAAAATTACTCCAACACCAAAACCAAAAACATGCCTATGCTAAGCACACGAGCCCACACCCTCTTTAATATGTTGCAGCCTGTTCTATTGGACATAACAACATTTTGAGAAGTACAGCACCTGACTTAACAAATTAGATCAATTGCACATGAACATTTGCTTAATGTGCCAAAGGTATCAAGTTTGTGAAGCTGTAATGCAAATTGATATGCCAGTGTGAAGTGTTATTTAATAATTAAGAAGAAATAATGGAGAGGGAATGAATACAAGGAAAAGGGCACCACGTGAAAAGGATTATCGAGAAAAAAAACTGATAAAGTCCATCATAGCTTGCTTTACAATACTAATACTGACAAGCATCCCAAAAAAAAAAGTTTTTTAAAGCTAAAACCAATTTGACTACATAAACAATGACTTTTAAAGCCTAAATTCCAGAGACTTCCCAAAATAGATGACCTTGTACTTCTTAGGCCATAAGTAACTTATACGAACACCCTAGGATCCCACAAAATATATATATATAAATAATATATGTTCATTGTCATTGGTGGATTTTGGTGGAGAAATAAAATCTTCTTTGATTACTGTAAGGTTCGAAATTTCCATTTCGGTCAATATTTCGACCTTCTGGAAAATGGAAATATTTCGTGAAAATATTTCGACAGTGTGGAAATATTGTGATTTGATGGAAATGGTGGAAATATTGATTTTTTAATGGAATTTTTGAATGAAACTCTGGATAGTCATAAACCAAGTATAGATACACACTTTAGAACACTCATGGCATCATGTTTGAACTGTCAGTTGTAGGATTCTCTCGATTTTGAAAATGCTTTATGCAATAGTAATTATGCTGACAGATGTTTAGAGATTTTATATGCACATTATGCATTTCATGTTCCCACGCTGCTTATTATGCTCTAAAGTAAACGATTTGATAACCTTCTACTACTAATATATGAATATATCATACATATGATTTCGAAAAAATGCCCAGTTTGCATCCGAAAAAATGCCTAGTTTGCAAGGTTCGAAATTACCTAATGCTAAGTGGTGGTGTAGATTTTGAACATAGCCCACTTTGCATCCGAAATCATCCACTTTGCATCCGAAATCGCAGGCTTCGCGGCAATGCTTTACACGGTTACACCCAAATAGAGAGTAAGAGAGAGGGGAAGACCCGGGGCCGGGAGAGAGAGCTAAGAAGAGAGACCGGGAGAGAGATTGGAGTAGATAAAATAAAAGAGGAAAAAAACCAAGGTCCGAAAGAGAGCTAAGAAGAGAGGGAGATGAAAGAGAGATTTCGCAAGGGTCTGCGCTCAGCAAACCAAGCCCGAAAGCCCACAGGTTTAAATAGAATTTTATAAACGGGATTTCGCACAGATCTCGTGAAAATTTCGCGAAATATCGCAACGTTTCGCGAAATTTCGCACCGAAACACGAAATTTCGCAGTGATAAGACACCCGGGCCAGTCTCTTTTGGCCGCCCGACGTGGGTGGGCCCCAGCTGTCTCGAAAGAGACATGCCGCACGAAATTTCGTGAAAATCCAAAAAAAACCCACGAAATATCGCGCGAGATATCGCACCGAAAAACGTCAATCACCTGTCGCTCTCGGCCGCCCCACGTGGGTGGGCCCCAGCTGTCGACTCGAGATTTCGCGATATTTCACGAAACTTTCAATTTTGCACGAAATTTTGAGAGATATCACAGTCAACGAGGGTTTCGTCGGTCGCCCTCTACGCAGCACGTGATGCGGGCCCCAACTGTCGGCTCGAAATTTCGCAGTATTTATTCCGCTCGAAACCGTATGCGGGATTTCGTGCCGGGTTTTCAAAAAAACGAGATATTTCGCGATATTTCGCAAAATTTCTCGAGATTTTGAACCTTGCTCCTAGGAACACTTGCTAATATCGAAACATCTACAGTAGGAACAAGAGGTAATGGCACGACAAGGAGAATCAACTGGGAATACACTGGGACGGGTAAGAATGTTGCGAGTAATGAACTATATCCATAGAATCTCCTATTTGCATAACGAAGGTAAAAATTATTCTACACTAATAATGTATAAGGCTTGACCTTAATTTTCATCTTGGCTTTGCCATGGCCTTGCCTTGTGGTTCAATCCTTCTTGGGTAAGATGCAAGAATTTCCTCTGTACTTGATGATGCTCAGTACAGAATCTTCTACATCATGCCTAAAGTTCACAGTGATAAGCAACTCCTCCATGTCAACATGAGTTTAACTCCCTTCCCATGATGGCATGATGATGTTAGGAATGCATCAAATTGGCCATTATGCATTGAAGCTCAAATATACCCACATTAAACAAATAAGTTGTAACTTGTAACACGCTCTGGTGTGAAATTATATAGTACATAATTAATCAAATTGGCCATTATGCATTATGCCTTTCTTTTTGTTCTATACTCGGATTAATAAATTTTATATTGAAGCAAATGTTCACCCCGTCATACTATGAATTGCTCGGCACCGCTTGTTTGCTTTTGCCATATGAATATTTTGCCATATGAATACCTATTTTAATTGCCTATTTTGAGTACCATTATAACGGAAGCTGAATCAAAAACTTTATACTGAAACTACTTGTGAGAAGATACTTGTTGATTAATCAACACCTTTTAGGTGATTGCATTAGTGCCTTGCCTCACATTTCATCCACCCAACTCTAATCTTATTGGATGTATGCATCCATCTCTCCACAAGTTTTTTTTTAGGAGAGGAGGGGGGGGGGGGGGGGGGGGGGGGGGGGGGTAGAAGATAACGAAATGATCACAGGGGCATCTCTGCAAAGATTTTCTCCATAATTCAAATTTAGAATCAAAACTCTATCCTCATTGCTTCGATTCATTATATTATAGGCAAATAGTATACATCATAGGACTTCCTCCTCGATATTGACAATCTACCTATAAGTGCGAGAGGATATGGTCTTAGTATCGGCTCTTGTGAACTTTCACATGACTAGAAATTCACGTTTGACTCTTCATATCTAACTTACAGCATAGTCATTGCTCCATCCATATCCACAGTTATTTCCCTCGTACTATTTAGCTGCACCTTGCTTAGTGCCTACTACCACTCGTTGTACTCTTTCATAAGATTTTTCCAAGCCATAAAAAAACAAGTGTAGATAATAAATCTTTCTTTCAGTCATCTAATGAGTTAAAAGTTTGAGAAAAGAAACGTAGCGGCAAAATAAATAGAAATTAGGGATGCTTAATTAAATGGATTTAAGCATCAACAAGGAAGTAAGGCTCTGGAGCAAGTTGATTATCCTAACTACTAGAAAAAGAATTAATAGTCTTCCTCAAAAAGTTACAATTCTGTAGTCAACAAATGATTGCTGAGAATGTACAAGTGATAATTCTTTATGTACTTATTGATGCAGCCTTTGCATCAGAATTTTGTTACCAATAACTTTTGAATTCTAATGTATGCGTATAATGCCCAAGTAAAACTTCCACATACTGAAGGACTCATCTGCAAGAAGAGCAGACAGAAGGCATGGTAGGAATTCTACAGAATGCAAACTTTAGACAGATTTGTTCTCTTATATGTTTTTGATAGGTGAATGTAGATAGCATGTAATGAAAACATGGCAAGAATGGCTTGTGAACTAGAAAAGCATATAATGCAAATAGCAACTAATGCAGCTCTTATTAGAAAGATTGTTGTCAGTAACCACAGTAGTTAGAAGTGTCCCAGAACTTTTAATCAGTTTAACCAAACATTTCCTCTTACTTTAAAAAACTTAACCTGGTTAATAATAGTACCAAAACAGGTGTATCACGGTTCCTAGAGCATGCCTAGCTCGTATATAAGACCATGTCACAACAGATTGACTAACCCTCCTGTGGTTGCTGTGGCAGGCTGACCGGCAGCATCACTTCTCTGGACATCGGTTAATACGGCATTTGTTTTATCATCTTCAAAAGCAAAATATACTGGATACTGCAAGTAGTAGCAAAAACAATATGTTAAATAATCATTAGCCAAAGACAATCAGTTAAACAACATTAGACAAAAGGTGAAGATTTTAGAATACACTACGCCAATAACTTTGATATTGACATATAATGTAAGATAAGATGAAGTCTTATGATATGGCGACAATATGAAGATCAAGATTTGATCTTTCCCATCCAAGGAAAGAACGTGAGAAATAAGGCACTGCACAGAATGTTTGCAAGATGACATGATACGCGATGTTGTTCCAAGGTAATATAAATTTGGATCCTCTGGCAAGCCATTGTGGTATCTTGGTCCAAGGTTTTAATGGTTAAGGAACTGCTAAGTGTCTTTCTTCTGCCTTTTCTATATCGCCATGATCGGAAGTTCGAAGGTCTAAAAATGTGGGTTTGGGCTTTAGGATCAGACGAAAAGATGAACCGGTTCGGGTTCGATCAGTTCAATCATTTGAGGCTAAAATATTAAAAAAACAGAAGGAAAAAAAAAATGGGGTCTAATTCGGTTGGTTCAGAATCTATCATGAAGGTTCATGCTCGATCCAACCGATCTGAGCCTGATTCAGTTGAACGGATCCTAATCAGAGCATATTTCGGTTCAGGGACGTGTTTCGGTTCAATTCGGCCAAAATCCAAATAAGTTTATGAAACTAAGTCAAAATACCAAGAGCAAAAATGGATCATGATTTCAACATGATAGTTGGTTACATTTACACACTTTGACAACTAAATATGCATGTCCTAAGACAGTTAGAAAATATGAAGCATGTGAATTGGTGGTCATTTACATGCTCTGCAAACTTGTTGGGGACTAATTGTTCTCTCTCTCTCTCTCTCTCTCTCTCTCTCTCTCTCTCTCTCTCTCTCTCTCTCTCTCTCTCTCTCTATGTGTGTGTGTGTGCGCGCGCATGTGTGTGTATATGTGTGTGTACAAGGTTGTCATATCGTGTATCGTTTTCCCTATTTTGTATATCATGTATCGTAACATATCGTATATCGTAACATAGAGTTAAATTTATATTATAATTGTTACGAAGAGAGAGGGAGAGAGAATAGGTTTGGGGAGAAACTCCTTGTATTATTTCATCAATCTCATTGTTGTTACATAAGACTACCTCTCTTTATATAGAGAGAGAACGCACACCATTACATTACCACAACCGAGGTGGGACTAATAGAATACTAACACACTACATCTAACCGTCAAACTGATGTAAGGTATAAACCGACATCAGTTTGCTTAATAAAAGAAAGGAGAAAGGAAAAAAAAAACATCAAATAACCCATTCTTTTATGCTGTAATAGAAAGCTAGTGTCAGGGCGACATGCAAGCAAGTCGTCCTGTAAACCCGATTGACCTGCAAGCAGGACAACCGGGGGAACCCGGCTAACCTGTAAGCAGGTCAACCGGGGGAATTGGCAATGATCACTAAGGATCGGAGCGGAGGAAGCCGACGGTGATGGAAGCTGGCAATAAAGGAGACCGAAAGGAGAGAGATCGGCTAAGAAAAGGTGTGAATGCGTGAGACCTTATAGAAGGCAAGCACCTGGCCGAAGCAAGTACTTGACACCTCTTAGAAGATCTCAATCATCATAGACAAAGAAGAATAAGAGAATGTAGAGTCGTAGCTCTGATAGGGTCACATGACCACAGAAAAAAAGAGGATCCGAAAGCCGGCACAAGAATGACTGGAACGAGAGAGGATCCAAAAGCCGGCACAAGACAAGTGTGACCGGAACTAGAGAGGATCCAAAAGCCGGCACAAGACAAGTGTGACTGGAACAAGAAAGGATACAAAAGCCGGCACAAGACAAGTGTGACCGGAACGAGAGAGGATCCAAAAGCCGGCACAAGACAAGTGTGACCGGAACTAGAGAGGATCCAAAAGTCGGCACAAGACAAGTGTGACCGGAACGAGAGAGGATCCAAAAACCGGCACAAGACAAGTGTGACCGGAACGAGAGAGGATTCGAAGGGTCAGCACAAATGTGACCGGAGAGAGAGAGGATCAAAGGGTCACATGACCAGAGAAAAAGAGGATAAAGTCAACCGGCTAAGGAGAGAGACACCGGAGGGAAAGAAGCTCGATTGGCAAGAGAAGATTAGACGGACTGGTAGAGCGCAAGGTGCGGGCGCAGGCGAACTGGTGTAGTGCACAAATACAGGCGCAGGCGGACCGATATAGTACAAAGTGCATGTTGACCGGTCAAGCGCAGGTGCACAGGGGCAGGCCAGTAAAGTGCAGGGTGGACCGGTAGAGCGCAAGGGCACATGGCGCAAGGCGGGCTGACAAAGCGCAAGGCGCAGTGAGCCGACAGAGTGCAGGCCAAACACGAGAGCAGGGTCGAAGCTAGCATAGACAGGGAAAGTGCAAGCGCAGGCGGACCGGTAGAGCCCAGATCTGGACCCCCGTGCTGCTGTGCCGAAGATAGGATGCGAGTGAAGGAGGTGGAGCGGGCAACCAGGTTCGGCAACCTGTGCACAGGCTACAAGCTAAACGGTTGGAGAGGCCGAGAGATGGCGGTCGAGCAAAGCAGAGGGATCGCACGTAGCAGGGTAGGTGCTCGGGATCACAAGGGAAAACACATGATTGTTGAGGAACACACAGGATTGCAAGGGGACACACGGAATGGCAAGGGACACACTGGATTGCAGGGGACAACTGTGATTCAAATCGTTTGGTGCATAAATCGCAAAGCACAGCCGTCCGATGCAAATCAGATAGCTGTGATCAGCTAGAGAGAAAGAGAAGGGGAATAAAAGAGGGAATGTCAAGATGAGAGAGAGAGGAGATAAAAAAAAGAGACGAGCAAATGGGAGAGTCTGAGACGAAAAGAGACAAATCCGGAAAAGAGAAATCCGGGAGAGAGCGAGAGATCCGGAGACGGGAGAGAAAATCGGAGCGCGCCGCGTGCGCGAGCGGCAAATCCGGAGACGGGAGAGAGGAGGGCACCGGCGACGGTCGGATCGGCTAATCTCAGGCGGCAAGCGGCAGCGGCGAGGGCCCCAAGGTGATCGGCGCGTAGGGAGGAGCGGGCCGGGATCGAGCGCGGCGGGCCGGCAGACGCAGGGAACGGCTCCACGGTGGCCGGGGTGCAGGGAACGGCGGGACCAGCACGAGAGGCCGAACGGCAGGTGGCCAGAGTCCGACGTGTGTGATTCGACGAGGCAAGTCGACCGGCACGCCGAATCTAGGGGAGGAAACCGGAGGAGCTACAGGCAGCCGGATCTGACGGCGCAGGTCGAGGGGGCGCCAGATCTTATCTTTCTGTCAGCTAGATGAGGCCGCGTCCGGCGATCTTGTCTTTCCGCTGCCGTCGAATCCTCAATCATACGATATCGTTCTGGTGGAAGCAATATTGCAGGTTGTGGCGAGGGACGCTGATCTCCCGGTGGCGAAGTTCGTCGGACTTGTAGAGTCATTGCCGGAGAGCACGACGAGCTCTACGGAGGTGGACGACCGATCGACGCGGCGCTCGGATGGTGGGGCACCGACAGAAGCACAGGTGGCCGGATCTGGAAACGCAGACGACGATAGCTTGATCCGACGGCGCAAGCACCGCTCGGCAACGCATGGGATCACAGCGGACAAGGAGAAGGAAAAATTAAATTTTACTGTTCTCGGCCTCCTCGATGTCGTCGATGACGACCGAGGAGGCCGAGGCCGGAGAGGAAAACGTTGAAACCCTAGGCCAAAAGGGTTGGCTCTGATACCATGTTACGAAGAGAGAGGGAGAGAATAGGTTTGGGGAGAAAAACTCCTTGTATTATCTCACAATCTCATTGTTGTTACATAAGACTACCTCTCTTTATATAGAGAGAGAACGCACACCATTACATTACCACAACCGAGGTGGAACTAATAGAATACTAACACACTACTTCTAATAATAATATATAGAGAGAGTTTTGTTCACCTACGGGACGTCCCGCATGGCTCTATTGCGGGACACGTTTCGGCCGTCCGATTGAACAAATCCAACAGAGTGGATACGCCAGCTATAAAGCTAAAGCTTGACATGTGACTAAAAAAAAAAATCACTATTACTTTACCAACTACGGTAACCGCGATTTCTTTTTGTCTCATCTGAAGCTTTAGCTTTTCAGATCGTGTATCCGGCCAGAACCTTTCTCTTATCCAGTGAATCGAACCGGCCTGCCTCATTTTCTCTTCCTTCTCTGGTGAATCGCATAGGCCCAGCGAATCTCCTCCCTCTTCTCCAATGGTCCTCCCCGACCGGTGAATCGCACCCAGCCCCAACCAGCAGCCACACAACCAGGTGAACCGCACCCTCCGGCAATCCCCCCGACCACTCTGATTCCTCCTTCCCCCCTCCGACAATGCCTACTCCACCACGACGATGAATCGTACTCAGCCCCGACGTGAACTGCACCCTCCAGCAGTCCCCCCGATGTAATTGGTTAGTAATTTATAGCAAAAGGAAGATTGACGAAGTCATAAAACTTAACAAAATCTGCAAAACATTCCACGGATTGATTGTTTCATCCTCCCTTCTTTCAAAGGAGAATTGTAAAATCTCGCGATTTTTCATCATATGATTGAATGCCTCCACTAGAAGCATGAAAAAAATTAAGGACATCGTATAAGTGAAGCTTCCCTTGTAGTTAGTAAGTAATAGCAAAGGATAGATTAGCAGATAACTAACAGCCTGCATTTTTAACTGGAATTAAAAATACTTCCTTTTCATTTGATGTAGTGATAGAATGCAAAAGATGCTGACAGTCAAGTGCAAGCATCCATTACACTTGGAACAATGCACAAACTGGAATAAGAAGTTACAATTTTTAAGTCTGGCATACCACTGGCCACCAAGCCATGGCAAGTTGGTAACATATGTAAGATAATCCAAAAAAGGAAAAAATCAAGCTGAAGATGGATAGTTAAATAGTTAATATGTGATGAAGGTTGAATTCAAAAACTTATATATTCCACTTACATGTAAGGGGGCATGTATGAGCAAGTGTTCCAACTCTGCCAATATGTCCCTTCTAAGACTATCTCCATATGGGCTATGTTTGTTCGTGTTCTCTCCAACAATCGTGTTTCTGACCTTTTGAGGAAGCAATAGTAGCAAGCCACCCAATGGCTGTCTACTTGTAATGTACTCTGAAATTATTTCATTGATAGATTTAGCAACATTTATATAAATGTTAAAGGCATATATATAAAGAAGCCTTATCCATCTATTTGATCCTTAAAACCTGGAGCAAATCATAATAATTAACAAATCATAGAAAGGGTGGACGAAATTATATTAAATACGAAGAATTTGGCACACGTAGACACATCGATTTGTGTGAAATTCATAATATGGCAAATTTATGTGCTAATCTGGTCACTAGAATATTGACAATTTAGATGAGAAACCGATTTTTAGACTATCTACTTTAAATTGAGCAGGTGAATGCATATCAGAGAAGTTCACAAACCAAGAAATTAGCATACAAGTGATGGTTAATGGCATTTAATAATAATTTCTAGTAGTACAAATAAATGATCTGCTTTGGTAATTAAGATGCAAGAATTCTAGGGTTAACTTTTGTATGAATCCAATTTGCATCTTGACCTTAGGGGACCAAACTATTTTCATCAAATAGTCTGAATGATTTACCACTTACTCGTAAAACAACTAGTCACCATCCAATCATGTATATTCAAGAAGTACCAAATACGTTTATCTGAAATTCACCTAGAAACCAAAGCATAGGTGTGACAGTCTAACGACCAAGATCCAATAGCCAAGAGCTAAGACTCCTGAGGCTGTGATGCCAAGATGGATAAGGTGAGGTGTCCAAGGCCACGAGTTAGCCTCATATCACCTAGAGAGAAGCAGATCATAAGCTACTTATACAATTTCCCCTCCCAAACATAGAAGACGCGTTTTAAAACCGTGTGCCGCTATGGATTTCGTAAGAACTCCGTAGTTAAGCGTGCTCGGGCGAGAGTAGTACTAGGATGGGTGAACCCCCTGGGAAGTCCTCGTGTAGGCACGGGTAAAACGGACAATATCTTTTATGTTTGGGGCGGATGTTACAAAATAGTATCAGAGCCGGTTCTCCTCACAATGGGGGAGGGTCTAACGTAACGTGGACGTGTATCCCTAAGGGGGGTGGATTGTGACGACCAAGATCCAATAGCCAATAGCTAATAGCCAAGACTCCTAAGGCTGTGATGTCAAAATAGATGAGGTAAAATGTACAATGCCACGAGTTAGCCCCCACATTGCCTAGAGAGAAGGGGATCATCAGCTACTTATATAATTTTCCCTCCCAAACATAGAAAACGTGTTTTAAAATTGTGCGCCGCTACGAATTTCGTAAGAACTCCGTAGTTAAGCGTGCTCGGGCGAGTAGTACTAGGATGGGTGACCCCCCTGGGAAGTCCTCGTGCTGGCACGGGCAAAAGGGACAATATCTTGTGTTTGGGGCGGATGTTACAATAGCATTTGATAAAGCAAAAGTAAACTTTGGTAGTTACAGTAGTAGAATAGCCCCAAAGCAAGTTTTAAGTGTGTTTCACCCTGACTTGTCTACACATCAAGGCCACTTCAATCAAAAAGTGTTGTATGATAAGTAACGTGTAACTCCAAATGCACACAGGTTTGTGGTAGCCCTACTACTAATGGCAAAATATCTTGTTGGTGAATCGTGCCAGTTGCTTTGGAACAAACCAGGCACAATGGTATATTAGATGGATCACATTGGGAATCAGTATATGCATCGAGTGATAAGTGAACGTCAAACGAAGATTCAGTCAGCAGCATGCAACCGCATCAGGACATAATTTATCTAACAGGCTAGATCCAAGTTTGCATGCATAAAAGGCTCTGACAAAAAATTTTCAGGATTTATCTATACGTGAAAAGCGCTTACGGAAGAGAGCAATACTATTCAACCATCCGGGTTTCCATCTGGATGGGGCCATCCTGACGTGGCACCTAACCAAAACAGTCCTTTTGCATGACAGACGGAGTTTAGTGTGATTCATCATTTGGGGCTGAGTGCAACGGACGGCTATGATAAGTGCCACTTCAGGATGGCCCAATCTGGATGTGGTTTAATAGCATTTTCCTTATGGAAGGTCTTACCAATTTCTAATCAAAGTCCAGGGTCCTAGTGGCCATGATTTGTGACACTTGCTAATTGGGGAAATATCGAGCCTTTTTCCATAATGGTGATGGGTCAACTTCATGACAAGGGTTGTCTGTGCATGAAGGGACTTAAGTGATCTTACAGACTTTATGGTTCAAATGCATGCCATAACCATAACCATCAAGCCATATCCCATCTACTTGGGGTCAGCTGTATGAATCATTCTTCGCCATTCATTTCTATTTAGGGTTATATATGTTGTCAATGAAAGTTTTTTCATGTCTTTTCAAACAACTTCCATCAATGTTATTCTAGATCTTCCCCTCCTCCTTGGACCTTCCTCACTAATATGGGACCCTCATCTTATCAGGGCCGCCTCTGATCTATGTTGTGCATGCCCAAACCATTTTAATATGTTCTTCATTATCTTATCCTCAATTGGTGTCACTCCAACACTTTCTCTAATACAGGCATTCCTCACTCTATCCCTCCAAGTTTTTTCCGCACATCCACCTCAGCATCCTTATCTTTGTCACGCTCATCTTATGAGCTTGAACTATCTTTATGGGCCAACATTCTGAACCATATAACATTGCGGGTCATATTGTTGACTTATAAAATTTACCCTTAAATCTTAAAGGCATGTGTGCTTGATTGTTCCTCATTATTGCGCACTAGGCTTAATTAAGCTGATCGATGGGAGCAACTGAAGCTTGTATATGAGGCAAGCAATGAGTCATGAAGCCCCAAGTAGAGTCACTAGACCATAACCACCACAATGTTCAGGTTCATTCCTTTCGTTAGAAATTCCCTCTTTATAAGGCCGACTTAGGGCTTTCCCAGCAATCCAATAATAAAAGGAGAAAAGAGATGAAGCGTAAGCGAATCAAGGAGTAGAGAGGCTTGCAAATGATCAAGTCGCAGAGCAACTTGTGACCATGGAGAACGAAAATTGTTCGCTTCTCAAGAGCTCTCGAATCCCATGTCCCTCATCGATTTACTTAGAGTTGCACAATGGTATAACTATTATATAGCCTAAGTTATTTTTTATTTTTTTGTTCAAGATCATATTTGGGTTTTTTTAGTTCCGAACTAGAACTACTCTATGTTATGCATCATGTTTGATCTAAGGTGTGTGTAAGCATGACATGGTTGATGAAAATTAAAAAGTGAACCTTCCCTAGTACTTGTTGCATGAAGCATAATCCACTTGCACACTCAATTCGGTACCTCGGTTTCCTACAGTGCAAGATAGTCAAGGTCATGGTGCAAGCCAAGCTTAGCTCAAGCCAATAATAATGCAAAGATCGGTGCTACATGGATTTGGTCCAGATTAAGTTCAACCACAAGTCGTAATCGGTTGGTTCAAGCATGATCGAGTTCAAAGCAAGTTGACACCCAACAATCGAGTCGACTCGATAGGAAAAAAGAGTGGATGACGTGCGCATGCACAGCCATGTGCATTGTGGGTGCACACATAAGCTCTCACGCAAGCGAATGTGCTACAACATAACTTGCAACACAGGATGTGTAAGGAAAACCTCGGTGCCTCATGCACTTGCCAAGTTTCATGTGTGGTTTGCGAACGTCCAAGGGCATGTGACTAGATCTGACATGCGCTCAACATGTCCAATGCTTGGATTGCCAACCCTATGCATGCGCCTAAGGCTTGCGTGAGTGGGGCATGAGGCCAGCATGAGACTTGGAGTTGGGACCATAGAATTGCCCATTTATATGCATATCGGTCCACCATGCTGAGAATGGTAAGTGGTTGCTAAAACTTAGGCATATGGACATAAGGAATGATGCATTAATAGCTGCCAAAGACGGCTATCGAGTGGATGGACCTAATAAATGAACCTCCTTTGGTTCATCTTTTTAGCTAGCACAAGGACCTCAAAACGAAGAGAGTAACTAATCCTCCTTCCTTCCTATTGATCTCCCAACCCACGTAATCTTGTTCTCTCCGATGTGGCTAGTTGTCCAGTATAATTTTTACCTATTGTCGCTGATTTGTAAAGCCAAATAAGGATACTAACCTCTGTTTTAGAGGATATATTTTCTCTCTTTTTCTTAAAGTTCAATGAATATTCTTTTATAGATCCATTTTGGACAATAAATGAGGCTTCAAGATCCGCACCTTATTAGCAATTCTTTCGAGGTGTTTTCAATCCGTGCAATGTACAATTTGGCCCAATACATTGTCAGAATTTTGTATAACCACATGGAGCCACCATTTTAGTATCAAGTAAGCACATAGAAGGCTCGTGTTGGATTTATAGGTGTGGTGACAGTCTGAAATAAGAACCCATGCATAGGACCAATGCTCCTTGCTCTTTGACTCGTTTTAGGGTGTTTTCATCAACAAACTAGCAGTGGCAAACGCATTGCATTAAGTGGTTCCGAGATGACCGCAATATGTGCTTGCAGTTCAAAGTATCATTTATCATATTATGCATACTTATCATTATGTACCATACAGTTGTTAAGCCAGCAAGATTATGTAACATATCACCAAAAAGTTAGTTGATGAATTAAGTTATGTATATCATATGTGTATACATACCATGTTGTCATGTTGTATTGCTTCACATTGCACACATTCTTGCATTGGATTGTGCGATATTCTCACCAATAAGTGTCAATAAATCAATGCTAGTCGGTAAGGTCAAGAAGCTTTGAATTCAGCTTCTCGACCATCTTCATAGACAAAATTTTCTGCACTTCTTCTTTCAATCATCCAACATTGTCTTCCTCTGCAAGTAACAGTGATTCTAAATTGTTGTGGTGCCTCATGATCATCGAATGACTTCTTAAATGGAGTAACCTTCTTGTCTAAAAGAACTTCTTTGTGAGATGGTTTCTCATATGGTGTTGAAGACGAGGTTGATAGAGAAGTTATAACAAGAACGCAATTGTGCCTCCATGGATCTGCAAAAAGTATTCAAAGCATGGTTTTAAAACTTGGCAGATATCGAGCCGTACCGACCGGTATGACTCGGGTTCGGTCCAAACCATGGTATTGGGTCATAGTGGGAGGAATCATGAATGGCCAATTTATTATTTTTTTTCTTCTTTTTTCCCACAACCACCGGGATGTGCACATGGTTGTGGGGTGTACACAGTTGTCCGTTGTGGAGAGGGAATCGATTTGGGCCGATATAAAGGGGCTTCAGTTTGTGCTCCTTCACAGCAATTTCATCATTCCTTCAACATGTGAAGTGTGAAGTGTTGTGAATTTTGTGATTTGTGAAGAGGTGTGAGGGTCGTGAGGAGGGTTTGTGTAGTTTGAAGGAGAGTGAAGTGTGAGTTGGGTTTATCCTTTGGTGAGGAATCAAGTAAGAGATGGTAAGGAATCAAATAAGAGAGAATGAAGAAACATCCATTGGCAAATCATTTAGCCAAATCTATTGCCTAAATCCACTAGAAAAATATTTTGTAAAAGAGAAGGAGGAAGCATCCTCCGAGTCTCCAACTCTCTAAGGACCGAGGCGATGCAACCACAAAAGCATTCAAGCATCCATTCAAGCAAAACGATTCAAGCTCATAAAACCTACCTTTTATTTTTATATAATTTCTACTATTTTAGTTTATCTTTCTGATTTTTTTTTCAATTTTCAAAAAAAAAAGGCTGATATTGGTTTTGGCCGATATCGATGATAGCGAGTCATATCGTAGGTCCGAAACCGACCAATACCGGTATCAATACCCATATTTTAAACCTTGATTCAAGGTTTCATTTACTTCCACAAGATGCCTATGGCAAGATTAAACCTTGTCCTTTACAAGAGATTTTGCTAATTTTAGATCCTTTCCTTAAATTTGTCTTGACATGTGGAGGTTGCATATGGATAAACCGTGGATCTGATTATTTAGTGTTGTTACAATAGGTCGATAATGTGAACATGTATCTCACGTCCCTGGTGTGATACTATAATTTGTTCAGTAATCATCATGGAAAACTCTCGAAACTTAATATCCATAGTAGGAAGAAAGAAAGGAATACAAAGGGAAAACGGAGTGAACACCGGAATATTTGAAGATCAGGTTGCTCTAATCTCATATTGATGTAATGCCAAGAGATCGAAGCTACATTTCGAGTGGAATCAGGGGTACTAAAGCTCTACGTATGAATCTAATAGAATGACCTGCTTATTGTTATGAGAATTCGCAAAGAACAGATAAAAGTCCTAGTACTATGCGCAAACTTTTGAGTTCTAAACGCAAATCAGTTCATGGCTAAGCCGATTAAATAGGGTTTGCAGAGGGTTTTGTAATGTTTGGAAACAGATTTATGTTCAGTTAAGCAACCAAGAGTAGTCTTGCACATCAGATTTCAGATCTGTAAGGCTATCTAAAAATATTATAAATCAATAAATATATAAGGATAAAAAAATATAGGAAAATTGTTCAAAGATTACCTATTAAGGGTAACATGAAAACAGTTCAGATATATTTCAAGAGCTTATAAACAAATTTATCACGCAGATTCTCATCAGGCTATAGCCTAGAGCATTAAAAGAGGGAGTAATGCTAAAGAAGAAGAAATGAAAAGAGAAGGATAAGAGAGAACAAAGAAGAGAGAGAGAGAGAATATAATATCTCAACGATAAATCAATCTATCATTCGTGTATAATTTAACCTTCCATAATAAGTAGAAAAGGTTGTTATAAGACTTCACAATCGGATACTCTGCCTTAAACAGCTTTTGATGCCATGGCATAAGAGGGAAAAGAAAGAAAGGAAGGCAGGTGGGAAGACAAGATACATGGCTGGGAAGGCCTGGTTTTTCTATCTCCAAGAGAAAGAATACCTTTGGATATCATGATCAAAATTTGTTTATGGGTCCAGATGTATCTATACCCCTGCCTTAAAAAGCTTTTGATGCCACAGCATAAGAGAGAAAAGAATGAGAAAGGAAGGCAGGTGGGAAGACAAGATGCATGGCTGGGAAGGCCTTGTTTTTCAATCCCCAAGATAAATAATACCCCTAGATATTATGATCACAGTTTGTTTATGGGCCCATATCGATAGCCACTTGTTTTTCTCTCTATTTTGATTGTCACAAGTCACAACACATTTCAACCCACCATTTTGATTGTCACAAGTCACAACACATTTCAACCCACCATTTTGATTAAATTAGGTCGTCATAACTTATCCCCAAGTGTAATCTAGGCTGCCAGCCTGCCACACTTCACCCACATCATCATCCAAGTCGTTATCCCATCAAGATGGGGTCGACTACAAGAAAATCTATTTTCAGACCAATTGTGTGAGGCAACAAAACCTAATAAAGGTAACTTGGCATGAGAGGGGCATGCTAAGAAACTTAAAGAGCATTTGTGGAACGCAGTCATAGGCGAGCCTAAGCGCACTAGGCTCCTCAAGGTAAAAGCGCCTAGGGCGCCTGCAACCCTAGATGGCCGACGAAGTGTTTAAAGCCTTGTTTTTTTTTACATTCTTTTACTTTTTTTTTGTCCCCACTTCTTCCCCAAAACCCTAAGAGCCCCCCTAAACATCCCAACTTTCTTACCTAAAAAATCCATCAAAACCCTAGATTCGATATAAATCTAAGTCCATCCTCAAACCTAGATTTGTTCAATTCTTCTCCAATAGCCTTTCCTAACTATTTTGTCCAATGCCATCAATTGGCTGATACCTTATATAGATCAAAATGATAAGGTGATGATGAGGATCTCACTTGTAAATTGTAATGATGTTAAACAAGCTTTGGGAGCTAATGAAGAAAGTCATACCACTAGAACGAAACGAAGGCAATCAAAGTCACAACCTATAGATGACTATGATGATATTTAGTAGTGTATGGAGGGAGCCAGAGATATTGACGATGGTTTATCATACGGGGATAATGACCTATGGATTGATTTCAAGTTTTTTTTTGTTCAGTCTTCGATTGATGTTATGCTTATGTTATTTATAACTTGAGACACTTTCATTTTTTGGTAGGAGATTTCAATTTATATTATATTTATGCTATTCAATCAGACATTCTTATGCTATGAGGATATTTGTACTTTTTATCAACTATTTAATTCATATTTTTCATCTTCTTTGGCTTAAAAAACTCATATATAGATATATATTTTTTAATGTGGGAGAGGGGGAGATGTAGCAGGTCTAGAATAAAAAAATCAAGAAAATATAGTCAAAAGCCCAGGCACACGGCTAAGCGAAGCCGCACCCCTTACGTCGAGGCTACGCCTAAGCTTATGACTGCATGCATTGTGAGAGATAGTCATGTCGTGCAGGCTACGCAATTGAAGCTTATTCAACTAGCGAGAAAAAAAAATAATAGCAATACTACTAATAATACTATTGTTATGTATAAAAAATCGCATGTCATATATAAACTGGTAGTCCGATCATAATACACCCTTTGGATCATCCATTGAATGCAAGTTGCGATAGTGTTGTGGTGAACCTTTGATAAGCACTTATCTCGCTTCTCATGGACATCGTTGAATTGGAATCATTTAACGGTTGACTATTACCCAGACAAGAATGGAAAAGGTTGCTTTATGTGTTGCATTGTTGCAAAGGAACCATTAGATGTTTATTTTTTCTCCTATACCATGTTGAAATCGGACAACCCTCTGTCACAACCCAACCAATCCAGCCAATCGAACCTTGGGTTGGGCTTGGGTTAGGGAAGTTCAACCCGACATCGACTTGGGTTGGGCTTAGGCATAGGGTTCAACCCCTCGAGTTGGGTCCGAGTAGACCCCTCAAATTGCCTGAGTTGCAACCCTACGTGGGCCTAGGGGTGTTGTGCGGACACCGCACAGCCAGTGTTTCAATCTATGCGTGCACATGGATCAATACTCTACCACATGAGACCATGTTCTATCGGATATATTTTTGTGAGGACGCACATATTTTTGTGCGAGCGTACATGTTATTGTGTGATCGCATAACTCTAATGGTTAAAAACAATAAGAGTGATGCAAACATACAAAAACATGTGCAACCGCACATTGTCCTGTGCGCCGCAACAGCTAGCTTACCCACCTAGGCCTATATATACCCCTCCAATACCCCCTTATTCCATCCCACTTCTCCTCTACCCCCTCCAAACCTCCCCTGCTCCCCCTCCCCCCCCTCTTTATATTTTGTCCACAGCTTTCGTGATGATGGATCCTCTAGCCATGGTCCTTGCAAATGCTGAATTCAAAAGATGGTCAGAGACTCAGAGAGGGAGGCGTAGATCAAAGAGGATAAGAAAATGGTACAAAAAGGTTTACGTTAGGCAGACGACTAGGTTGGCACCTAGAGCATAAGTTCCAAATGACCAATGCCCAAGTAGATAGACATAAAAGTATAATTTGTCTTAAGAAAGTCTTCATTAAATTAAGAAAATTTTGAAACATGTCTAAAAATTATGAAGTAAAACTGTAAAAGTTAAGAATCTTTATACGTTTATGCAGTTTATCGTTATTAAGAAAAAGTTGAAAATTAGTGATTGAACTATTAAGAATTTCTTGATCTTTATAATCCATTCTTTTTCTCTACTATTTCTTTTTTTCCCTACTTTTTCCTCTTCATCCTCCTCTCTTCCTTTCACTCAACCCTCACCTTCATTCTCTTCCTAATCATATCCTGTATTTAATTGACATATGTTATATATATGCAGCTAGCAACATGCTTGGAATTGTTGTTTTGTTATTGTTAACAAATGTATATACAACTAGCAATGCTTGGAATTGTTGTTGACAGAAGGGGGAAGAGTATAAAGAAAAACATTGTGTTCTTTGGGATTCTCAGGAAATGGGCTCATTCCTATCTTTCCATAACAAGGCTTGCATGTTTGCTTGTTCCCTTGAATTTACATATCTTCCCACATCTGGTTGTGTGTACAGGCACATGATTTCGCCATTGGGGGGAGTTACAGTGGGATTTACAAATCTTAGGTGCTTGGTTGAGAAACAAAATCCCAATGAACAAGCAAGCAAACAAGCCTTGTTATGGAACGGATACAGGAATGTGACCATTTCCTGTGAATTTCAATACACGGGAAAAGAACACATTTTATAGAGAAAAGAGTACTTATCAACACCTTTGTTGTCACCAAAGCTAAGAGGATCTAGGTGGTTCAAGCTCCTACGTAGGCGGCTCATGCACTACGCAGGGCGCTTGAGGACTGTGACGGCTAAGCATGTGCCAAACCATTTTAAGCAGTCTTTTTTTTTAACAATTCCTGACAAAAAAATGAATTAGAAACAATCTAGGCCAAAAGAGGTGTAGTTTGGGTTCTTTAGATTTTTTGAAGGAGAGAAAAAAAAACAACTCATGTACTAGCGCAGTACGGTATGTAACATCCCATGTCGGCAAGTGAGAGGTGCCTATGCTATATATTCTTGATACACTATTTTGGACCTTGCACATGCTATGGCCAAGAAGATAGAAGTGAAGGTTTTTAACCAAAAGCAGCGGTTGACGGGATCGAATTAGCGAGTGCACGTTCTGGGATCATTTTATCTTGTTTTGCAATTGATATATTTATTACCCATAGTAGGGGAAACTTAAAATGTTAAAAAGAAGTGTGGCTGGACTGAAGGTCTCATATCCTCAAGCCTTCTACAAATCGGTGTGGCATTGATAACCACCAAAGGAGCCGCATTTTTTAAGCCCGATAAAAATGTTGGCTACATATCAGGACACATATCAAGAAGATATTTGTACATTTCCTACACTGCACATTTCTAAAATGCCAATCATAACCAAATTATCGCATACCAGTGAATAAGGCTAGTTACTTCTAATTCAAATCATGCCGACTAATCATCAATTATAGAACCATGAGGCTAGTGTAGAAAGCTGCTCCTTTCTCTCAGTGACATCATTAAAAAAGTAAGTCCTAGCATGAAAGCAAACTAACTGCAGAATAATCCCTATGTTCAAATCACCTTGAAATAAAGAAAACATAAATCATTTCAAAGTAAACGGAGATAAGAGGATTTGACCAAGCAGGCTGAATTCAGTCGAAGTAACACATATATGGATTTTGAAGTGCAAGTGGGAAATCGATGAACAAAACAAGAACAGATCTGAAGCTCTGAGCTTGAAACAGACGGCAAAATCTCTCGTTAATTCTCAACATATTTGATTGACCAATACAAACGGGGGGGCAGAAGAAGTCGTTACCTCGGAGGAAGGTGAGGTTAAGCTCTCGGACGGGCATCATGACCACGGTGCGGGAGAGATCGGCGCCTGGAGCAAAGAGGGAAGCGCCAGCGTGGTGGTTGAGGGCCGCCAACCGAGATCCGAAGGGATCTCCGGCGATATCGTACTGGATCAGGCGGTAGACGTCCACCACAGCGGCGGCGTCGCCGAGCTCGACGTAGGCGACGAGTACGACGACGAGGGCGAGTACCGCGTAGATCGAGCCGAGCACCTCGCCTCCTCCTCGGCCTCTCCTCCTCCACTCCATTGGTGTACGGACGAGGGCCTGGCGGAGTTGCAATGAGACGGAGAGGGTTTCTGCTTCTCCAGATCGAGGGGTTAGGCGGAGGAGTACTACAAGGGAACTCGGCCCTTGAAGTGACGTAGTTTGGGATGGAGTTATGTTATACTGTTCCGCGGAATAGTATAAAGCGAATCTTCCGCCTCCTGGTCTGACCCGGTCCTAGGGGTGGGACTTGGGCGGGTCTGACCCGAACCCGACCAGCCCAACCAAAACGATGGACAAACATGAAAAAGCTGGTTAAAAACTTGGACGGATTTGAACATCAATCTTCCCAACCCGAGGAACCCGAGAAAGTGATGCGCTAAGGTTGAATGCTTTGGTAGTTTTTTTTTAAGGAAATCAAAGACTGTATGTTTGATGTTGAATGCGAAGAATTCGTTTGAGATATGTGAGGATATGGGTTGGATTTTATGTTTTCATTATGCAAATCAAAGATTTTTTTTTATGCAACTCAAAAATATGTTTGATTTTTTTTTCCATCTATTTATGTGCACAAGCATTTTTAATTGGGCAACCCGTCCATTATTTTGCAAATTGGGCAACTCGAACAACTAGAATGGGCAAGCACGGGTTGGGCTTCCACGGGTTCCCTGAGTAAAACAGGTTAAGGTTTGTGAAAGTCGGGTTGGGCATGGGCAAACCCTTTAACCCGCCTAAAGTCCCACCCCTACCCGGTCCATCACATGCCTTGCGAGCGTGAGAGAGCTACGGTCATATAGCTATGTTTACTTAAAACATGCCGCGATGTATAGTACACAACAAATAAATCAGTAATTGTTTAAGGGTGGGTTTATTTATATACATCCCATGAAATACCAAAGGTAGCTCTAACTTAAATTAAAAAAATTAGTCAGCATGTCCCTGCTTCACCCTCCTCTTTTGCTATCGCAACCCCCACCCGCTTCCACTGTCACCGGCCATGTGCAGACTGCAGCCGGCAACCTACCACTGTTGCAACCTCCTCTTCTTCCTCTTCCCTCCTCCTTTTTTCTCCCCTTATTCTTCCTCCTTTCCTTCTTGAAATCACAACACTCGGTCATATCAGGCTGAATACACCTTCTGTGCGCTCGACCACCTCGGTGGAATTCACAAAGGTGCATAAGGCCATGGTGGCTGAATGCATCTCTGTATATTTTAATAGGGTGGCCGAATTCACAGAGGGTGCATTTAGCCTTGTATGGTCGGGTGCTACATTTTTCAGGAAGAGGAGGAAGAAGGGAATGAGGAAGAATAATAGAAAGAGGAGGAGGAAGATAAAAGGAAAGAAGAGGAAGAAGAAAAAGGGAAAGAGGAGGAGGAGGAGGAGGAGGAGGAAGAAGAAGAAGGGGAGAGAGAGGACTGGGAGTCGAAAACTATGGGTTGGATAGACAACGATTGGAAAAGAAAAAAATAATAAAAGAGAGGGGGTGTTCTATAAATTGGGGTTGCCTATGGAAAAAAGTGTGTTGCCTTTATATAGGAGAAGGCAAGGTAAAAGATGTGATTTACATAGACACACCCTTAATTTAATAGTCCAACATTGATGAAAAAGTGATGTGATCATTTGGAAATGTACATGATTAGGGTTTGGCTAAAAGAAAGAAAAATAACAACTAGAGCAACTATAGACTAATATAGTTCAATATTGACAGAAAAAAAAAAAAAAAAAGGGTTATGATCATTTGGAGTTTTATGTTGGTTTTTAGGAGATAAAGTTGGCTCTTGAAGCATGCATAATAAAAGTGCAATCCCAAACTTTAGACATAGCGAATTAATCAAATCGAATTTTTATGTGATTGCGGATCTTTCATATATTGTTCATAAGAATGTCTTTGTCATTCGAGATAAGGATAGTTAATTTGAATTGGGGCTCGCTATCTTCTTTTTTTTTTACATCAACGGGTGTCCCGAAACCTTTCAGCCAATGGACCCAGTTCGGGCTCGGACTAATCCCTCTATGAATGCACACTAACCCACTCAGAAGTTTCCCTACGCACTCCTAGGTAACTCAATGGGGGGAGGAATTGCACCTACAACCTCCTCACCAAAGAATCAGTTGCATACCATCTCCCTTATCCCTTGGTGGGTGGGTCCGCTATCTTATTACTTGAAGGAATGAAATGGTATTCCTTACACCATCAGAATTTTAAAACTTGGGAATGAAATCAATGCCTGGTCCACCAATCCAAACATAACATAGGTTTTTAAAAATGAAAGACCTTAGCATCACCAATTAATCAATAAGGCTGATAAATGAAAGGTAAAAAAACAAAGCACATAAAGGCCGCTATACTTAATTAGTTTGAATTCTTAATAATGGCAATAGTAAACGGTGCATTTTTTATACGAAAGAAAAGCATTTTACAAATTCAATATTCTAAAATTAGCTAAAAATTTAAAAATTAGAAAAAAAAATATATAGTTTAATAATTAGAAAATAAAAAATTAATAGAGCTATATCCAGAAAAAATTTATATGGGTATTGTAGTATAGACAATTGACATCATTAACTTACAGGTTCCAGATCAATTGGAAAAGGGAGTAAAGAAGTAAAATATTGAAAAGAATTAGTTATAGCCTTATTGCTTTTAGAATTTATGTATAAATGAATCAAATCTGAAGATGTTATAAATTAAAGAAGATGAATCGAAATAATTGGTCCAATGCTCAAATCGCTAACTTTACATAACGGACCAACGAATGATTAAGTGTGAGCTGCAACAATCCTTTTGTCAAACCCAACTTTAAAAAATAGGTTGCTATCCAGAGAGAAAACACAGATAAAACATAGAACTTACAAAGAAAAACTCTTGGAAAAGTTTTATAAGAAAACCATAAAGGCCTCATATTTATGATTTTTCAATGGTTATCTAAAAATATATAACAATGACAAACTTTGATATTTGAAGATGTTTTTTAAAGAAATCCTATCATATTTAAAAAATAATTCAAGATTTTGGAAGGAGAGAGAATCAGACTTGAACTTGTGCTTGGGCATCATACCACGCTATGCCATTTCTCGCCTCACTTAGACTCGACTTGGCTTAGCACACTCAATTAATGATAATTTTTCTTCTGGCCAACCCACCATCTCTTCATCTCATCGTGATCCTTAAATCACTTCTTTCGATCCTATATATATATATATATATATATATATATATATATATATATATATATATATATATATATATATATATACACACACACACACACACACACACTAGAGTTACTCTCTAGTTACAAGCAGTGTGGGATAGAATGAATGATTTTTATCCAGGAGCTATGGGATTTTTCTTCTAAGTTCTAAGAAATTTTGAATCATACTTGGTTTTGGCTTTTTGGTTGGAACCATTCAATTTTCACTTTGATGAAAAAAGGTTGAGCCTAACTTTTGGCCCCCTAATCTCAATACCTTTATGGGATCCAAACCCAGGAATTCTTGTGATCCAAAGTTAACTCAAAACAAATATTCTCACATGATTCAAAATTATATAAAAATGATAAAAAATACACGCACTAGACAGTAAAATATTTTTCGATGACATCTGTATTTAGAACTTGAACCTACATGTTATCGATATACAAAAATGCATGCAAGTCTACATACCGATGTTTTGAATATATGACCAATGAACACATATTTTATTTTATCGAATAGCATAATACAATTCAAAAATAAATTATATCAGAGTTTTAGATCATGATCATATGATACTATCTTGTAATTCATGAGTGATCTATTCTCTCCAATTCAATTGCGACCTCATGGTCACATTCCTTTGGATAAAGATCTCTACAGGTATCATGCCATGCCCGATCTTGTAGGCCTCAACCTCGTTCAAACATTTATTTTACTAAATTCCTACTAGCTAGCACTTTCATCCTTGAGATGGATAAATTTTATATTATAGTACTGCAAAGTAATCACACAACTAGTTTTTTTATATATTGAACCTTATCGTGGGATATCCATTTATAAATTTTGGGTTGCAACTAATCATGTTTTATGATATCAGCTTTATACCCATTCTCTTGATGACTAAAAAACTTCATACTTTACATTTTTTTTTGTTTGATGGTCATCTAAATTTTATTCCGACCTAATATAACTTATTGCTATTGTGTGTACCATAATAAGTACTAAGGGAAAAACACATGGGAGACTGGCACGTAGAGGGTTCGAGCCAATGAATTGAATGAGCCAAACTGACCGACAGATCGATTGACCCGTGGGTGTCAACTGATCGGTCGCTCAAAATTGACCAATCGACTGGTTGACCCGTTGCTGTTGACTGATAGGTCACTGAAAACTGACCAACCGATCAATCAACTCGTAGGAGTCAACCGAACGATCGCTCAAACCTGACCAACTGACTGTTCGACCCATGGCGTCAACCAATCGGTCGCTCAAAACTGATCGACCCGCCGATCAACCCATGGCTGTCGACCGACAAGTCGCTCAAAATCGACTGACCGGTCAACCCGTGGGTGTCGACCGACCGATCAACCCGTGGGTGTCGACCGACCGATCGACCCTTGTGTGTCGACCGACCGGTCGACCCATGGGTGTCGACCGACCATTCGCTCAAAACTGACCGACCCACCGGTCAACCTGTGGGTGTCATCGACTTGTCATTCAAAACTGACCGACCGACCAGTCGACCCGTGGATGTCGACCAACCAGTCGCTCAAAATTGACCGACCGACCGGTCGATCCATAGGTGTCGACCGACCGGTCGCTCGAAACCGACCGACTGACTGGTTATAATCGATCAGTTGCAAAGGTATGTTGCATATAAATCGTAAGGAAATCCCGCTTTTCTAGTCCCGGGGCATCTCCGATATCTACGCCAAAATATAGCCCAAAAATCACGCTCCAATGAGTTCCGAGGATCTCGCCTGAAAATCTCGTCCAACCATAACTCGAGATTCCCGGCCGACTAGATAAGTGTTGAGGAGCTGAAAGATATGTGTTCATAAACCTCCTTATTAGTTTGCATAAACCTAGAAAAAGTATTCCAAATAAATAAATCATCATTAGATTTATATATAGTATTATCAACAATATTAAAAAATATGATTTAAATACAAGTAATCTTTAAGGATTACTTTGTATAGATCAATGAAAACTTCATTAATTTTTTTTTGTCCATACATACCATTTAGCATGTAAAATTTTAAATTTTACAAGAAAACCCCCACTCTAAGAAACTTCAGCCTGCTTTTGGCCATGCATAAGTTTGAACAAGTTTTTGTTACTCATTTTATATAAAATTATGTTTAAAATTACTCAAGCAATATAAAGTGTTCATCCCCCTACTGTCTTTGAAAGATTATAACCAGAAAGTAAGGAACTAATCATATCAATAAATATCATGTGATGAATAGGATGTAGTTGTTTCATATACCACTTTATCATTTTTACTAAAGCACCTAAACTCATATATTCATCTCTTATATCAAACCTTAACCATTTGGCCATTTTCTCAATTTGGTTTCAACTTCCATTTTAAAAAAGTCAAAATTTTCAAATGCTTCATCTTTAGTTTTAAGCATATAAACATGATAATAAATAATCATCTATTAAAATTATAAATGATCTTTTACTATATCTTGTTAAAACTTAATTCATTTCACATATTGTATTATACTCAAGTTCTAATAAGGTTGAACTATACTTGACAAAAAGGAAAGGCTTTCTAGCTTGTTTTGTTGAAACACATATATCATACTTACTATTTTTTAATATATATATATATATATATATATATATATATATATATATATATAAGCAAAAATTATCATTTTCTTAAGACTGTGTAGTATGTATGTTAACGTGTCAACCTTACTATGCCATATACCAAAAGATTCAGCATGGAAAAGCATTGAATATAAAAAACACTACTTGCATTAAAATTAGAAGCAATGCTTAATCTAAATAATTCATGAAAGACATAGCATATTAATACATTTTTTTTTATTACAACCTTATTATATTCAAATATCAAATATAAATCCTTCTTTATTCAGAAGCACACCACTAGTTAAATTCTTTCGGATGCCCAATATATGTTTTATAACATTGAGAGTTAGAACGATCCCCAAAGTAATACACATATATACTCTTTCTTGTCCAAGTACTTATGCACAAGTGGAGTTATCCATCGTCACAGTTCTATCCTGAGATTCTGAGATTAAACAAAAGAACATCTTAGAACAAATATGGGCATTCACTCATGTATGTGCCAAAACTCCCCACAAACATATCAAAACCTCTTCTTTCTTTTTTTTGCTTTTTTGAATTTGACCATTGGGTTTGAAATGCTCATTGGGTTCTTGAATTTCTTCTTGAAAGGCTTGGTCCTTTTGGTTCAATAAGATCAGCATTACTGAGCATTTCTTAGGCACTTGTTTTGTTTGTGTCTATTTCGATGACTTTTCTCAAATTGAATGAACATTGTGGGTACATAACTATTCACCCAGTATGAGACCCACGTGGACCAACCCACAATGAACATGTGTTACATGTCACCCAAAAATACAACTATTGGGCCAACACCTGAGTTAAACTGGCCCTGCACCACGTCCAAATTTGTTTTTAAATCGAACACTAACTTCTGAATGTTTCATATAAATTGTGTTCTTTTTTATTAGAATTGCATAATTTTAAAATATCGATCCGTTTCCATTGACTTCCTATAACTTAAAAATGTGACGTCCAATTTTTCAAAAATAAAAGCTAATTAATTGTGAGATTTCCTTCTCAACCAAACATCTAAGATTTGTAAATCAGTTTGGACTTCCATTATCATGGTAAAAAAATGTACCACTTTATAAGAAACTAGATGTGGGTAGATTTGTAAATGCCTCAGTATCCGATGGTTTTATTGTAATAACATAAAAATGGGCTAATTTCCTAGAGGATTCCAATTCTCAGGGAAACCCAACTCCCAGGAAAACAGCACAGCATAATAGAAGGCTAAATGATTTCCAAGTATAAGATGTGGATAATACACAAAACCATCATGTGTCTAAAAAAAAAAAAAGAACCTCTCCGTCCTTCTCGGAGCAATTTCCTTTCAGACCATAAACCGGACCGAGCCGATGAACCCTTCTGCCCGATTGGACCCGGTCTAGCTACGGTTCGGTGGAAATACTTTTTGCTTCCCTTTGGTTCGCATGGATTTACTTGAAAGCCACCAGGACCACAAAGGCCAGGAAAACCGCCACCCCGACGGCGGAGCAGCACAGGTCCAGTATCCCCTCCCGCCGCACCTTCCGCTCCTTCATCCATCTCCTCCTCCTCACGTGCTCCTCGTACCGCACCTTGGCCTCCTCCTCCCCCGCCTCCCCACTCCCCCTCCTCCCCCAACCCATCATCGCGTCCTTTAGAATCACCAAGCTGTCCCTCCCAGTCAGCCACATCCCCTCCATATCCTCCACCGTCAGGCTGACCTCCCGCACGTGCCCCGTCTCCTCCCCGCACGTGACCACCGCCCCGACGGCGCACCCATCCCCCAGCACCGTCACGAACCGCACCAGGGTCTCCCCCGTGTACCAGTGCCGGTCCACCTCCACCGCCCGCCGGCTCGACACGTTCACCGCCCTCCGCCCGGCCGGGTCGATGACGACCCAGCTCAGCGTCAGCTCCTCGGGCGAGACCACCGGCGGCTCCTCCTGCGGCGGGTCATTCCGGTCGAGGCCGTCGACCCGGAAGGGTGAGCCGCGGAACCATGGCGTCGAGGTGTCGGTCTCCATGACCCGGGAGAGGAATGGGACGCCCTTGTGGTAGAGGTCGACGGCCGAGACCAGCTTGGATGGGAGCTGGGCGTCGTCGTCGTCGGTGGCCTGTCCCTGGCGGGGGGAGGGGAAGGGGTAGGCGTCGGAGAAGAAGGAGCGGTAGGAGTTGGGGAAGGAGGGGATGAGTTGGAGGAGGCGTGGGTGGCGGAGGGAGGGCCAGGTGGAGAGGCAGAGGTCGCGCCAGAGCTCAGGCTGGGAGGAAAGGGTGCGGAGGTGAGAGGTGGCGCAGCTGGCGGCGGCGAGCGCGGGCCCGTCCAGCCGGCGGAGGGTCCGTGTCAGCACGTCGGGGTGAAGGTCTTCAATGGTGTCGGCGGCGGCGGGGGGGGATGGCGGGGTACAGTGAGCGATGCCGGCGGCAGGCTCGACGTCCATGGAATCGGGTCTGGCTTTATGATAGAACCGGCGTTCGATGCTGAGTTTCCGAGTCGCAATGAAGAGAAGAGTGGTGGGTTGGGTTTTATATAGGGGTTTAAGGTGTTGGTTTTTTTTTTCACATAAAAAAAAAAAGATAAACTACACTTTACCCCCTGAAGTTTAGGTCAAAAAACACTTAACCCCCTTAAGGCCTTAACTTATTTTGTTTCAAATTGCACCCTAAAGTTTGAAATGCTAGCACAATACCCCTTTTCGTCAACTCCTTAATTTGCTCATTTGGTAATTTTTGTCGATCAAAACTGAATTAAAGGGGGCAAATTGTAGGGTTTAAACTATAGGGGGGTTAAGTGTTTTTGAGCCAGACTTCAAGGGGGCAAAGTGTAATTTAACCCAAAAAAAAACCCATTAATATAATATGATAGATGATGGCATGCTTCCCCCGCGTGTCCGGCACCGGCCGGTTAAGTCATACGAGTGAGTCGTCCCTCTGGCATCTGGTGAGCACAGTAGAACCCTCCCCGCTGACGAGACCTCGTCCATCACGTTATTGCTCGCTTGGGCTCACCCGAGGAGCACGATATCCGAACCACTTGTCGTTTAGATACGTGGAAGCTGGGGATCATTTGTTAGTAGATGAACATTATGCTATACTTCACTACAACAAACAACTGAGACTTAATTAAAAGCCCTTTTCAGGAGGGGATCCTTTTCAGCTACAGTCCCAATAATAAAATCATTTGATCTCTAGTCCCTCCTAAAAAGATAGGACTAACATCAAACCATCCATCCTTCAGCATGCGGCAATCAATGATTGGAACATACTCACTTGATACCTATAGTGTCTACTACTCCATCGCATATCATGTGGGGCTTATATCACCACTTTAAACTCAAGGTTTTTTTTTAATCGGTCTATTTCATGATAATGGAGTCTGGTCCAACCATTGATTGCCACAGCAGCTTGTTGGAGCCCGTTGCCTCAACAACTGTTGGAGGCAAGTATTGTTCCTCCAATTTTAACTTTCCAACCCCTTACAAACGATAAAAATATCATTCCTTCACTATAATACAGTACGTATAAATTCTATTGAGAGTATCAATTCGGCCGCTACAATGATTCAGAGTATCAATTCGGTTGCTACAATGATTTTACTATAGCAACAATAAAACCACTTTCAGCTGATTTGTTATTCTACAGTGAAATCACAATAACAATTTAGAGTATCAACACGAAAAAAGAGTAACTATTCGATTGCTAGAGTGATTTCGTTGTACCAACAACAAATTAACTCCAAGCCGAATTAATACTTTGCTACAATGAAATCACTATACATGGACTGAAACGCAACATACACAAGGGTTTATCGGAGTAGAGGGTTACTTAGAAGGGGCTTAGACTAATAGTTGACCCGGGAAATATCTAGCTTTTAATATCATCTCATGAGGAATGGGACAGTTTAGAAAGTATATGAGCCTTGGAGGTCGGTCGCCATCAGCTGTTTGTAAACAATACAGAGAAGGCCGGAAAATAAAAAAAGGGGACACAGTAGAGATCGAGTAGGGTTAGGGTGTACGTGGAGTCGAGCGGGGGAGAGAGTTCAGCTCTCCCTTTCAGCGTGAGGTGAAGGGCATGCAATGGCGGTCCAGATACGAGCCACTGGTTGGCGCTGATTACGTGCGCATGAATAAAAAAGAGGGGAGCAGTTGGGAGGGCACGTATGAGACCACGTCAGCCGGTGGTGGAGATGCATCTAAAGTTCGGGTGTCCCTCTCAGCGACAACTTTTTCAAACAAAATCCGGTGTGTGCTTTCCATCCCTGTGAACCCCATGGATGGAAGACGACCCAAGGGGCTTCCAGCTTCGAAGTTGGAAGAGTAATGCTATCTGTACAATCTCCATCGACAAACATATTGACAAATTAGAACCATGAAGTGGTGGCGGGGCCCAGGGATCAGCCTATTGGTCCTGATCCCTGGGCCCCACCACCACTTCATGGGTCTAATTTGTCAATGTGTTTGTCGAAGGGAATTGTACAAATAGCATCACTCTTAGTCTAAAAGCCAGCGCCTGTCTCTTGAGTGTCCACAGTGGTCACCGGCCTTTTGACTATAGTAGCTAGGCTTCAACTCGAGTTGGGTTGGGGGTCCACTTGCACAAGTTCAACCGGAATGGATCGAGCCAAGCCTAGCCGAATCAATAGGAGTTACTTTCAGTTTGGTGCTTTTCAGTAGGGGTGTGTATTGGTTCGAAACCAACCTATTTAGGTAAAATCCGAACCGATCCAACTTTGGTCGGTCTTGAGTATTTCCAATCCAATCCAAACCGAACTGAGATTGGAATCCAATCCAATCCAATCTAATTAAAATAGATTTAGATTGGATTGGATGGTCAGTTTGGCCTTTGACCCATATGCATATTGGGCTTTTTTTTTCCCTTCTATTACAACCTAATTTTAATTTTAAAAAATAATAATTGTTATCAAATTATTAGGCCTAAATAGGATTTGTAACATATTTTGAGTAATCCTACAATATTGCAAAGGTTGTTGGTAGCAAGAGTATATATATATATGAAAACATATGGTATATTTAATAAAGTAATATATATATATATATATATATATATATATGCCATTTCGGTTCGGTTTAGGTCGGTTTTAAATTTACAAATCCACCAACTGATCCAATCATGTCAGTTTTTAAAAAACTCAATCCAATCTGTTCCATTGAGTGTGTCAAAACCTATTAAAATCGACCGGTTTGGTTTGGATCTTGCACAACCCTACTTTCCAGTGTCAAACAATAGTTTTTTGGAGTTCTTCGATGTTGTTGAACCTAGACTCTCAAAGACTTAGTTGTATCTTAAAAGAGGGTTTGCATTTATACCAGCAAACACTATCCGAGTAGGGTTGCATGCAAACGAACTAAGCTATTCATGAGCGGCTTGCTAACAATCTCGATAAAGAGATCGTTTGAGTTCATTTGGTTACTAGGATAAGCCAAGCCCAAGCCTAGAGTTTAGGCTTGTTTAATAAACGAGCCAAGCTCATGCATACCAAAGCATGACTAGGCTCGACTCGATTATTAAACAAGCTAACCGAGTTCAAGGCTGAAATTTAGGCTCGTTTAATAGACGAACAAGCTCAAATAGGCCAAAGCTTGGCTCGCCTACTCATTTGCAGCCCTACATCCAAGTGGGAATAAATCATTCCTTTAAGAAAGCGCATTAGATGCGTGCCTTAAAGTAACTAGTTTCCCATTCCATATTATCCAACATGAGAAATGCTATTCAGCCCGAAGGTTTTTTCGATTTTGCTGGCCCGATTGACATGGCAGCGTGCTACCGGTGACTGAATCCCACTAGAGACATTTAAGTCTTTTACACCACCAGTTGCATGCTGCCACTTCAATCGGGCTGAGCGGAATCGGAAAAACCTTCAGGCTGAATAGCATTGCTCTATCCAACATTCTAATTTACGAGCTTGCTCAAAATCCTGAACAGATCATGTTCAAGAGCACAATCGAGTTGAGCTTTGCTCTGCTGAGCTAGACTAGTTTGATAAACAAATCTAACTCTTAGCTTGGGTTTGCCAAAATAGTACATAATTGAACACGAATGAGACTTTATATATAGAGCTTGTCCGCAAGTTGCTCATGAACATCTTGGTACGTTTGCAGTCCTAATCGGAACCAATCTGGCCTTCAACGAATTGCCCAATCATGGCTCGCCGTACGTCTTGGGTTTGCCCAAGTTGGTAGGTTGATACTTTTTTTTTGGGTAGGTCCTTGATTGACTGGGTAAGTATATGTATACTTATTTCGAACTAATTGAAAAAGTTAAACTTTTTTTTTTGAGGTGAAAAAAAGGGGTAATATTACTAAGGTCCTAACAGTAGGTACAGTGGTAGCTAAAGGGCAAACAACATTAGTTGTGTGAATAGCCCCTCCACAACAAATATATTTTGTGTACCCATTTTATCCCTACACGTGACTATACAGGAAAGTATATAGAATCTAATGCATCGACATAAATCACTGTAACAATGGATACTCTTTGTATGGTAAAATTTTACTCTTGCTACAATAAAATCATAGTAGGGCTTTTTTATTTTTTTGAGGAATATCACTAGAAAAAAAAATTGCTATAGTGAAATCACTATGGAGAGTAACCATTGCTAAAAAAATAGAAACAATTTGTGCAAATTGTTACTTTTTCTTACACAGATTGTTACTCTTTCTGTTACATATTGTTACTTTTTGCTACAGTGAAATAACTATAGAAAAAAAAAAGATAAATCTTGTTTATATATATATATATATATATATATATATATATATATATATATTGCTACATTGAAATTACTAAAGATTGTTAATCTTTGCTATAATGAATCACTATAGCAAAAATCCGCATAATACCGTACAATAGGGGAGCATTTATGTCATTTGAACGGTTTGAAAAAGTCAAACAGGTCGTTGGAGGGACTTGTTGTAATAGGATATTTCAGGAAGGGACCTAATGCAAGACCGAAATATTGACTATCCTTTTAGCTTAAACTGATTTTCTTAGAAGGACTTTTGGCTAAGTCCCCTCCTAAAAAATGGATCGATGCTGCCTTCTTAGGGTTCAATGGACGCATAGTATGTATCCTTCTACCGTTGAGAGCGGGAAGTAGCATTGCTCTGTGAAGCCAGTCTGACGCGTTACCCCCCACCATTGGAGACACGTGTCCATGTCCTTCGTTTGAATCATGTCACGCACTAACTAACTTGGAACGTTCGGGCCATGGAAATAGCATTGATTGCACCCAACCCATGGATTAGGCACCTAATGTTCGGATCACCACGATGCCCCCACTCGGGTTACAAGCTCGCGCCACCTGCATTGATTGAGCCCTAAGGTCTTAGACTCAGGTGGACGGCCATCATTTTATTTTTTGGGGGATTTTGTGAAAAGTCATTTTTATGAGATGGTTTCGAGCTGTAGTCCTGAAAACCTTTTTATTTGAACTCAAACCTTTGTGGACGAAAATACCAATCATCTTACTTCAAATTTATGCTTTTAAGCCACCCTTCCTAAAATTAAACCTAACTCTAAACCCTAAGATCTATAGACCATAGGATAAACTCTAGGCCTATAAATCCTAAACCTAAACCGAACCCCCACATCCCCTCGTGGCTTCTCGTCTCCGTTGCTCGCCACGGCGGGGGTGGTACACTGTCACGGCTATTGCTTGCTGCTGCCACCACTACTCGCGGCTGCCTTCGCCTCCCCTCCACCTCTCGCTGCTCGGCCCGCTGTCTCCTCCGCTATGTCTACGAGAGAGCGAGAGTGAGAGTGAGAGAGAGAGAGAGAGAGAGAGAGAGAGAGAGAGAGGAGGGTGATTCCGAGATCTAAAAAAAGGGGGGACTGTGGTTTTACTCGAAAATGTTAGCCATGGACTTTAGCTAAAACCAATATCTTAGCTGTCCTTTAAGCTAAACCAACCTACTGTCAGGGACCCTACACACATTACCTTTATTTAAAAAAAAATAAAAAATCTTTGAAGAGAAAAAAATCAATTTTTTTTTTTATTTTGCATATCCTCACTTATTAAGAATACACCTGTGCTTATCACTGCTGAATAGATGTAGAGATGATCGACATAATGCACCCAGGGATTCATAGCTCAAGTTGCTTGAATTTAGTCTAAATTAAACATATTATTACAAGAGAAATGATTTGTGTCTCACTTTCTATAGGTCTCAAGTAGACCTCGTGATGTGGCAGTTCAAATTAGCCCACTTAAAGACCCTTCTATGCTTTTGATATGGCCCATTGATGTGTTAATCCCACTTTTTTCTTTTGTTGGAAGTAACCGGGTTACTCATTTTTAGAAAACTATAACTTTTTTATACATATCAAAAAAATTTAAAAATTACATTTTTGAAATCTACTCATCGAGCTATACAAAAGTAGACCCATGATGACTATGAAATTCTGAGAAAAAAATCAGATATAAGACTAACTTATAGAAGACACTTTTAACGGTAGTTTGCGTTCGGTAAAGTGTCTCTTGATTTTATAACTATTAATTTAACGTGGCATTTGCTTTTGAAAGTGATATTTAGTCAGTTTGCTTGAAATCTTGGTTTTGAATGTGGCATATTTGAATTATTTATAACTATCAATAAATGCTACTTAATTCGATAAATGTCATTTAATTATAAGGCAATTTTGTAAACAATTTTTTTTCCTTAGAATTTTATAATCACCATGGTTCTAGGTTTGTATAGCTCAATAAGTAGATTCCAAAAATATAAATTTTTCAAAATTTTGATATATATAAAATAAGTTATAAAATTTTTAAAGTATAAAACTCAAGTCCCCAAAAAATATGATTTAAATAACTGTATAGATGTGGGAGCTGATTCGTCGGATGTTTGCCACGTATAGAAGCCCCTGCTGTTGAGGGCATTTTAGCTATTTTACCTTTGTAACATTTTTTATATGTGAGAGTTAGTCCGTCTGATGTTTGCCACGTACTGAAACATGCTGATGGAGCCTATATAGTTGGGCTCCCCTATCACTACTCTTATTGCAATCATGTAGTGTTTATCACTATATATATGTGCATCATATATATACCATCAAAATGTATGCATGTATGAATGTAAAATTGCTTTGATAATCAACATAGGATTTTTTTTTAGTCTGATGATTTATCTTAACTGTCTGTGATTCCAAGTGGGTAATGAGTATTGTGGGGGAAAATCTTCGTGCCGACCCGAAGACTCTCGCAGCACCAGTCAATTGAAATTGAAGTTGACGTTGAAGATCGTTGGTCGATCTGTTGATCGAAGTTGAAGTCTTTGATATGTAAACAGAGATGCAATCAGAGAGATTGTTGACACGAGGTGTGATCTCGGAGTTCAGCCGAAGCCTACGTCTCCGTGCTATAGGGAGCAACCCGAATTCACTAACACTTATGCTGGAGTGATCTCGACAGGCCGAGTATCACTGTAAACACTGATCTCTTCGAGAGAGAGAAGAAGATCAAAGAGAGGTGGAAGATGGGAAGTTGGAAATCCCAGAGCTCTGGTTTTTAGAACTGAGAATTCGATCTCTTTTAGAATCGATCCTTTTACATTCGAATGCTCTGCTATTTATAGGCTTCTCTGGGAGGAATTCCGGGGTAAATGGCGGTTTCTGCTGTCGTATCTGGGGATCCTCCAGGTAAAGCTGGTGGGCTCTTGAAAGCCTTCAGGGGCCCACCAGGCAGGGCCGGTGGGTCCCGTTGCGGTCTCCGGGGGCCCACTGGGCAGGGCCGGTGGGTCCCGTTGTAGTCTTTGGGGGCCCACCAGGCAGGGCCGGTGGGTCCCGCTGTAGTCTTCGGGGGCCCACCAGGCAGGGCCGGTGGGTCCCGCTGTAGTCTTCGGGGGCCCACCAGGCAGGGCCGGTGGGTCCCGCTGTGGTCTCCGGGGGCCCACCAGGCAGGGCCGGTGGGTCCCGCTGTGGTCTCCGGGGGCCCACCAAGCAGGGCCGGTGGGTCCCGCTGTGGTACTCGGGGGCCCACCAGGCAGGGCCGGTGGGTCCCGATGTGGTACTCGGGGGCCCACCAGGCAGGGCCGGTGGGTCCCGCTGTGGTACTCGGGGGCCCACCAGGCAGGGCCGGTGGGTCCCGCTGTGGTACTCGGGGGCCCACCAGGCAGGGCCGGTGGGTCCCGCTGTGGTACTCGGGGGCCCACCAGGCAGGGCCGGTGGGTCCCTCTGTGGTATTTGGGGGCCCACCAGGCAGGGCCGGTGGGTCCCGCTGTGGTACTCGGGGGCCCACCAGGCAGGGCCGGTGGGTCCCGCTGTGGTACTCGGGGGCCCACCAGGCAGGGCCAGTGGGTCCCGCTGTTGTCTCCGGGGGCCCACCAGGCAGGGCCGGTGGGTCCCGCTGCTTGCAGATTTCTTACCAAAATTTGCACCCACAGTTACCCCCTCCAAGTTAGCTAAGAGGCCACCTTGGCTGGCTTGGATTCGTGGTGCAAAGCTAACGACCCCCTGTCACACACGTAGAGGAGCTTTGTCGAGTGTTAGCGAAAAAATAGACTGATCGGTCAAATTTGATCGATCGGTCAAATTTTGACTGATCGGTTAAAATTTGGCCGATCGGACAAATTTGACCGATCGGTCAAATTTTGACCGATCGGTCAAATTTTGACCGATCGGTCAAATTTTGACCGATCGGTCAAAATTCAGCCGGTCAAGGATCGGGTGATCGGTCAAAAAACATGGTTTTTTGACCGATCTAGTAGAGATTTTGACCGATCGGTCAAAGTGATCGGTCAAGAGTGATCGGTCAAATTTGATCGGTCAAATTTGATCGGTCAAGAGTGATCGGTCAAAAGTGATCGGTTGAATTTGACTGATCGGTCAAGTCTGATCGATCGGTCAAAGTGATCGATTGAAGTGATCGGTCAAATTTGATCGGTCAAATTTGATCGGTCAAATTTGATCGGGCAAAAGTGATCGATCGGACAAAAAACAGCCGGTCACAAAATGGTTGATCGGTCAAATATCCACGTTTGGCGCCAGATCCAGTAGGATTTTGGCCGATTAGGTAGACGACGAAGGGTAATTAGAGGATCGAGGTTTTGCCGATCAGGCGAATTTGATCGATCGATCGAATTCGACCGATCAGAGGCACTGATCGGGTAAATTTCACCGATCGGGTGAAATTCACCGATCGGACAAAAACAGATCAAGAGAGAAGATTGATTGATCGGGAGGAGGTTATTGATCAGCTGCAAATCGCCGATCGGGTGCAAATCACCGATCAGGTGCAAATCTCCGATCGGGTGCAAATCGCCGATCGGGTGCAAATCTCCGATCAGGTGCAAATCTCCGATCAGGAGAAGGTCTCTGATCATGAGCAGGTCACTGATCGGGTGTAAATCGCCGATCGGGTGCATTTTGCCGATCGGGTGAATTTCACCGATCGGACAAAAAACAGCCGGTCAAAGAAGGGTTGATCGACAAAATACCCCCGTTTGGCGCCAGATCCAGTAGTATTTTTCGCCGATCAGATAGAAAACGAAGGGGAAGAAGGGGATCGAGTTTCGCCGATCGGGCGATTTTGACCGATCGGTCAAATTCGACCGATCGGGCAATTTTGACCGATCGGAGGCTATGATCGGTGGATTTTTGGCCGATCAGTCGAAGACGAAGGGCTGCTGCCGGTCGGAGTCGAGGGTGGCGATCGGAGTCAGGGTCGAAGGAGATGGTTGCCGATCGGCAAATTTTACACTAAATCGGGCAAAACACCCCTCTATTTAACCGATCCCTCGAATCCTGACCGGTTGCCAGCGACCGATCAGTCGCGGGCAACCGATCAGCGCTCAGGGGTCGGAGTTGAGAGAGGGGCCGCTGCTGCTGTCGTTGCCGGTGAGGAGATGGAGGACTGCTGCTCCAGATCTTGGAAAAACAGGGGAGGCTGATCTCTCCTTTTGGGATATGATGCTTTAGTGCTGGCGAATCCTGGCCGCTGATCTCATGTGCTTTGAAGCTGAGGTTCACAGTGAACCGAACGTGACTCGTGAGTCACGGGTTTGTGATTGAGAGAGTGAGTGGAGCCACTGTGCAGTCACGGGTTTCCACTGTGGTTTTTGTGAGTTGGCCGCTGATGTGGGTTCACGGGATGGCAGGGGATGGTTCTTCACGGGTTGCCACCTCTGCATGATGTGGAGTGCTGACCGGTTCACATTTGGTGGAAGCAGTGAAGCAACATAGCCAACTCGTTTGTCATCTTGTATTGCCAACTCCATGATGTGGAGTGGTGCACGTGCATGCATGCATGGAAGTTCCATGCATGATGGAAGGGAAGGCTGTGATAGCTTGATGCAATGAAGGCTGTGATGGCATTGTTGTTGTGATGGCATTGGTTATGGCCGTTGATTCACACCTTTGATGTTTGCTTCAAAGGTCAAAAAGTTGACAACCCAGGTGAAGGCCATGCAAATGTTTCGTGTATACACCACACGTGCTCCCAATCCGGCACGCTACGTTCGTTTGATTTGAATTATTTTTGATCAAGCACCATACAACCAAAAGGTATTTCAAATGGATTGAATACCCAGATAGGTCCAAGTGGGATTTTGAATTGGGTTGAATGGCAACTTGGGCTCCAAGTGGGACGTTGAGTTGGATTGAATGGAAAGTTGGGTTCCGAGTGGAACTTTCTCTCTCGGGCTTGAGGGGTCTGTCTCGAAGTTGTAATGCCATGGCACTGTTGTTCTGAGAGTGAGCCACCGATCGGACTTGAGTGTGGTTTGATGTATCTGTACAGTTTGTCTCTAGGAGTTGCATTCTGGAGTCCGTCATCTTTCATCTAGCGTCGAATGCGTAGACGAACATGGGCGACTCCTGGCCAAGGGCTAATCGATCGATTGCCGCTAACTGGTAATGGTCTAAGGGATCGACTTATTTGTTGTATTTTGAAAAAGTTGCGACGAGTTTTGGCCGATCAGTCGTGACGATCAGCTATTGTCGAAAGGTTGGCGGTAGTCAAAAGATTGACCATCGATCGACCATTTGTAGCACTGAACGTCATGTTGCGATCGTAAGCCGTCTCACTGTAGTTGGTGCTTGCTAACTTTAGGAAAGCAATTGAATGTTTGCATGTTCTGAAATAGAATTCGAATGTCTTGCTACTGAATGGTGTTGAGGCCAAATTATCTGGTCAAGGTTCGAGTGATCGGCAAAAAACCTTGGTTTTTTGCCAGATCCAGTAGAAAGTCGACCGATCGAATGATTTTAGCCGATCGGACAAGTTTGTCCGATCGGTAAAAAATTATCCGGTCAAGGTTCGAGTGATCGGCAAAAAACCTTGGTTTTTTGCCAGATCTAGTAGAAAATCGACCGATCGAATGATTTTAGCCGATCGGACAAGTTTGTCCGATCGGTAAAAAATTATCCGGTCAAGGTTCGCGTGATCGGCAAAAAACCTCGGTTTTTTGCCAGATCTAGTAGAAAATCGACCGATCGAATGATTTTAACCGATCGGACAAGTTTGTCCGATCGGTAAAAAATTATCCGGTCAAGGTTCGAGTGATCGGCAAAAAACCTTGGTTTTTTGCCAGATCTAGTAGAAAATCGACCGATCGAATGATTTTAGCCGATCGGACAAGTTTGTCCGATCGGTAAAAAATTATATGGTCAAGGTTCGAGTGAGGCCACGAGCGAAGACTTCGATTGAATGCTGAGACTCAGGTCTCGGACTTTGCTGCCTCGTGCCAAGGTTGCGAGCTTGGACTTTCGACCAAATGCCAAGATGTCGGTCTCGGACTTTGCTACCAAATACTAGGACTAAATTTGGACTTTGTTCGAATGCTGTGGTTCATGTCTCAGACTTTGCCCTTGAATGGTTGATGAGTTTTCGCCTTTGTTAATCGGCTTTTGAATCTTAGGACGATCTGCAACGTCGGAAGATTTTTGAGGGTTGGTCGGAAGATCACGCGACTCCTGGGTGATAGTCGTCTCGTCGTTGATGCTGGCTATGAAAGATTGTAGATTCACCCCCTCATCGATGGTGGACTTCCAGAACGAGTCTTCCTCGAGCATGAGAGCGCGTGATGCTCTCTTATGAGTGTCGAGTGGTAGAAGTCTTCTGTAGTGACTTGGTAAGTTTGAGAGATGTCCTGCCTCTGGAGTGACATTGGCTGAATGCTGCTCGACGCGTTTGACCTTGATCTTCATGTCGAGATGTGTTAGGGCAATGAGCTTTAGGCTTTGCTAGGGTGCCGAGAGCAGGTCTCGGATTTTGGACTTGCTGCACGTCGAGGCAGCGAAGGTGTCTTGGATTATGCATCTAAGTGTTGATATTCTGGTAGCTTGAAATTGAGAGTTGTGCTGTTTCACAACCCGAAACCGTTTAACATTTGCACGTAAAGGGTCGTGTCGCAACACGAGGTCCTAAACTTGTTAAACGACCTGGTAGCTTGAAATTGAGAGTTGTGCTGTTTCACAACCCGAAACCGTTTAACATTTGCACGTAAAGGGTCGTGTCGCAACACGAGGCCCTAAACTTGTTAAACGACCTGGTAGCTTGAAATTGAGAGTTGTGCTGTTTCACAACCCGAAACCGTTTAACATTTGCACGTAAAGGGTCGTGTCGCAACACGAGGCCCTAAACTTGTTAAACGACCTGGTAGCTTGAAGGTTGAGCTGGCTCAACTTGAATTTGCTTGAAGGTTTGAAACTGAATGTTGCGCTGTCTCATAACTCAGAATTTGAACGGACAGGTAGATGTTTGAGAGCAATCTTTATTCAGCATAGAAATTACATCAGAGACGGAATTCTGTCTTTTTTTGGCGAGATCAATCGATAAGATCCTTTGCTTGCGATAGATTCAACGGTGTAGGCTCCTTCCCAGTTGGGAGTTAGTTTCCCACTGCTCCTCTCTTGTATTGGAAAAGACTGCTCTGAGTACCGGGCTTTCGATAGGAAATTGTCTTGACAACCCTCTGGTCATAGGCTCGCTTGATCTTCTGTTGGTAGTTCACAATACGAATGATCGCCTGATCTCGCAGTTCTTCGGAGAAGTCAAGATCGTCGATTCGGAGCTCATCGTTTATCCCTTCTTCGACTGCTCTGGTCTTCAAGGTGTTAGTAGCCTTGTAGCTTTGTTTTGGCTTCGAGAGACCTTCCTATGGAATGATTTCGAAAGGATCCAGAGTGGACGTTGATTGGAATCGCCTTTGCTTGTGTGGGGCCAACACATTTGAGCAGTATCCCATTGTGTGACCTGAAGTAGAGATCTGCACTTTGAAGACTGTAGTATGGAAGTTTGGAAGTTTTCTTTGAAGTCTTCTGGCTTGAATTGAATCTTCTGCATTCGGCCTTCTTTGAAGAAGTCGAAGATTGGCTATCTCCAATCTTCGAGTTCGTGCGCCATAGTAAGATTGAAGGTTGGGAGTCTCCAACCCCCGGACCTATCTGTGGAGGCGATAATTTGTTGCTCGATGGTAATTTTAGACGACTCTTGATAGTCGATTTGTATTTGCCTAGATAAGTGCTTCGGACTTTGCATTCGATTGCCAAGGCTGTCTCCTTGAGGTTCGCCGAATGTCGAGGCAACGAGTGCACCTCAGACTTTGCATTCGATTGCCAAAGCTGTCTCCTTGGGCTTCGCCGAATGCCGAGGTAGCGAGTGCACCTCGGACTTTTGCCTATCACCTCGTTGTAGTCTTCAAGTGAGCCCTTTCGTTTCGAACCTCACCCCCAATGTAGGGATTGGAGGAGAGTCAGACTTGAAAGGCTTAGGATATCGATGGGAGATGTCGACGATAGATTGTCTAGAAAGAGTGGGTTGTTGGATTGAAGTTGAGCCGCCGACTCATTGAGCGAGTCTCGGGTCGAAACTGATGTCGTTCTGAGTAACTTCCCTCTGGATGATCCTGAGAGTCTTCGCCATTCAGTGAAAGCGGAGGAAGCAACCAGATCGCTCGTGTCCATTCGGTTGTCTGCTCAACCGAGGGAGCTGAGAAGTTTGACTTTGAAGATCAGTTGTCTGCTCAACTGATCCGATGTTGTCGTCGAGTGCATTGAGCTTTTTGAACGGATCCCACAGACGGCGCCAAACTGTGGGGGAAAATCTTCGTGCCGACCCGAAGACTCTCGCAGCACCAGTCAATTGAAATTGAAGTTGACGTTGAAGATCGTTGGTCGATCTGTTGATCGAAGTTGAAGTCTTTGATATGTAAACAGAGATGCAATCAGAGAGATTGTTGACACGAGGTGTGATCTCGGAGTTCAGCCGAAGCCTACGTCTCCGTGCTATAGGGAGCAACCCGAATTCACTAACACTTATGCTGGAGTGATCTCGACAGGCCGAGTATCACTGTAAACACTGATCTCTTCGAGAGAGAGAAGAAGATCAAAGAGAGGTGGAAGATGGGAAGTTGGAAATCCCAGAGCTCTGGTTTTTAGAACTGAGAATTCGATCTCTTTTAGAATCGATCCTTTTACATTCGAATGCTCTGCTATTTATAGGCTTCTCTGGGAGGAATTCCGAGGTAAATGGCGGTTTCTGCTGTCGTATCTGGGGATCCTCCAGGTAAAGCTGGTGGGCTCTTGAAAGCCTTCAGGGGCCCACCAGGCAGGGCCGGTGGGTCCCGTTGCGGTCTCCGGGGGCCCACTGGGCAGGGCCGGTGGGTCCCGTTGTAGTCTTCGGGGGCCCACCAGGCAGGGCCGGTGGGTCCCGCTGTAGTCTTCGGGGGCCCACCAGGCAGGGCCGGTGGGTCCCGCTGTAGTCTTCGGGGGCCCACCAGGCAGGGCCGGTGGGTCCCGCTGTAGTCTTCGGGGGCCCACCAGGCAGGGCCGGTGGGTCCCGCTGTGGTCTCCGGGGGCCCACCAGGCAGGGCCGGTGGGTCCCGCTGTGGTCTCCGGGGGCCCACCAAGCAGGGCCGGTGGGTCCTGCTGTGGTACTCGGGGGCCCACCAGGCAGGGCCGGTGGGTCCCGATGTGGTACTCGGGGGCCCACCAGGCAGGGCCGGTGGGTCCCGCTGTGGTACTCGGGGGCCCACCAGGCAGGGCCGGTGGGTCCCGCTGTGGTACTCGGGGGCCCACCAGGCAGGGCCGGTGGGTCCCTCTGTGGTATTTGGGGGCCCACCAGGCAGGGCCGGTGGGTCCCGCTGTGGTACTCGGGGGCCCACCAGGCAGGGCCGGTGGGTCCCGCTGTGGTACTCGGGGGCCCACCAGGCAGGGCCAGTGGGTCCCGCTGTTGTCTCCGGGGGCCCACCAGGCAGGGCCGGTGGGTCCCGCTGCTTGCAGATTTCTTACCAAAATTTGCACCCACAAGTATGAACCACAAGAGGTGGAGTACGTGATTGGTGAGTGAAGGATACTGGGGGGGTTGTAGGGATGACAACGGTGCAATTTCGGTGTGGTTTGGACAAAACTGAAATCGTACCGCAACACTGAAACTGCACCGCACCACGACGATGTACCATTATGTAAATCGAAGCCGTACTATTCGATGCGATATGGTGCGGTGCACCGCGGTTTATCATTATAATGGCCTAAAAGTGCGATTTTGGTCAAAACCGAAACCGCACCGCTACACCGAAATCGAAAACCAAAACAGCACCGTACCGCGATGGTTTTATATTTTGGCAAATCAAAACTACACCATGCGGTGCAATTTACCGTGGCTTTCAATTTTGAACCGCACCATTGCTATCCCTAAGGTGGGTTGCATTAGCCCACACTAAATTGTGCCATTCTGACTCTTGTTTTGACTCTCTCTTTTCTCTTCCATGTAGGGGTGTGCATCGGTTCGAAACCGACCTATATAGGCAAAACCCAAACCGATCGAACCTTGGTCGGTTTTGAGGATTTAAAATCCGATCCAAACCGATCTAAGATTGGAATCCAATCCAATTAAAGTCGGTTTGGATTGGATTGGATGGTCGGTTTAGACTTTGGAACATATTTTTATTGGGCTCCCCCCCCCCCCCCCCCCCCTCTCTTTCTATTAGGACCTAGTTCAAACTTAAATAATTATTATTATTATCAAACCATTAGACCTAAATAAGATTTTTAATTGATTTGGAGTCATCCTATATTATTGCAATGGTTATTGGTAGCAAGGGTATATAAGGACATATAATATATTTAATAAATATTATATGTATATACATATGTCGGTTCGGTTCGGTTTAGGTCGGTTTTGAATTTACAAATATGACAATTGATCCAATCATGTCGGTTTTTTAAAAACTCAATCCGATCCGATCCATTGAGTGTGTTGAAACCGATCAAAATTGATCGGTTTGGTTGGGTTTGGTCGGTTTGATCGGTTTGGTTTGAATCCTGCACACCCCTACTTCCATGTTACACACCACAACACATGCATTCTCCCGACCCTGGTTAAAGAAGCTTTGGTCCCTCATCCCCTAAAATGATTATATTTGTTATGTGATTAGAATAATATATTGTTAAAGATGGTCGAGATAGGATTAGTGAGATGGTGATTATATATGGTTATTTATATTAGACGGGTGATTATCAGTGGCCATCGAACTAGCCAAGAGAATTTTTTTTTAATGTAGTTTTTTTTCTGATGGCTACGAGTTTGATCTTCATCGATCATTGTACGAACTTGATTATTTGATTTTTCGTACTTGATTGGGTGTTGTGTTCTTTGATATTGTATTGACATAGTTCTTTAGATTATACCATTTATTTTTAATATACTCTTTTATGTCAGCTTTCTTTTCTATGCCGTTGGTGTACAGTGCTTTTCATGATGTCTTACTTGGTCTAAATTAAAGAAAAATCATACATTTGTTCGAAAGCGTATGAATAGTTGAGAAAGGCCGTTGCAATACCGATGCCGTCGAAAGCGACCGGATGTGTGTTGACGTTGAAGATGATCATAAGAATGCTAGCAAATACGGACATACACTACTAATATTATCAAGATACAAAACTGTAATAGTAAAACGAGTAATGCTATTTGAACAAATTGGAGAGACAGTATGCTAACACTCCACATTAGGGGTGGCAATCCTTGACCTGATCCGCCAACCCGACCCAAAGTTAGCGGGTTTGGGTCATAAACGGGTTTGGGCCATAAACGGGTTGGCTTGATTAACCCGTTTATTTAATGGGTCGGGTTCGGGCTTGTACTTATAACCCGACTTGACCCGTTTACCAAATGGGTCATGTCAACCCGACCCGACCCGACCCAACTTGAACCAACTAGGCCCAATCCGACCCGTCTTGACCCAACCCGTCAGATTTACATGGGTTCTGTTGACCCAACCCAAGCCAGCCCGACCCGACACGACCCAACCTGTTTAGTAAACGGGTCGGGTCGGGTCAACCCGTTTATTAGACGGGTCGGGTTTGGGTTTAAGTTTTTGACCCGTTTATTAAACGGGTCGGGTTTGGGTTGGGTGTTTAGCCCTTATAGCTATGTCTCAACCCGACCCGACCTCTTGCCACCCCGACTCCTCATGAACATGAGCAGTGGCATCTCCTGATTGGTGGGACTATGAGCCATGGCATGAATCCTAGGAGGGTGCCACCACCACCGGCCGACCCCCGCCCCTCCGCCGGCCACCAACCCACCCGACCCGGTGGGCTGCCGGCGGGTGGCGGCCGTCCCCTATATTAACAAACCAATCCGTCCCATGACGCGCTGATAACGACAGGGGGCGGATTGTCAATCGCAATCAAGACCGAGATCAATTTAGTGGGGGGCGGGCGGGCGATACTAATCGAGATCGTGTGATGACCAAAAGGAAAAGGACAGCCAATCCACGACACCAAAGAAACAAAAAGTAGCAATATTGGACTCATTTCGTCACCTATATTCACACATCTCTTTAGATTAAACCTTAGTTAGGGCTTCTGACATATCATCACCATCCTACATCACCTAACGATCATTTTTCATAGTGTGCAACAGCTTCTTAGAAGAAGTCTAATGGCCTAACCTCACCCTTTGGACCAAAGTAGGGCTGCAACTTGGGCAGATTAAGTCAACCCAAACTTAACCCGAGTTGTGAAACCCAAAACCCAGCGCAAACCTTCACCCGTGCTGCCCAACCCGAGAAAAATAATTCAAGCTCGGATAAATTTGGGTCAGCGCATGTTGGTGGGTCAGGTCGGGTTGTGCGGATTCAGATAATGCCAATTATATTTTTAGATTTTAAAGAGAACAATATCAAGAAATTTTATTTATCCTTATTCCTTACTAATAAGATATCACCTACATCCACTGCTTGGTTTGCGAATCTTTGGGTCGGAATAGAATCCATATATTTCTAAGAGTAAGATTCATGAGGCTTATATCTGGTTCGCGTTGGGTCAGGTTGTCCGACCCCTTGGGTTCAACCCGTACAAGTTGCAGCCCTATGGCTCCTCTTTATTGGAATCAGGCTCGTCTGTATTAATTTTAGCTTTTTTCTTAGTTACTCGGATTTGAGCATTAGTGGCATCACAATCGTCCGATTTTTCAAAACTAAAGCTTGAATTAAAATCGTCAAAATTCAAAAAAAAACTTTAAGCTTTATGGGGTCCTTATTTTTTTTGGGTATAAGGAAATGTCGTTGTACAATCAAGAAAACTTTAAGGTCTTCAAAAAACAATGAGTGATATTCAACCGGCGGTTGTTGTTCCCAGAATTGGTCCACCGTAGTGTGGGGGAATTTTTACCATCACTTAATCGATCCCACCAACAATCAATTGATTATCGAGTTATAAAATTGAAGCAAAATAAAGAGTCGAGAAATGACACAGAGAGTTGATAATGAAGTTCGGCCTAAGCCTACGTCTCCATGCAGTAAGTTGCAATCTTAATCCACTATCTTTTAGAAGTTTGATCTATCTCTCGACAGGCCGAGGGAGGCTTGTATAAAGAAGTGGAGAAGAGATAGAAGTAGAAGGCCGGAGAATCTCGTCAGTATGAATGCAGAGCTCTACTCCACACGAGGCTCAGAGTGCTCAAAATGGCCAAAAGTCCTTCTACTGTTGTTTTGAGGCGTATTTATATGTGCTGCCTTTCCATAACCGTTGAGGCTGATGTGGTGGTCTGTGATTGGTCCACATGTTGCCATCTGACTGGGCCACAAGTTGTCCTCGTGGCCTACTGTGGTACAGGCCTCTGTTAGCCTGTTGCGGGCCACGAGCTATCCTCGTGGGGCTCTTTTGGCCTGCTTGTGGGCCACGAGTTATCCTCGTGGGCCTCTAGAGATGTGGGTCTCTGTTGTCCTACATTTTAGTGAACTGTGTGACTGTGGGTCGGTCTTAATCACTTTTTGCACCCACAGTTTCCCCCCCCCCCGGTTAGCCAGGTTACCACCTAGCTAGCCGGGGATTCTTGGTGCAATCCGAGTTGTCGTTGTTGGTTATATGTTACGATTCCCCAAGAGTGATCCTCCTTCGATGATCCCCCTACTAGGGATGTTCCTGCAAGGGTTGTGATCCTTCTATGGAGATCCCCTAGCAAAGGATGTTCTCATAATGGGAGCGATCGTCCTATGGTGATCCCTTGCTAGGGATGTTCTTGTGGTGGGAGTGATCCTCCTGGAGCGACCCCCTACAAAAGGATGTGATCCTCATGCTGCGAGTGATGTGATCTTCATGAAGTGATCCCCCTACGAGGGATGTGATCCTCCTTCGAGAGGCGACGATGATCCCTTAGGAGTGATCCCTCGGAGGGAAACCGGTCGAAAAAGAAATCCCCTGCAAGAGGAGTGATCCTATTAGAGTGATTCCCCCAGGAGGTGATCCTCCTGCGAGAGACGATGTTGATCCCTCGGAGGTGAACCGGCCGAAAAAGTGATCCCCCAAAATAGGGGCGATCCTCTTACGAAAGGCGACAATGATCCCCAGGAGATGAACCGGTCGAAAAAGTGATCCTCCGCAAGAAGGGTGATCTTTTTGGAGTGATCCCCTCGGGAGGGGGTGATGGTGATCCCCCAGAGGGGAACCGTTCGAAAAAGTGATCCCCCACTAGGGAGGTGATCCTCTTGGAGTAAGACGTACAAGCTTGTTTGGACATCCAATTAGCACATGAGTTGGATCCTCGGTATAACCATGGCATGAAAACAGAGCCCAAAAGGCTATAGAGTAGAGAATGACAGCTGCGAATGAAATAGGGGTTCAGGATTTCTAGGTCAAGGGTACGGTTTAGGATTTTTGGGTCTAGTGTTTATTCCATGGCATATATATATATATATATATCTCAAGTTTTAGGGTTAGGTTTAGGATATAGGGTTTGGATTTAGGTTCTATTGAATTAGAGAAGAGTGGTATGAAATGAAAATTTAAAATAGAGTGGGGTATGTTTGTCCACCGGGATGCTTGTCGTTTAGCTAAACGAATCTTTTTTGAGGGACCGTTCATGAAGTCCCCATTAAATGTACGATAAATACTAAAAGATTTATCGTTATTAAATAGTTTTGTGGACCCTCTAAATTCAAATTTACCATAACGTTAAAGGTGTAGGCCACATACCTCCAAGCCAATGAAGCTCTGCCACATCACCGGATGCGGACCTCTCCTACATCTTCTTATAATATGCAAGTGTTCTTCATACAAAAAACATCATAGAGAGAGAAAATATTATAAAGAGAGATCAACTAATATGTCGTGGATTTGGGTTAAGCAAAATATTGAATATTAACCACCAATTAATTAGCAATCCGTCCATGTTGTTAGGTCATACAAACCAATATAAAGCACATTGCATGTCTGTATGCCAATCAATTGAAGTATTTTCCCTCCAATCATTTCCATTATGTACAAGCCTTCTCCCACAAACTCCACGGCTTCAATGCTAGCTCCTCCTCCCCCTCCTAGTATCGTAGCCCTCCGACCGAAGATGAGCGTAGAGGAGCTCATTCCATGTATCCGGCACTCCGGGGAGGCACCAGTGGCTACAATCCTCAGGTGGCGAGGGTCTAAACCCGGGCTCCAGATGGCTCGAAGGGTGGCCGTCCTTCCTCAGCTCCGACAGGTACGTGATGTTCAGATACTCCACCCTCCGCCCGCCACCCTCCACCCCCCTGACCGTCCCCGATATGACGGCGTTGTTCCACGGCTCAGCTTCGAGCGCGGTGGGATCCGTCTCCGGTTCCGTCCTCGAGCCGCAGGAACCGCCGGCATCCCAGGTTCCGTTACTGCAATACAATCCAATCTTCGTTCATGGAATCAGTCCAGAGAGGGGGAGTGATTCTGTTGCGAGAAATCCTTGCCTGTAATGCGATGGAGCGAAGCTCCTGAAGAAGACATAGCTCTGATCCAGCTGCACATTTGTAAGGAGCCACAGCTTCCATGTCTGGAGGATCCTTTGAAATGCTTCCTTCACATCCATGCTCATGTTCAGAGCTTTGCCTTCCTGGAAATAGCTTCCCCTGAAACACATGATCATCAAGGCCCCTAATTAGCACAAATTTGTGAAGGAACGAATATGAACTTAAGGTCTACTTGATAAACTTAGATGTTCATGTAAATTAGTTTGGTATTTATATTGTCGGCTTTTGGAATTCAATGGTAATTTGGGCCCTGTTTGGATACGCTCCGGTTTCAGGATTTTGAGATTCTAGAAGCCCAGAATCACTAAAAAAGATGAAGTCTGTTTGGAAACAATCGGATCCCAAAAAGTGTTTCTGAGGAGAGCCCAAAATAAACTTCTGAGAGCCATTTTTCTAGAGCCCAAAATCGAGGCTCCGGTCTCCAGAGCCCTTTTTTAAGGATTTTGGGATTCCGGACTCCTAAAATCTTAGAATCAGAATCCTATCCAAACAGGGCCTTAGATCCTGTTTGGATATGATTCTGAATCTAGGTTTCTCGGAGCCCAGAATCCTAGAATCACAAAATAGGGTTCCGGAGCAAAGTGCTTCGATTTTGGGCTTCGAAAAAATAGCTCCTAAAAGCACATTTTTTGGGCTCTCTGAGAAGCCCAAAGCCTCGATTTTAGGATTCAGTTGTATCCAAACATGCTCTTCCTCTTTTTTAGGGATTTTGGGTTTCTAGAATCTCGGATCCTGAGCGTATCCAAACATGTCTTTAACATGGTATCAAATCTTTGATTTCTGAAAGTTCTAAGTTTAAGTCTTGTTACCTTTATTTGTTTATGAATGATACTTCGCTGACCCACTTGGGGGCTGGATCCTCTTGCTCCAGCTGACATGGCAGGAAATGATTGGTGGAGATATGGGGGTTACAACTTCTAAAACTATAAAAAAAACTTATTGCGCCCGAGATTTTACTTTCTACATTTATAATTTTTTAATAGTTTTTGAAGCCGTAACCCCTTTATGTCCACCAATTCTTTGTTGCCATATGAGTTAGGGCAGGAGGTTCTAATTAGCTCCCATCAGCTTAGTAGTCAATAATAGAACCCCGTAATTCCTATCCAAAAAAAAAAAAATGTTTAGTAGTGATCATGTATCTTAATCTTTGGGAGGTCAATGGCTCTTAAACAAACTTACAATTTCACGGTCTTGTCGGCGTTCCACCAGTGCCCGGCGTTGAATACCAAGACGTCGGCGCCAACCCATCGTTTGGACTGCCAGTGCATCGTGTCGAGCCGGATGGCCTTTCGGACTCCCTGGGGGGAGTTTGGCGGCGGGCGGTCGGCGACCACCAAGAACGGAGCTCGGTAGTACTCGACGGTGAGGTTATAGTCGTCGAACCGGATGGCGAGGAAGCCCTTGTGCTTGGTTATGGGGCTCCCATTCTCCTCGTAGATGCTGGATTGGTTCCGGATGTCTCTTGCAAGCATGCATACGAGTGACTCCCAATGGTTCCTCCCGATTGAATCGCCCACGAACACGATCCTCCCGTCTCTGCTCCGCTCTAGCATCTCACTCGCATTAAATCTGTTTTTTTTTTGTCAAAAAAGAAAAAAATAACATGAACAAATTGAAAATTGGATTTATCTGTTCCTGTTTCTGATACTATTTGTAGATACTCTCTCGTCACAAAACTAGGATCGTAAGGAAAGATCCATCATAGAGTGTATAAGCACACCATCGCCCAGCCCCTAGCTGATGTGCATAGAACTAAACCTATCAATTCTTGTTGTACCCTAATGCACATGGGTATGGGTCGGGGTCGGGTCTGATCCGAACCCACCTCGTTTCCACCACTAGATACGGGGGTACTGACTCAATTTTGTGTCTTGAAAACACAAATTTCTTGAACATTTTGTGAATGATTCAATTGTGGTGCAATTGATCAGCCAATGAAAGATTCACGGGTCCGTCAATTTGCACCTAGGGATTTAGAAATGGCGCCCGAATGAGTTTCGGCATCTGGCCCATTTCGGATTTTTAGTGTTGGCACCTGTGATATCCCCAAAATACCCTCCTCTTACCGTCCCTGCCCGACTGTCCCCATCATGCTCTGCCACGACTGCCACCTCAGCGTCCTCCACCGTCGCCTCCTCCTTCTGAAGTCGCCCCCAGCCACCCTCCTCCTTCCTCCTTCCTCCACCGTCGCTTCCTCCTTCCAAACGCCACCCCCAGTCACCCTCCTCGATCCTTAATTCCTCCTCCTCCTTCCTTCTTCCTCCTCATATTCTTCCTTGCTAAACCCTAACCCATGAGTAGCTGGGTCTGCATCTACAGATTGACACCTCCGGCGGCGGGGTTAGGGTTAGCAGGGAAGAAGATGAGGAGGAAGGAGTAGGAGTTAGGAGGAGGAGGCCGGAGGATGAAGGAGGGTGGCTGGGGGCAGCATTCGGAAGAAGGAGGCCGGAGGAGTAGGAAGGAGGGAGGACGATCGAGGGTGGCTGAGAGCAGTGACCGAGACGGAGTGCGATGGGTGCGCGGCTCAATAGTGACTAGATGGAGGTTGTGGATGAAAGTAAAAATAGAAAAACCAATTAAATTTACTTGGGTGCCATCACTAATTTCATGGATGTCAGTAGATGAATATCCAGATTCACAAATAATTTATCTTTCTAGGATTTCTACACTTTGCACAAAGAGGCAACCCTTCGTCAATCTAGCGCACTTTTATAGTGGAGAGCCTACCTCGGGAGGTCGCAATCGTGCGGCTGCCACCGCCAATTGAGGTAACCGGTGTCGTTCCGGCCGTTCCTCCGGCACTGGAAGCCGGGGTCGAGGAATGGGCACCCCTCCGAATAAAAGCGGTAGGAGTGGCCTTCGTCGCGAACCCAGCTCCCGTACGAGTAGTTGCACGTCGATGGGGGGAGATGGCTGATCCGGTCGTCATCGGGCTGGATCTGCGGCGGGAAGGCGAGTTGGAGGAGGGATATGGGACGGAATGGTGTGACGGCGTCGAGGACGAGGAGGAGGAATGGGAGCAGGAATAACAGACTGGTGAGAGCTATGGTGGTCTCCCTCTTGAAGGCGAAGGAGGTGGCGAGGTTGAATGGGTTTGTCTGGTGGGGAGAGGGATGAGGAGACAGAAGATCCATGAGAGAGAGAGAGAGAGAGAGAGAGAGAGAGAGAGAGAGAGAGAGAGAGAGAGAGAGAGAGAGAGAGAATCCTTCTGGTTTCTGCATGGCCGGAGCCGATCGAGGGACGGTATTAGATGCCGCGGGTAAAAAAACTTTGACCGATTCGTCTGCTGTTTTGTGGAAGGAAAGCGACTCATCAGCATCTATATCTATACTAAATAAGTAGCCTCAAACGACCGGATCTCTCTCCTCCAAGTGTACAGTCTAACATCTCAAGGGTCCACGTGGCTATCAATGCGTCTCTCTCTCTCTTTCTTTTTCTCTCTCTCACAGTCAGTGGCGGCTCCAGAAATTTGTATCAGTGGGGTCAAAAATTATATTAAAAAATATTTTTCACGTGACAGCGAGAAATAGGGTTCGGTGAATCGATGGAGTGGGGTCAAACCAACAATTAAAACTAAATAAATTATGATAAAAATAAAAATTTAATAGATTTTTTAATAGATTTCAATCGGTGAGTGGGGTCAATTGACCCCACTCATCCATATGTAGAGCCGCCCATGCTCACAGTTAACTCAAACAAACGGATTCTCTCTCCTCCCAGGTACACCTAACATCTCAAGGATCTACGTGGCTATCAATGCCCCTCTCTCTCTCTCTCTCTCTCTCTCTCTCTCTCTCTCTTCCAGTAACCTTTACGTTCCGTTCCCTCAACTACCCAATATCCCACGATCGGGTTCAGAATCTTCAGATATCCTCTAGTTGGTAGGCTCCGGTTGGTGAGCCCGGGCGAGAATGACAGCCTCTCACGATGGCTGGTGAGCCAAAGTGAATCGCACTCTAGCGACCACGTACGGCTGTGCTTCGCGTGCAGTCCACTGATAGGAGCCGATCGATTGGAGGAGATCTGAACTCCCCACGATCTGTCATTTATATCCTAAGAAGCATAAATACGAGATACGGATACGACAATACGATAAATCTTAAATAAATAACATATGACTAAGGATACGATAATAAATTATTATTTTTAAATATAAATATTAATTTATTATCCAATAAGGTAAGCATTAAGTAATTTATATTTTTTATTGTTTTTTTATCGAGGTTATTGCATATCTACAAATCCTGACGGTGGATTCGAGGGGCTGCAAATGGGTCTGTGACTGAGAGAGAGAGAGAGAGAGAGAGAGAGATGGGGCTGCGGATTGCGGACGATGGGCGGAGACGGCTAAGGCGATTGCGGACGGGCTGTAGACGACGGGTAGGCGCGAACGGGCTGCAAACGGGCGCAGATGGCGAGCGGGCGCGGACGGGCTGCAGACGGGCGCGGACAGGCTGCAGACGGAAGCAGAAGGCGGGCGAGCTGCAGACGGCTCGGGCGACGACGGACTGCGGACGGGCTGCGCACGGCTAGGGCGACGGCGGACGACGGAGTACGGGCGTCGGCGACGGCGAACGACGAGCGCATGCGAGGGTGCGGGCGACAGCCTTTCCGCTCTCCCTCTCCACTCACTTGAAACAGAAGAAACGAGTTGGGGGCGGGGGTGGGTTTAGGTGAGTGTGCAATACCAGGTTTTAAAAAAAATTTAAATTCAACCTCATAACCCAAGCTCGCATCGGCTAGCTGTATCCCTCTCGTATCTCGGTCATATCCGGAACGTATCCGTCAAGATTAAATATATATGTTAATGTAATGTAATGGGTCGGGTTTACTGTATAGTCGGGTCGGGTTTACTGTACATATATATTGGGCTTGAGTCCCTCAATGGAATTATTCTGTTCCTCTCCAAACCCTAGCCGTCGTCTCCTAACATGGTATCAGAGCGCTAGGGCGACGGCTGCACCTCCTCCTCCGGTCTCCCTCCTTCTCACCGGCCACCTGCACCGGCCCCCCTTCCGGCCCCATCTCCTCCACCGGCCCCCCTTCCGGCCACCTGCACCGGTCCCCCTTCTCCACCACCGACCCCCTGCAGCCCCCGCCTCCACCCCCGACCCCCTGCAGCCCCCTCCTCCACTTCCGGCCACCGCAGCCCCTCCTCCACCCCCGCCGACCCCCTCTGAAGCCCCCCCGACACCCCCTGCAGCCCCCCTCCTCCACCCCGACCCCTCTTCCGGCCACCGATACCCCCTGCAGCCCCCCTCCTTCACCCCGACTCCCAGCAGCCCCCTCCTCCACCCCCGCCGACCCCTCTGCAGCCCCCCCGACACATCCTGCAGCCCCTCTCCTCCACCCCGACCCCCCTTCCGGCCACCGATACCCCCTGCAGCAGCCCCCGCCTCCACTCCGGCCATCCGAAGCCCCTGCCCCCCCCTTCCGACCCCCTCCCGAGCCCCCCCACAGCCCTACAGCACCCCCCCGACACCCCCTGACGCCCTACAGCCTCCTCCATGGCCTCTCCAGCCGCACCGTCTGTCGTTGCGATCTCTCCACCGCTGAAGGCGGTCGCGTTTCAGTTGTCGTCGGCCAGCGACTGGCCTGACTGGTCCCTCACCGTCGAGGCCGCCCTCTCCAGTCGTGATCTGTGGGGTCACGTCACCGGCGAGGATCCTCCTCCCACTGACTACTCCGGCTCGTCATCTGTCACCAGCAGTGCTGCATCTTCTGCAGCGACTGCTACCACGGCCGTCACCGTTGCTGCTCTTACGTGGCGCCGCCACGATCAGGCCATCCGGGCGTACCTCCTGGACTCGGTTGCTCGTCCGCTCCTTGCTCCCATCGGCCGCCTTCCGACTGCGCGCGCGATGTGGGAGTATCTCCGGGACCGTTTTCTCCCGCGCGGCGGCGCCCGCCGGCATCAGCTCATCTGCGACTCGCAGTCTGCCCGTCAGGGGGAGCGTACCATTCAGGACTTCTTCAGTCAGATGAGTGCCTACTGGCATGAGCTGGACTCACTGATTCCGGAGCGGTGTGACTGCCCCCGCTCCCGGGACTTCCAGCGCTACCTCGACGAGGGCCACCTGCACCAGTTTCTGGCAGCACTTCGACCAGACTTTGCTCTCATAGCCGCCCAACTCCTGCACCGTGAGCCCCTCCCTCGGCTCGAGGATGCCCTACTCGCCTTGGTCGACGAGGAGACCCGCCTTCAGACTCAGGGCGCTCGTGCTCCTCCACTTGCTCCTAGCTCCGACTCTGTCCTGGCAGCCGGGTTCTCCGATGAGGCTGTTTTCTGTCACTACTGCAAGGAGCCCAGCCACATGAAGCGCGAGTGCCCTACACGTCCTCCACGCAACCCCCGCTGGGGTCCGGATGAGAGATCCCCCCGCTGGTCTTCGACCTCTCGCGACGATCGACGCGGCGGTCGAGGTGGACGGGGCCGAGGACGTGGTTCGTCTTCTTTTCGCCACTTTGGTGGTGCAGCGGCTACTGCAGAGGCCTCGCCGCTCCCCACTGCTCCCACAGCTCCTTCGCCGCCTGAGCCGGACCGTCTTCAGCGCCTCGAGGAGCTCCTTCTCCGCCACATAGCCTCCACCGGCTCCGCGACTGCGCACGGCTTGTCTGCCACCTCTGGTACTACTGCTCCATGGATCTTCGATTCGGGTGCCTCCTGTCACCTTACTTTTGACTCCACTGTCCTCACGGACTGTTCTCCCACTACCACCCACCAGGAGGTTCGCACTGCGGATGGGACTCTCGTCCCTATTCCGCAATGTGGCTCCATCACCACCACCTCTGACCCTTCTGGTCGCCTGACCCTATCCCATGTCCATCATGCCCCTCGTCTTAATATTAATTTGATTTCCATCAGTTCTCTTTGCGACTCTGGCCTGACTGTCACCTTCACCCCTTCTGTTTGTGTTGTGCAGGATTCGCGGACGGGTCAGAGGATTGGGCTGGGCCGTAGGGCAGGAGGACTCTACCAGTTGGACCATCTCCATGTGTCTTCAGTTGCGTCTGTCATGTCTGTCACCTCTGATGCCGACCTGTGGCACAGAAGGTTAGGTCATATATCTAGTGATCGACTCAAAAGCGTATTCCGTTCGGGCGCTTTGGGTCGAGCGTCTTTCTCCCCCCTCTCTGTCTGTACGGGTTGTCGACTGGCAAAGCATCTAGCTCTTCCTTTTTCTGCTAGTACTTCCCAGTCTAATGCTTTATTTGATTTAGTTCATTCGGATATTTGGGGTCCTGCTCCTGTTGCATCTCTATCTGGTTATATGTATTATGTTTGTTTTATCGATGACTATTCTAGGTGCACCTGGGTCTATCTCATGCATCATCGGTCTGAAATTCCCCACATCTTTAGGCGATTCACCACTATGATACACACCCAGTTTGGTCGGCGAATCAAGACCTTTCGGTCTGATTGTGCCAAGGAGTATCTCTCCTCTGAGATGCGTGAGCTTCTTCAGTCTCACGGCACTCTTCACCAGCAGTCCTGTCCCCACACCCATGAGCAGAACGGCGTTGCCGAACGCAAGCATCGTCATGTCCTTGAGACTGCACGAGCCTTGCTTCTCTCTGCGTCTGTCCCTCACTCCTACTGGGCTGAAGCTGTCATGACGGCTGTTCACCTCATAAATATCACTCCGTCATCTGCTCTGTCCGGTGCCACCCCTCACGAGCGCCTTCACTCCAGCCCACCTGACTACTCTCTTCTTCGCACGTTTGGCTGCACGTGTTTCGTTCTTCTTCCTCCCCATGAGCGCACCAAACTTTCTGCGAGGTCTGTTAGGTGTGTTCACTTGGGGCTCAGTCGTGAGCATAAGGGGTATCGCTGCTATGATCCCTTAGCTCGTCGGATCCGTGTCTCCCGTCACGTCTCCTTTGTTGAGGATGTCCCGTATTTTGCTCCTGAGTCTCGGGAACTTTCCTTGCCTACTTCGTCATACTCCTCGCCCTCCTCACATCTTCACATTCCTGTTCTACCCCCGGTTTCTGTTGCTCCATCCACGCCTACTACACCACCACCACCACCTCCTCAGCATCCATCGCCACCACCACCACCACCTCCTCAGTCCCCCACGCCACCGCCCCCACCACCTCCACCACCCATTACTCGTGTCTATGTACGTCGGTCTGCAGCTCCCCCTCCCGAATCGGTTCTCCCTGGTACTCCTTCGCCTGATGCTGCTGCTCCCTCCTCCCCGGTCGTGGATCCTGCTCCTGTTCGGCGCTACCCAGCGCGCGAACATCACCCTCCTGCCAGATACGACTACTCTCCTGACAGGTTTGGTTACTCTGCTTTTCCCACTGACTCTCCTGACTCTTCTGGCTTCTCTGCCAGTGCCTCCTATTCACCATCCTTTCAGGCCTTCCTGACTGCTCTTCACACTCACCGGGAGCCCCAATCGTACCGTGAGGCAGCATTACATCCAGAGTGGCGGCAGGCCATGTCAGTTGAGCTCGAGGCATTTCAGCGGACCCAGACCTGGGAGTTGGTGCCTTGTCCCCCCGGGGTGGTGCCTGTTAGCTGCAAGTGGATCTTCAAGGTCAAGACTCGACCTGACGGATCCATTGAGCGGCACAAGGCTCGCCTCGTTGCTCGTGGCTTCTCCCAGGAGTATGGGATTGACTACGAGGAGACGTTTGCTCCAGTTGCTCGGATGACTACTGTGCGCACCCTCTTAGCTGTGGCAGCTGCTCGAGGGTGGCCTCTCCATCAGATGGATGTCACCAATGCGTTTCTTCACGGTGATCTCTCCGAGGAAGTCTACATGGCTCCTCCTCCGGGCACTTCAGTTCCTCCAGGACACGTGTGTCGGTTGCGCCGGGCCATCTATGGGCTCAAGCAGGCTCCTCGTGCCTGGTTTGAGCGATTTCGCAGTGCAGTTCTGGCCGCCGGGTTTGTTGAGCGTCACTCCGACTATGCCCTGTTCACTCGCTCCTCCAGTCAGGGCATTGCAGTCCTTCTCCTCTACGTGGATGATATGATCATCACTGGGGATGACAGTGCCACCATCGCCTCTCTCCAGCGGCACCTCCAGAGTCAGTTTGAGATGAAAGACCTGGGCTCTCTTCGCTACTTTCTGGGTCTTGAGATTGCCAGGTCAGCTCGTGGTCTGTTGGTCTCCCAGCAGAAGTACATCTCCGACATTCTTACTGATGCTGCCCTCACTGACACACGTACTGCTGATACCCCCATGGAGCTCAATTTGAAGCTTCTCGCTACCGATGGTGAGCCGCTCCAGGATGTCTCCCGCTACCAGAGGTTGGTTGGGATGCTTGTCTATCTCACCATGACCCGGCCAGACATTGCTCATGCTGTTGGCATTGTCAGTCAGTTTGTTCAGGCTCCACGGTCAGTACACTATGCAGCTGTTCTGCGGATTATTCGCTACCTCCGGGGCACCATCACCCGTTCCCTCCTGTTTCCCTCCACCTCTCCGTTGGTACTGCGCGCCTACTCAGATGCAGATTGGGCAGGAGATGCAGACACTCGTCGATCTACTACAGGATACTGCGTGTTTCTGGGTGACTCCCTGATTTCATGGCGCAGCAAGAAGCAGGAGTCTGTTGCTCGCTCCAGCACCGAAGCCGAATACAGGGCTATGGCTTCCACCACCGCCGAGATTGTCTGGCTTCGACGTCTTCTGCTTGACTTGGGAGTGGTGATATCCGGGTCGACCCCTCTCTTCTGTGACAACCGGAGTGCTATTCAGATTGCTAGCAATCCGGTCTTCCATGAGCGAACAAAGCATATTGAAGTTGACTGTCATTATGTTCGCCAGGCGTTTATCGATCACATCATCTCCCTGCCTTTCATTCCCTCATCGGAGCAGACTGCTGATTTTCTGACGAAGCCACTGACGACTGCTCGCTTCAGACATTTTCTAGGCAAACTCTCGGTTCATGATCCACCGTGAGTTTGAGGGGGAGTGTTAATGTAATGTAATGGGTCGGGTTTACTGTATAGTCGGGTCGGGTTTACTGTACATATATATTGGGCTTGAGTCCCTCAATGGAATTATTCTGTTCCTCTCCAAACCCTAGCCGTCGTCTCCTAACAATATACAAGCTCGTGTCAGCTGGCTGTATCCCTCTCGTATTCCGGTCGTATCCGGAACTTATCCGTCAAGATGTGGGAAGGCCGAAATATTTGGAAGTTGATGGTACCATCTTGTGCCCCCAACGGCCTCTTTGTTGTGGCATCGTATCAGGATGGGGTATGGGAGTTGCCCATGGTGTGAAGATTTGGAGGAAGATATGGAGCACGTGTTTTGCGCCTGCCACAAAGTTGCGGAGTTTTGGCCATGTGTGCAACATTTGACAGGATACAACTTCTACTGGACGGCTCTGTTACCTTCAAACTCCAATCGAGTTCAACGCCAAGCGGAACCAACAACACCTTAGGAGGTCCTAGTGGTTGCAATGTGGCATTTGTGGATGGCCAGATGTCTGAGAAACTATTCGGGAGGCATACCAGGTTGGGGTGTCAAGGGGTCGGGTCGAGTCTAGTTTCGGGTCGTGTCCAAAACCCTTAGACCCGGAACCGACTCATTTAACTAATCGTGTCTAGATTCTAAACCCGTACCCGACCCGCTAATAAACGGGTAGACCCGATAAGACCCGTTTACCACACGTGTCTATTCAATTGACCCGATCCGACCCAATCGGACTCGACCCGATAGACCCGCCGGTACTATATATTACAGTATCGGATTGCGGGTAGACCTGACTCGACCCTTTGAATTTTAAATGGGTCTTCCTGAGTCTACCGTGCGAAGACCCTAAATCCGGACCCGACCCGTTTATTAAACGAGTCTATCGTGTCGACCCGAACCCGTTTAGTCCTGACCCAGACCCGCTAACTTCGTGTCGGGTCGTGTCTGCAGTGTCGGGTCCGAAATTGCCAGCCCTAATGCCTATGGGGATTGCGAGACAAAGTACCGAATTTATTTCACACTTTACAAGCGCAGGGGGGGGGGGGGGGCTTGGAGAGCACGGGCGAACAAGGTGGAAGGGATGGGTTGCAATTTCTTAATGTGGACAGATGGATCGTTCAAGTCCCCGGAGGAGATAGCAAGGGGGGCATTGGTGTTAGGGACTCCCAATGGAAGCATGTGTGCTGCAGCCTCATGTAGGTGTCGGGTTGATTCTCCGCTCAAAGCAGAATTATGGGCAATTCGGAGGGCTCTGGAGGCACTAAGCAAGTAGGACTGGCAATTTTGGACCCGACACAAAGTTAGCAGGTCTGGGTCAAGGTTAAACGGGTTCGGGTTGTAAACGAGTTGACACAATAGACCCGTTTAATAAACGGGTCGGGTCTGGGTTTAGGGTCGTGTCGGGTCTACCCGCAATCGATACTGTAATATATAGTACCAGCGGGTCTATCGGGTCGAGTTGGATTGTGTCGGATCAGGTCAACTGAATAGACCTGTGTGGTAAACGGGTCTAACGGGGCTTGTCGGGTCTACCCGTTTATAAGCGTGTCGGGTACGGGTTTAGGATCTATAAATGATTAGTTAAACGGGTCTGGGTCTAGGGGTTTAATTTGGACACGACCCGAAACTAGACCCGACACGAACCCGACCCGACACGAACCATTGCCACCCCTATAAGCAAGCATATATACGTTGCCTATAGGAATGTGGTGGTGTTGACGGATGCGATGAGAGCGTGTGATGCTCTATTGCTTGGTAAAGGATGCGCGGGGGACCTTGACCCATAATTTTGGAGTGTTGTCAAGTCTGGGATCACCTAGACAAGGTCTCGTTTTGGTGGGGGCTGCGCGTAGCTAATAGTGCAGCCCACTGGCTAGCCCAAAGAGCTTGAGTCTCGAAAGTTGAAAGGTACTGGGAGCGTGAGGTTCCAGATGCTATATACTCCCTCATGTATGAGGACTTTAGGGTCCTGATGTAAGGATCCACCAATACCCCCTGTACTAAAAAAAAAAAAAACAATTAACCCGGCCGGCCACCTTCACCACCCATCACTCCGTCGCACCTTAAAACCATACACTACATGCACCTTCTCCACAACCCTCACCATCACCTCCTCCATCCCATCATCAAACCATAGACCACCTGCACCCTCACCCACACCATCAACAAATATTGTTTTGTTTTTGTTGAAAAAAAAAAAACAAATACACTTATGCTGAAAATCTAGAAAATATATTTTCTCATGGAATCCAAAAGGCCTTCAATGAGATTGCATCAGTTTAATCTTCAGAAATAAATTTGAGGAGTTTAAATCTCCTCCAGTCGGTCGGTCCCGGTCAGCGGATCCGGAGAGCACCACAATCGAATGCAGTCGGCTGGAGTAGATTTACTTTTGGGTTGCCTGCCATCGTACGACTGTGATTCGCACCGGATGTGGGGGATGATTCTTGTGCCGACCCGAGTACTCCGCCCAACAGTTAATCGATTCGATGTTGGTCGTCGGTGGTCCGAGCATTGATGTCTTTAGCTTGAGTTTGGAAGTAGTGAGGGATTGTGGACTTGACTTTAAAAGTAGAGAGAAAGTTAAACGAGATCGATGTGATCTCGGAGTTCAGTCGAAGCCTACGTCTGCGTGCTATAAGGTGCAACTTGAATTCACTAACACTTGAAATGCAATGATCTTGACAGACCGAGTATCACTTGTTTCAGAAGAAGAGAGAGATCGATGTCAGAGCTCTGATTTTCAAAAGTCTGATCTAGAAATCAGATAATTGATCTGGAATATTTATCTGGTCTGCTATTTATAGAGGTTTGAAAAATATCTAGGGTTTGGGGTGGTTTCTGCAGTTGCTTCGACAGGCTCTAGGTAGAGCTGGGGGGTCCCGTCGTTATCCGCGTGGACCCCCAGGCAAGACTGGTGGGTCCTTTTGTTGTCTCTGTGGACCCTCAGGCAGGGCTGGTGGGCCCCATCGTTCCATCGGTGAGAGCTGGCCAAATTTTGCACCCACACAGGGCCCACCGAACGACTAGAGGAGAATTGAACTCACGAAAAAGGTGGAATAGATGGGACATCTGTTGTCATTCTTTTTGTTTCAAGTAATGCTACTTGAACAAACTAAACAACAAAAATTATGCGACAACCCACTTCGATATCGCTGTGGCGGGCCTCAATACCCATGCACGTGTATGCGTCAACCAAAAATTGCTGGAAGAGTCTCCCACCTCAAAGCAAAGTTTGGCCTTCATTTTCTCTTAATTGTATTCTAAAAGCATAATGCTCCTGTATACTCAATCTTGTTCGTTTGCTGCTACGTCAGTGCTGAAAACTTCTATGTAAACAATCAACTCTATATCCATCTTCGGCATATGGAAATAGAAGAGGATATTGCATTGCCATAAAGTTTGGATGCATTTTATTTATTCTTTTCAACATATATCTTTTTTCTTCAACGATAACATCTCGGTGTACTGTATTTTATTGACCATCTCCAACAATCAAGGGAGTAACTTCAGATGTTGTAGGTAAATTATTATTTCTTCCATCTCTTTGACGTGTCCCAATGAGTCTTATGTGAATTGGAATGAAGTTTTCATTTTGGAAGTGATATTTTACCATTCAAAAAAATTTAGTAAGCTGATTATATTCATCAAGCATTTTTAAGAACCCTTCAGTAATTGTAGGACCCAAATTATCACTTTGATCCTGAAAACTGATGGTATTCATTATGTTTCTTACTTCATTGTGGGTGTCATATATGTATAATTGTGCAAAACTTGGTTGCTGCCCTGAATCTGGAAATAGTGAACCAATTTTGTGATGATTTTGTCCGCTAATGCGAAACACATACGGTCCACCTCCATTGTTGATATGTCTGCCAATCCTCCCACGTACCCATGGAAGTGCATGCGAACATCGAATTATAAGCTCTGATGTTACTCCAGAAGTGATTATATGAGTTACTACCTTGATAATCCAAAAGTTGATTCAAGTAGTATGGTGTGTTTCTAAGAAGTCGTAGCTGTACTTTTTCCTCTTGGCAACAAATTAAAAACTTAGGATTTATGGGTTGCTTAGACTTATTATTTATTTCCTCATATTAAACGATATCGGAGTGGGTTGTCGCATAATTGTTTTTCGCCTCAGTGCTCATGCCCTTTGTTTATGGCAGTGGTGGAACATGAAAGACTTTCCTTTGGAAAATAATTATATCAAAGCTACGTTCTCAAAAGAAATTGTTCTAGCAGTTGCTTCTTTAGGGATAGTTGCTCTATTATTTCCAAGAGGTAGAATATCTCACCAGGACTGGCTCGACCATAAGGCCATTTAGGTTGTCGCCTAAGGCCCCATATGAAAAGAAGGCCTTTAATGTCCAAAACCATTTAAATACCTTAAGGCTCCATATGAAAAGAAGGCTCCAAACCTACTTAACTAATCCAAGTCCAATATAATATAAAATAAAAACTATGGCCCTAACTTTTTTTTTAAAAATTCACCATATAGTAAATATATTTATATTATAATAAATATCTAAAATTTGTATTTAGAATTTTGCCTTAGGCCTCGACCTATATCGAGTTGAGCCTACAGCTCACTCAAGATTCAAAATTTCAATTAATTTAGATGAAGAGTCATGTTGTCCCATCACACAACAGCAACATTTAGCAGAACTTATTCGTAAAACTGTCCTAGTATTGTGGGTACGATCCTGGTGAGCTGTATCATCTGCAGAGATGAGGATTCTGTCAATTACTATTCTGTTGTCTTGCATACCCTTGTAGTTGGTAGGATGCCTTGCTATTCCTCGCCCCTCAGGGTTCAACCTGAGTCCCCTTTAAATTGGACCTTTAGACTTTAAGTCTCTGGGTGACAAAAATGGCTCTCATGGGGTTGAGTTTGAACTTTTCTATTTTTTAATTTTTGAGAGGTTGAACTTTTTTTTATTATCACGTGGTTTTGAGGTCATCAATCAGTAAGATCGCTTGCATTTTTTACACACCCAAACACATATCAATTTATAAATAAGAAAGAATCTAATAGAATCAACATATTAATTTTATGAGTAAATCATAATTTATAGATTATAAAGAATCAACAAGTTGTAAGTTTGTAACCCTTGAACAAGTTATATAGTTAATACCACTCTAGAGGACAAACGATTAACTTCAAACTATGCTCATTTGGGTTGTTAATGGGGTGAAAAGATAAGTTCTTAAGTGGACTTCAAGTTTCTTATTATTGGTGAAGGTTTTTAAGAGATGCACTTTAAATCTTTCGTTAGTCATATTCATGACTTTTGAATGGAGTTTTAGGGCTTATTTGGATGTTGTGTATATATGACATGTGCTTCTTCGCATATACATTGTTGTAATGCATATGCAAAGAAACACTTGTTCATAGTTGTACTTGTTTGTCTATTTTTGTCATTTGTATATATTTGTGCATATGTTCATGTTTTCAGTGGGAATCATATGTGCAAATAAGTGGTGGGTTTCTATTTGTTCATGGTATGAGACAAATTTTCAAAGACCAATTAATGACATATATTTGAACGTGTATGAGGTTGCACATCTAAAAAAACAACAATCAAATATAAAATTTTATTTGTACATGCGTAAATAGAAATACACACCTATTTACACAGGATCCAAACAATATCTTAAAGAAAGTTCTCAAGTGGAGGACTTTAGAGTACTTCTATATACAAATTAGCCATGTTCAAGTTCCATGATAATAGGTGTAATTTTAAAGTGCATGACGACAACCTTCAATCACTGCGTGGTGACTAACTCCGGTGACCGTCGGTGACCAACTTCGGCAACCATTGCCGGTGACCGATGGGCACCTCCGCCGAAAGGATCCGACGACCGTCGGTGATCAACTCTGGCGGCCAACTTTGACAATCGGCTCCGGCTAACAACGAATTTGGGCAACACTGGTGGCCAATGCCGACGATCGGATCTAGCGACCTCCGGTGGTCATCTCTGGCGATCGACTCTAGCAACCACTTTTGCCGCCCGATGGACCAACTCTGGTGACCGGTGATGACCCATCGATAACCCTTGTTCCATGTTCATGGACTTGTAAATATTATAGTGTAATTGGCTCGAGCATTTAAAATCCTTGAAGACTTTGGGTTCATGAAGATAAAGTTCAGTGGAACTCGAAGCCCATCGACAGTAAAAGTTACTTGGAGTTTATGGGAGTTCATTGGGCCACACCCAAACGAATCTATGCAGGCCTACAAGGGCGCTATTTAAAGTCGGGCCGGGAATAGGGTTTGAATCACTGGGACGGAGGAGGGAGTCCTCCCGCTGCTCGAAGCTTCGAATCCGCCCCCCCCCCCCCCCCCCCCACCACAGAAGGTATGCTTCTCCCTCTCTCTGTGCTTCAAATTCACATGGAGGTCGATTAGGGTTTGAATCCTTTAGAAATGGTTCGGTTCCTACTTCTTTAATCATCATCAATGACCTAAATGCAAGTAGATGAAGAAAATTTGAGATGTAAGGTCGGATTGAGAGTAGAAAATCCGACCTTAACATCTCTAGGAATAGCTTTCAAGTTCTCTCTCTAGAGATCGAATGCAGTAAAATCTCTCTCTAGAGATTGAATCACAGTTGTGATCTTGAAAACCTAATTGTTGCTTAATGAATTGGAATAGATGGTACTGTGTAAAGTCTAAACCCACCGTTCTTGTTTGTTTCTTGCATGTATGGCTTGACGTTTGGTCATGTTTAGAAATAGCAGTCACCCGATCCTTAAGTTTGAGATCTAATCATACGTCGGCTAAAAGTTGGATTTTTAATATATAAGGTAGGCCCAGTCTCTGGATTGAAGGCCGATTGCCGTACTAACAAGAATTTAGTAACGCATCTGGTATCATTGGATCGTAGGCATGCCTTTTGGAATATACATTGAGGAGGCTGAAGAGGAATTTTTGTGCCAAGGACTCAAGTAGTAGGCATAAAAACCTTGGAGGCATCCATTGGATTGTCGGTCAGGATTCGAAGAAGCTGGGAAGAGAGTGGAAAAAGTGGATCGTTTAAGAGTAGGCATAAGTCTAGCAAGAGCGGATGAGTATGCATTAAGCAACCATCATAGGGTCGAAGCACTAACTTCTTACTCTTATGTAAGGAAGTATATGTTTTGGAGGAGCGATCATATCGAGCCCTCTGATCAAAGATCCAGGTCGTAGATATGAGCTGCTATTTTGTTGGTTCTACGTCATGTCTAGAAATAGCAGTCACCCGATCCTTAAGTTTGAGATCAAATCATACTTCGGCTAAAAAATGGATTTTTAATATATAAGGTAGGCCCAGTCTCTGGATTGAAGGCCGATTGCCATACTAACAAGAATTTAGTAACGCATCTGGTATCATTGGATCGTAGGCATGCCTTTTGGAATATACATTGAGGAGGCTGAATAGGAATTTTTGTGCCAAGGACTCAAGTAGTAGGCATAAAAACCTTGGAGGCATCCATTGGATTGTTAGTCAGGATTCGAAGAAGCTGGGAAGATAGTGGAAAAAGTGGATCGTTTAAGAGTAGGCATAAGTCTAGCAAGAGCGGATGAGTATGCATTAAGCAACCATCATAGGGTCGAAGCACTAACTTCCTACTCTTATGTAAGGAAGTGTATGTTTTGGAGGAGCGATCATATCGAGCCCTCTGATCAAAGATCCAGGTCGTAGATATGAGCTGCTATTTTGTTGGTTGTACGTTGTACAACACTCTCCATGCGTCTTCTTCTAAAAAAGAAGTCCACTTTGCATCTTTATGTCATTAACATCGTTTCAATGGTCACACAAGCTTGTAGGCGAGCTCCTAAAGCACGTCCTTCGTGACACTGGCCTGCTTGATGGTCAGTGTCACGAGTTGCTGCCACACATCACCTTTGTGTTGAAAATTCTATTGCGTTTCCAACTTTCATTTTTTGTAACTTGTGCTAGTTATGAATTAAGTCTGTTTCGAGGATTCGTTCGAACTCGAACCGATTTGGACCTTGTCGGTCTGAACCAACCCCACCCCTCCGAACCTGAAGCAGTCTGGATTTTGGCCGATTCAAACCAAAACTCCTCACCGAACTCAAAATATGCCTCGATTGGGATGCTGTTCGGCCGTATCTTGTGGATCGAACCCTAAATAGGTTGAGTCATACTCGATTTGCCCAAATCAAGCCCGAATAGGCTGAATTAGACCTCACTTAGACTCGAGCTTGCCGAATTAGATTCAAATCGATCGATCAAGACCCAAATTACATGAATCCTAGGGAATTTCTATATATATATATTTTGTATTTTTAACACATCCTCCAAAATAGCCGATCGGTTCATTTTTAGCTCGAGCCTTGATTTGAACCCAAACTCCAACCCTAATTCTCTAACCTTGGGTTTAACATGTCGAGAGAAAGTAGTGTATACCTCTCACATTTAAATCTTTATGCTACTCTTTTTGGATCACATGCTCCTTATCGCTTAGCAGAATCTTCTTGTGCCACATATGCATAGTGAACTAGTCCACCAATCTTGAAATGAGTGGGCGATCTCGTATGCCACACTTGAAACATGTGGACTGATTGTTGTCTTTTTTTGAATTATCTGATGATGGTGTTTTTTTCGTTCATAACTTCACGATTAACTGCACTGGGAACATTCAATTACCGTTCTTGTTGCTCATACTCGCACTTGTTGCTATTTAAGGCTCCCGTGATCCAATTTTTGTGCCAATTGATTCGCTTCTTGAAAATTTTACATCCTCATCTTCTCCATCTCTAGTTGAAATCTGCTCGAAGTCTCACCTTGTATCTAGTTGCTTTCTAAACATCCAACACATACATACGAATACGATCTTGATGATCAAATCTAGAATTTTTTCAGTGTAGTCTATGTTCGTTTCAGAATCGTGCGTGATGAGAAGGAAGTGAGTAGCAAGCCAGCAATCGCAAGTAAATTGAATGTACTATTGACTGATTGTGAGCAGTACGGTCATTTTTTCAGATGGATTTAAAGTGAGCGAAGACGATCGAGTTCAATGATGAGTTGATGATGGATACGCTTATTCATGATGCATGCAAAGCCTTAGCATCACCAAACAATCAGTGTTACAAAGCACCAACTCAATAACTTGAGGAAGAGTTGGCAATGCCACATTTGAGTTACTTTTAAAGAGAGAAGAAAAGATAAAGGAGGGTAGGATATGGTAATGCAACAACAAGATATGGTAATGCCACAGCTTGACTCACCTTCTACACAGTGCATGCTTCCTTCAAATGTTTAGAAAAAACGATACATAACCATAGGGTGTAGGCTGTGGTTGCTTGGAATACCCCTAGGATTTAGGGAAGGTGACCACAATTTTGTTGGTTCCAGAGGGAATTGACTTCTTTTTTTGTGATTCAAGATGCAAATTAATTTGGCAAATGTAGTGGATTGAAAAACCAATGATTTGATGTCAAATCAACCCATAGAGACCTCTTGGGTAAAGAAATAAATTTTTTTAACACTGTTTCAAAGGAGTTTTGGGGAATCAGGAACCTTTTTTTATAGCTGTCATAAGGTTTCACAGGCTTAATGGCTCAATACTGAATCGTAATGGTCAGGGTTTGGACTTTATAGAGATCTAAGGATGATAACATGCACATCGATGGTTGCCTTCCTAAGTTTTTGTACAAGCTCGTAATGGAGGACATGATCCCTGATGCAGGCTTGATCCGCATAGGGAGCTTATTTGCTGTATTTTCTGTTTTTAGGTCATTTTATTATGTTTTAGTTTATTTTTTGCACTTTATAGTAGTTGTGTTCTTGCCCATGTCATGGGGGATGTCCATGATCTTATCCGAGGGCTTTTCGGATTGAATTTGAGCTCTTTTGGATGAGTTTTTTGTATTATAATAATAAAATCTGGTGTGTGTACTTGCGGGGTGCCGACGGTCAAGATTAGATCTCGAAAATGACGATTAGATCTATTTAACTTAAGTTAATTGATGATGTGGCATAGGTGGGCTTTAATTAGAGCCTTCATGGGCTTTTAAGATAAGCCCAAGAGGGGCTTTATCCCTCCCCAACACACCTCTCTCTCTCTCTCTCTCTCTCTCCGCTCATATCCGCACGCGAACCCCCCTCCTATCTCCTTTTCGCACGAAAACCAAGGCACCCGGCCCTTTTTACTGTCCCCTCTCTTCTCTCTATCTATCACTCCCTTATTTTTCTTTCTTTTGCTTTCCTTTCTTAGCCAAACACATCCCCACCATCCCCTTTTGTTTTTCTTTGATCTCCACAATCTATTATGAAACCCTAGCTTTATAAAGAAATAGAAAAGGAAGAACATTTCAGATCTTTGTTTGCTGAATTTGTGCTTTTGTATGAGAGCTTCCGGGTGAGACGCACGTCCCCGATCCTTGCCGACGCCTCGACTTCGTATCGAGAAGTTCCTTGACTTCGCCTCTAGAAGGCCTCACATCACTTTCCGAAGGATCCGGCTTTGTTCAATGTCCTGCCTTGCAAGCGGGATCACCGGCTCATCCTCGCATTGACCCACGACGGAATCGTTCAAGTATTATCTATCCTTCTCGTTTATTCCGTGTTTTTTCGCTTTCGCATCCGTTTGCTTGTTCCCTGTCGCCTCTTCTTTGCATTGTAGCCATCATCACATCCGTATCGCCTCTATTGAAGCCCTACTAAAAGTCAAAAACAACATTAGTGCTTAGTCGATCTTTGGTACCCTTGCAAATGCATTATAGCCATTTTTATATTGAAAATCTGATGCCTATTGTTTTGTTAAAACTAAAAACTACATGTTGTTTCTAGAAAAAAAAAAACTGCATGTTGTATTTACAAAATCAGTACACTGTTATGATCATAACTTTAGATCTAGTGACCCGATCTTCCTGAAATTTAAATCAGTCATTTCTCACAGACTGCCCATCCTTCCTCTAAATTTCGTCAAGATTGGACCACCGGATCACCCAGAAAAGACAAAAGTACCCTTTGTTGCCATGTTTTCCAGATTTTCCAAATTCTTCACAAAACCCTAGTCTAGGTCCGCCATCGCCTACATCAAGTTGGTATCAGTGCAATCTGACGTCATGTCCTATCATAACGTCCGATCCCATTATTCACTTGATTCAATAAATATATTGTCATCCTTGAAAGTCAGATATATTGAAACCCATCTATTATTTGATGATATTGAGGATGAGTTAGTATGACGAGAGAAGCATAACAAGAGGCTTTCTAGATGCAGTATGCCACCATCTCCAGCAGAGCCTCCACCTCCAGTGGAGCACCTGGTGACACTAGTGGCACCACTTAAGGACTATCCACTATAGTGGAGCTTTTTGCTCTATTGCCTGCGGAGGAGCCACCTCCTACTTCAGTGACTTCAGAGGAGTTCCCTCTGCCTTCGGCAGTGGCTACAGTGGAGCCACCTTTGAAAGTGACTACAAAGGGGTTTCTCCTACCTTATGTCGAGCTTACAGAGGAGACACCTCCTCCTGTAGTTTTTTCTACGGCAGAGACACATGTGGAGCCTCCGCCTTTCGTGTAGCTTCCACCACCACTGCAGTCAGAGCCAGTTGTGGAGTTTCAGTCAACTGAGCTGTTTGAGCACTTCGACTTCGTCGGCACAGACCGACCACCTATCGCTTGCGTGTTTTCGTTCTTGTACTTCAGTAGCTTCTGGTCCTCACTTGACGCTAGCACTTTCTTCGCGAGGAGCCTGGAGGTTTTTGACTGTCTGTGACACCACCTGTTGGGGATTCATCATCAGATCCAGACACAGAGACGATCCCACAGTGGTGGTCTTCCTCCCGCTACAGGCGATGTCTTTCGGTGTAAACTCGAGGATGAGTTTTTCGCAGCAGAAGCGATTGATGTAGCCGTGATCTGCATCGGGAGCTTATTTGCTGTATTTTATGTTTTTAGGCTATTTTATTATGGTTTAGGCCTATTTTCTGCACTTTATATTTGTTGTGTTCTTGCCCTAGTCATAGGGGGTGTCCATGATCTCATCCTAGGGCTTTACGGATTGAATCCGGGCTTTTCGGATAAGTTTTCTGCATTATAACAATAAAATCTGGTGTGTGTGCTTTCAGGGTGCCGACGGTCGAGATTAGATCTCAAAACCAACGGTTAGATTGGTATAATTTAAATTAATTGATGATGTGGCATAAGTGGACTTCAATTGGAGCCTTCATGAGCTTTTAAGATAAGCCCAAGAGCACAGAAAGGAGAATGGAGGGGGGGTTCGCGCGTGAGGATGAGCGAAGAGAGAGGTGCGGTTTCGGCGATGATGAAAATGATGGAACGTGGCGTTGCTTCTACGATGGTGGTGTGGAACGGTTGATGGAAGCTAGGATTCTGTGAAAGATAGATGATGAAGATGGTCCCCGGCTGTGATGATGAAGATGGTTTCACCCCTAGCCCTACCTAGGGGTTTAGCTACTCATGTTCATACAATTCGTAATGAAAAGACAAACGCAAGCAAACTCCATTAATGAAAGGCTAAGAGATGATGAGCGAGCTTGACTTCTGGCGAGGATGATGGCGTGCGGCTTCGGCGATGATGAAAATGATGGAACATGGCGTTGCTTCGACGATGGTGGCGTGGAACGGTTGATGGAAGCTAGGATTCGGTGGAAGATAGATAATGAAGATGGTCCCCCCCTTTAGGTTTTCCCAAGCTTTACTATATAGGAGAGAGAGAAGGATTCGGTTTTTAGAGAGAGATCAGTCAGGGGTTGTGATCGGATGAGTAGGGGAAAAAAATGAGAGAATTTCGCGAGAGATAAAGAAGGGGAGATAGAGATTGCTAGGTTTGTAGGGGGTCTCGATCGGTTATAGAAGGAGGTAATCGCAGTAGAGAGAGAGGGAGGTTCGGGCGTGGGTTGAGGCCAGGGGCTGCATGGTTACGGATACAGCTGGTTTCAAGGGACGACTGTGATTAATTTAAGAGAGAGATGCTGATTGAGGGTTCTCGACCCGCAGGCACGACGTGGGGATTCTCGGATTGCATGCATGGGCTTAAGTTGGGCGGTTAGGATTGAAGTAAGAGAGAGAAAATTAAGGAGAGAAAGAAGGTGGTTAGGTGTAGGGCTAGCAATTTGGGACTCGACACGAAGTTAGCGGGTCTGGGTCAGGGCTAAACGGGTTCGGGTCGTAAATGGGTCGACACGATAGACCCATTTAATAAACGGGTCGGGTCTGGGTTTAGGGTCCAGACACGGTAGACCCGGGAAGACCCGTTTAGAATTCAACGGGTCGGGTCTACCCGCACTCCGATACTGTAATATATAGTATCAACGGGTCTATTGGGTTAGGTCGGGTCGAGTCGGATTGGGTCGGATTGGGTCAACTGAATAAACCCGTGTGGTAAACGGGTCTTATCGGGTCTACCCGTTTATAAACGGATCGGGTACGGGTTTAGGATCTAGACATGATTAGTTAAACGGGTCGGGTCCGGGTCTAGGGGTTTTGGACATGACCCGAAACTAGACACGACAGGAACCCGACCCCTAGTTAGGTGAGATACGATCAGGTTTAACAGAGTTTAATGGAGGGAATTAATAGGGATTGAAGAGGAAGAGAAAATTTGTACGTATGAAGTCATGCATGGGTAGATTTGATTAGATTTAAATAAAGATATGAGGAGTTATAAATGGGATTTAAAGATGAAAGAGAAAAGATGTGGAAAAGATTTGGATGGTACTTTATGCAAGAGTTGCCAAAACCTACATGGGTTTCGGGTAGCTATCTAGAGAGAGAAAAAGAGAATTACAGACATGCATGCATGGGGTGTTATAAAGAATGGCTGCCATCAGATTTGAGGGGTGCACGGTTTGGATGTGCATGGGTTGTAGTGGACGTGATGTGATCGTGAGGGAATCGAGGGACCCACCCCTTTTTGCTGTCCTTTCTCTTCTCTGTCTCTTTCATATTTCTTTCTTTTTCTTTCATTTCTTAGCCAAACACATCACCACCATCTTCTTTTGTTTTTGTTTTTTTTGATTTCCACCATCTATTATGAAACCCTAGCTTTATAAAGAAATAGAGAAGAAAGAAAATTTCAGATCTTTGTTTGCTGAAATTTGTGCCTCTGTGTGAGAGCTTCCAGGAGAGATGTGTGTCCCCAATCCTCGCCGACGCCTCGACTTCGTCTCGAGAAGTTCCTCAACTTCGCATTGAGAATGCCTCACATTGCTTTCTGAAGGATCATGCTTCGTTCAATGTTTGGCCTTGCACCGTGAGCGGGATCACCGGCGCATCCTCGCATTCGTTTAGACATTATCTATTCTCCTCGTTTATTCTGTGTTCTTCGCTTTCGCATCCGTTTGCTTGTTCCCTAGCGCCTCTGCTTCGCATTGTAGCCATCATTGCATCCGTATCGTCTCTAGTTGAAGCTTTACTAAAAGCTAAAAACATCATTAGTGTTTAGTTGATCTTGGTACCCCTGCAAGTACATTCTAACCATTTTTATATTGAAAATCTGATACCTATTGTTTTTTTAAAACTAAAAACTGTATGTTGTTTTTACAAAATCCGCTCATTGTTTCGATTATAACTTTAGATCTAGTAATCCAATCGTCCTGAAATTTAAATCAGTCCTTTCTCGTATAAAGCCCATCATTCTCCGAAATTTTCGTCAAGATCGGACCACCAGATCACCCATGAAAAATACCCCTCGCTGCCCTGTTTTTCAGATTTCCCCAATTCTCCCCAAAATCTTAGTATAGTTCCGCCCTCGCCTACATCAATCCCACTCGTGAAGGGAAGGGATGATGCGAGGAAGAAGTAGGAACACAACATCATGCTGGGAGGAACGCAAGGAGTGGTGATCCACCACTGAGAAATAAGGAGAGAGGGGTATGCAAATCTGTATTTCAATGCAATAGGACTAGGGAATTAAAGGATAAGGGCTTAATCGGGGGGTCAACACAACTTTATCTAATCCAAATCACTATTGGGGTAGGAAAGAATTCATAGTGGGTAATGAACCCACAAATGGTCAAATCCGGGCCCTGTTACTCCATTCATTTTTAGGTAAAATTTTACAGCGTAGAAATGAGCTCAATTTCTCAAAGTGGGTGATTTGATAATCAATTTTCAGATCTGTCTAGCTTCACTTAGCGAGCTGATCACTTTAACTTTAAGCCTAAAAGCCAAACTAAGGGATTTATTGTAATTAGCAAGTAGTCATTGGAAATTGGATAATCATAAATCATCGCCAAACAATCACTTAGGCTCATTTGAATCCCAAAGTGGTTCAAATTGTAAGATTCCTTTTGTTCGATTCAGATAGTCATGTGGATAACATTGATTTACAGTCTTGCTTAAAATAATTTCTGGATTGTTTGTGTTGATTTAAAACCCATACTTAAATGGGTCTGTAGGGACATCTTCCATCAAGTCAAGGTGGGAACTTAATCACCTCCAACTTTGGTGAATGAAATTATTTAGTTTACTTTTCAATTTGTTACACTGTAGTTATCATGGATATCATGCTAGGTCATGGATCAGCCGCCGTACTCTCCTTCCATTTCTTCTTTAATTCTCTACTTTTATACAAAATTTTTCTTTGATTATTTTTTATTACAACATCTCTTTGTACCCTCACCTTCTCGCTACGTTTACACATCCACTCTTGTGCTAACTGGGTTGGTGATGTTATGGTTTATGAAATGTGTGTTGTATTAGGACCCATCTCTTGGAGAGCCAACAAATGAGATGGATCATCTTTCGTTCTACTGCTGAAGCAGAGTATTGAGCGAGAGTGGATCCATTTGTGAGGTAGTTTATCTTCGGCACTTATTTCATGACATTTGTGTCTTCACAAGTACTCCTTCATTACACTTCAATAACCGGAATGCCATTCAGATTGTGAACAAGTCAGTGTTTCACTAGAGGATCTAACATATTGAGATTGATTTCCACTTGGTCTATCATTATTATTTCGTTCAGATGCTCTTGTTTTTTGTGGCATACACCTGCATAATGTGGATGTATTCATGAAGTCACATAATATTCTGTTCTTACATCTTATTTAGTACCTACAATATATTATATTATTCTTACATCTTGTTTAGTACCTACGTATTATATTGACATACATATATCTAAGGTTTGAAATTTTGATTTAGACCAATTTTCAACACCACAGGATATGGAAATATTGCGTGGAAACATTTTGACAATGTAGAAATATTGCAGTTCTATAGAAATGATGAAATTATTGATTAGATGATTGAAAATTTCAATTATAATCAGGAGAATCATAAATCGAGCATAGATACACACTTTGGAAACACTTAAATCACATTTCTATGCTATTTAGGGGTGTGGAGCTCCACATTGTATACATTACTATGTTTAATGTGCATACTTACCCAACCAATTTGTGGACCAAGTTGTAATTTCTATCCTAATTAGGTAAATTTTCTATGGACATATTGTTATTTTCTAGCCCTATGATTCCTTCCCTGTTAAGGTACCTTGCGAAGAGCCCTCCTTGATGTAAAACAATTTTCAAAGAGTTTGACACCATTGTTCTGATCTGATTTTAAATTACAATTTAGATCAGGTAATTTTTTGATGGATGTATAGTTCTCTTCTACCCCCATGTTTCCTTCCTGTTAAGGTACATTGTGAAGAGCCCTCATGGATGTAAGACAATTTTCAAAGAGTTTGATCTACAATATTGTTTTGACCTGATTTTCTGTTCAGATCTGGAATAAAGCACTTAAATCTCGACTATAATCACATTTTGAAGTATTTGCAATTGTATTTGAATTATGTCATCCTTGAAGGATGAATCCTCAAGCCAAAGACAAAAAGCACAAATGGGGGATAGGTAATAGAAACAAAGAAAGATAACATCCCTCATCAACGTTTCCACAGAAATTCAACTGTTATAACAACACAAGCTCTTATTTTCACCCTAAACAAAACCCCAAATGCTCTCCCCTTGAGTCCTACTGAAGGACTCCTTGCAAATTTTGACTCTAAAGTAAACAACCCCGATACGCTCTTTTTTAAACTTGAAACAACTCCCAAACTCTAGACAACTCCCCCAAAAGGCAAAATTTGAGAAATTTGGGAAATTTCTGCAAAACCCATTTCAAATGTTTTTGACCACCCGATTTCGTTTCGAGGGCCATAAAACCGACATATTTAGCGAAATATGAGCTTTGCATGCATTATTATATTTGTTTGTATTCCCTAAGTTTACTTTGTTGACATACTTGCCATAATTGATATACTTTGCATTTTTCTCTCCCCTTCTCGTCCCTTTACCTCTTCTTCATCTTACAACTGCATCTATTGGTTGCAGTTTAGAGATAGAGGAATAGAAGGGTTTGCATTATGGCATGGAGATGTAAGGTTGAACACTGTTCAATATTACACACAAGTGCTTTCTCAGACACTACGACGTTAGCCATGCATCATGTCCGGTTCTAGATTGCAGTTATTCTTGATAGTTGACCTCCATCTCTGGAAGCAAATGGCCTTTTGCTTTGCACTCACAATAGGGGATTTTTATGTTTCACCTTGCTTCTTCTGATAATGTGTTTATTACTGAGGAGTAATGCTGATGGTTCCACATATGCTGTCAATCAGACTGGTAACCTTAGGCTTTTGTTTTGGTTGCACAACACACATCGTTCAGTTGGTATCTATGCTATCCAGGTACTTCAACAGTCTTGTATTGCTGACATTTTTGGACACTCGGGCACACAAGCACTCTTAGACACTCGGGAATTGATTCATATACTTATTTTCTTTCCAATTTGTCGACACTTGGCGTAAACTTCTAAATGTCAGGATATTACAGTGATGGTACTTCTTTAACTATCTCGGAGTGTCAAAGAAAGTGTCTCAACACATTACTATTCAAGTGTAACAGCTTTTCTTTTATATGCATTATCAAGATAAATACCATTGACTAGTCAACTACTCCACCTGGACACTCGGGGTACATGCCATTTATCTACTTAATGGTGTTCTTAAATCTTAACTTGTTATCACTTGGTAATTCGGTGCATTAACAATTATGATTGCTATGCTAGTGCACTGTTTTACACTGTGACCTTTCATATTTTAAAGGATGATGTTCAATCCTCTTTAGATGTTGCATTGGCCTTCGGTGCTCAAATTTCTTGTGCTCTTCATTGATCTACTTAGTCCAGTTTATAGGTGGTCCCATGTGTTTAGTCATGGCCCTAAATTCATAGCAACTGATTCCTACTGCAGACAGTAATTCGAAAGTTTGGCTAATTGTATTATATGATCTGATTTTGGTACTATTCGGTGGTTGTGGTCTCCCATTAGACCCTGTTTGGTTGGGAGGAGTTGCAATTGCATAAGTTGCAACTCATGCATTTTGACCAAACCCCATTGTTTGATTGTGTGAGTTGCAACTCGTGTTTTGCTACTCCATGCAACCAAACAAACAAGGGTGTAGTTGGAACTCATTGTGGAGCGTCAACTACACCAGTTGCTCAATTTTTATTGTGGAGCAACTCACCCCAAATAGTTACTAACTGCATGTGTTGCCAAGCCACCACCACTCGCCGACCCTCCGGCCACCACCACCACCGGCAGCCGCCGCCACCCACCACCCCGCCGGGCCATCATTGCCGCCGGTCGCTGCCACCGCCTCCCGCCGCTGCCTACGCCGTCCACTCTACCATAAAAACAACCAAACATTGAGGTTGCAACTCATGCTTTTCTAAGTACATGAGTCATAAATATGCTTTTCCAATTACATGAGTTGCAACTTCACTAAGCTGTTGCAAGTTGCAACTCCTCCTTACCAAACAGGGCCATACATGGCCTAACAGTGTGCTGGTATATTGATAGGTGAACTACACGCAATATATGCGGAGGCAGAACCCTGAAGGAACAATATGTTAAATTCCCTGTGGCAGCAAGACTATCTTATCATTTATGTATTGTTCGTTAAATGCTTTTGCTTTTCGCCTACTCAGGGTTGTCTTGATGTTTAGTTTTGTGCTATGTATAGTATTTAATCCTTTCTGTCTTCCATGCAGCCAGTGTCTATTTCCCTTTTCTCTATCTATAATGCATTCAAAAGCTTTTGTACAAAGATGCAGAGGAGGAATAAAAAGTCATGGAAGGAAAGCAAAATATTAAGCCTCATCAGAACGGAAACATGCCACGTAATCAACTTATTAACTCCATGAGCTTCTGTAAGTTATTCGTAAAGCCATGTTTTTTGTCAACATATGTACCATACTTGACGTTATCATAATATAGTAATTTAGTATTAATTTCTTTGTGGAAAAAATAATGTAGTGTTCTCATCGTTATCCGAATAGGAATATGTTGTTTTGCACATTTAGATCATTCTTCCATGTCAGGTTTAAATTTGGTGGCTCATTCACTGCTGTTGGTGCTGAACCTGAGCCTTCAAACATAGGAAAACTTGTCCGGGCCTGCCACCAGACTATCGATGTACCAAGATTGCAATATCTCCTGCAAATATGTGCAAGAAAGAAATCCATTGAAGTAGGCAAGAGCTGCCATGGGTTAGCTATTCAAGCTGGTCTGCTCGGAGATACTCTCACATCTAACATCCTCATCAACCTGTACTCCAAATGTGGTCATGTTGACTCTGCTCGCTGCGTGTTTGATAGGATGCCGGTGCGAAGCATAGTCTCATGGAATACCATGATTGCTGGACATACGCATCATGGAGAGGATACAGATGCAATGAAGCTCTTCATGCTAATGCGCTACGGAGGGACACAACTGAATGAGTTCACTCTATCGAGCGTCATTTGTGCCTGTGCTGCTAAGTCTGCTGTTGTTGAAAGCAAACAGTTACACGCTTTGGCTATTAAAGTCGCAATGGATTCCAATGTGTTTGTTGGAACTGCAGTCCTCGATGTCTATGCAAAATGTAATATGATTAATGATGCATGCTGGGTTTTCGACAAGATGCCAGAAAAATCTTCAGTCACATGGAGCTCAATGGTTTCAGGGTATGTTCAAAATGATCTCCATGAGGAGGCGTTGACTTTATTCTGCAGAGGTCAGAATATGGGAGTGGAATTGACACAGTTCACACTCTCTGCTACTCTCAATGCGTGTGCTAGTCTGGCGGCGACGATCGAAGGGACCCAGTTGCATGCAGTTTTAATAAGAGCTGGTTTTGGTTCAGATCTATTTGTAGCCTCCTCTCTCATAGATGTCTACTCTAAGTGCGGGTGCATAGAGGACGCTTACGTAGTATTTGCAGATTTGAAAGAGAAAAACATCGTCTTATGGAATGCTATGATTGCAGGCTTCTCAAGGCATGCTTGCCTCCTTGAGGCAATGATATCTTTTGAAAAAATGCAGCAAATGGGTATGTACCCGAATGAAATAACTTACATATCTGTGCTATCTGCATGTAGTCATGTAGGTCTAATTGAGAAAGGGCGCTATTATTTTGGTCTGATGATGAGAGATGATAATGTGCAACCCAATGTCCTTCATTATTCTTGCATGGTTGACGTTCTTGGTCGCTCTGGACTTATATATGAAGCCTGGGATTTGATACAAAGAATGCCATTTAAGGCCACTGCTTCTATGTGGGGATCTCTTCTTGGTTCGTGCAGGATTCATGGTGATTCTAAATTGGCCAAAGTTGCAGCTGAGCATCTTTTTGAGCTTGAACCCAACAATGCAGGAAATCATGTTTTGCTTTCAAACATATATGCTGCAAACAAGAAATGGGGAGAAGTTGCAGTGGCACGAAAGCTTTTGAAAGATTGCGGTGCAAAGAAGGAGATTGGGAAGAGTTGGATTGAAGTCCGGGGCAGGGTTCATGTTTTTGTTGTTGGAGATGGTAGCCATCAAAAGATCACTGAGATTTATGCTAAATTGGAGGATCTAGGTAACGAGATAAAGAAGTTCGCTTATAAAGCTGAGACTCAATATGATCTTCATGATGTAGGAGAAGACCAGAAGGAGCAACTATTGAGACATCACAGCGAGAAGTTAGCTCTTGCTTTTGGACTCATTAGCTTGTCTTCAGGGATTCCTATAAGAATAAACAAGAACCTTCGGATCTGTGGGGACTGCCATTCTGTAATGAAGTTTGCATCAAGGATCACAGGAAGGGAAATCATTGTCAGAGATACAAATCGATTTCACCATTTTAAAGGGGGTTTATGTTCTTGTGGAGACTTCTGGTGATGTAGAAACTTCATTTCTTGTGGATTCTTATCTGGCTCATTAAGTTTCAAATATGTCACTGGACATACCCTTCTGGTATGCATGGCTACATCCTAGTTGATGAGTGATGGAGGTTAGTCTTTGAGCAAGCACAAAGAGAAAGATCGGCACCTTTGGTGACAATTTGTCATATGCAGATATGTGATACAGATCAAATACACCTTTTAGGGGAGAGTTGTGTCAGGGGGAACTTTGGTGAGAGAAGTATAACCATTTTGTGCTGATTCTACTGTCATGCTTGTGGCTCGTCATGGCCTTGCATCATACTTGACATTCTATCTTTTTGGTTTGATGTAGTTGATGTTGTTTTCATTCAGTTGGTAAGGCTTGTGGTGAAGTTCGACTTACTGGTCTTCACCTATAATCAGCTCCTCCCCAACCATAACATAGCTTCTGAATGCAATGACAGTTGTGGAAGTTTTTCGCACAACCATATGCATACTTTTGCCGGTCATACATTATCTCAATAATATATCACAGGTGAGTAAATAATTTAATCCACATTTTATTCATAAAACATGTGCCCTGGCCTCTCTTGAGTTAATGCCATGTTGACCATAAGTCTATTCTATGGCATCTGTATCAAAGCTGAGCTTTCACCAATGACTGTAAAGCCTCACATGTTGTATGTTGTTTTTGCTTATTTACAGAGACATCGGATTATATCTTCATAATTAAATCTTTTGTTTACTTTCTTGTTGCCTTTTCTCCTGATGATTTGATGTTAGTAAGGTTATCTTGAATATCTTATACAAGGACACCCACTGTTCCGTGACATCTCTTTTTTGATCAAAGTTTTGCCAGTTTTGCCAGACATTTAATTTTTTTATGTTGTACATACGATGAAACTATGGGCAACTCAATCATATGAATATCAAGCAATGAAAATTTATTCTGAGTCAATGGTTTGGTAGGTCTCGGTCGGTTAAGAAAAATGATCAAAATTTCTGAGAACCAATTTGACTTTATGCTTGATAGGTCAACATTGAGGTATTTCCTTGTTTAGACAACTAATGGAAATAATTAGACAAGAAGAAGGCTTTGATGAAGGAATCAGAGCAAAGTTCCAAGTCACAAGGTAGGGAATCTAGGGATGCTTTTTGGGCGGAGAGCCACATAGAGTCACCAGTTGGCCTCAAATAAAGCTCTGCTTGCAAGCCAAGCCAGAGTAGAGCAGAGACGACGAGGACTAGCATGTCGAGGATCTACACATGGGTGCCCTATGATTGCTCAATGCTGTCAAGGGTCAAGTTGGGGAGAAAAGATGGCCAAGACAAATGAGCTCATGTACATGGATATTGAGCTCAATGATAACTCGACTCGAGCCATGGTGGATACGGGAGTGATGCACAATTTGATCGTCAATCGCTAGGCATGGCGACTTGGGTTGAAGCTAGTGGACTCGAGTCAGATGAAGACGATCAACTCGGAGGCATGCCCCATCGTTGACATTGCAGAAGTGGTGCCCATCAAGATCGAGTCTTGGGGTGGTATCGTCAACCTCATAACGGTTCCCTTGAACGGCTTCCAAGTCACCTTAGGGTTGTGGAGTTTCTTCAAGCAGGAAGGGTGGTTACTGTGTGTACCATTCCCTTTTGGAGCCGGCCACGCAACAGTCGGAGAGAAGGAGGGGGGTCAGCCATGCAACAAACACCCCCCCTAGTTCGGTCGGCATGTAGCCAAGAGAGAGGGGGCAGCACACCCCCCCCTCTCTGGGTCGGCATGTAGCCTGAAGGGGGGGGGGTCGGTCGGCATGTAGCCAGGAGAGAGGGGGCAGCACACACCCCCCCCTCTGGGTCGGCATGTAGCCAGAAGGGGGGGGGGGGGTCGGTCGGCATGTAGCCAGGAGAGAGGGGGCAGCACCCCCCCCCCTGGGTCGGCATGTAGCCAGGAGAGAGGGGGCAGCACACCCCCCCCCCCCCCCTCTGGGTCGGCATGTAGCCAGAAGGGGGGGGGGGGGTCGGTCGGCATGTAGCCAGGAGAGAGGGGGCAGCACACCCCCCCTCCCCTTTTTTTCTCTGGGTCGGCATGTAGCCAGAAGAGAGGGTAGCAGCCCCCCCCTCTCTCTGGGTCGGCGTGTAGACAGAGGGAGAGGCAGCACACCCCCCCTCTCTACCTCGCATGGCTGGTCAACAAGGCTGCGAAAAATGTCGGAGGCTACGCTGCGCTGACAACGCCCCGCGATTTCCGACCCGGAGTGACCAGCTGTCAACCGCGCGCCACGTCACCGCGGCGGTTGAACTCATTGCGGGGACACGTCACCCCCCCCCCCCCCCCGATTTTCAAGGAGCGTTGTAACCGTCACCCCACACTATAAAAGGGGACCTACCCCTTCAGCATGAGGAGAAAGAATTCTGGAGGAGACGCTGCCCGTTTCGTCCCGAAATTCGTTGAGCTGCAGAGGTCGGTAGCCAGAGACTGTCTGCGGAGGTCGGTCGGCAGACAGATACTGTCTGCACACGACCGGTAGACAGACACTGTCTGCAGCGGTCGGTAGCCAGAGACTGTCTGCGGAGGTCGGCCGGCAGACATATACTGTCTGCACGCGACTGGTAGTCAGACACTGTCTGCAGCGATCGGTAGCCAGAGACTGTCTGCGGAGGTCGGTCGGCAGACAGATACTGTCTGCACGCGACCGGTAGACAGACACTGTCTGCAGCGGTCGGTAGCCAGAGACTGTCTGCGGAGGTCGGTCGGCAGACATATACTGTCTGCACGCGACCGGTAGTCAGACACTGTCTGCAGCGATCGGTAGCCAGAGACTGTCTGCGGAGGTCGGTCGGCAGATAGATACTGTCTGCACGCGACCGGTAGACAGATACTATCTGCAGCGGTCGGTAGCCAGAGACTGTCTGTGGAGGTCGGTCGGCAGACATATACTGTCTGCACGCGACCGGTAGTCAGACACTGTCTGCAGCGGTCAGCACCCAGAGGTTGTCTGCGGAGGTCGGTCGGTCGGCAGCCAGACACTGTCTGCAGCGACCGGTAGACAGACCAGACACTGTCTGCAGCGACTTGTAGACAGACGCTGTCTGCAGCGGTCGGTAGTCTGAGTGAAATTGCAGAGGTCGGTAGTTTGGGAGACCGGTCCTCGGGGTTTGTAATTGGGGTTAAGGTGAGAGATTGTACCCGAAAAGATAGTTCTAGTGCATTCTCGCCCCACCCGTGGTTTTTTCCCCTTCGACGTTGCGAAGGGGTTTTTCCACGTAAATACTGTCTTCACTCTTCTCTTTGGCTTGTTGGATTGTGCTTGCCACCCGAACCGCCCGGTTCGACTAAAAACCCCCCACAATTTTGGCGCCGTCTATGGGATAGTCTTCGAGACTTCCTACTAGAGCTTTCGACTGTTGACCCGTGGGTGTTGACCAGTCCGAGGCTACCTGCAACCAGCAGTCCACGACTACGCGGTTGAAGAACGATGACCGGTGGACCGTATCGTACCCGCTCGACGTCGCAGCTCCCGTCCGAAACTGCGCCACTCGGAGATGCCAATGATGTCGGACGTCTTGTTCAACAGCCAACGGACACGGAGCGCGTAGTCCCGTTGGCGAATCCTGTACTGGGGGTCGGGGAGTCCAGTCAAGCTCCGGTAGCAACCCTGGCTCCTCTGACAAGGGGTCTATCGGAAGCTTTTCTGGCCACAATGATGATGACCCAGCAAGCTCTCACCACCCAGCTCCAAACGATGCAGCGCAACTACGAGGAGTTGCGTGACTTCGTGCGGGCCGCACCGACGGGTGGTCTACTCAATCAGGGCATGTTGGCCCAAGCGGGACAGAGTCTCCCCACTCAAGCTGCCCCACCAGTGCAAATGCAGCCGTAACCAGTGCCTCAGGTGGAGGTCAGGGTTAATCGCTCGGTGGAGGTCCAAAGTGCGAATCCCGACGGGCGAGACTCGAGTAGCCCTGAGCCTACGGAAAGAAACAAACACGCCCGAGTTGCATCGGCACGCTCGGATGTCTGGTCCCGGCTCGGGGCACACCCCCGACAGCCGCCTGCCTCCAAGCATCACTCGAAGACGGACTCGGCACAAGTGCATCGCTCGAAGCGAGACGGAGAACTTCATCGTCAACCGAGTGATAGTCATCACACTCGGATGACGCCAGCCAGTCGGCAGCCGGCTCATACTACTGACCGGAGGAGCGTGCACGAACGCATTCGGGTACATGCGTCGGAGCGACTCGGGGAGCGAGAGGAGATCCAGCGAGACCGACCGGGGGTCCGAGCTCCCGACCGGTTGGAGGAAGTCGCCATCCGAGGAGCCGCACGATCGCCGCTTGTCGAGAAGCTACTCCGGAAGCCATTCCCTCGAGGATGGAATCCTCCACGCCTTCCCAAGTTCGACGGATCGAAAGACCCGGTGGAGCATGTACTGGCTTTCCGGGATGCTCTGGTCCCGTATGAGGATGATCATATCCTCTGCCGGACCTTCGCCAACAGCTTGTCGGGAACGCCCCTCGAATGGTTCCACAAGCTCAGGCCCTTGTCCATCTCCTCCTTTTCGGAGCTGAGCACGCGGTTCATCGACCAGTACCGATGCAATCGCCGGGAGCTAAAGACTCTGGAGTCACTCTTCGGGATGAGTATGACCCAGAAGGAGACGCTCCGACAATTCTACCATAGGTTCATGTCCGAGTACTTGAGCTTGGCGGACGCAGACGGGCAGGATCGCATGGTGATCGCGGCCTTCAAGAACGCCATTCAGCCTGCCCAGCTCGTCAACGCGTCGCTCATCAAGCGAACCCCGGAGACAATCGACGAGCTGTCGCGGCGCGTTGAGAAGTACATCAAGATCGAAGACGCGGACCGTAAGAGAAAGGCAGTGGAAACCAGGGCCCCGCACCAGGGCTACGCCAAGCCAGCTGCCGTGAAGAACGTCAACAAGCAGCATGGGGATGCGACACGGCACGAGGCGAAGCGGCAAAGGCAAGACAGGCCAGCGAGGCCGCAGTGGAACAGAGAGTTCACAGTACTGAACGCCCCCATAGACCAGATTCTGGAAGCTATCAAGGGCGAACCATACTTCAAGGGGGCGCAACCGCTTGAACCCGGAGAGAGGGGAGCCAGAGATGCATCAAGGTACTGCGAGTACCACCAGGGCCAAGGCCACACTACCCTGCAGTGTCGGGCGCTCAAACATCATATCGAGGATCTCATTGAGGCCGGCCATATTGGCTGCTTCATTGACCTCCCTCAACGTAAGGAGACTAAGGCTGTGGGGGAAGTCCAGCGTGGAGCGACGGCACAGCGCTTACCGGGTCCTCCTCCAGAAAGGCGTCAGCTCCGAGAGGTAGATGCAGTCTACGGGTACCATGGCCCGGTACCATCATCAAATGCCGTCGACCGACATGTGCGACGTATTGAACAAGCAAGGCAAGTCCACCATGTGGTACTCGACCCTGTCATCCGTCCCGAGCCAAGAGTGGAAGCTGCAGTACAGTTTTCGGCGGCTGATCTGGTCGGAATAGAGAGGCCTCACAACTATCCCCTGGTCATACGGCTCCAGATAGCCAATTGCCTTGTGAAGAGAATTCTGGTCGACGCCGGAAGTTCGGTAGATGTTCTTTTCCTCAGCGCCTTCGACGCCATGCAACTAGATTGCGGACAGATGACCGAGTCGTCGTCGACGATAACGGGCTTCACGGGGGAGGCTGCAAGGGTGGTTGGTGAGATCACCCTCCCGATCACAACAGGGTATCTCACTAATCTTACCCGGTTCATTGTGATCGAAGCTCACTCGGCGTACAACATCATCCTCGGAAGGCCGTGGCTCCACCACTTGGATACGGTCTCCTCGTTGGCCCACTGAAGTTTTGGACCGACAAGGGCGTGATGAGCATTCGAGGTGACCAGTCCTCGGCAGCCAAGTGCGAGCTCAGTGCCATCCATCTGAAGACGACATGCCAAATTGAGGGAGGAGAACCAAGTGGAGGCGGCACTGAGTTGGGCATCCTCAACCTCTGGACTGTGAAGCAGAGTCAAGAAGCTCCAAAGTTCCAGCTCCGCGCCCGATCAAGCGTAGGAGCGCGAGGGGGCCAACCCCTTGTGAAGACCGACCTGTCAGCTGAACTTAAAGAGCTGACAGTGTCGGGGGACTTGCTGAAGACCGACATGTCAGCTGAACGTAAAGAGCTGACAGTGTCGGGGGACTTGATGAAGACTGACCTGTCAGTTGAACGTAAAGAACTGACAGTTTCTATTCAATAAAAATGCACTTGCTCAGCGTTCTTGTTCATGCGTGAGAATAATGGCTAACTGAGGCAACCTAAACCAAGTGGTACATAACACTCCGAGCGAGTTCTACCACTTGGCCGATCGGTCGACAGGACCCTGCGAAGGGCGAGACCGGCCGGTGAACATGATGCAGACGAGCCTTCTACGTGCAGTTTTTCTACAGCTGATCGTGTATTTTCAACCGCACCGGAGATCCAGGAACCCGATCGTCGATCCGTCTGCATCAGTGGAAAGATCAATTGAAGATCTACAGTTTTGGTTTTTACTTTATTTCGATCCGACCAGCGGATCGTTAGGTATTTCAGTTTTTATTTCTGGTTTGGGTAGGTGCGAGCCATGTTCGCATCCGGTTCGAGCCACAGATGCCGAACTGACTCGTTTCTGTGTTAGAGTCTTAGCCGTAGGATCTTAAGTGAGATTAAATCTCAATTGATGAGATTTCAAGGGAAGCCAAAATCACAAAATCCCTAGCCGAACCCCCCCCTTTCACCCGGCCGGCCCCTTTCCCGCGGAAGACCGCGCGTCCCTCTCTCTCTCATGCCGCGCGTCCTCTCTCTCTCTTCCGCACGTCTCTCTCTCATTCTTTCCTTTTTTGTGTTTCTTTGTTGTTTCATCCCCTATAAACCCTACAAACCCTAATTGAGAAGAGAGATGAAATTGAAATTGAAACCCTAGATTGAAGAAGCGTGAGCGCTTGTTCGGTTATCCCTTCCGACGAATTCTTCCTCGCTTCTCATCCTGTTCTTCCTTCGCAAGCTTCTACCCCGTCGCCTCGCTATTCATCCTCGGCTTCACGGAAGATCGACGTGGAGTTTCTTCTTCTTCAAGATCATCGTCTCGGCTTCTTCACCCCGTCTTCTGGACCACACCTCCCCCTTCCGCGCCATTCGTCTGCAACACGGAGTATCGGGAAGCTGCCGGCATTGACCTAAGCACGGTTTGGTATCGTCCTTCGATAATTTCCATGTGATAAGTCATCTTTTCTCAACCGGCCTTGTTGCTGAATTTTCCATTAGGGTTCCCTAAATATTTGGTTTTCCTGAAGATCTCATCCATTAGGATTTTATCGTTAGGTCTTTGTTGGTTGTTCTTGAGACATTAGCTTTATTTATTTGGGATTGTGATCATCTTATTGCTGGAATTCAGTCATTATTATCTGAAGTTAATTCTCATATTGTCAGTTTTACTATTTCGTTGAATTAAATCTGATTAGGATTGAATGGATGATGAACTGTGATTTTAGACTTTGCTGAAAATCTGATTTTATATGCTGAAATCTGATGTTAATGTTCTAAATTCTGCACTTGGACTTATTTGAGCATACGCATCGCATTAGAACACCTGGGAAGATCGGTCGACAGACCCCGCCGGGGTACGACCGGTCAACCAACCTAAACCAAGTGGTACATAACACTCCGAGCGAGTTCTACCACTTGGCCGACCGGTCGACAGGTCCCTGCGAAGGGCGAGACTGGCCGGTGAACACCTGGAAAGATCGGTCGACAGACCCCGCCGGGGTACGACCGGTCAACCAACTTAAACCAAGTGGTACATAACACTCCGAGCGAGTTCTACCACTTGGCCGACCGGTCGACAGGTCCCTGCGAAGGGCGAGACCGGCCGGTGAACACCTGGGAAGATCGGTCGACAGACCCCGCCGGGGTACGACCGGTCGACCAACCTAAACCAAGTGGTACATAACACTCCGAGCGAGTTTTACCACTTGGCCGACCGGTCGATAGGACCCTGCGAAGGGCGAGACCGGCCGGTGAACACCTTGGAAGATCGGTCGACAGACCCCGCCGGGGTACGACCGGTCGACCAACCTAAACCAAGTGGTACATAACACTCCGAGCGAGTTCTACCACTTGGCCGATCGATCGACAGGTCCCTGCGAAGGGCGTGACCGGCCGGTGAACACTTGGGAAAATCGATCAACAGAACCCGCGGGGGAACGACCGATCGACCGACGCAAGCAAGGCAGGGTATATTACCCCCTACTAATATAAGGGCCAGATTTTGGTCGCGCGTCATCGACGTGTAGTTACGCGCGTCGTCGACGTGTAGTTACGCATGTCGTCGGCGTGCAGTTACGCGCGTCGTCGACGTGCAGTCAAAACATGAGAACCAGATTTCAATGACACATCGTCGACATGTACCACAGAGTTGAGGGGAAGAGTTACTATTACAATCAACTCGTCAACGACTCAGACTTACCTCATGAAAGTCGTCGAGCTGACTCTGCCAGCCAGGTGCAACGCTGGGGGTGTATCTTTCAGTATCGGAGGCAGCAATCAGCGCTGTACTGATATGCGAGAGTGAAGGAGTGGAGAAGCCTGTCTACTACGTCAGCCGCATCATGACGTCAGCTGAAACTCGGTACGCGCGGATCGAACAAGTAGCCCTGACATTAGTGTATGTGTCAAGGAGGCTTCGCCCGTACTTCGTCGCTCGCCCCATCGAGGTCATCACCGAGCACCCCTTGAAGGAAGTACTGGATAACTCTACTCGGGCAGGTCGGCTGAGCAAGTGGGCTGCAGAGCTGCAAGAGTTTGGTCCTCGGTATGTGCCTCGGAAAGCAGTCAAGGGCCAAGCACTTGCGGACATCCTCAGCGATTTTCCGGCGGAAGACACTGCACCGGTGCCAGAGACGTTGGAAGACCTGTCGGTAGCTGCCGGTCGACCCGTGGGAGTCGGTGCGGCAGCAGGACAGGAGGACGAAGGAAAAGGCTGGAGATTGTTCGTGGATGGCTCGTCGTGCGCAGTCGGGAGTGGTGTGGGGGTAGTCCTAGTAACCCCCGACCACACAAAGCTCGAAAAGTCAGTGCGGCTACTTTTCCCGACGACAAACAACAAAGCTGAGTACGAGGCGATGCTGACAGGACTGGAGATGGCGACAGCGCTGGGGGTGACCAGCCTACAGGTCTACGACGACTCCCAATTGGTAATCAATCAGATTACCGGTAGGTACGAAGCCCGCGACGCCAGAATGCAAGTTTACCTGAAGCTAGCCCGGGAGTTGATCGCCAAGTTCGAAAACATAAGCTTTCACCAGTTCCCCAGAACGGAAAACAAGCAGGCGGATGCCCTTGCTAATCTAGCATCGGTACTCGGAGAAGACAGAGAGAAAAGAGTCTTCATCGAGGTGCAAGCTGACCCCCGAACAGTCGGCCCCGCGGAAGATAGTTGCCTGACGAGGAGGACATAAGCCATTGAGGCGGTCCATACTATTGCGGTCAGAGCTGACTGGATAAGCAACATGAAGAAGTACCTACTTAATGGGATACTACCGGAGGACGTCGATGATGCCCGAAGAACTAAGACGGGCACACAAACCGAGATGGTCACGCACATCGAGGCGGCATACGCAAACCAGGGCAGACACACAAACCGAGGCGGGCACGCAAACCGAGGCGGGCGCGCAAGTCGAGGCTGACACGCAGAATGAAGCTGCACGTAAATCGAGGCAAAGTGATCCTGACCGGGCGGGACCGAAGACCGTCCGGTCAGGAGGGGGTATTGTGTGTATCATTCCCTTTTGGAGCCGGCCACGCAACAGTCGGAGAGAAGGAGGGGGGTCAGCCATGCAACAAACACCCCCCTAGTTCGGTCGGCATGTAGCCAGGAGAGAGGGGGCAGCACACCCCCCCCTCTCTGGGTCGGCATGTAGCCAGAAGGGGGGGGGGGTCGGTCGGCATGTAGCCAGGAGAGAGGGGGCAGCACACCCCCCCCTCTGGGTCGGCATGTAGCCAGAAGGGGGGGGGGGTCGGTCGGCATGTAGCCAGGAGAGAGGGGGCAGCACACCCCCCCCCTCTCTGGGTCGGCATGTAGCCAGGAGAGAGGGGGCAGCACACCCCCCCCCCCCCCCTCTGGGTCGGCATGTAGCCAGAAGGGGGGGGGGGTCGGTCGGCATGTAGCCAGGAGAGAGGGGGCAGCACACCCCCCCTCCCTTTTTTTTCTCTGGGTCGGCATGTAGCCAGAAGAGAGGGTAGTAGCCCCCCCCCCCCCTCTCTCTGGGTCGGCGTGTAGACAGAGGGAGAGGCAGCACACCCCCCCCCCCCTCTCTCTGGGTCGGCGTGTAGACAGAGGGAGAGGCAGCACACCCCCCCCCCTCTCTACCTCGCATGGCTGGTCAACAAGGCTGCGAAAAATGTCGGAGGCTACGCTGCGCTGATAACGCCCCGCGATTTCCGACCCGGAGTGACCAGGTGTCAACCGCGCGCCACGTCACCGCGGCGGTTGAACTCATTGCGGGGACACGTCACCCCCCCCCGATTTTCAGGGAGCGTTGTAACCGTCACCCCACACTATAAAAGGGGACCTACCCCTTCAGCATGAGGAGAAAGAATTCTGGAGGAGACGTTGCCCGTTTTGTCCCGGAATTCGTGGAGCTGCAGAGGTCGGTAGCCAGAGACTGTCTGCGGAGGTCGGTCGGCAGACAGATACTGTCTGCACGCGACCGGTAGACAGACACTGTTTGCAGCGGTCGGTAGCCAGAGACTGTCTACAGAGGTCGGTCGGCAGACATATACTGTTTGCACGCGATCGGTAGTCAGACACTGTCTGCAGCGATCGGTAGCCAGAGACTGTCTGCGGAGGTCGGTCGGCAGACAGATACTGTCTGCACGCGACCGGTAGACAGACACTGTCTGCAGCGGTCGGTAGCCAGAGACTGTCTGCGGAGGTCGGTCGGCAGACTATACTGTCTGCACGCGACCGGTAGTCAGACACTGTATGCAGCGATCGGTAGCCAGAGACTGTCTGCGGAGGTCGGTCGGCAGATAGATACTGTCTGCACGCGACCGGTAGACAGACACTGTCTGCAGCGGTCGGTAGCCAGAGACTGTCTGCGGAGGTCGGTCGGCAGACATATACTGTCTGCACGCGACCGGTAGTCAGACACTGTCTGCAGCGGTCAGCACCCAGAGGTTGTCTGCGGAGGTCGGTCGGTCGGCAGCCAGACACTGTCTGCAGCGACCGGTAGACAGACTAGACACTGTCTGCAGCGACTTGTAGACAGACGCTGTCTGCAGCGGTCGGTAGTCTGAGTGAAATTGCAGAGGTCGGTAGTTTGGGAGACCGGTCCTCGGGGTTTGTAATTGGGGTTAAGGTGAGAGATTGTACCCGAAAAGATAGTTCTAGTGCATTCTCGCCCCACCCGTGGTTTTTTCCCCTTCGACGTTGCGAAGGGGTTTTTCCACGTAAATACTGTTTTCACTCTTCTCTTTGGCTTGTTGGATTGTGCTTGCCACCCGAACCGCCTGGTTCGACTAAAAACCCCCCACAGTTACTATGCCACATTTGGTATTCCTTCTGCATAATAGGCGAGGAGTCCCCGAGCATGGCATGAAAAGTGGTGAGAGCAGTGTCATGCATATCTCACCTCTCCAACTTAAGAAAGGCGTGAAGAAGGGAGAGATGACATGCATTGCTACGATGGACTTGGGCCACTGAGGATAGTCTCTTCCCACCCAAGGTGCTTTAAGAATATGAGGACGTCATGCTACCTAAATTGCGTAATACCTTACCACTAAGGAGAGCTATTGAGTATTGACGATAGGGTCGAGTTGAAGCCAGGGACAAACCATTTGCTTATCCTCCCTATCACATGTCATCGTTGGATCTAGTGGAACTTCGAAAGCAATTGGACATATTTTGAAGGTTGGGTTAATCTTAAGCTTGCACGCACGTTACAGAGCCTTAGTGTTATTCTAGAAGAAGCATGATATGAGCTTGAGGCTATGTGGAATACTACATGCTCAATAAGGTGATGGTGAAGAACAAGCATCCCATCCCATTGATTGCAAGTTTTTTTGACTGATTTGGCGGTGCAAGGTACTTCTTAAAGTTGTACTTGAGATCGAGCTACTGGTGAGTCAAGATTGTCGAAGGAGACAGAGCCAAGATGACATGCATTACCAGGTATGGGTTGTGGCATTCTTGGTGATGTCCTTTGGATTAATCAATGAACCGACACCCTGTTATGTACTTTGATGAATCAATTATTTCACAATTGTCTCGATAAGTTTGTGGTAGTATGCTAGTGCAATATAGTTTGTGTACAACCGAACCATGGAAGACCATATTGAGCACTTGAAGATCATGTTCAAGGTGTTATGACTTACGAGAGAATGTCTTGTATGTAAAGAAGGAGAGGCACTAGTTCTCCCATGAGGAGATTAGGTTCTTGGCCCATTGTCTTGGTGGTGGGCCTGGTGGCACGATCCGTTTGGATGAGGAGAAAGTCCATTCTATCAAGGAGTGGCTTTTCCAATGAAAGTGATAGTGTTAAGATCATTTCTAGGCCTCATAAATTACTACTACTAGTGTCCGTTCATCGTGGGCTATGCACATCGAGCCACACCATTGACAAACATGAAGAAAACTTAGAAAAGGGTCGATCTTGGAGCTGGTCGGAATAATACCAAAGAGTCTTTGAAGACTTGAATGCAGCAATAATTGAAGGAACCAATGTTGCGTTTACCAGACCACACCTTACACCTTACCATTCAATGGACACTGTGATGCCTCAGACTTCGCTGTTGGAGGAGTCCTTGTGTAGAAGAACCATCTTGTGGGTTATGAGAGCCAGAAGCTTAATGACACAAAGGGGCCACACAATGAATGAGAAGATGACTGTAATGGTAAATTGTCTAAGGTTTTGGAGACATTATCTTCTCGGGCCTTGATTCATTGTGAAGATTGGCATTGTTGATCTCAAGTTACTTCCACACTCGAAAAAAATTATCTACAAAGCAAGCAAGATAAAAGAACTATTCAAAGAGTTCACATAATTTTGGAGTGCAATCCGAGGATAATGAATCAAGTTGTTGATGCCTTAAGGTTCAATGCCGAGTTCACGTTTGTGAATCTAAATGAGCAAGCAAGAGTGAGGCATGCAAGTGACTCTTTAAGCATGTATTTGGGATGGATTGCAAAAGGACCCTATGGCGAGGACCTTGTTGCAGCTCATAGAGGAAGGAAAGACTCAACGATTATGGATCGATAGTGTATTTTTTTTAAAAAAGAAATTTAAAAAATACAAGCCCACTATCAGTCCATAATCGTTGATAGTGGGCTTGTACTTACCAAGAGGAATCACATGTATGTGCCACGAGTGGACAACCTTTGACGAGAGCTCATATAGGAGTGTCATGATGCCTTTTTGGGTGGTTCATCTGGCCTAGATCGCACCGTTGCCCTGGTGGAGCAAGCTTATTACTAGCTAAAGATGGGGGGACATATCGAGGAGTACGTTCAGACTTACCTCACTTGCCACAACTATAAGTTGAAATGATCTAAACCTTGATGGTTGCTTGGACCATTGTCATTACCAGAGTGGTTGTGGAAAAGTGTATTGATGGACTGCATATCAAACTTGCCTAAGGTGGGGGAGTTTGGGTTGATCTTGGTGGTGGTGGATCAGTTCTCAGAGTACATTGTACTCATTCAGGTCCATTACATTGCACCGTTGAAGAGGCAACTCGACTTTTATTGAAGAATGGAGTGAAGTAGTAGGGAGTTCGACAGAACATTAGTAGTGATCGAGACTTCAGGATCTTGGGATAATTTTAGACGGAGTTATTCAAGCTCTTGGTTCAAAGTTCTACTTCTCCGAAACCCTTCACCCCTATACAGATGGTTAGACGGAGAGAATCAACGTTCTTCTTGAGCAATACCTTAGGCACTTTGTTAGTGCCAATTGATGAGATTGGGTGAAGTTCATTGACATTGACCAATTCTCCTACAACTTGAGCGAGCCGAACTCTGCAACAAACATAATCCCCTTTGAGATATCATTGGCCCACAACCCACCACACCTCATGTAGTCATTCTTAGGTACTCAGGAAGCAACCCATCAACTTACCATTTTGCTAAGGAGTGGCATGACAACGGAGAGATCATGAGGGCTTATCTTGAGAAAGCGCAAAGAAGAAGTGAACAGATCTCTGCAGTAGACCTCAAGACTTCAAATAAAAGATGATACGATACCGGTGAAGCCTCAACTGACTAACTCCGGTTCTTTTGCAAGGTGGGCAAAGGAGTTGTTTGGAAATATGAATGTTCATTTCCTATCTTAGCTAAGGTAGAGAATGTTTCCTACTATGTGCTACCCCCGACATGGCTGAAGATTCATTCATTATTTCAAGTGTGGTGCCCCAGGCCATTCCAATGCTGATCTCTATGGTCCAAAGAGGAGGGTGCTAATTTGACCGACCCACAACCAATTCTCTTGCGAGACAAGTTGAGACCGTCATGGCGGACCGTGTTCGACTACTTACGAATGGAGCTAATGAGAACGAGTACTTGGTTTATTGGAAAGAACTGCCCTAGTCAGAAGCAAGCTAGGAGCCTGAGGACATGTTGGCATTGCGGCACAAGGAAAGCAAAGTATGTGTATATCCACAAAAGACATCAACATGGGCGTCAACATGTTAGTTGGTGGAATTGTCATGAACAAGTACGCAAGACATTTCATTAAACACTTGGAGCCCAAGCATTTCATTAATCATTTGGAACTAGAAAATTGTCAATAAGATTCTAGAGTTCTCTTGTTCTCTACTACCATGCTTGTAAAATTATATATTCTTTTCTATTTTGTCAGGCCGAGTGAGGGAAGTCTCTAACTGGGTGGTTGAGTTTGAGGGTAGGTTGATTGAATTACGCGAGGTGGATTGAGTGCCACACGAGCTTGAGCAATGGAGAAATCTAATCTCTGACATGGCGCATACAACTCACACCACCCATAGCCAACACGCTGTTGGATGCACTGCATCAATGGGCACACACGTACATTGGTAGCACATGTTGCTGCCTTACAAGTCTCTCACTCTCTGTCTCTATGTGTGTGCTCTTCTCTCTTGCTGTTTACTTGGCTCTCTTTGTGTGTGCACGTACGCACGTGTGGACGTGTCAAACACTTCTAATTCAGTAGTGTCTAACTGCAATATGTTATTACAGTATTATCATTTTGATTTACTTTTCGGTTGCGTGAGCTTAAGTTGTGTAACCAATAAGGTAGGGTTATTTGCTCGCCAATTGTCTTTTTAGGGTTTCTAGGCATGCCCTCTCATGGAAAATTGTCTTGGGTTGGTCACGACACAAATTTTAGAGGGTTGATGCAGATGACAACCAATTAGAGAATTTTCATCAATCCTCCTATTAATCGACCCCATCTCAGATGTGATATAGACTTGGATGATGACTATGATAACTGCAAAATATTGTCGACTAAATAAAAAAAAGTGTATGCTTGCTTCAAAGTTAAAACCTAAAAGATAAATCACCATGACGGCAACACAATTTAATATTTGAAGGTCATTGGGACATCAAGTCATTTGAGTGATTTGATTGAGAAAATCCAAGTCCAAATGATTAAGAGAATTAATATTCTTTGTTTCCATCCTATAGTGTATACTTAGAGAATTGAATATTCGTAATGAACCAAGGATGGGTTTCAAAATCTCTTAATGAAACTTACAGATCTAATTTGAGATGTTGTCAAGTACAACGTTACCTTTGCTAAGTCTCTCATATAGGAGTGTGGAAGTGAGACCACTTTCTATGGGGTTAAGATTTAACACCTTAGTGCACTCATGAAATCTTGATATGCACAAGGCCTCACAACGTGCTAACTTTGACGAATGCTTCTGATTTGTGGAAGTTTATGTGTGAAGTAAAGCCGCTATGCCACTAGAAGAAAAGGTTCAAGAACCTAGTCTCCTTTCCCATGACATATGAATTTCACTTTTGCTAAAGAGAGGTTCAAGTCTACTAGACACCTTTTCTTATGCTCAAACTTTATCTTTCGACTAATATCTATTTTAATCTTTTGAAATAAGAGGGGGATGCTATTAATTTGTTTCATAAAGATTTAGAATGATGAAACTTTCATTCTTCCATATTTACAATATTGCCACTTGGTCGGTCATTGTCTTTGCCATATTTTTTTTGGCGAAAAATGCTTCCCTCCAGACATTTCATCATAGACTTTTCCTCCAAAAGTCATTCCCTTCTTTTAGCGTTCATCTCATTTTGAATTTTAGTCCCACATTGCTAGTGGGGTAGGACTTGGAGGAATATATAAGGAAATGCTCAACTCATTCATTGTTTGAAAGTTGGAATGAACAAGTGGAGGTGGTCTGTGTACACGGGCCTACGTACAATGCGGTGCATCACACCTTATCGTGCACACGCACGCACGTCATGTGTAGGCTATATGAAGATAAAGATGTTGTTGACACTAATTAGACGTACTTTGGACTTAGCATGCTACAACGTCGCTTGAGGCCTCGTTACTTTGGCTAGGTTTCCTTTAGGTTGGGTTGACTTGGGTGTGAGTCGAGTCTGGATCCGAGTTGACTTGATGGTTTTTAATCGTTGGACAGGGTTTAAATGACTGAGTGGACTCGGTAGTTTCCAACCATTGGTCAAACAGTTACTAGTCTGTTGGCCTGCTAGGTGCCTCTGACATCCCTTTAGTTAAGTGGACTGATGGGCCTGGTGTCTATATAAACCTATGATTTGTGGATACGGATACGAGTGTCAAGTGTCGACATGGACACATGTGTCGGACATGGTAAAATCTTACAACTTGGAGTCTTGGATACGAGTTACAACTTGGATACGAGGACATACATATGTTATGTATATATACTTAGTTAATGGTCAATCGAATGGCCTATTTAATGCAATCAGAATGAATTTAAAAAAAAAAAAATCTCGTCTCTGATACGAGCGTCTCTCGGATGGATGTGATGGAAATAATAGGTCAATCATGTGGTGTATGTAATATTGCTCGTAGTCTTATACAGAGAAAGAAACAAATTCTTGTTAATAACACTACCATATCAATGTTGCTTATGGATATGGACCTATATAGAGAAAGAAACAAATTATAGTCAACAATGCAACACCGATAATACGTTTACTACGAAGCCACATGCGACGGAAGTCCACAAATAAATGGTACCTTGGGATGATGGGTACCATTAACACGACACATTTAATGCTTTAATACGTCCGCATGGTTGTTCCAACAATGCATCGAGAATTATTTTCATGTGTCCACACACGTGTACACAGGTGCCATGTCCACACGTGTGAACACGACATTGGGGCTAAGTGGGAAGTGTCCCACGAATCATAGATATATACAACATTCCTTTCCATTCACTAATCCGAATTCCAGAATTCTTCCCTCAAATTCTCCTTTTATACTCTGATCTGTGGAATTGTAGTTAAAGTGCGGGCAACATTTGTTCATCAGAGCCGTTCTGATTGCAGAGAAGTGGTGCAAACTTCTGCGCAAATACAATGCACACTGACACTGGTTAGATTTTATGCTGGGGACAATTTCGCCAAATCCTTTGCACCGTAGAGAAGGCGCCAAGAGTCGTAAAAAAAACCGAACTATGTCTACGGTTTATAACTAGTCATTGCACATCTTCTCATTCATCCTAATGAATGATTTTCCCCAACAATATTAAATATTTTTACCAAATAAAGGTAGCCTTGAACATTTCCGTCAATACACAATTCAGCATATTTTCTCATTAATTGTTATTTTTATGATATTTTTGGCCATGTATAGTGAGTCCATAATTCTGATTTTCTTCACGCTGCCTATTTAGCTGCCCCATCCAGAAGGTGGAATCCGCACACAAAAAGCAAATTGGCATGATGACATCATCTAGGATCTTGGGATGCTGCTTCCTGGCCCTTACAAAAACCTACTTATTCCTTTCCCTTTAAAACATTTCATGTGTTAGGCTAAAACCAACATGAGGAATGTCCTCAGATATCGCTGTCTTGTGATGGCCACTCTCAAGTTCCAATTTGTCAAATAGGCAAAGTTGGGCGGGTAAAGTTTGCAGTGATAGAAAGGTGAAATAATGCATGTAGGGTTTGCTGAAGGAAAAAATGATCTTCAATAGGTCAACCATATTGGGTGGACCATGTGAGTTCATAGGGTCGATGAAGGCAGCGACTTCTCGGAGCAAAAAAGATGTTGATGGGGGTAATGTTGATGAAGGCGGTGACTTCTTGAGAAAAAAGATTTTGATGGGCCATGTTACAACAAGTGATCTGTAGGCCCCCAGATCCGTTTCCATTGAGTTTGGCAGTATCATCTTAAGGGATCCTCTATCCTTCTGTGATCTCCCCACTGTTGGCTCTTTTGTCACGTCAGCATCATATCTTTCCTTCAAACGCCTCTTAAGGTGTTCTCCCCTCTTTTCTTTTGTCGTAAATCTCCACTTGTGTTGTAGTAGATACCACCTTTTCTGATTATGGGGTTCTGTTCTATCATTAGCCTTCAGTGGAAGAGTTGACAAAGAATGTCAGGAATTGGTCGGTGCTTTCTTTCGACGAGCATATATTTTTATTGGTTTGTTAAGAGCTTTGTGGACTTTACCTGGTTGTCTGAGCGGCACCTGTTAGTGTCTATGCACAAGAGAGATCATGGTAAGAAGCCTGCAACAGTCACAAAAGTGCAAATATTTTTGCCTAAGACCAGCCTTGAATTTGCCCATAGGAGTACAACATTTATTATACGCCGTAGCAACGTAGGACAAACTCGGCCTTCGATCCTATGACTTTCCGAGAGGAAACAACGGGTTTACCGTTGGGATGCAACCGTCGAGAACTAAAACATGAAGGAAAATCTGCCAAGAACCCATTATGGCTTTTCAAGAGGTTGAAGTAATTAGGAATTTAGGCTTATCTTTTGAAATTATAGTAGATACCATCCTATTGTTTTTGATAAAAGTATGGGCTTCTGCTCTATTACTATCGCTACCCTCGGTGACGGAGTCAAGGATTGATGACGAAGGCAGTGATTGACGGTGTCTTCGTGTCGACGTGCATAATCCTTATTAGCGAGTGATTTGTTTTCTCGTCACCTAGCTAACGACAAGTATAATCGTGTGATTAGGCTAGCTTTTTTTTTTTTAATGTTAGTTGTTGATGCCATCTTTTTGTTAAAGAGGGGGTTGCCGTCAGCGGAAACGAGTCAGCGAGAGGGAAGGCAGCAATTGTCGCAGTTCTGTATCGATGTGTATAGTCCTTATTAGCCCTTGCTTTTCTTGATCTGCCGCTCTATTAGCTTTGAGAGTCATTATGAGCTCTTGTTTAATTAGGATAAACCTCTGCTATTAGAAAAAGGTTCCTCCCCCCCCCCCCCCTGCACGTCTTTAGGTCGGAAGCCGGAAGCCGGAACGAAGTCCCACTGCACATGGTTTGTTCTTTTAAGAGCAGACAGTATATCTTTTCTTAGTGACCCGATTCAGCTAACCATCCTGCAAATCTGATCATGCTGTGCATTTGCTTTCATGGGCCTCATTCAGATGAATGCTGGATAGCCCTTGGTTTCTTTATTAGATTCTTGTGCTCCTCACTCTTATGGCCCAATTTTATATCTTAATAATAATAATAAAAAACTGTAACAAGAGGTGTGAAGCTTGAGCCCTAATTATATAAGCATCCTAACACTGATTCAAAATACTGAGAGACTTGGGCCTTCAGGTAGCTCTTTCCATGTCGCTCTCACTCTGGTTCCACCATGTAGCCCTTTGATCAGACAAGAGATGGATTCAGGACTAGTTATCATGGTCGTCGGTGTATCACTACTAAGGATCAAAATCTCTATATTGGAGTGCATTTCACAAAAAAAAACAAAAACGAAAATATTTCGCATGATAGGAGTGGCTGATTTCAGTTCGGTGGGAGGAAAAACGCTATAATTCATGAAATATATTGATTTTTTAGTTTTTTTTTTTTAAATCGATGGGTGTCTCGAAACCCTGTGGGCAATGGGTCCATTTCAAGCTCAGACTAATCGAAATACGCACCGACCCACTCGGAGGTTTCCCTACGGACTCCTGGCTAAGTCCCTCCTCCGGCGATCTTTAGCTTCTTGATTACTACTACTGCTACCATTGATGTTGCTATTAGTGTGTGTATGTTGGTTGCTTGGTTTTTGATATAAAATTCATATCCCTGGTCTTTTATTGGGTTGGAACCCACTTAGCACTCAATCCAAACCTTTTACTCCACCCCCAAAGAAAGAGAAGGGAGACCAGGCCATCATTATGGAAATGAAATACAGAGGACATGGAAATCCTCAGGTGTCTCATCTTTCAATTCCTGCACCACCCACCACCCCCATACCATTTACTTTCCTTCTTTCATGTCATGGCCATCACTGTACTGTACCCATGCATACATGCACTCACCTGAACCCCCACCACCCCATTAAACCACACTGTTCACCATTTCACCAGAGGCGCAGAGCATGCAGCAGAGATAATGCGAAAGGGAAAAGAAGAAGATCTCAGTCTGTCTTTCTTCAACAAAAGATTACAAGGAGAGGAGAGGAGAGGAGTGTTGGAGGTGGGCCACCACCACCCCATTGGTCCAAGTCTCCGGGCCCCACCCCCTTTCAGCCTGATGTTTCCTGAAACCCTCACCCGACAGCGCCGTACAGCAGGATTTCTGAGAAAGAGAGAGAAAAGCGAGGAAAAAGGTGGGGGGAGCAGAGATTGCCCGGAAAACCAGGGATTTTCTTTCACTTGTTTAGTCCACCCCCACCTTTCCCTCTGTCTCTGTGGTTCAATCATAAGACGTCACTTGGGAGATCAGAGTGATGATGGGTTGGTTGGTTGGTTGGTGTGTGATCTGGGATTCTGGAGGACATGGCCTCAAGATCTCCTCCTCCTCCTCCTCCTACTGTAGCCACTTGAGTCATCTCGTCCATCCTGCACCGATCATGGCAGACCATGAGATTTGAAATCACAAGCTTTGTGATCAAATGGTGGGGAGACTCCAAGCAGAAGGATGCTCACCTGTTTTGCTTGTGCTATAATTCCGGTCCGCAGTACTCCAGATTGACCCCGAAAAGCCTCAGCCTCTTCGGGTTCCCGGGCGTCGACTCCGTCGAGCTCTCCCCCATGCTCCCCGTCTGTCTTGCTGCGCATACTGATACAGAGTTCAGCGAATTCTGGGACTTTGATAACTTTTGGGTTCTCATCGGAATCTATGCTTACCTGCATGAAGATGGCAGTCTTGTTGCACCGAGCTGACATAGAGGCAGGAAGCCGAGGGGCTCGCGGCGGCGGCGGCGGTGTAGAATGCCGGGCTCCACGGCAGCACTGCACTGGGCCCCGCGGCGGCGTCCGGGGGGAGGAGCTCGCCGCCGCGGCGACGGGACCCGATGTAGAGGAGGTGGTCCCTGCGGCGGCGGCGGAAGAGGACGACGTCGCCGGCGTCGAGCCGCTTCTCCTTGACGTAGCGGCTCCAGCCCTTGGTGAGCACGTAGCTCTGGCTGCTGGTCCAGTAGGAGTAGCGGAAGCGCCACTGCTTGCCCGACTCCTCGTCCTCGAAGCTCAGCAGCAGGCCCTTCTCGCCCGACGCCCCCGCGAGGGGGAAGTGCTTCTCAGCGTGCTGCTTCGGTATCACCAGCCGGTTGAGCTTGCCGACGTCGCTCGGGGTCAGCGGCTTCTCGAACATGTGCTCCCTCTCACTCTCTTCTTCCTGCTCTACTTGGAAGTGGTGGAGGTGGGGATCCATGGCTTGCTCCCAAGACCAACCCTGTGTGCTTTGAGGTAGATAGTTTATGGGCATGTTAAAGAGGTGAGGTGAGGAGAGGAGAGGAGAGTTGTGGGAATTTTGATGGAGAGAGATGGTGGTGATGATGGTGTTGCTTCTGAGAGGCATGTAGATATTATTGCTATGCATTTATAGCCTACCAAGAAAATTTTGAGTGTACAGTAGGATAAAATGCCAACAAGTTACTTGGAGAGAGAAAGAGAGGGTAGAGAGAGAGACTCCTGGAGAGAGAGAGAGAGAGAGAGAGAGAGAGAGAGAGAGAGAGAGAGAGAGAGAGAGAGAGAGAGAGAGAGAGTCTCCTGGTTCATTGATCTGAAGAACATGTGAGTGGGCTTTTTGTGTGCAATTTTTTAAGGCAGGAGGACAGGGAGAATCAAGTGTTTTATACTTCCTAAAGTTGGTAATAGTGTTGGGCAGATGGGGAATGATCAGGTGGTGGTACTTGAAAGTGGGTGCTGCCACTGTGGCCTCATCACAGCCATCCAGTGGGCCGACTGGCTGCGCATCTCCATGTGGGTTTTGTGAGCCCAGGGGACATTTTTAACTGGTTGGGACTGGGTACATGATAGTCTGGGTTTTTTTTTTTGGGAAATTTTATTGATACCCCACGAATTACTGTATAGATCCCGTTTTCATGAGAAAATCATTTTTCTTTTAAATGACAAGAATGCCCCCGTCGTGTCCCATCCCATCCATTCCGGTGTAACCCATCTCGATCCCCTTCCCACCTGCATACCCCATCATGCCACCGGCCCCTCCGTGGCTTGCTGCCGATGTCTATTACTCCTCCTCCTCCTTGTTATACCCTACCTTCCATACCTCACCTCCATACCCATACCCTATCAACTCCGACGTCGGCACACCCATCAAGGCTCCTTCCCGCGCTCTTTCCTCTCCTTTCTTCTTTCCCTCGCTATACCCATCTTCATATCCCACCTCCCATGCCCATGCCCCATCACCAAAGCTGTCGAACGTCATTCGGTAACACAGTACCGAACTTGCCAAAAAACATTCGACAACATACTGTCGAATAGTGGTTTGACAATCTTTTATCAAACAGAGTTTGGCAACATATTGCCGAATATATGTTGGGATCGAGGGTTACGGGGTATGCTGGGGGTATGATGGTCACCTCATCACAAAAATTGGAAACGATTGCGAAACAGATCTAAACAGTAATTCGTGGGGTCTGAATAAAATTTTAATTTTTTAAAAAGAAAGGTTCTCTCTCTCTCTGGAGCACATCAATTTTCTTATAATGGTGCTTGTTTCTGTTGAGACGTCTCTCTGCTCATTACAGTGCTCAGATGCTCTTCCACCCTTTCATCTGTGTCTTAACAGTAGTTTTCTGTTGGGCTGATGAAATAGTCTGGGCTGTTCACAAGTCATGGCTGATACTACCACCAACCTGATGATGGAGTTGGTGTCTTGGCTGTTGCTGAGCCTGTACTTATTGTTTGAACACTGTTCATCACTTTCTAGGTTGAGGTCCATTCTTCCATTGCATCCATTTCTCTCAACACTTGTAACAACTCCTCTTCATGCCTTCTCTCAATGCATTGTGTAATCAGTGAGCTAGAGATGCCAACTGTCCTAGGTTTCTTGGTACAGCTTCATTTCTTGTGTAAGGTAATATGAGTGCTATGGTCATTATGACAATCGAATGGTTCTGTTTTGTCGAATTAGGATTCATTTCATAGTTTGAGTTGGTTGTATTATAATTGGCTCTCAAACTAACGTCAACCCTCATAGGGTACGGGGATTTGGAGATAGAATGCAATTGGAGATTCTATACTGGAGTTGGCGGTGATCTTTGATCAAGCAATATCTAGTATTTACTTTAAAAGCAAAGATTGACATTTAATTACCTACACGAGTTGATCATATGCGTAACTTTAAATCTATACTATATACTAAAACGGAAGCCTCTCTTTCATGTTGTGACACGTGGACGTCTTTTAAAGAACCATAATTATTCTTCCATGTGTGAACACGGCTCAGTTTTAAATCGTATTAAAAACCTACCATAAAGGTAATAAAACACTCATTCAATGTCATTTAATTATCATTTGATGTTAATCTCTCTCCCTCTCTCTCTCTCTCTAACAAGTGAATCACACTCATTTTAGATTTCATACTTCTTTGAACAGTTGTGATGTCATCTGTGCCAAATGGCTGTGCATCAAGTTCATCTGGGCATTGCCCGGGTTTTTTACTAGTTACTATTAAGAACGGAGAGATCCTTCCCATGTGAGATACGGAAGAATAGGCTATTTTCGTAAATATTGTAAGGTGATACTAGGAGAAAGTTTAAAAACATAAATATGACACCATTTAAAGAGAAGATAGTAAAGAATGGGATTTGGATCTTTAAAAGCAAATCAAATATGATGTGGATCAGATGACAAATGTATACATAGAATTGATAGAGAAGCCATTGAAGTGTTTATAGGTTATAGGATTGGGGTAAAGAAACTTGGTAAGATAATGAGGTTCAAAAGGCAATAAATTATGAGGTATCATGCTTTAAGGAATGCTAGAAAACTAATGATATTAGGGGCTTGCAAATGTATAAAAAAGTTAAAAAGGATGCTAAAAGCTAATTACTAAGGTATAGTTTGCACCTTTTGATAACTTGTATGATGAGCTAGACTACAAGGAAGATGAAAACAAATATATAACGTAGTTAGAATGGGGGAAATGAACATGTTAGATGCATCGAGAGTGGGGTCAATACTATCTTGGTGGAAAAAAGATAATATCAATTACAAATGGGATGATATTTTTTAAAAACTTATTCAATGAGAACCCCATTGAAGGAGTACATCTAGAATTACCATTAAAAAATAATTAAAATGGAGAATGCTTTGAAAATGAAGCATATGGGTAAAACACCGGGCCTTGATTGGATTCTGATGGATGTTTGAAATCATAGGAAGATATTGATTAATTTGGTAATTTGGGTTATTCAGTAATATTCTGACAATAAAGATGATGTCAAATGATTGGTGAAATAGATTGGTACCAATATAAAAGCATAAATATAATATTTAAAATTGTTTCAATTATCATAAAATTAAGTTTATGATTCACACTATTATTTTTTTTTTTGGTAGGAACCATGGGGGTTCTATTCATGGCGCCCCTACCCGAACAATAGAAAACTCAGTATAATTATTAATCTTTTCTAAGTCTGTATAGTAAGCTGTTAAAATACAATCAGGAATAGCAGTGGAAGAAAAAGAGGCCCTTTCCGAGAGAGTCTTTTTGGCCAGTAAATCGGCACATCCATTTAGATCTCTACAGATGTGACAAAACCGACACTCTTCGAAGAGATTGATAATCATCCTGCAGTCGGATACATAACTCTGTACCAGCCATGGAGGAGAGAGATCTCCATCCGACAAGATTTAAATAAGAGTCTGGTTATCTCCCTCGACTACCACTCAGGTTGAGGTCAAGGAGAGTAATGCCTTTAACCCATGAAGCAAAGCTATGACTTCAATAACAATAGGTTCACAAGCACCATGAAGTTCTCCTGCAGAGAGTGTGTGTTCCAGTATTATCCCTGATGATAATACCGGTTGCTGCCTCCGCATTCTTTAAAGCACTATGAAATTGTGGAAGAGGGTAATGGAACACTGGTTAATAAATATGACAAGAATTTCGGAGAACCAATTTGGATTTATGTAAAGAAGATAACCTATGGAGGCAAATCTGCATATGGCCGTTATTGATCTAGGAAAATTTATGATAGAGTATCACATGATATAATTTTGTGGGCTTTAAGAAAAAAAGAGTTGTCTCAAGTAGTCAAGATTATATTGAAATTATTGATGACATATATGAGTGAGCAATTACTAGCATAAGAACTTAGAGCATCCGCAACGGCCTAGCCTCTTTATTTCCCTATAGCCTCAGTTGGCTCTCCAGTGGTCTCCTATCCTTTTGCCAGGTCAAAACTTTAGCCAAACCTCTCACCACAATTCTTTCGCCAGGCCACTGGGGCCCACTTGCGGTTCAATTTTTTTTTTTTTATCGTTGTACATGACTGTTGGATTCAATTTTTTTTTTGACTATTGTAGGTGGTCGTTGGGTTCAAAAACAATTGTCACTGCTCAAAATAGGAAAGAAAGTAGGTAGTCCATTGTAGTGGACTCCAAAATTTTGTATCTATTTTTAGGAAAGCCAATCCTTCTCTAAAAAATAGGGAAGGGATGAGGAGGCCATGCCGGATGTTCTAATTATGGTGAGACAAATGAATTTAAAGTCATCATGAGACTTTACCTGGTGTAGGTTTTAAATCCATATCTTTTGACTCTTATCCTTAATAAACTTACTACTAATATTAAAGTGGAAATACCATGTTGTATATTATTTATAGATGATATAATGTTAATCGATAGGACAAGGATAAAATTAAATGCTAAAATAGAATTATAGAGGAAGACTATTGAAGATACGGATTTAAAAATTAGTATAATTAAAATGATGTATTTGCAAATTTAATGGAAATAACAATGATAATGAAGCCTTTGCCATAATTGATGGCCAAGCAATACAACATTGTAATTGTTTGTATTATCTTGGTTCTATTATACAGGGGAATGGAGAGATAGATGATGATATATCCAATACAATTAGAGTTGATTAGTTGTGTTGAGATGTTCTACTAGTAATAGTCAATGCGCTCTTCTCTTGTCATAAAGTCGGCCTTTTGGTACACTCTAGGAGTTTTCATATGGTATTAGAGCTGGGCTCGCTCGAATGGTCTCCCGATTGTGCCTTGTCATGCGTGCCACGCGTGAGGGAGGGGGGGGGGGGGGGGGTTGAGATGTTCCACTAGTAATAGTCCCACATCGGCTAGGAGAGCGGGTTTGAGCCACTTCATATACTCGCTATGTTCTCCTCCCTTCATAAGGTCGGCTTTTTGGAGCACTTCGGATATTGTCACATAATGAAGTGGAATGGAGCTTAGAGAGTACTATGCAATTGACACATATCGTTAAGATTTACACGTACATTTTATAACAGAACTACAAGATATATAATGTTATATGGTTCAAAATGCTGGCCCTTAAAAAAAGCTCAACATTATAAGATGAGCGTGACAGATTATTATTAATTTTTTTGACAAGCGGATGGAGGCTTTATCATCCGACTAGTTTATATAAAGTTGGACCTGATTACTGTGTTCATCAGGAACTCCTTCTCCATATAAACTAGCAGGTTGAAAAGACTCCAAATTCATTTCATTGATATTAATAGTTTGTGCTTTCTTCCGAACAATGAGAGAAGTGTTACAATCAGGCAAAGCTAAAGAAAAAAAATATGACATTACAATCTGCAGTGTGACCAGCCATAGCATGAGCACACAAATTAGCCGCCCGAGAGATCAGGCATAGTAAAAGGCCTGGCGACTCGGCGAGGATACTTCTGCATTCAGCAATTACTGGTCGCAGAGCGTAACAAAGATGACAACGTTGAGGTGGATGTGTGGGACAATTAGGAGGGATGTAGCGAGAAATGAGTGCATTAGAGGAAGTTGAGTGGCACCAACCGAGGACAAAGAATAAAGAACATATTAAGATGGTTGCATATCTATATAACATGGCACGACGCTTTCGTGCTGACTAGACAAAATGGCACCAAAAGCTGAATAAACAAAAAAATTGCTGACTAGACAAAACGAAACAAGTTGACTAGATAAAAAAAATAACTACGCATCATCACAACCATCCATACATAAAGGAATATAAGCTGCACTTGATGGCTCCTTCAGAAATTAAATAAATGCTCTATATAGAATATTAATTGTATTTAATTGCATGCATATAAGGTATTAATGGCTGGGTGTAAGGGACGATTATGTAAGGAGATTAATGGGGAAAGAGAGAGGATCACAAGGGGTGTTGCGGGATTTAGATGAGGAGAGAGGGAGTTTCTGTTACATGGCAAGAGAGAGAGAGAGAGAGAGAGAGAGAGAGAGAGAGAGAGAGAGAGAGAGAGAGAGAGAGAGAGATTTGAAGAGAGGGGCGGTAAAATAAGGAAAGAGAATCAATTAGAGAGAAAATAGGAGAGATACGAGGGGGTGAGATCAGATGGTTTTGAATAACACGGACGACTGCGATCAGGTTTTGATTAAATGGAAATAAAGGAAAAAAGAGAGATAGGGGATAGTGGGGAGTTGTTATCAGGTTGGTCGGTTGGGATTTAAAAGAGAGAGGCTTGGATAAGAGCATGCTTCGCATGGGTTGATGCGGCCATGGATGGCTATGATGTGTGCTGTAATGCTTGGGATGTGTTTTTGAGAGCTGTGATTAGGTTTCAAGAGATAGAGAGAAAGGATGGAGTCATGTGCATGAGATGTGGACTTGCATGGGGTTGGATTTTTTGTTCACTACCTAGAGCTCGAATGAGCTGGAAAGGATGAGTCGACGGCTAATAGCGAGTAAGTTCGTATGTGTTTGACTTTAAAATTGGGTGAGATGTCTATAGATATGGCAAAAAGGTGGGGAGGAGGAAAAAGAACAGTGGACTTAGCAGTAAGTTCCTCCTCCCCACCTTTTTGCCATATCTGTAGATAGCCCCGGATTACGTACCAAAAAAATTACATAGGAATGATGAGGTGCGTTCGCACGTGTGACGTGTGTGTGTGTGTGTGTGAGAGAGAGAGAGAGAGAGAGAGAGAGAGAGAGAGAGAGAGAGAGAGAGAGAGAGAGAGAGAGAGAGAGAGAGAGAGAAAGAGAGAGAGAGAGACGTATGTGTAGGGGTGGCAATGAGTCGTGTTGGGTCGGTTTTACATATGGTACACTGTCGCGGTGCGGTGCGGTTTCGGTGTTGCGGTGCGGTTTCGGTTTTGCCCAAAACCGCATCGAAACCGCACCGTTGCCATCCCTAGACGAAAGCGCTAACTTCGTGCCAATCGGCACGGGCGAGAAAATGGGTGTCCCTATGAATGCCGTTGTTGTCGTCGAAAGTGTTTTGTTGCCAAAGACGTTTTCAAGTGTGTTGCCACCGAAGACGGCCTGCTGCAGTGCCGACAGGGTGGCTCGCTACAGTGTCGACGGGCACATGCACTATCCTTTTAAAAAAACGGGTAGACTCGCTAAGACCCAGTAAGATCCGTTTAAATATTTAATTTTTTATTTTTTTTAATTTTATCTTTCGTTGCAGCTTATCATCATGGGTGTCCTGATCACAGGCGTCTATTGAACCCATCACATAGTATGATCGGATGTTGGGTAGATCATTAGAGGGCCAATCACATCTGTTTCTTTACCTGCCGATTCGGACCAAGTGTGATGCACGGGTCGGGTATGGGTGCAACAGACGGCTCTGATTTGGGGTACAGGTAAATGGTGTAGAAGATTTGGATTCGGGGTTGGGGGGGTGGGGCGGTGGTTGCCCGCTTCGTGTCAGTTGGGGGGTGTCTTGCCGCCGAAGACGGCCCGACAAGTGTATTGCCACCGAATGCGGACCGCTGCAGTGCCGACGGCCACGTGTGTTGTCGTCGCACCGAAGGCTCCCGCTTCATGCCAATCGGCATGGGCATGCCGAAGGCGGTCAAGTGTGTTGTCGTCGCATATGACGGTGGGGGAGGGGGGTGGGGGTGGTGATGCCCGGGGGGTGTTTTGCTGCCGAAGGTGGCTCGCTGTATTGTTGACATGTGTGTTGTCGTCGAAGGCGGCCCGCTGCAGTGCCGACAGGCACGAGCATGCACTAGTTCAATATAAAACAGAGACGGTCCATATAAGAAAGGATCGCGGATTACTACAGAATGCTCGAGGAGGAGATGACCTACAATAACCCTAATGTTCGTTGTTAGAAAAGATCTGAAAAATCTCCCATTGAAACAAAGAGTAAAGAAGGACTAGTAAAGTTGGCCCCAAATAGACGGGACATGCCTCGATCTTGAAAAATCGCTTGGGCATGCATCTCGGGGCTGATTTGACTAAATGCCATATCTTTTTTGAGAGAAAATGACATCCCTAAGGAGGGGAGGGGGTTAGGCACACCCCAACCTATGCATTGAACTAAAAGACGATCTTGATCATAACTTTCCAACTGGCATGCATCAGGATGCTTGACATAACTTTTGGGTGCACCCCTGATTTTAGTGCTGCCCTCTATAGTTGACCCCATGGGATGGGATTAGTACATGCTTTCACCTGGAGTTCAATCTCCTCCGGTCCGTCGGCCCCGGCCGGGGTGCGCCACAGCCGAACGACGGTTGGCGACCGGAAAGCAGACCGTACTCCGGCCGATCATATACGGCTGCGATACACACCGGGCCCACCGACCGGAGGAGATTGGAGCTCTTTCACCAATCCCCCCCCCCCCCCCCCCCACCCCCCCCCCCCAACTGTTAGCAAGGAGTGAACGGAGCTATTTACTCACGTGGCCAGAGGCATTATTGGGTTGGGGGAATCCTCTCCTACTATTTAAAAAAGAGGAGGTGGGATCACATTGGCCTGCAGAGATCCCCCCCTCCATTTTCCAATAAGTTGGAGAAGATAAGATCTATCCAATCCCTTTTGCTGCTGTCGTGTACAAACCCAGGCCTCTCTCTCTCTTCTCTCTCTCTCTCTTCCCTCTCTCTCTCCTCTCTCTCTCTCTCTCTCTCTCTCTCTCTCTCTCTCTCTCTCTCTCTCTCTCTCTCTTCTCTGTCGTGTGTGCTCTCCCCCTCCTCATCATGCAATCCACCTGCCCTGGTTTCAGAAACACATATGATAATGGAGCCTGTAGGCCTGAGAGCGAACCCACTTTCCCCACCTCGGGTCCACTTGGTTTCCAAGGGCACCCCCCCCTTTGTCCTTGTGACTTGGTAGGACAATTATATTGGTCATCTGATTACGGAGATAGGAGAACACATGGTAAGTGTCCTTGTTTATTAGGGTCCTTTGGTGAGGCCACGTAACTACCATGGTATCCAGGCAGGTGTGATGGATCTCCTTGATTGCCGGGTTTTCTCTCTATTTTTGATTTTGGTTTGGGAAATTGGTGAACATGATGCTACAGTCGAATCTACCATTAATTCAAATTTTATATGTAGACTAGCTCACAAGGGGCTAGGTTTCGTAGATCGAATGGTCCAAATCCACATCACCTGGTTAGCAAAAGGTAACCGTACGTGATGAATCGTGTGTGTGCTTGCGTGCGTGCGTGAGAGAAAGAAAGAGAGAGAGAGAGACAGAGACAGAGACAGAGAGAGATTAATGGGTGCATCTGTGTATTTAGCATTAAAAATCAATGGGAGTCGAGAGAACGTATCATATCCCTTCTTTATCCCTTCTCCAAATCAATTGTAGTCAATTTTTATCTCAAAATCGTGCTTTATTATATAGATAGACTAGCGCGAACCCCCAAGTATGCTTGGGATCCTTTAAACCAGTGTGGAATATAGACGACTTAAAGGCATACCATATTAGATAATCTCATGTCTTAAATGTATAATTAATATAAAAAAAAAAATTCATGCATCGGCTCAACAACCCTCGATGAAAAAGATGAACATATTGAAATTGTCTTCATTAACTGCTCTTTGATTTCACATTACGTTAATGTCAGTTTTTCCTTGGCCTCGTCTTCACACACGATCTTTCAAATTCCACTAAGTGCCAGTAAGATATGGAACGTTTTAGAACAACGTTCATCACTGTCCATTGGAACATGATATATGAGAATATTTGAACATTTTATTAATAAAGGTGGCATATGTCAGAATATAGGTTACATGCTTCCATTTTAGTATTATACTATTAGATATGGAGCACCATTTTGTAAAAACATGGTGGAATTGTGGGTGGATTTATTTTATCATGTTAAATATGGATAAAGATTTTGACTTGGCTACAATTAAGAAAGAGTATACAAATGTTGTTTTCTGTAAGCTCTTTATCTTAGAACATCTCCAACGGCCTCTCAGGCTTTTCATCCTTCGGTACTGTAGCGAAACAAACGGTGCTCCAACAGGCTTCGAAGTCGTTCGCCATAGTAGCATTTTGCTACACTCGTCACTAGATGCAGCAAACAAAAGTGTTCGTTATTACGTGGTCCCCACACCTGAGTGAATCTCTGCTACTCTCGTCGCCACACGTAATGACGACTGAGATTAATCCCCAAGTGAATTATGCATCTGTTCACATCGAATAGGGAAGGGCCATAGGAGCCCCGTTTGGAGTGCTCTTCAATCCCCACTCCCTTCACCTAGGTGGCAGCTGGGAACTCCTAGAAGGCACCTAGGAGCCCGTTGGAGATGCTCGTATCATTTGTGCCACATATGAATGCCCTCCCTATATCTAATCATCCCAAGTACATACTTTCTTGGAGTATTTGGAGTGAGGGTTCAGATGGAGGAATGTTATAGTGAGCTTTGAGCTACAAGTGGAGAAAATGAGCTACGATCGAAAATGTCACCCTATAAGTTTCGAAATTTTTTAAAATTTAGTGGGTGTGTTTTCTAGGGTAAGATGATCATCCTTACCAATTTTTTAACAAATTACAAAATTTC